>OU015746.1:58308082-58334975 GCA_907169655.1 Acomys percivali | reverse complement strand
GATAGATAGATAGATAGATAGATAGATAGATAGATAGATAGATAGATAGATAGATCATGGATTAAATAGATTAAGTAGAAAATATATGCTACTCAATCAATCAATGTGGAGAAGTTAGAGTGATTCTGCTAAGTTAGCCCAAAGAGCTGCTTGCTGAACTAATTGCCACAGAGGCAGCTGCACACCTCTGGCTGCTCCCTGGGGCTGTTAACTGGCACTTGCCGCCTTTTTAACCCTAGACCAAGAAAAGCAAAGTCAGCCTTAGGACCCAAGGGAACAAGTAGAATGGATTCTCACGAGCTCACCTCTTGTAAAAGCCCTTACACTGTTTAAGGGCTCAGTTCACTATAACTCTCTGAAATGCTGGTCTAGTTAGAGAGACAAGTGTACCAAAGTCAGCCCTGCACCAGGGTTTGACTCTAGTTTCCTTCTGGTATATAGTTAAGGGATTTTGAACATCTTTGAGGAAACTTTGTTACTTTGCAAACACCACCCAGCACCAAAGAGAAAACAAAGTCTTTTGAAAAATAGTTAATCAATTTTCACCTTTTAAAAAATAACATTTCAAAAAAAAAGTTTAAAGACACAAAAATAAGAAATTGTTTACCTAGGAACCAATATAATAGACATTCCAGGTACAAATTGTCCTAAAGAAATTTTTACAAAATCATCTAAGGGTCTGGCCATGGTGTTGTAGCCTTTACTCCCAGCACTCTGGAGGTAGCAGCAGGTGGATCTCTGTGAGTCCAAGGCCAGCCTAATCTACATAGTGAATTCCAGGCCAGCCAGTGCTATCTATACAATGGGACTCTGCCTCAAAAACAAAAACAAAAAAATCATTCAGGGTGTATCAAAGGTGAAGAGTTTGTCTGGCACACATAAGGCACTGGGCTTGATCACCACTAACTACTCCCCCCAAAAGAAGAGTAACAGTCACCATTGTCATTCATTACCCCAACGTCATTGTTTTCAGTGGAATAAACGACAGGTAAAAGGCAGTGCAGAGTAAGCACATGCTCCATGGGACCAAGCTTGGTCTGCTACTGACCATAAGGCTTATACGTAACTTTGGAAAGGCCTCTATCAGGATATTTCACTCTGGGAACAGTTCCTAAACTTAACAGATAAGCCATCTGTTGTAGAAATGTTCAGGGTGCACAGTCTGAAAAAAAAAAAAAGACATCTGCAAAGGAAAGACTATACAGCAAGCAGTGAAGACAGATGCTTGACTCCATAAGAAAAAATGTAAGACACAAGCTCACTCCTCCTTAGAAGGGACATTATAAGAGACAGTGGCATCTGCCAAAACAAGGGAAGCTGAAAGGCATTTTTTAAAGCACATAACATAACTCAAGTTGCAAAGAAGCCCAGATGACCTAAATTCTAGAGAGAATGAGTCCTGAGTGTGAAGAAGTCTAGGGCTGCTTGCATGCCCAGGTTGACAAACCTTCTGCAGTGAGTTAGCCAGAGGATGGGCTGGCATTGTAGAGAAGACTAGAATGCAATAAGTCCACTCCACCAACGAAGTCTTCTTCCCCCGGAGCTGCCTTCAGGTGTGCAGAGGTGTAATGAAAGCTAGGAGCAAGGCAAAGAAACAGGGACAGAAACCTAATGGCATGGACGGGTGGAGGTGGGGCTAGGTAATAGATTCTCCAGGGGCGTATAAAGCTAACAGTTGGACCAACTGCCAAGAGACAGCTCTAAACCTCATCAGGATTAGCTCCCGAGCCCTGAAAGAAGTCCTAATTTACCCTTGCAGTGTTTGAAGGCATTGATATAGTGAAGGCAGGGAAGGCTGTCTCCAGCCTGTGTTGAAACCAGTTGTGCGCTGGGAGATGACTAGCCCCTTTCCCCGACATCCACCCAACAGGGGAGGCAGGAGTACTTTCTTCTGAGGAAAAGTATTATGTGCTTTCAGTTTCTACATAACAAAACAATAACAAAGCGATGTCTATACAACAAACACTACAAAACAATTCAAACAAAGGGGGAAACAAAGTCTATTGTTTGGGGGACACAAAATCAAACCAGAGATGGCCAGTGATGTTGAGATGGGCAAAATAAAGTTTTTTACTGTAACTGTTGTAAGTAAATTAAACAACTTGGTGGCAAAGGGTATATCAAACAATATTCATGTTTTATGAAGAGATCTAGACCACAAATTAAACTTCTAAAAGAAACAAATGAAATTTTTAGAAGCAATAAAACATAGCATCTGGAATGAATGGGTTTATTACATAGACTTAGTGGCCAAGACACAGCAGAGTGTACCTGAGGAAGCATATTTTGAAAGAGGAAAGGAAGGACGAGAGAGATGCTTTGCTGGTAAGGGTGCTTGCTGCACACACCCAGCAACCTGAGCCCTGCAGCCCATGTAAAGAAGAAAAGAACCAACACGTGTGACTACCATGACACGTCTGTGTGCACACCCACACACAGAATCAATAAATAGCGGTTTTTTAAAAAGTTAGTTACATTGATGCTATTTTTAAAAAGAAATGAAATAAAGACATTTTTAAGTACAAAAAAAGCCAAAAGAATTGATAACAGACCCACACTTAAAAAAAAAATGTGATGGGAGTTTTCAGACAGAAGGGAAATAATTAAAGACAGAAGCCTAGGTGTTCATGAAAGAATAAAAGACATTGGAAAGAAATGTACCCGGTATATGAGCAATGTAGTGTTTATTTTTTGTGCAAAGAAAAAATGTTTTAAAGCAAAACAATGATTCATAAAGTTGCTAACATACATTATTAAAAGCATATTATTTAACATAAACACAAAAATGAGTGAAGATGCACAGAGTTATACTACTATAAAGTTCTTCAAGACCTGAGAGGATATTATTTGAAATCACACTAAAGTTAAGGGTACATATTATAAACACTAAAGTAACTTTTCTGGTCTCAAATATCATAACAACACATTCATTTAAGAGATAAAAGGTTAAATATTTCAAATGTCTAATGTACCTAAAGAATCCAGAAAAGCACAAACAAAAGCAATTAGCAATGCGATGGACTCAGATCCTGCTATGCCTGTAACTCACTAAATATAAACAAATTACAAGTTCCAACTAAGTGCAGAATGTAAGAAGCAGCATAAGAAAATAACACCCAAATGCGTACCATTAACAAGAAACTCGCTTTGGGTATAAAGACAGGAACAGACGGAAAGCATGGGACACACACTAACTGAACGTGACCCAAGTCAATCCAAATGGTTTGATCAATGAGACAGTATAGGAGATATATAATGCGCATTTTCTCCATTAATTGTCATAGATAATTCATGTATTTACTTCTAAAGTTGAGCATTTCTTTTTTTTTTTTTAATGTATTGTACCTTTATTGTGGATGTGCGTGTGCGCGCACGCGTCTGTCTCGGGTACGTGCGCGTAAGAGTGCGCATGCCCACAAGAGTCCGCTGAGGGCAACGATCCCTTGGAGTTCCATGACAGGCAGTTGTAAACTGCCTGCTGAGTGCTGGGGTTCAAACTCAGTTCTTCTGCAGGAGCAGAGTGTGCCCTTAACCACGGAGCCATGGCTCAGCCCAAAGCTGAGTACTCCTTACAGAGAACAGCTACAATGTGGCTGGTGTGTTAAGTATATTTTTGTGGTATCTGTGTTCTTTGAGACTTCAAAAAATTAATCTGCGGAAGGACACATATTAGCATTTCAGAATAGGACCACACTACACTGAGCTGCTTTTACCTCGTCGATCTTCCATGGTATCAAAGAGAAAAGAATACGTGGCTAGAGATTCTACCATAATTCAGCTGTATGTTGCCTTCTGATCCACTTTTATTCTGGCCATTCTGTTTCCTATGCTAACTGCTCCTCCTCTGGACCCACAGTGAAAGGTCAGCGTGCCGTTTTCCAGGCTTCCACACCTGCTCTGCTTTCTTAACCTGAATATTCTGGACGAGTGTGTCCACCCCATGGCGACTGAATATGATTTTGTCACTCTCAACCAAGTCTCTGTCTGCTGTCCAGATCTTTCTCCTGACACTGAATGTGTCCTCTTCTTCACCCTAAAATGAAGACTCAGAAATATCTATTTGTACCTAAGCTTTCACTGAGTAGCACAAGTGTTCATTTGTCTCACATGTTATTCAGATAACTTGCACTTTTTCAAAGCGGTTGAAAGACAAAACGTACTGCTGAACAGTCAGTGATGGCTCGCAAAACTCCTCCTTCCTCAAGCTTGCTTCATCGCCCCCTCTTCTGCGCCCCACCCTCAACCAAGGCTCAGCCTTAGGGCCTCACAAATCCTCCCATGGCATCCAGAACAGCTGAGCACAGCTTCTGCCTTTGGTACCTTTCCTCACTCAGTCACCCATTTTGAATTCTTCTTCGGTCTGTACAGGCCCAAGCATGTGACATCCCAGAGCTTCAGAGGCTGGCTTTGCCTCAGAAGAAGGCCACAGCCGTGGACTCAGAGGTTTGAGCACTTGTTCTCTGGCCGCACCCAGCATGCTGTAGCCTTGCTCAATGATCTGCCCTCTCACAGGCTGTTAGCTGGACAGAACTCCTCCCCTCAGAAATCCTGTATCTGCTTCCAGAGGATCCATTGTGCATCTTCCATTAATGTAACACTCTTCTCCAGTTATAAGTAACCACACCACGGGGCTGCATCTCTTTTTATTTTCCCAGTAAACGCTCTCAACTGTACCCACTGATGGTACTTTGGAGATAGAACACTTCCATTAAACAAATTAGGGTGAGTTTTGAACACAAATCATGCTTAAGCAAGCATCTCATCCCCTTTGCTTTGCATATATTTACAGCACAGCCACTTATTTTCTGAAGGTTTACAACTTTATAAAGAACTTTAAATCACATCCACACTTATTAATAAAAAGTGCCTTACAAAGTTAGCATTGTTCTATTTTTCTTTATTACATCTCATTTATTTATTCCAGGGCAGGGAGGCACATGTGCCACAGTAGCTCAGAGGACAACTTTTGGGAGTGGTCCTCATGGTCTACCAAGTGAGTCTCGGGGATTGAACTCAGGTCATCAGACTTGGTGGCTCATGCCTTCACCCAGTGAGCCATTTCACTAGCCATATGGTTAACATTGTTCTAATCATGAGGAGCCTTTTCGCACCTCAGTAGCCAAAGAAATAGTCGCATAAGGCCCCTTGCTTCCCATGCCAGTTTTCTCAGTGCACCATTCAGCCTGCTGGTGGTGTCAAGATAAAGCTAGCCACTAACAGAAAGAACTGGCATGTGTTTGTAATCATCTACGTGAATCTGTACTGGGCTATGTAAAGATGAATAGATGCACATATTCTACATATTACCATACAGGCCATGCTTATTCAATGACTCAAATTGTTCAAGTTCCTCTCTCTCCAGCTACTATTGTCAAATATACTTGACATGATCTCATCAGTATAATTTCTGTGTACACAAATAGAGTGAAAATTGAAGCTTACAGAAATTCCAGATAACAAGGGTGGTGGCAAAGTCAGACTTCTGGCTGAATAAATTTTACTGTTGAGCTATGATTTTTTTTGTAAATTCCAACCAGCCTAACTTCAGTAAGAATCTAGTCACAGAAGGTGTCCCTAATTACAACGAGCAGGCTGCTCAGAACATTCCTTGGAGGCTCCAATTAGTCTCTGAGCTGATGAAACACCTCAGCCCTGGCCGAGCCCTGTGCAGGTCCCTGGTTTATACCCAGCACAGGCAGCAATTCCCAGAAGGTGGGCTAGAGTTCATCTGCCAGGCTGGGAAGCCAAGTGTGGTGGTGTACGTTTATAGTCCTAGCACTGGGGAGGAAAAGACAGGAAGATTCCTAAAGCTTACTGTACAGCCAGCCCAACCTACTTGAAGGGTCCCAGCTCAGTAAGAGATGTCTAATTTTTTAAAAAGTAAAAATAGAAATGGAGGACCAACAAGATGTCTCAGGAGGGCAAAGGTGATTTCTATACAAGCCCGAAGTCCTGAGTTTGGTAGCTGGAACCCACTGTGAAAGAAGAAAACTGACTGTCAAATGTGGTCCTATGACTTTCACAAGCATAAACCAACACACACACACACACATATATACACACACATGCATACACACATGCACACAATCCAAAAGATAAAAATACTTATCACTGAAATCAAGCCTTTGCTTGAAACACTTTTAAAATGCATGTGTATACTAATGCTCATATTGCTAAATCTTTAACCAATTTTGATCCAATTAAATCTATTCCCAACATGTCTAATGATTATAAGCCATTGACATTACAGTCTAATTTCTCTTTATTACACTCTGTGGAATATTTTGAAAGATCACATTAACCCTGGGAACTCCTCACATGCAATGTTAAACCTCTGGCTGATTATATTAATCTAAAAATAATTAATTCAATGGGCACTTTGCCTTATAGAGAAACAAGACAGTACTTGAATACTCTCAAGGCGACTAGTCATACGTGAGTCTGTGTGGGTCCCCTAATGCTATGCTGAAGAGAACAATATGACCCCTGTAAAGTTAAAAAATAACTAATTAACCCAAGAGAACTCTCAGAAGTTACGGGAACTGCCACTAACCAAGCATTTAAGAAGGACGCCTTTTTTGGACTGTACCTTTTATTTGCATGTTCCTTCTTGGCCGTACTTGCTATTTCACCATTAGCAGCCTCTGATTTGTTTTGTTTTCCCAAATGGGATTTAGGTTACCAAACCAATCTGCGCAGTAGAATATATATTTCCTCTAAGAATACAGAGAGTCAAACACAGCACAGGCAGCAATCCCAGATGAAGACGGGCAAGTCAGGAGGGGAAGGCCTGTAGAACAGGGGGGATGGCTTCCTCCTGCCAGTCAGGAGGGGAAGGCGTGTAGAGCAGGGGACGGCTTCCAGCTGCATGGGAACTGGGGTTGCTGTGCCACATGTGTGCAAACAACCTGTACTCAGATGTAAAATAATATTAAGAAAGCTATTCACCCAGAAACACATGTGCGAGAGGGGAAGCTACCACGGTTAGCCAGCCCTGGCTTTGGGCTTTATGCTGTGGATTCACCGTGGAGGACAGTAGACCCAGGGGTTTAAAGGATGAACACTCAGCCTCCTGTGGGAGCCCTGATCTGAGGGCTCATTTCAAGCTCTTCAGCAGCCTTCCCGAGGTACACTGCCTCATCACCTGGGTGCCTTTACATGTGCAGACATAGGATATGGATCAAACATTTCACTTCCAGATCCCTAAAATACCTTCGAGGTCTTACTTTCTACAGAGATATTAGAATATTAGTACAATGAAAATCATCTTAAGCAAATAGAAACTCTTTGAAATTTAAACTATCAAAAATATGATGATGCTACCCCAAGTATCAGATACTTACCAAAGCCACAGAAACCTCCAATATTTGCAATAAATATTATGTAAACAAATGGAATCAGATACAGCTATCCTTTCATTACTTCAGAGAAATGACATCGTAGAAATACGAGAGAAAATTTGAATTTACTGCATTGGTTTATATTTATCTATAAAAATCATCTACAAACATCACTTTTCATTATCTTCTAGATACTCCATCTATAATCATACATTGCACAAGGCAACAGAATGGGAACTAAATTTGCATCGATAAGCACCCCTGACTTTAAAAAGACATGAGATCCAAGAAGAAATTCTCCCTGGTATGGTCAAGCCTATGGCGCCTCTTCAACTGCTCTAAACAGTTGCAATACATATTCCGTTCTTCACCAAAACCACTAAATGTGCAAGTAGTGCTAATCCTGAGACTTGTCAAAAGAAATGTGTTTTTCTTCCCTAAAAACAAAATATAATGACTTAAGTGTGTTTCTGATTTAGATGAATCCAGTCTCTGAAGTTAATACCCCTCCTTTGCCTACATTTTTTAAACAGCAATGCTTCTCTGATAGAAATCCCAGTGACAAGCCAATGAGATGGTTCAAACAATGCTGGCTGCAAAGCCTAAAGACCTGAGTCTGGTCCTCAGGACCCACATGGCGGAAGGAAAGAACCAACTCTCATGTTACCCTCTTACCTCCACACATGTGCCCTGTGGAACACACGTGCCCACACATGCCCAATGAGTTAACTAGTTAACAGTTGGCCAGGCATGGTGGCACATGCCTTTAGTCCCAGCACTCAAGAGGCAGAGGCAGACAGATCTCTGAGTTTAAAGCCAGCCTGCTCTACATAGCAAATCCCAAGACAGCCAGGACTAAACAGGAAAACTTTGTCTCAAAATACAAAGGAAACAAGCAATACTGGTGAAAAGACTTTGATTTCCAAGATGGAAAATGGCACTCGTAAATCTATGCATTTTAAATGTACAGTCCTACACAGTGTTTTTACAGTCTTTTAGAGAAGCACTTCTGCCTGAAGGAATGTCCCATGACTCAAGTTCACCTGCGCCAGCCATTACTGCACTTACATCATCTGAGGTGCCCAGAAGACCTCCCATGTCATCCACACAGATCATTGGGAGTTCAGGAAGAAGTCAGGGCTAGAGACACAGGCTTGAGGGTAATTATTGCATAGATGATATTTAGAGCCATGAAACAAAGTGAACTCACCAAGTGTGGTAGCTAATCTTTATTGCCAGCTTGTCTAGATTTGGAATCACCTAGGAGACACACTTCTGGGTGTGGGTGAGTGTGAGGGACTTCCCAAGAGGCTTAGAGGAGAAGGTCTACTCTGAACTAAGTGTGGATGGTATCATCCCCTAGTCTTGAGACTCATGAGTGAATAAAAATGGGGGAAAGGGAAAGCCTCATGAGCCGCCATTCTAGTGCTCTCTCTTTTCTGGCTGCAGACATAATGTGATCAGCTGCTTTGCCTCCCACTAAAAGGCTTTCCCTGCCATGATGGACTGACCTGTCACAATACGAGCCAAGATGGATCCTTCCCCCATTAGGTTGCTTCTTGCTGGGTGTTGGACCACAGCAACGAAAGTAAAGAATATACTAAGGAAGAAGCAGGAAGGAAAGAAGGGGGCTTGAGACTAACCCTTGGAATTAGGTAATGGAGGAGAAATAAGAGAGAATTAGGGAAATAAAAGGGAACCAAGAGAGTGTGATGTTCTGAAGGGAACACTGACACTGGTATTGGCACTGGCATTGGTATTGGCATTGGTATTTGTGTTGGTTTTGGTATTGGTATTGGCTTTAGTATTGGTCTTGGCATTGGTATTGGTATTGGCTTTAGTATTGGTCTTGGCATTGGCATTGGTATTGGTATTGGCATTATTAGTATTGATAACGATAATTGAATACTGTTGGGACAAAGATTAATGTGAGAAACAAATGCCAAAACATTGATAAATTTAGAATGAATGGAGAAATATAAACTTTTACATGCTCTTGTAAATGTGAAAAGAAACAAAAAATAAAAAATGAAAACTAATGTTCATGTCAGAAACAGCTGCTAAGGAACAGCCCGGCTGGCCCACTGCAGTGAAGCCACAAGCTTTATCATTTAAATATTATTTTCTTTAACAACTGTCCATGCAGCGTCCAGTTAGGACCTTAAGACCATCTGATATTCTCCTATCAAGATTTCCCAGCTTTGTCTTACTACTGAAAAAGACAATAAACTTGCTTGCTTGCTTATTTACTTTTTTTTTTTTAACAATTTTTTTCTCCTTTTCAATTTTATTTCATGAAAATGAGAGTTTTTCCTGCTTGTACGTAAGTGGACCACATGCATAATATGCCCAGGGAGGACAGGAGAGGACACTGGACCCCCTGAAACTGTAGTTACTGGCCACCGCAAACGGTCGTCTGGGCACTAGGAACCAAACCCAGGTCCTCTGTAAAAGCAGCCAGAGCTCTTAGCCAGAGCCATCTCTCCAGCTCCCCACTCAGACCTCTCACATAACAAGTCTTAGGCTGTTCTGTCGTGAATGAAACTTCTCCCTTTTGTTCTTGAGACATTGCAGAGGCCAGCCCTACCTATGCTTATGAACACTGCAATGAGCCCTGTTTTGTATTTCAGAGTAAATGTTCCTTAGTTGGGGAGGCTTCTCGAAATGTTTGATTCAGTCAGCAGAAATAAGCAAGCCTGTCACACAGCCATAACACAGAATGGAAAAGGCGAGTTCCGGCTTTGAACGCGGTGTGTCCACCACAGGCTTATGAGCTTTGGCTTTTGGTCCTAGGTAGTGGCGCTGTTTTAGAAAGTAGCATAACATTCACTAGGTACAGCTGGGGCGGAGGAGATGGATCACTGAAGATGGACCTTGACACCACTTTCTGTGTGCTCTGTTTCCTGATGGCAAAGCAGTGCGGCCAGCTCGCTTACACGCCTGCCACCATGCCTCCCTGCCATGACAGGCAGTGTGCTCAGACTGAAAGCCAAGATAAGCCAATCCTTTGCCTCCTGCTTCTTGTCTGGTGTTCAGTTACAGCAACAATAAAAAATCACTCGTGCAGTGGAAAAGGGACGGAGATCCTAATCTAAGTTGCCTGGGAAAACAAGATCCTTGCTGTATACTGGAAATCTAAATGCAAAAAGTACCAAAAACAAATTGTATATTGTAGTTACCAAAATGCTTCCTGTGTAAGTATGGGCTGGCACTCCTGTAACTATTTTGTGTGTACACAGGACATTATATTATATAGCTTAATGTGGCTAATAAGGAGACCAGGGTTTCCCACTGTGGTAGAAAGATGTTAAAGCCACAGAGGTTTAACTAGAGAGAATTACAAATGAGGAATGGGTGCAGGTTAGGAGGAGCTGGAGCATAACTGGATGTGTCAGGATAAATTCAGATGCTCGAAAGACATATCTGCATACATTTATAAATATGGATGGGTGTAGAATAACGAAGCTGTGTGCACATGTGTGCATGCTCTCATGCATCTACTTCTTAGCACTGTCTACTGACACCCCAAGAGCAAGCAGCACCTCATGCCCATATTGATGGGTTCAAAACATCACCTTAAACTAAAAGGTGTAGGCATAAGGTTATTGTGTAATACAAATGCTGATTTCTGTACCCCTGCATACCTGATTGCAAGCCTTGTTCTGAGAATCTCCTGTCTTAATGTTGTATAAACACTGCTCCCCAACTGTCCTTTGATATGCCAATAAAGCAGCTTACAGCCAATCACTGAGCAGAGGAGATAATAGGGCTGGACTTCCTGCCAGCCAGGGGAGGAGGAGAGAGAAGAGGGATCAGGGATTCAGCCACAGGCAGAGGTCCAAGAGAGATGAAGAAGATTCAGCTGGAGCAAAGAAGGAATTAAAAAGCAAGTAACTTGGGGTTTGTGGCAAAGATGGAGTCAGGATAACATAGAAGGTTAAGAACAAACTTAAACTGCTCAAGATTGTGTTGTAAACCTTTATAAACAAATATTTTAAAAGTCAACTATTTGTGTGATAGCCAGGTTCAGAAATAAACTAAGAGACCCAAACACGGTTTAATAAAAACTAACTGTAACAAAAGGGAATGAGGACTTTCTGAACAAGCAAATCCAAGACTAAACACTAAAGGTTACAAGTGAGTCTGGAGCAGCTCTTGGTACTAGATGGTAAAAAAGCACTCAGAGAGCCGCAAGGCCTTCACAGCCATCCTGATGAAGTGACCATGGTCCAAATCAGGGATAACATAAGCAATACAATAAATAATGACAATATTGGAATTTAGGTCAAAACAAATATCCGTGGTCCTGCCCAATGACAAAAATACCTTATAATGTAAGTCTGATGACCTATGATCATCTTCAGAACCCATGGGAAGTTGGAAGGAGAAAATCTGTGCTATAAAGTTGTCCTCTAACCTTATGTGCACACTGTGACACATATGTGTGTGCACATACACACGTACAAAGAATAACAGTAAGTAAAAAATTTTTAAATACTCATATCCTTAGTGATACAAATAAAAAGAGAAAGTGAATGTATAAGAAGAAAATTGACCTGTTCAGTAGAATTCCAGTTAGGGATGTAAATCAATAAAGGGGAGAGAAAAATCATCGCAGGCCAACACACAATGCCAGCTGATGCAGAAAAGACCCACTGACTCATCACATACTCTGTGGTTGGAACCCTGTAAGGAGAAACAGTGTACCTGTGCAGTCTCTAAGTCTCTCCACGGGGCATCCCTGTCAGCTCAGAGAGCTGGCAGATAGCCCACCTAGCTTTGTGATTAAGGTTAGCATCAGCATCAGCATCAGCATCAGCACCACATGTCTGCATCATGCTCTGCCAGGACAGTTAACACTGAATAAGAGGTTTGATTCAGCTGAAATGACATCTCCCTCCTCTCCATGCTCTGGGCACATTAGATATTTTAAACAGTTTACCTTTTCTTTGAAAGGAATGTACTAGACAGGCTAGTATAAATAAAGCCAGATAGGCTTCTCATCGCTCGTATGAACACCTTCTCAGAGACATATGAAGCATCTCTCAGAATCATAAGGAAAGGGAGTCGGATGGGATGGAACTTGCCACTAAGAATGGTGATCTGAGTTTGGATTTCCAGGACCAAGACAGTGAAATGAAAGAACCAGTTCTTTCAAGTTGTCTCCTGACCTCCATAGGTGTACCATGGGATGCAGGTATCCATCTGCAAGCACCGACACACACATGAAATAAATACAATACAATAAATAAAAGTTTTAAATAAATATTTATGATATTTATTTTATTTTATGTGTATGGGTATTTTGCCTGAATGTTTGTCTGCGAACCACAGTGTGTGATTGATACCCACACTGTGGGTTGTTAGCCACCATGTGAGTGCTGAGAATCAAACTAGGATTCTCTGGAAAAAGGAATACATACTCTTAAATGCTAAGTCATCTCTCCAGCCTCAATAAATAAGAATTTAAAAGCAAAAGAAAAGTCCAGGAATGGAAGCAGTGCCATTCCCAGGTGTCTGTGCGAGAGCAGAAAGCAAAATGGGTGGCTGAGAGCCTAACAGAAGAGTGGCTTGTTCCAAGGGGCAAAGATAACTGTCCTCAAGATAAGAGGAGTCTGTTTCTCCTCTGGATGCCGCCAGTTTACACCAATGCTTGGCTCAACTAGGATAGGGTAATTATGTACGAAGGGTCCTGTCCAGAGCCCTCACTGAGGGACTGGTTACTAAGCTTCTGGAAAACAGGGCTGCGAGAGGTTGCGGGTGCTTGGCTATACAAAATGGTGAAGCTTCCTTCTGCCAAGCAACCCGTTAGTGGACTCTATGGTTACAGCCTAAGGCTGTTCGGCGATAGAGGCGTTTTCTCTCTCACTACTTTTATCTCCATGTAGTGATGATGGTGTCTTGTTTCTAATGATACTTCCTGGGCAATACCTTCTGATAGGGCATGACAGCAGGACAAAGCAGCTTTTTGTAGACTTTGTGTCTCCAAAATGAACGCTCCCAAGCAGGCCACAGGGAAACAACACGCAGACACAAACTGAGAGACCTGCTACTAAGCACTGGGCCTCAGAATCACCAAAAACATGAAAAACTGACAAGGAGTCACAGCTTCGTATTAACTAAGAAAACATTGGCAACTAAATGAAAAGTGTGTTTCTGCACAAGCCGCACACATGTTGGGAAATTTGACAAAATTCCTCAAGATCTGCAGATTTGGTAATTGTATCAATTTTAATTTCCAAGTTGCAGCATCTGGTATCTGTAAGTGGTTACAAGTAAGAAGCTAACAGAAGCTGTGTGGCATAAGGAAGAAGAAGAGTTCTGTACTATTTCACCTCTGGGAGCCAACACCAGTCCAGCTGAACCAACCCTGAGTACCTCAGACCTGTGGTTACATTGGCTTTTGCTTTGGAGTCAGAGAAACGTGACCCTCCTTCACTTTGTTAGGCCAAGGGACAGTTGAAAAAAGCAAACAAACAAAAGTACCCACACCAAGTTCACACTAAATTAATTATTTCTCGCAGTTATCTTATGAAGATCAGCCATGAGGTTTGCGGCTGATCTGCAGAGCCAGGGGGGTCCTCGTTCACATACCAAGCTTATTAGCTCAGAACGGTAAGAAACAATGGCTGGCCTGTTGTTAGCCAGCGGGTCTGGCTTAATTGAGAAAATATTTACATTCCCTAAGGGTAGAAGTGGGTCAAGAGAACCTCAGCTCCACATCAAAAGCGCACCATCCAGGAGGTCAAAGCACATGGTGTAGATAAAGAAGAATTGTTCAGGGTTCGCTGAGCGACTTCCTCAATTAAAATAGCTTACTCTCCCGCTGTCCATGCAGAGGGCTCTTGCCTGTCCTACTGAAGTCCTTTTCAGAGCGTCTTTGCATATGCCTGCACGTATGCTATATTTTCCTCCAGCCGTTTTCACTGCCTTGGGCCTTATACTAGGGTCTTTGATATATTTTGAATCAATGTTTGTGCAGAGTGAAGGGTATGGATCTAATTTCATACTTCTATATATGGAAATCCAGTTTCTCAATTGTCTTTTTTCTAGGACATGTTGACACCACTGTCAAAAATGAGGTGGCTATACCAGGCACTGTGGATGTAGGCCTCAGAGGATTTGAGCTGGAACTGGACAGAAAGTCTTCTTGCTGAGGACCAGCTCTCATGCTTCCAGAAAGCACCCCGAGGGCTGCCAATGGAGGAAAGCAATCAGTAGTCTGCCCCAACCATGATGCCCATGGACCACAGCAACAATCAGCACAGCAAGAGAGCCCTAACAGAGCAGTAATGACAGTAACGCCCCAAGCATCTATCTTGGCAGTAACCAACACATATGAATTTACAGAGACTATGGCAACAGGTTCATGTTAGACAGAGTTCTAGCACTGAGTGGGGGAAACAGACACGTGGTCCCACTCCTAACCGAGAAGCTATGTGTGGTTGATGCCTGCTGGTAAAGGGAAAGTCATTTTGTGCCTGATACTGTCAGCAGAGCAAAATGTACATGGCTAATGAGGCCATGGATCTTACAGAAGAACCTACTACCACTGTCCTTGTAGAAGAATTTTAATCCAGCAACATGGCTGCTCTGGTAAGGAATCACATCCAAAGACCTAGGTGTGTGTGATCTGGCTGGAATACAGCCACACCCTTAATACACTGCTTTTGTTTTTTCTAATGGAGTGTCACTGGGTATATCAACAAACTCCATGTTTTTGGGTGTGTATGTGTGTGTGTACTTTTGTTTCATTTGGCTTTGTTTTGTCATTTTCTTTTTGTCTTTTTGGTCTTTTGCTTGTTTGTTTTGAGTTTTGTTTTTATGAGAATGTTTTGGGTTTGTGTTTTTGTTTTTGTTTTTGGAAGAGAGAGAGAGAGAACATAAAGTTGGGTGGATAGGGAGGTCAAGAACTTCAAGGAGTAGTTGGGGAAGAAGAAAATATCAAAATATATTATATAAAAATTAATAAAAGATGACAGAAAAATTACTTGCCAGTTGAAAACAGTTATTGTTGGAGACTACTGACAGCAATGCACTGGGTGTTGCCTCGTCAGCCCACTGCTAGCTTTTCCAGCCTACATAACTGAAACACCATCATCTAAGAACAGGATTCAGTGACACTGACTGCTACTGTTTTAGAGAAACTGTATTGGGACAAAAATTTATGTTTGTTTCATTAAGAACGCAGATTGAGCATTCCCTCACTACATTTCCCCCTTCTTCCTCTTCCTTCCCTGCCTGAGTGAGGGTAGCTCATGAGACAGCTGAGGTGTGTTGATACTGAGAATATTTCAGTTACATCAAAGACAGCACAGCACATAGAAAAGCAGAAAAGGCTCCACATGGATGAGGCTCCATTCTTCTTTTTCCCAACCTCTCTACCTCAGTAAAGGCCCTGGACCCAAGGGCTATCTGAAGGGAACGCCACCTACCAGCTTCTCCCAAAACCAGAACCTCCCAAGCCCAGTGGTCCAAACTCTGACATTCCAACCAGCACTGAGGGTACAAGACAGTGCTTCATCATGTTTCATACCAATTCTTATCAAAGAAAGGCCCTCATGGGCCACCATCTTGGTGACTCCAGACAGCTTGTCAACATTACAGCAAATAAGCAAATCCTAACATCCTCCCAGGGTTAAGAAAGGCAGTGTGAAATCTGGATTGTTATGCTCTGAAGAGAAGATTAAGACAGCCCACAGCCTGGTCAGTTGGCTTAGCTCTTTTGGAAAATACCTCAGCTCCTGTTCCCAAGCCACAGACACGGGTCTGGAGAGAAGACTTGGGCTAAATATGCTTACTCGCCTGTAAGCAAAACAACACCCAGAGCACTAACGAGCATAGCTGAAGAGACGCGCTCACTCCCATTCCCTCTGCACGGAAGACAGAATTCGTGGGAAGTCTTTACTCGTTCTTCGCTTGCTTCCCTAAGCAGAGTACCAACATAAAGAGCAAAACTAAGGTTAAGTAAATCTGGTTTTCTCAACTTAGGTTTATTGAAACAAATGTGTTTTTCAAAGGACCTGTGTGCTTTTCCTTCTATACCTTGCTTTCAACCCACAGTGCTACCCTTACAAAGAGCAGGGAGGAAGATCTGTATCCAAGAATGCCTGTGAGACATTGCTTAGCCTCTGGGCGTGTCCGTGAGGGAGACGCCCAGCCTTAATGTGGGTGACATCACTCATTGGGCAGGATCTTGACCTTAGAGGAGAACACTGAGCTGAATACAGGGTCTCATCACTCTCAGATTGCTGACTGTGGCCATGATGGGACCAGCAGCTTCAGGCTCCTGCCGCCTCCCGTCTCCACCATGGTAGACTGCACCCTTGAACTGAGAGTAGAAATGGACCCTTCCTCCCTTAAGTGGCCTTTGTCAAGAGTGACAGGAAGAGAAGCTAAGATGGCAGCTGGAAGTAAAGCTGTGGTGCAAGCAGATGGCTTGGTCAGCAATTTTACATGAGCTACCCAAGTTCCACGCAGTGGGGATTGGAGAAGCGCTTCTTATAACACATAAAAACAGGCGCCCACCAAGGGATGTAGTCAAGGCTGTTGCACGTCTTCAGTGGAGCTGATTTAAGTTATCCAGAGAATCCATGATATGACACCGATTAGGTGCCATGAAGCCTGTGGCTACTCCCTGCACATGTTTCTATTCTATCGGCATTTGTTTCTGCAATACCAAATGAAGACATGGTTGAATAAAACAGGGAAAGGCAAGAGGTTGCTTGTGTTCAGATTTCCACTCTAAGTTTCTCTTTAACCCCAACCCTAACCTGCAAATCTTGCCAGCAGGCCAAGTATCTGCCCTTCTCTGCCTTGCCAGTGATGGAATCACATGGCACACTCTGCCACGCCCAACTTGTTATGTGGATGCTAGAGATCCACCCCAGGTCCTCATGTTGCACACCAAGCACTTCCTCCACACATCTATTTTCTCTGCCCTGTGTCTAGTGCTTTCTTTATGCTGTACTACTTACTGTCTGTCTACACTCACTTGGAGTGACTAAGCTTATCTGGGCTAACTTTTTTCTCCAGACCTAATTTCTATGATTTCATCAGTGAGGAAGACTGAGGTATTATTACCTGAAGGTGTTACATAATGTGAACTAATACTAAGAGTAGGAATACAAATCCATCTGAGAGAGCAAGTCTCTCGCAATTTCTCCAACACAGAGGAAGCAAAGATACTCAGTTCTTCAGGGTGTTAGGTCTCAAACCCAGGACAACCAGCTAATTGAGGTGCCTATTAATACATCAAAGCTGAAGCTGGCCACTAAGTTCTCTCAGCATCCCTCAGTCAGTCCCTATTTGTTACAGGGTCCTCCTGGTTGGTATACCCAACCCACTACCACAAGGGCTTGGCTGCCCTTCCCCCAGCTGGTCTTCTGTGTATAATCAAACCGTTTTGGCTATGCAGGCCCTTTCTTGCCTTTGGTCTCCTGGTCTCTTGGTCTCTCCTCTCTCCTCTCCCCACCCACCTCTCCTCACATGGCCTGGCTCAGGGTCATATTCACCCTGGACTCTCCCAGATGTTTCTGTCCCTGCCTCTGGCTGTGCGCTCCCTCATATCTACAACAAACTCTCTCCTCCACCACACCTAGGAGCAGTCATGTCCTCCTTTTTTTAGTTCTTCTTCTTTTTTTTTTTTCACTCGCCTGGTAGGAAAAAGAAAATGTTAATCTCAACCAACTACTACATTCAATGGCCTTCTTTCCTTCCTTCCTTCCTTCCTTCCCTCCTTCCTTACTTTCTTCCTTTCTCTCTTCCTTCCTTCCTTCCTTCCTTCCTTTCTTTTTTATTTTTCTTCTTTAATCTACTAAGCACACTTCTGGATAACCGCATCCCAATCATGAATAAGCATATATCAGGGTAAGTTTGCCTGAAGGACCTACTGGTCAGCCACTGGCTGATCCTTCCCGGTATTGTTTTTATTGTAAGCACAGAGAGCGCAGCTGCCTTTAAATGGCTTGTTGTTGCAATTAGGTTTCCAGGTTACCGTGGACCAAACAACCTCAGGCCGACTCTAAAACCTGCTGCATGCACCAAGTGATGAATTGCAATTTTCACACCCATAGGGAGTAGAATAATAAATCAAAGCAAAGGGTCACGATGTCCAAATGGCGCTGGTTGAGCAACTTCACGCTAAAAAGTCATTCTGTCCAGCTTCAAAGAGAAGAGGAATTTTGTCCCCAAAACTATCTTAGGACTTGGCCTTTGGAAATGGACCACCTGGAAGAAGGCTTAAGAACTTCTACACTGTAACTTTTTTGCCAATGTGAAGGCTCTCCTCTCACGCTTAACACTTTCTTCTCTTCAGATTACCCTGGGCTGGTAGAATTGTGCCACTGTCTTTGACTCCCTGATATTCCATTTCTTCTTCTATTCTAATCATAATTCAAAGAGAGGCAGAGCAAAAAGAACGGAAAACCACAGCACCTGAGAAGTTGAAAAACAACATCCACAAGGAATGACATTTTAATTGACACATTGGGACTAAATAAGAGAGGTTTGGTCTGTTTAGTCGAGGTTTTCAGTTGTGTGATGAACCTTTACCCAGCATCACAAGGCCTGGATGTGCACCCAGCAGGGCTGGATTGCAGTTTAGAAGTAGGCATTTTCACCATGAAGAGGAATTACCATGAGAAGCAACTGGATGGAGCCTTCACTCTAAAGACTATAACATATGGGGGGAGGGGAGAATATGGAAAGGAAAAGAGGCCAGGCATAGGCATTCTTTCTTTCTTCTGTCCAGTATGATAAAGATGCACACTGCTGGGGCTGGAGAGATGGCTCAGAGGTTAAAAGCACTGGCTGCTCTTTCAGGGATCCTGAGTTCAATTCCCAGCAACTACATGGTGGCTCATTAACCATTTATAGTGAGATACGGTGCCCTCTTCTGGTGTGCAGACATACATGCAAGCAGAAAACTGTATACATAATGAATACATCTTTTTTTTTTTTTTTTGAGACAGGGTTTCTCTGTGTAGCCTTGGCTGTCCTGGACCTGCTTTGTAGACCAGGCTGGCCTCGAACTCACAGCGATCCACCTGCCCCTGCCTCCCGAGTGCTGGGATTATAGGCATGTGCCACCACGCCCGGCATAAATACATCTTTAAAAAAGTAATGCACACTGTTCCCTGTCCACTTGCTCTCTTTCATCTGCAACTCTTCCAGAAAGCTTCTCTCCTTTGCTTAAACAGCTACAAAAACGCTACCCATCCTATGAAATCTTGCCTGTGTAAGTGGAAGACACAAAGAGAGGTTCCCCTGGTTTGTGAGACTCCCACAGTACTCCCTTCACTTAGCCCTTCAACAAGCAGTGAACCATGATCAAGCGCAGTACTAACAACGCCTTCTAAGACAAGTCTATTTGGAGCATCCTATGTTGACTATGGCTGCTTGTAGTGATCACGACCTGCTCCATACTCTAAGATCCTGAACAACCTGTAGCCCCCTGCTCACTAAGCAGCCTAGACCAGTAATACGAAGACACAGGGAAAATGTGTCCTTCGCCCTCTCCCTGCTTCCCCTACTTCCATGACCGTTCTATGATGATGGTCAATCTACCCTGCAAAGAGCAATCACATGGATGAGACAAAAGAGAAGGAAAATCATCAAGTGTCTAGCCAATGGCTGACATCCATTCTACTGCCATGTTAGTTTTCAGAAGAGCCTAGTATGCAGCCTTCAAGTATCTCATTAAAAGCTCTAGATAGCATAAAGCAGAGACAAGCCACCTCTTCTGGGTGCTTTCTGAATTCCTAACACATGGGATCTATGAATAAAATACAGTGCTGTTTCTGCCACTAAGTTTTGGGATGATTTCTGACTTAATCCTTAAAACTAGGTATTCTACCTTCATCTCTTGTTGCTGTAACAAGACAGTCTGACCAAAAGCAACTTAGGGGAGGGAAAAAGGTCCTTCTGTTTACAAGGTTGTAGTCCATTGTACAGGGCAGTGAGGACATGAGCCTATGGGGGGACATTTTGCATTCCAACCACAAAGGAGATGAACTAATACTTTGAAGCTTTGAGGTGGGGCTGGAAGCAGCTTGTCTGCAGCACCTGGTGGTCCTCACGACCTTTTCCTCCAGCCTGGCAAGTTACATCATGTTCCTGATAATGTGGTTGAGGGTACTCTAACCATCCTGTCAGAAGAGTCAACGTGACCAAAGGGTGCTCTGACAGTAGCACGAAACCCTTAGTCAGTCATTCCTGCCTCGGTGTCCCTGTCACTAATCTCTTCATGCCCGGTAGTAAATTTCCATGTAAAAATACTTTCAGCTTCCTGTGGGAGTCTTTTCTAAGTAGACATGCCAAAGCCATTTCAAGGACGGCAGTGGAAACATTCAACATAAATATCTTGTCCTATAGGGAATATTAGCCATGGCAAAGAAAAAAAAAAGCCAATTAAAATAGCTCTAGGCAGGACTGTCACTAACAAGTTGTTGAAGAAGGTCATTGAGGTAATTAAGGGAAAACCATACCCTTGTCTAGACTCACTTCCCAGTGTTCCGTCCTCCTCATTTTCTTCCTATCATGATTAAATCACATATGGTAACTTCTAAAGACCTTCACTGCACTCAGAAGTCCTTCCATGGCAACAGACTCTGAGTGATCACCTTCAGTTAAATCCTCCCGGTTTAGCTGGAAATGCTGCCCTTTGCATGATGCCAGATACAAACGCCAGGTCTCTCTGCTGTGGCCTCACTAGTTTGCTTCATAAAACAGGAATGGTGGCAACCCCTGCTTCATCGTAAGGCTGCCAGGAGGTTTCAGTTGTGTTAAGGTAAAGGACTTAGCATACTAAATACATAACACAGAAATCCACATGTGCTCATAGCATATCCTGGGCTTGCAGATCCTTCAACACTGTATATTCCAGTAGTTAGTGTGGTATTTATGATTGTCTTTGTTATCAAAAAGCACCAAGAGTGGCCAGACATGACAGAAGAGACCATTAGTCCCAGCACTCAGGAGGCAGAGGCAGGCAGATCTCCATGAGATCAAGGCCAGTACAGTCCATATAGTGAGTTCCAGACCAGGCAAGACTACACAGCGACACCCTTTTTCAAACAAACAAAAAGCATCCCTTTGTTTCTATGAATGCACACATGGTTTATATAGTTACTGTCTTGGATAGGGTTACTGTTGCTTTGATGAAACACCACAACCAAAATCAACTCATGGAGTAAAGTGGTTATTTGTCTTATAGTTCTACATCACTGTTGGTCATGGAAAGAAGTCAGGACAGGAACTCAAACAGGGCAGGAACCTGGAGGCAGGAGCAGGGCCCCCAGCTCAGGGATGGCCCCGCCCACAGTGGGCAGGGCCCTCTCACATCCATCACTATTTAACATGCCCTACAAGCTTGCCTGTAGCCTGATCTTATGGAGCCACCGTTGAGGCTCCCTCCTCTCAAATGACTATAACTGTGTCCATCTGACGTAAAAATTGCCAGCAGGAATTTCCTGGCCTCCGAGCTCACAGTGATGACAACAGAGATTATGGCTACTCCCAGCTAAAGCCCCATCAACGGTTCTAGCTGGCTTTAGGAGGAAGTTTTTTATTATTATTTATATTTTTAACATTGCAGTTAGGTTCTTCCTATTTCTCAGGCCCTGCCACTCACGTCACTCTATCCCCACCATTCTGGCTCTGTCCTTCCTCTGTCTTAGTCCATGACAATATTTCCCTTCTGCCTTTAGTGCTCTTCTTCCATTCTGCTAACAGGGATCAGTAAAAGTATCCATTCATCAAGGGGGCTGCTGAGGATGCCCTGGCCTCTAGCCGCTGCCTTCCAGCACCCTGTGTTTTCTGACTCTGACCGCACTGTCTTCCTTTGGGCAGACGAAGCCTTCCATACAACAGACAGCTGAGAGGTTTGGACCCTGGTCAGCCTTCCTTATCATTGTAAACCAAACTTGCATGAAGCCAGGCAACATAAAACTTTCTAAGTCTTAGGCCAGTTACATGAGGATGTGGGACCTGAACTAGCAAGGACTGGCACTGGGGCTCCTAAATCTTTGCAAGTCCCAAATGCCTGTGGCTAGAAGCAGGAAACACGCTGCTGCATAGGCTGCCATTTGGAATTTCCTAGAGAGAGAGGTTCCCGCTGAACATCAAGTGTTGCCGCAAACATGCTGAGTTGACTCTGCTGTGTCTTTCCCACAATACTGAGCCACTCAGCATTCTTCCCTGAGCTAGCAGGTGGGCCGAGGCTGACTTACTTTCAACAAACAAACATCTAAACTATGTAATCATGGGGTGATATCTGAGCTGGATCTAGCTGGCTGCTCACAAGGGAGTCTCTCATGATGGTATGTGGGAATTTTCACTGTTGGCCAAGCCAGACATTAGGTCGCTGACCCAGCCTTTAAAGCGGACCTCCATTGCCTGGTGCTGGACCACGCTGGTGCCTGTTTCACATAGTGCAAGGAGGTATATAGCCTGCTTCTTTAAAGGCACAGTCTTCCGCCATTTTACCAGTGCGGCAACCTATACAGGCTATTATGTCCTTTGTAAGCTGTAAAGAGCATCACTCCTGAGAGAACAGCACGATTTCAGGGGGACAAACTGAAACTGGGGACTAAGACCTAAATGTTAGGTACTGAATTTCTCCTGTTGTTTGCAACAACTTATTAACACAAAGAAGAATAATACAAGCTTGAATATGCATTTCCACGTGTAGCAGGTTTCCTAAGACCATGTCTAAAGGCAAAGAGGATTGGAACTATTTTAAATCAGTATCACATACCTGCTGTTGGTCAAATGCAAACCACCAATGTATTAGCTTTGATCATAGTTGATGAGAATTATTAGTGGATTTTTTTTTCATTCAACTAGTATTTTTCAGGTTGGCGTAACTATTTCTCTAATCTCCATGCCGGCATCATGGTGCAAGCATGATCACACACAAAATTTATAAATATAAAAAAATTATGTTAAGAAAAAATACAAAATAGCCAATTGTTCTTCAGCAAGACTCTCTCTACAAAGCCTTGGCAATGTCTTACACATTGGAATTACCACGGCCGCTGCGTTGGCCTGGCTCACACCGCAAAGGTATGCTTCTCATAGAACACCTCTGCTGAGAGGTGGGGATGGTGCAAAGAAAGAACAGAAAGGGGCCCCAGCACTGTTAGGTGAGTCTACAGGAGGTTTCTTTTTCTTTTATTCTTCACCAGATTAGTAGACCTGAGTCTCTAGAATGATTTCCTAGAGTTAAAGAGAAAACTATTGAACACTTCCACGGCTGCCCCTTTGAACTCCCCTGAGAACTCAGAATATGTGAGCTAAAAGTTAGTGTGCTCGGCCAGAGTCCCCATGCCTTCCTGCAGTGTGGTTAATAATTATACTCAGCTTAATGTCTAGAACCCCAGCCCCATCCGAAGCGCTTTAAGTAGCAATTTCATGGTATATTTCATTGGAGATTGTGCCTAATGATTAAACAGAGCCAGTCAAGTCTCAGCGGTGATGTTTGCAACCTGAAGGACATTCATGCAAGCAGGTGACCCGACATAGCTCAGGTCCCCCACGCGTTTCCAGCAAGGCAAAGTTTTGCAGTTTCCAAGTGCCTTCCCTCTCTTCTCCTGGCACCCACTAGGCTTCTCCACATGACCAAGGTTGCCCAGATTCTCCTAGGGAAAACTCCAAAGTGAAGTGGGTAGATCCAAGAGGGTTTGGCAGCGTGGTCTTTTCCAACAGGGGAACTGCCACAACTTACAAAGCTTTTCACTGAGGTCTAAGCCCAACTCCTAACTAGCAGATAGCTTCAAAGCAGTGTTTCTCCCAGGTACAGATTGCCATTTCCTCATCAACAGGTCACTTGGAGAAGGAGAAAGCCAACCCTCCCTCTTCTTGCTTGTCTTTTCACTGGTGACCAGGGCGCCTACAGCGGTGTATAAGGACCAGCAAACAAAAGAAGGAGAATGTCCAAACAGACTCTTGGTTTTTGAAAAGTAAACGTGGGGATAAAAATTAAAATTATCTTTACTAGGCTGCTGAGATGGCACAACAGATAAAGGTGCCTGAGTTCAACCCTCCAGACTCAAGTGGCAGAAGAAAACCACCTTCAGCAGGCTGCCCCCTGGCTTCCCCCAACACACATACACCAAAGAAATAAATAACAAAAATATTTACTGATCTTGAGTGTGTAGATCAGCAAGATTCAAGGGAACATGAGGAAGCCCTAAACTGTTCTGTTTTCCACTCAGCAGGAACACGGGATGGGGGGAGGGCAGGAGAAGGCAGGAGAGCTATGGGAGGAGGAAGAGAATGAGTAGTTCACTCTGAAGTGTGAGCAAAAATGGAGCTTGGGCTGCTGCATCTTAAGAAGGCCAAGTGGAATGCTAATTCTCAGCTGAAATGTATACACTACCAAAAATGCCCTTGGGCTCCATAAACTATTGGTAAATGCCATTAGCATAGGACGGGTTTTATGCAGGTGTCAAGAAGAGGATTTTGTTTCTGGGTTGATGGCACACTCAACAAACAAAAGCCATAAGGAATCATTATAGGTCACAAATTCAACCAATACTTTAGAGCCAATGAGGCCACAAGAAGGGGTCACCTTACAGCCAATCTGTGCTTATGTTTATAACCTTTGGAAGTTTGTACAAATTTTCTCAGGACTCAAGCATTTCTTGAGCCTCAAAAATCAGCCACATTGCTATATACTATACTATACTATACTATACTATACTATATTTAATCTAAATTTTAAAATTCAAAAACTGTGTTTCTGGACCCAAAAGTTATTCTTGCACCAAAGAAGCTTTTTGACATCAAGTTTTACAACAAAAGCCAATACTGAGAAGATTAAAATCCAATTAAAACCAGTGATTTAACAAAGTAAGCCCTGTGGACAGGACTGGGTTTGGTCCTGAGCAGGCATCACAGTGCCTGATACACAGTAAATGCTTGCAGAGTGAGCAGTACTCATTCAATGTAACTTCAAATTATCCTGGTAGAAAAATAAATGTAGCAAGCATTTACCTGCAACAAAACATATGCCAACATATGCATAAAGATTTTCAAGGTACTTGGAGCAATCTTATCTGTGTGAAATCCAGAAAAAAAAAAATGGGATATTCACACAGCAAACTGATGTCTACTTTATTCAACCAATGAGGAACAGCAGAATTAAAAAGAATTGAAGCTATTACCAACAGGTATAAGTTATTATTAGTTATTCCTAGCAGAAAAAAAAATAGAAATTCCTAACAGAAGGTTCCAGTGCATATGTTAAGCTGATTGGGTGAAGCCAGCTAAGAGCAACATGATTGGATTGTTGACGTGATGTAGGAAAGTGCAGTGCTCAGAGAACCACAGGATGCTGAGAGAACCACTGATGAGGCCTCTTACAGGGGCCTAATGAAGGACTCTGGGGAGGATCTAAATGAAGCAGAGATCAATTCTAGATTGGTTATTTCTGAGGTGCAATGGGTCTTCCTTAGGAGTGACTGTGAGGCGAGGGTGATTTAGCAGTTAAGGTACGGGAGTGGTGAAATTGTGTGACAATGTGGGCAGGAGGAAGGCTACGTCACCACACACAGGGCCCTAAACTCACGGCAAAGCTGCCGAACAGTGTGGGAGACACAGAGCTTCCTGCCAAGGCCCAGCTGGCCTCTGCCTGCCTAGCCTCTCAACCTGAGTGATACAGCACTGCCTTGTCCTCGCATTCTTCCAAGCCAATTTTCACTCTTTCTTTGAAACACGGGGTTTTTTTTAACTCTTTCAGAGATAAATATTAAATAATTTCTTCTATGACTTATAGAAAAATGTTTTTAAGATCTTAATCTAAGAGGAACAGGCCAAAAATATAAGATCCCTATTTAAAACACTTTTCAACCCACTGAACCTCTACCAGCACTTCCCCGTGCCTCTAAGCACACCTTTAGCCAGGTGCAGATGCCCTTGGAAGACCATAGTTAATGGCGTGGTTTGGAAGGAAATGTGCCCCTCAGGCTTGTGTGTGTGACCTTTGGTCACCACATGGTGATGCTGTTATGGGAAGGTGTGGATCCCTTAGGAAGAAGAACCTAGCTAGAGGAAGTGGGTTGAGGGGATGTGCCTTGAGTTATGTTGCTTAGCCTGTTTTCTGTCCCATGAGATTTGAGGAGATGAGAGAGCCCCAACCTCATGTTCCCATGGTCACAAAACCAGCAGTTCCCAACCCTTTGAGACCATGATAGATGAATCCTCTAAAACCATAAAATGAAATTAATCCCTTTAAATTACTTCTTCTCCTGTATCTGGTCTCAGGGACATGGAAAGTAAGGGAAAGAGTTGGCTTGCTTCTGACTCTTATCAGACTCCTGCACCTATAGAACAGAGCTGTGAGGCATTTAATTTATAAGCCATACTGGATACATCCCAAGTACTCTACAGTTAGGATGCCTGTCTCTAAACATTGTGAGTTATGGTCCCTTAGTGGTTAAAGAGACTTTGACCCTAACTATGTATGAATGCCGCTGTCTGGAAGACCCTCTCCGGGGATGGTTCAAGGAGTACAGGGTAAGGAGTGGAGTTCTCATCTAGGTCAGAGCAGG
>OU015746.1:58274702-58307671 GCA_907169655.1 Acomys percivali | reverse complement strand
GGCCCTCCCACATCAGTCACTAATCAAGAAAATGCCCTACAGGTTTTCCTACAGCCCCATCTTATAGAGGCATTTCCTCAATCACTCCTCCTCTCAGAGGATTATAGCTTGTGTCAAGTTGATATAAAACTAGCCAGCACGGTCACCAAAGAAACAGAACACCATCAGCTGCCCTTCTGATGCCACATCAAAGACCTGGGGCTAGAGATAGAGTTTGGTGGTTAAGAGCACTTGCTAGTCCTGCAGAGCATCCAGGTCTGCTTCCCAGAACCCATGAGGGACAGCTCACAGTCATCTGTAACTCCGGTTCCAAGGCATGTGACACTCTGTAAGGGCACGAGGCATGCATGTGACATACATATATACATGCAGACAAACACTCGTGCATATAAAAATGCAAATAGATTTTTTTTTTTTTTTACAGATAAACTCCATGCAGCTGGGGGATGGCTTGTTTGGAAAGTTCTTCCAACCGCCAGTGGGCACATATCTATAACTCTGGCTCTGGGAACACAGACACAGGAGGCTCCCTGAGGCCCACTGCACACCCAGTCTAGGCAAACCAATAAGCTCCAGGTTCAATCTCAAAAACTAAGATGGAGAAAAATTGAGGAAGGGGCCTGGGGTTGAACTCTGTCTTCCACATGTGCTCACATATAAACAGGACAAAAATGAGCTTGGTGGGACAGAGCAGCAATGGCGTCAGCCATAGAGCTCTGAGGGTTAAGATGAGAAGCATAATTCTAGCGACCAGCACCTATAGGCAGGCCATGGCAGCACTCTATCTCTAGTGCTATGTAAAAAGCAGCCATCGTGCCGTAGTCTTGCAGGCTCTGGGAGCTGAGCGTGAATGTTAAGTCCCAGGACAGCCCAGCTATGGTACCTAGGACTCCCCCTCTATTCTGCATAAGCCCAAAGAAATTCAGAGAACTTTCTGCAGCAAAGCCCACTGGGAATAATTAGAATGCCTGTGCCTAAAGCGACTGGCAAACCCCAATGCTGGGGAATTTCTTCATATTTGAAAGAAGCTTCCTCTAATCTCATCCTTCACAGTGGCACATCTTGAAAAGGCATTTTTGTGTCAGTGCGGCCCTAGAGCTTCCCTTTGAAACAACCCTAAATGCTAAGATTCTGTGTACTCTAAATCCACTTGCAAGTCATCACGGATGGCCTCCCTCTTACGCGGTGCTGTAAGAGGACCAGCAGTGGCCAGACCTGAGGTCTGCGGAAGGTGTGCGGTGTGCTCTCTCTCGGTGGACACTAAGTACTGGAAGGAAATCCCCACCTTAGGTCAAGGAAAAATGTGTATTTGTGAAAGGCTTCCAAGTCCAGTTTCAGTATTTGAATATTATCAGTCCTCTAACTTAAAGGCTCAGTGAACGCCAAGAGTTTGTTCATAAACCATGTGGAGAAGACAGAGCTCCTTCCCTGACTTCTCCCATAATGTGAAAGCTCTGGTCTCAGAGCAGTCTCCATCCCAACCCTACCCTCTACTTATACAATCAGGTACATTCCAAGACCTCCCATGAACACTCGAACCCACAGACAATACCCAATCCTAGAGATTATAAACAAGGCAACAAGAAAGTAGCAGCCAAAAGAAAGATGGGGGGTCGGGGAGTGGGGGAGGAACACATGACTTTTACATTTTCATGTAATGTAGCACTTTACAGCTTCTCTTTGGCATAAGCGAACTCCCAGCACTATTGCTCAAGTAATAGTGCAGCTTTTGTTAAATGAAATAAGCACTGCAATACTGAGACTGTCAATCTGGACATCAGAGCAGCTGCTTGCTGACTAACACAGCATGGATACCCTGTGCCAAGAGCTGGAGTGAGATCTCACTACCATACACACATAGACGACATCATAGGAGTTGGTGAGATGGCTCAGCAGAGAGAGGAATTTGTCAAAGCCACACCAGTCTCGTCCACCCTTGGACCCTCATGGTAGGAGAAGGAGAGGACCAACTCCGCTCCAACAAATTGTCCTCTAACTCCCAGATGAGTACTGTGGCATGCATGCCCTTCCCCTACATACACATGCACACACATGTAATAATAATAATAATAATAATAATAATAATAATAATAATAATAATAATACCAAGCTAACAGCTAAAGTGGTATTTCCTTTTATTTAGATTTATTTAATTTATGTGTATTTTTTTGCCTGTATGTATTCATGTGAACCGTGTGTGTGTGTGTGTGTGTGTGTCCTTCAGAAACTAGAAAAAGGCATTGGATTTCCTGTAGCTGCAGTTACAGATGGTTGTAGTATTTTGGTTTTGTTTGTTATTTGTTTGTTTGATTTTGACTTTGATACTGGTTTTATAAGACGAGGTTTCATATAGTCCCAGCTGGCCTCTAGCTCACTATGCTGTTGAGGCTGACTTTGAACTTCTGATCTTTCTGTTGTGCTAGGATCACATGGAAAAGCTACTCTTGACAACCCTGTTGCACACCTGCTATACTTTACTGGATTTGATGCCTTTGTGACAGAGGCTGGAACAGCTTGTGCTGTTAAGGAGTTCTCACATCTCAAACTTGACAGCAGACATCCATGTCCCGGCATCATCCGCATCCAAGGTGGCCTGTTTCATACAGGTGTGGACAGGTTCACATGCAGAACTAATCCACTAATCTGTTCATTATTTCCCACTCAGTATAGCTATTAACACAATATAAACACAACCAGAGAAATGTATACTGTAGTCTGCTTTGATCTTTAAAGCCCATCATTTTCATAGATAATATGACATACAACTGAAAAAGATAGACAAAATATTATTTTAAACAAGATCTGGAAATAGCCCCTTTTATAAACCATTCAGTGACTATTCACTGAATAATGAATGTAACCTCACACTGTTCAAAACTGCATGATTACGTGACTTTCTTGGAGGGATCTAGTTGGCTTTGCTATATACTTAAGAAGAATGAGAAAGAAAGTGGTGAGCAGCTGACAGTCTCTCTGGGTCTGGACTTTGAATGGGAAGAACTGATTCCTGCATGGGCTGTACTGGATCTGAGGAATGTGAGAGGGAAGACTGTCCACTGGACTGGTGGGCAGAGTTCAGTCTAGCCTACATCTTTTCCTGCCTCACTGAAGAACTTCAGGCCGTCATCTTAGTTTCATTTTGTTTTTTATTGTTCTCACAACAAGCCAATAAATGCATGCTACAGGATTACCAGAAGTTCCACCAGGCTTTCAGAAGCAACTTAGAATACAGTGTCCTGGTTACCTGCTTCACAAGGCTCACCTCCAACGTTGGTGCAAGTGTCTGCTGACCATGCATAATGGACGGTTAATACAAGTTGGAGGTGGCTCTCAAACAACACAGCAGTGAGGCTGTAGTAGCCCGGAGGCAGAATGTTTGCTTAGCATGGGCAAGGTCCCATGTTCAATCCCCAAGACAGAATGAACAAAAGGGCACCATGCTGTACACCTATAATCCTAGCTACTCTGGAAGCCTAGACACAAGTGTAAATTCAAGGGAAGCCTAGGCTACAATAGCTTGAGGCTAAGCTTAGAAAGATCCTGTCATCAACGTAATAGATGGATGATAAATACATAGATATATAGAGATAGATAGATAGATAGATAGATAGATAGATAGATAGATAGATAGATAGGGAGTTAACTCCATAGCAGACCACTTGCTTAGCAGGTATAAGGCCTTGGGTTTAATCCTATCACAAGGGAAAAAATGAAAACAAATCAGACACATTTTTAAGCCAGACATGGTGGCACAAGCCTTTACCCAGCACTCAGGAGGCAGAGGCAAGATCTCTGTGAGTTTCAAGCCAGTCTGGTCTACCTAGTGAGTTCCAGAACAGCTAAGACTTTATGTAGAGATATCCTGTCACAAAGAAACCAAAAATAATGACATGGCAAGTCCAATGTGGCAAGTGTTTGTCTTCCAGGAAGGCCTCAGGCTGGAAACATGACCCTGGGTATTTGTGACAGGTACACTGTCTGGAAGGAGGTGGGCAGGGTTCCTTGTTAGCTTTGAACAGAGACTCATCCAGAACTACTTAGAATCTTCTCACACTGAACAGAGAGACTTGAATGGGTCTCAGCTCAAAAACACAAGGCCGTAAAATAGGAAAATAAGAGAATGTTCCATCCAATCTTGCATGCCCGAAGACACATCTCTGCATTTCTGAAAATAGTCTAGCAAAGAAAGGACCACTTTTTCCTTAAAATATATAGTGCCCCTTACATATCTTTGAGAACCCATATCTTACCAGTAGAGTACTGCCCAAATGTCATACATATTATAGACAACTGAAAGATGGCATTAATTTAAACATTTAAGATAGAATTTGTATTACCTCAGTATTAACAGCTTCCATTGGTCTTTTCTTGATTTCTCCTATGTCCAAGTAACTAGAAGGGAAAGAAAAGTAGGGGTTGCTTTTACAGATTTGAAGTCAGTCATATAAAAATGTTTAAGCATTACTGAAAAGTAAAGCCAGTTATAGGAAGTTCATAAGCCTGAAGCAGAAATCAGTAGGTACCAGAGTTGTGAGAATGGTGTTTGCGTGGCCTCACCAACTACAGCTGAAACATCTGTCCAAACACCAAAAGAATTAAAGTCATGGACATGCGTGCTTTGGTTATGAAGCATTTCTCCCTTAGTACTGGCTTCTCACTCTGGACTGACTTTCTCCCTCTTCGTCTTCCCCCTCTCTCCGTCTCCCTCTTCTCCATCTTCATTTCCCTACCCTTGTCGCTTCTCCCTACCCGTGACCTCTTACCTCTTCCCTTCTCCTTCTCTTCCATTCTTTTTCCTTATTTTAGAGACAAGCTTTTATATACAGAAAGCTGGGTTCGACGAACTCACTGACTTGCCAAGAGTGGCCTTGAATTTCTGATCCTCTGGCTCCTACCTCCCCAGGGCGAGGACCACAGGCATATGCCATCACACCTGCTTTACGTAATGCTCAAACCCAGCTCGAGCAAGCACTCCACCAACTGAGCTACTCTCTAGCTATTTAACATAGCTCTATTCTCAGAATCCTATAAATTCTATTAATTCCATTAATCACCAGTGTTAGGTCAAAGGAAATAGTGGAACCCTGGGAAAGACAGACTGGGGTGTCAGTAAGACCTGGGAAAGACTGGGTAGGTTTCCCAGTGACACTGAAGTGCCCAGCCATGTGGGGTAGGCATTGGCTCAGCTTTCAGGCAGCTTGGGGCTGGTTAACCTCGGAAACCCTTATCTTCCCATTTCTTTTCATCACAGATACTAACTAGTGGCCAGTTAGTAACACAACCTGAAAATGTGTTATCTTTGTCAACGTCAGGGGATTGACCCACCAGCGTGATCTAGCTCCCTAATTTGTCTTATAGGTTTTTTTTTAACCTAAGTAATTATTTTAATATAAAAATATAAGTCTACCTTCTAATTTATCACCACAATTAGGGACTCAACTATCTTAACTACTGTAGCAGAGAAGTTGTCAAAAAAAAAAGTTTATTCAGATGATAAAGGCGCCTGCCATCAAGCCTGACTGAGGTTCATCTGTGCTTATACAGTGGAAGGAGAGAACTGATTCCCCAAAGTTGTCCTGTGACTACCACCCTTACACTGTAACATACACACACCTACACACATATGCACACAGACAACAATAATAAATGTAATACATTGTTACTACAAGTTAATGAGTTAGCATTAACTTTGCCTATTGAACTATGCTCCCTATTGGCTAATGTTGTTTAGTTTTGTTTGGGGTTTTTTTTTCTTTTTGATAGAATGTTAGTTAGTTGATGTGAAAATTAAACTCTATTTCTCTATCCAAATAGCAATTGTGTGAGACAGTGTGAACAACAGAAATGAATTGGGTCATTTGTAAATTTCCTAGAGGTATTTCTGTCAAGAAAATAAAATATTCTGTTGTCTACAGGAGAATACTTCCTGGTTTATATTCTAAATGGCCCAGACCTAATAATAGGTTAATGTTGGCGAGACAACTCCAAAAAATGTATGAGAAAAGTTATAGAGGCGTGTGCATGTGTGAGCACTTGGATGCGTGTGCTTCGTCATGCACACGCTGCAGCTCACACGTGGAGGTCGGAGAACAATTTTGTAGCATGGGTTCTCTCCGTCCACCATTACATAGGCTCCAGGGGTCAAACTCCGGTCACAGGCTTACACCATAAGCCCCTTTACCCCCTGATCCATCTCACCGGTGCTCCAAGAGAAGTTTTGAGAGAAATACTCCCTAAAGGTGCTAGACAAGAAAGGTCTAAACCCTACCTGAACTTTAGGGATGTGTCAAAACTATTAGAAATGTCTAAGTGAAAGACATCCCAGCAGGAAATTGATTGTCTCTTTCTGTCAAGTATTTTGCTCTCTTCCCCAACAGTATGGCGCACTTCAGACTCTTCTGTTCTGCCAGTCTCTTTGCTTGTTACCAACATACAACACGAAGCTTCAACATAGTAAGCACTTAATTCTTCTAGTGTCTCTCACTACAAGCACGGAGAGACTGACTGCTACTTGAACACCAGTGTCAGCGTGGAAAACTAACCGTGGGGACTTCAATAGCAAACGCAGATCTTGTGTGCTTATGTGTGAATTAAAAGCAACAGTTAACCCTGCAGAGTCCATACAATTAGAAAATAATCACAAGAACCAGATTTATAGCAAATATTTTTTAAAGTTTTTGCTATCTTGGGACCAAGATAAATTTAAATTAAAATATTTCTATTTCAAAGCTATAGAATATAGGATTATCTGTGTTTCCACAATTCCATTGGTAGATACAACCAAGAGAAATGAAACATGTTAAACAGATGTTCACAGAAATAGTCTTCGTTAATAGCCCCAAAGTGAATAACCCAAATATCCATCAACTGCTTAATGGGTAAAGGAAAATTGTTAGCTCCATATCATCAGAAACTACTCAGCGGCACAGTGGCACTGACACATGCTGCAGTGTGGATGAACCTTGAAAGTGATACAGTGGCAAACAGCAGACACTTTACATCCCATTGTTGCACTATTCCATCCCATAGGTACAGGTGGTTGGCTCATGCCTGCAGGAAGATTTGAAGGTGGGAGGTGTCAGTGTATATAGGGGAAGGATCGAAATGTGGTAAAACAGGTGATGGTTCCCAACTCGGGAACTCGCTAAAATGAGTGGATTCACCAAAGTCTATGTCAGCAAAGCCTTAAGCCACTTATGGGATGTAAGAGTTTACCATCCTGTCCCCCCCGACCACTTTCAGCTCCCAACTCCCACAGAAATTTGAAGCACTTTGCTTACTGTACGTGTCCTTTTACGATGTGCATTAAAATTATCACTGTGTAGGTGGGAAGTCCTCAAAGGCGAGTCCACTCCACGGACCTTAAGCTCTGTTGCTAATTCACAGAAATGACTGTGAACGAATTTCCTGCCAGCAAGTGGCATGCAGGTCCGAGTCAGATATGTGCACAGACACAAAAGCCTAGACTTTTCCAAGCATTCTGTGACTAGCGCAAACACCCCGGATACAGGAAGAGGGCACAGCGCCTGGCTGTGTGCATTCCGCTTGCAATGTAGGAATTCAAACAATGAAGAGCGAAGTCCTAACAGAGCATCCAGTCCTTGGAATTTATTCATAAGAACTTTTTTTTTAGGCTAAAGGGATGGCCTTGAATAAAATAAATAAAGTAAAACGAACCTGTAATCCCACACTTGGGGAGGCTGAGGCAGGAGGACAGCAGATAGTTCGAGGCCAGAGTGATCTAGTGAGTTTCAGGCCGGCTGGCACTACAGAGACCCTAAGAATAACAAAATAATCCTGTTGTTTATACACTATCTAGCCACTCATTTAAAATCTGCACCTACTGCTACTGGAGTAAAATTCCTTCTCTGGTTTCAACCCTACCTGCAACTAACTGCCAGCTCCTTGCCAGACCCATCCAGAGGTCGCCTCCTACCAACCACACCCCGAAGCGCTCAGGGACGCACTGACTCACTTGAGTTTCTTAAAAGCTTCCTGGCCTCCAGCCACGTAGTTGCCCCCGCTCTCGATCTGGTCCAGCTTTCTGATGCGGTGGCCGGTCCTCGGGGTGTAGATGTTCCTAACGGCCCCAAAGGGCGCCTGCACGCCGCCCGTCACTTCCTTGAGGAAGACTTCGAAGCTGGACACCTTCTTCTCATGAATGACGACGCGGCGCCCGGCGAAGAAGGGGTCCCCATTGCGGTACACCAGCACACTCTTCACTACCGGCAGCGACAGGTGGGTAGACTTGGCGCTGGGACCGTTCATCTTCCCCGGTGGGACCGCCGGACTAGCTAGCAAGCACTCCACCGGCCTGCAACACCAGCTCGTGAACCGCCTCCTACAGGGACAAGGAAAGTCACCCGCAGATGATGAAGGGACAGCCTTGCGGGGACAGCTTTGGCTGGTAGCAGTTCAAGTAAGGCGCGGCACCGACGGCCAATCAGCGCTCACAGGCTCGCACACCTGTATTTCCCCCCCCCCCCCCGCCCCCCGCCCCCGCCCCGCAGCATTCAGGTGTGCTGTCTGGGAACCTGCGCCCGCTTGGGCTTTAAACCCCTGCGCGAGCCGGGACAGGAGGGACAGCGGCGGACGCGCGCGCACTCAAGCGCGCGCACACACACACACACGAGAACTCAAGTGCACATTATTAACATGGCGAGATTCAGTGCCTATCATCACATCTGCGTTGTTTCTCGCAGTAGGTGCAGATTCTCGTTCTTTCCCTTGGCTTGCACTCTAATACCACTAGCTCAATTGTTGTCCCCCCAAAAGCCATTAAGATCCCGAGTAAGGTTGCCGGGATTTTTCCTTTGAGGAAAACGAAATGTTTAAAAAATGTATTCAGAAGTTCGAGTGCTGTGGCGCACGTCTGTCATCCTAGAATTAGAGCGGCTGGGACTGAAGGATTGCCTTGAGTTCGAGGCCAGCCTGGACAACCTAGAAAGTTCTGGCCTATAGCCAGTTCAATTATAGTCAAACTAAATAAATATCAATAAACTAAATAATCTGCACAGAGAGAGACAACTCCTGAGTCCAAGACCCCGGCGCTCCTTTCTGGCCAGCGCCGCCCAGTGGCGAGGCTGGGGTGGGCCCTTGGCGGTGGTACCTACCGACACTCGGGCAGTGGGGGGAGGAGCTGGGGGAGGGGCTCACGTGGGGGCGGGGCGGGTTGCAAGCGCAAGGGCCAGCACCACTGTGAACCCTAGGAGGCCGCGAGTCTCTAGCACCGATCCTCCCGCAGCCGCCGTTGGTGTCTTCTGAGGGCCTGCCTAGGCCCGCGGGGAGCCCAGTTTGTTTTTTCTCGCTGTTTCCATAGCAACTGCTGCCTCGCGCGGAGAGCTAGCCTGTGAACTAGGCCTGGAGAGCGCCTGGCTCCCTTGTGTTTCTCTGGCATCAAAGTCGTAAGGGGGTTGGGAAGGAAGTTACCATGCCAGTGTTGTGCCAGAGTGGTGACCGGCACCCGGTTTAGGTAGGTGATACCCTACAGTATTTTCAGCGCCTACTATGTGACGAATGCTTTAAAGGGGGTGTTTACAAGAAGAAGTGCTGTGCCCACGAGCTTGCCTCTACACTGGCTGTGTAGAGTCCAGATGGCATCGAGATTTTAATCAAGAACTTCAGTAAAGCCACGGTTAGTGGGCCTCACCTGTAAGCTCGGCACTAGGAGAGCAAAAGGCAGGAGGATTAGCCGCGAGTTCCAGGCCAGCCTGGAACAGAGTAAGCCCCTGTCCCAAGAAAACTAAAACAAACAAACCAACAAGAAGGGGTGAGAGGGCTCACACACACACACACACACACACACACACGCGCGCGCGCGCGCGCGCGCCTTTAACCCCAACATTAAAAGTAGAAGCAGATGTCTGTGAGTTCAAGGCAGCCAGTTACATACGTTGTTTCAGGTTAGCTGGGCCTACATAGTGAGACCCTCTCTAGAAAAGATTCGAAACAAAACTCAATACAGCTGCTTAGTCCTGTCCAATTTGGGAAATATAGATATTTATGCTGAAACAAAACAAACCACTGTTCCCTTTATTCGTGCTAAGTCTTTTTAAATGTCTACATTTTTTAAGCCGGCATTGCCTTTTGAACAGGAAATGCTCCCATAGTGTTTGAAGACTTGGTCCCCAACCAGCAGAGTATTTGAGGTGAATGTGGAACCCACTAAGAGGTCGATCTTAAGGTTTCAGACTTTCTCTCCGGTCTCTGTGTCCTGAGCCACATAGTTGTGAACAAGCAGCCACCATCAGCTCCTGCCACCGCCGTGCAACCACATGCCACCATGGGTCCCTAGCATGGTGAACTGTAGCCTATCAAAAGGTAAACCAAAATAAATCTCTCCTTATTTCATTTGCTTCTTGTTAGGTATTTGGTCACATAGATGAGAAAATAACAACAAACAAGAGCCAACAAGAAGCAGGTGTTCCTAACTCATTATATTTGAGTAAAAAATGCTTTTTAAAACCGTACACAAAGCACTTAACAATTTACCAAGGCACTTTATATACATTGTCTAATTTAATGCTCACAGCCATCTTCAGATGCAGAAAAGAATGTTCAGAGAAACTGAAGCAATTTGCCTGAAGTAAGTTGCACTCAAGGCTCCAAACTCAATCTGCCCTATTGTAGCATTCCCTTGACCATGCTGACATAACATGGCCATGTGGGGGTTGCGATATGAGACAGAACAATTGCGGCTTCATTTGGTTTGGCTTCTTTGAGAAAGAATCTCATAAGGCCCGGGCTAGCGTCAAACTTGCTGTGCAGCAGAGGATCATCTTGAGTCTCTGCTCCTCCTGCCTCAATCTCCTGGATCTCCTGGGTACTGGTATTGCAGGTGTGCCCTGCTTGAGCATGAGGCGCTGGGGGAGAGGGGTTCAAACCCAGGCGCTTCATGCATGGCAAGCACTCTACCAACTGAGCTACATCAGCAGCCACAGAAACATCTCAATTAAAATCATAAACCATAATGGTGCCTTGAAAAATTGGCAGCTTTTGGGCTGGAGAGATAGCTCAGAGATTAAGAGCACTGGCTGTTCTTGCAAAGGTTCTGAGTTCAATTCCCATCAACCACATGTGACTTACTACCATCTATAATGAGATCTGGTGCCCTCTTCTGGCATGCAGGCACACATACAGGCAGAATACTGTATAAACAATAATAAATAAATGTTTATTAAAAAACAAGAAAGAAAGAAAGAAAGAAAGACAGACAGGAAGGAAGGAAGGTAGGAAGGAAGGAAAACTGGCAGCTTTCAAAGTGCCAGAGAATAGAATAATGCAGAGAGAATAGGGCATGGAAATTCTGCTTCTGGAATACAGAGGTGGAAAGCCTGTGGGAAAAGCAGCTGTGACAAGTGAGCTGAGCACTCAGATCTCCAACAGGCTCAAGCTCCCTGCTGCCCACACCAGCCCCAGGGCAGAATGCAAACATGCTCCCTGCTCAAAACTTAAGAGCTTCCCAAAGGCAGGCACAGCACTAAATGAAGCCCAGGCCCACAATCCTTTTGGGTGTGGGTCACTTGTCATCAGTCTGCCAAGCCACCGTCCGTATTTTCTGCTTTTCGTGACGGTATCTCCAGTCACAATTTAGCTCCGGAATCCACTCTTGGTCATGGAGTCACAGGGTAAAAGCTTACCTTCATTTTCCACTCCCTGAAACAAATAAAAGGGGGAACAAGTGCTGAGTTCTGGCATCTCCCTTCCTTTGTGTCCTGCTCTGTGAGTTTCGGGGGCCAGGAGCTGTTGCTTCATGCTCCTGCCACCTTGGGTCCACCTGCTACTGTGTCTTACCATGATGGAGTGAAGTCTCCTGAGAGCAAAATAAAACCCTCCTCCATGAAGTTGTCTATCAGGTATTGGGACAAAGCAATGAGAATGCAGCACACCTTTTCTTTTCTTTTCTTTTTTATTTAACTAACTTATTCAGATTACATCTCATTTGTCATCCCTTCACTTGCATCTTCCCATCCCCCTCCCTCCCTCTTTTCATTCTATTCCCCTCCCTTAGGTCTGTGTCCCCCACTATAAAGGCACAGCCTGTCAGATCTCTTCCTGGTAGCCTGTTTACTCTTCCTCTGAGTGTCACCAGATCTCCCCACCAAGAGGAAGTGCTCAAATAGGAGGCCCCAGAGTTCATGTCCTGAGTCAGTCCCTGCTCTCCACACAATTGTGGAGAATGTGGTGTCCGTTGGCCAGATTTGCATAGGGATTCTAGGTTTACTGCATGCATTGTCCTTGGTTGGTACAATAGTTTGAGTGACCCACCTGGGTCCAGATCCACCAGCCTTAATGGTCTTCTTGTAGCTTTCTAGGACCTTCTGGATCCTTCTCTTCCCCCGTTCTTCCTTACCTCTCTCACCTAGAGTCCCAGTAGGAATGTCCAGTATCTATCCCAATCTCCAGCTAAGTGAAGACTTTCAGAGGATATCTCTGTTGGGCTAGTGTCCAATTATAAGTGAGTATATGCCATATGTATCTTTCTGGGTCTGGGTTAACTCACTCAGGATGATCATTTCTAGTTCCATCCAGCACACATTTTCTTAAAACATCCTCTTCACCTTTGTTCCCTGTGGTGCTTTCAATACAAGTGGCCCCCACAGGCCCATAGGGAGTGGCACCGCTAGGAGGTGTGGTCTTGTTGGAGGAAGTGTGTCACTAGGCGGTGGCCTTTGAGGTCCCAGATGCTCAAGCCAGGCGAATGTGGCATTGTCTTCCTTCTGCCTGTCTATCTGGGTGTAGCACTCTCAGCTCCTTCTCCAGCACATGTCTGTCGGCAAGGCGCCATGCTTCCTACCATGATGATAATGGACTAAACCTCTGGACTATAAGCCAGCCTCAATTAAGAGTTTTCCTTTATAAGAGTTACTGTGGTCACGGCATCTCTTCATAGCAATAAAACCCTAAACTGAGACACCCCCTTTCTGTACAAGTGGACTCCCCCTACTCATTTGCTCGAAGCTGGGACTTGACCACTTCACTTCCTTATACATTCATTTAGTGGCCTCAGAGAAACAGCCAACTACAACACAAAATAACAATCAGGCTATCTCAGCCTCTCGCTCCTTGCCCCTTTCCTTTGCTGAATTGGTATTGAAGTTCTTTTGTGATGTGAACCCCTAATGGTAAGGGGGAAAATGGTTTCAGAAGACAGAAAGGTCAGACAAGCCCTAAAGTAGAAGAGTGAGAAACTGCTCTCTGCAGAAGGACGGGGCAGTGTGTGAGAGCACACAGAGACACGCAGGGAGTGTTTCTTTCTAGCTTCTCACAAGTGTGTAAAAGGTATTGAAGATGGGCAAGATGGCCCAAAAGGATATTTAAGGAAGTTTTGCTGCACACTAAAAGTGCTTCCAGACTCTGGCCACCTCCTCAAGTGTTTTCTATCGTGTTTTTCTGCTGGCACGGCACCTCCAAACCTACAGCGTGCATTTGTAAGTGTTCTTCAGCCACCCAGACTTGCAGGTCCCACCTCCTATGTATTCGCAAATTCCTTTATCCCATCCCATTTCTACTTACCAAAAGCAAGGAGTCTTCCCCTAAAAAGTGACCCTATCTCCAGTTTTGTTTCTCTATTTTGCATTCTCCACCCAGCCTGAAAGACTGCTGAAAAACAAATTTATTCCTTCCCCACTTCCAGTTTAACATGCTGCTGCTGGTGCCAGGTGGAGGCACAAGCCTTTAATCCCAGCACTTGCAAGGCTGAGGCAGCCAATTAATATGAATTTCAGGCCTTGATCTGCATAATGAGACCCAGTCTCAGAAAAACAAAACAACACACCCCCTGAAGATGCTTTCCTTCCCGGGGGTGGGGGAGTGGGGGGAGGGATGGAAGGGGCAGGCATGGGTCGGGGGAGGGGGTGAAATGTGGCTTGGGATACACTGTCCAGCCACCTGACCCTCTCTGCTCTCCCATGGCCCTCCCTGTGCCTCTCCAAACCCAAAGCTCCACTCTCCACTTGCCTTAACATCCCTTAACAGCGCTTTCTAACTGCTGTCCTCTCCCAGTCTCCATTTACCTGGCTCTCTCCAACCACTGTGTCACACCTCTACTTAAATATCATCACTCTAGAAAATAACTTCTGTGCCACTCCCCAGATCAGGATGAGTACCGCATTTATTATTATGTGTTGTTCCTCCATCATTTCTTATCAACTATAGTTATGTCTTTGTATACTGATAGGTCTAATTATAAATCTTCACATAATTGTATGCCTGGTCTTAGAACCCTATGTCTGTGTAAACCTCCTGAGGGAAAGTATTGTGCCTGTTTTATTCATGCATCTTTCCAGTGCCTAGCACAGTAAGGAGCAAGTAATTATTTTGTGAATGAATAGAAAATATATTATAAAAATTAAGAAAAATAAGCTGGAAAATGTTCTTATGCCACAAATTTCAGTTATAGGCAAATGAGCATTCAGCTACGAGAGTTTTGAGAGGGTTCTGGTTCTGTTGTTTTTTTGAGTCAAGATCTCACTACTACAGGGTTTTTGTTTGTTTTGTTTATGTTAAAAATAATAGTTTGGCTTCAAATAGAAAATGCATCACTGTGTGCATAAGGAATAAAACACACAGAATAAGCTCCCCTGCCCATAATTAAGGTGTTATTTTGTTTTGTGCTGAAGGTCAAACTTGGGCCACACACATACACACTCACATATTAAACAAACACTCACATATACATTCATATACATACATACATACATACATACACACACATACACACTCATATATTAAACATACACACACATATACATTCACATACATACATACACACGCGCGCGCGCACACACACACACACACACACACACACACACACACGCACACGCACACGCACATGCACACACACATAGAGCAAGTCCTCAACCACTAAGCTAGGATCTTAATGTTTATGCAAAACAATAGAAACATGAATGAAATATGGAGCCAGATCTTGCCCTTCCAGAGTGTTATGGCTTTTCACATTTCAGTCTCTGAATGAGCAAGAACTTTGGTTTTCTTTTATTTTTAACTTGTGCATTTCTTAATGAACTAATTGAGTGTGTGTGTGTGTGTGTGTGTGTAGAGAACATTGGATCCCATGGAGCTGCAGTTACAGGCGGTTGTTGACCACCTGACGTGGCTGCTGGGAACCAAACCTGGTCCTCTGAAGTACAGCAAGCTCTCGTATGGCTGAGCCATCTCTCCAGTCTCAAACTAAAACCCAGAGCCTTCTTCACAGAATGCAAGCTTTCTACCAAGTGAATTATAGCTCTAACTCAAGACTATATTTCTCAAATATACCCATGGGTAATGGTTACTGTTTCTAACAGGCCCTGATGCCTCTTGTCAAGTTCATTAAATCAGTTCTGATAATAGCTGAACTCTCCATTGATGTATTAGGCTGCCTACAACAGTCAGTCACCTTGGAAATGCTGGAGCCTGAATCTATAGTGTGTAGTCCAGATACACAGCATGCATGAAGCCCTGGGCTGGACCCCAGTGTCTGGCTCTAAGAAATACTGTCCTCATCTCTTCTATAGAGACTCTGTATAAGCTTATATCTTCCTCCTCCCCTCTCACGGTCCTTACATCAGCTTAGACTTAGAGATAAATGAAAAATACTTGTTCTATGGATGGGGCATAATGTTAATTAGTTAAAAAATTAAACTTGATGTGATTGTAATGAAGAAGCAAAAGTGAAATGATTTGGTCTCAGTGAGAGAAGAAGGTGATAGGATTCAAAGGCGCATGGTCTCCCACACAGGCCTGGCCTGGAGACAGAGTCCTGCAGCCGAGTGATGAAAAGCGAACGGTGGTCAGATGAAAGAGCCCTATCAGCAAGGACCTTGAAAGTGGCAGAGGCTGCTGAGAGGAACCCTGGCTCAGGGTAATCAACATCCCCTCTGAGGAAAGGGAAACCCAGACCTCACGAGGTTCCAGAGTCCCTGGGGTCCACGGTCATCTTGGAGAAACATTCCTGCTCTATCAGAGCTGCCCCTGGGCAGACATATATGTGCTCTTCCTTATCTGATGGAGATAGCTCCCTGGATTCTGGCATTCCTGGGAACAGGACACCTGGGCTCCTCACTGGGCTCACTGCCCTAAGCTTCTGTATCTGGGCTTGGATTTCCCTGGAGCATGCTTCCCAGTGGAATAGGTTTAGAAACCCTGTGAACCATATGCCCAGAGGCCCCATTAGAGTGTGTGGTGACCCAGAGATATGACTGTGCCTCAAGAGCAGTCCATGGAGGAGCCCCATAGATGGAACCACAGGAGACAGTCACTCACTGGGGAGTACAACTCAAGGTGGGCTGCAGTGTAACATCTGCATGAATGGAGCAAGCCAATGGAGAGGGTTGAGCGGAAAACGTTATTTCTTGCATTACTGGGGTCCATCTCTCAAAGGTAGATTAGGATACACAATATTGTTATCCAACCTGGGAGTATAAGCTGTGCCTAAGCCAGATTTGGACATCAGTCCCCAACAAGCCAATTAAAACAGCCAAATTATAACCATAGAGCTGTAACAAGAATAAATTAATAAAATAAATTTTAAAAATTAAAAAAAAAAAAACAGCCAAATGAATAGTGAAAAGAGAAAGAGCATTTTTTAAAATTTCTCTTCAACTTTTTTTTATTATTTATTCACTTTATATTCCAGTAGTAGCCCCCTCCCTCCTCTCCTCCCATTCCCACCCACCCTTCCCTGTTCCTCAGAAAAGGGGAGCCCCCCCCACCCACTCGAGCTCATCAAGTTGTATCAGGACAGGCAATCCTGTCAGGGGGATCAAAAAGCAGGCAACATAGTCCATGTCAGAGACAGCCCCCACTCCCCTGACTAGTGGACCTACATGATGTTACCCATTACTACATCTACATAGAGGACCTAAGTCCAGTCCATGCATGGTCCCTGGTTGGTGCTTCAGACTCCACAGGCCCTTATGGGCCCTGTTTAGTTGGCTCTGTTGGTCTTCTTGTGGAGCTCTTGTCACCGCTAGGTCCTTTTATCCTCTCCCCCACACACACACACACCACACACTTTTCCACTAGATTACCTATGCTTCACCCAATGTTTGGCTGTGAGTCTCAGCATCTGTTTCAAACTGCTGCTGGGTGGAGCTTCTTGTAACCTCTCAGAGGACAACTCTGATAGGCTTCTGTCTGCAAGTATAGCAGAGTATATAGTGACAGGAGTTGGCTCTCTCCCATAGGGTGGGTCTTGAGTTGGGCCAGGCATTGGTTGGACATTCCCTCAATCTCTAGTCTATCTGTTCTATCTTTATCCTTACGTGTCATGTAGGTAAGATAAGTTTTGGATCAAAATTGTTGTGGGTGGGTTTGTGTTCTCCTCCCTCCACTAGGAGTCTTGTCTAGTTAAATAGAGAGAAGACCAAAAATATGCACATCTGAACAGTCCTGATCAAGGTGTGGCCCCACCCACCACTGCCCGTCATTGAGATTCAGTCCCATCCTCTAAGGTGCTCTGACAAGGTTATTAGAACTGTGTTAAAGTCTTCCTAGGAGACAGGTTACTAGAATTGCTGGTGCCTTTTCCTTCTCACAGTATAGGGTTCCTGGGGAAAATCCCATTCTTTGGGGGTCTGCTATGGGGACACAAATGTCTCTTGTGATTATCTTCATTCAGGTCCTCACTGTACAAATATTGTTTTCCCTGTGCGCAAGGCTCAAATGCCAGTCTTCTGTTTAACAAGAGCTGTCTTGTCATTTACCTGAGCCAAGCCCTTGTTTGCTTCATCAGAAAGGCCTTCCTCATCATCCCATGTAGACTGGTTCCTGTGCCTTGCTATCTGTCCTGCTCAAAGCATCAGTTGCTCTGAAATGCCCAGGAAAGTGGGGGCACCATCTGTTTTTGTCATTGCTCAGTTGAAGTGCTTAGAGCAGCCTGGCACATAATTGGTGCTCAGCAAATGAGTGACTATGGGTGTAGGAAGGAGATTGAGGAGAAAGAAATGGAAGTGAGAGAGGAAAAGAGGCAGGAGAAAGGAAGCACTGTGACTTGACTACATCTCCTTCAGAATTCACACCTATCCAGGTATGTCTGGCAGATCGTTAGGTAAACAGAGCAAGAGTATTTGTGGGTGTTGCTGTTTCGTTTGTTTTTGGAGATAGCTGGCTTAGGCCTTGCTATGTAAACCAGGCTGACCTGAAAATCATAGAGCTCTGTCTCTGCCTCTAGGGTAGTGAGATTAAAGGCTCATGACCTGCTTTTATGGAAAGTGTAGTTTAATGGGAATCTTGGGCATCTTCTGAAGAAACAACTCCAATCTGAAGTAAGAGTAAGTGTTATAAGCTTGGCCATGGGAGAAGGGCACTCCTCGTGCGAGTTTCCAGTCTCTCTGAGCTCATGGGGATTTAGATGCTGAGAGCACAACTTGCATTAAGTATTCAATACAAATTCTCCAATGCAATGGACAAAGCTGTAGTAGTTGTGTGAAATATAATGTAGAAATGGCTGGGACCTTGGAGGCTGTCTGTTGCAGGGAGCTGAGTCATCTCAGCACTTTGCTCTGGGCCCCGAAGACCGCCATGGCACTGGACAGGAGATAGGATCACTTCTAAGATAACAGTACTCAGGTGTCGGTACCGAGCTCCACAAGCAGTGGATTGCTCAGTAGGCAACAGTGACAAAGACAGCAGAGCCCAGGATGAGGGGCATTCCAAGCTGTGCAGACAAAACAGTAATCAGGGGACTTGTGGAAAGCTTATGGGATGTTTGTACTCTTTACATGTGGGAGCAAGAGCTTAGTGAGCTGTGCTTACTCATTCTGACCTACTTTACTCAAGGCCTGAAAATGTGGGAGCCTGAGAAACAAGACTGAGACAGGAATGTCTCTAGGGCTTGCTAACTAGCCACTCTAGCCTCCTCAACAAGCTCCAGGCCAGGGAGAAACCCTGTCTCAGAAACTGAGATGGAGAGCAATTGAGGATGACACCCAATGTCACCCTCTAGCCTCCTCAGGCACACACATGCATGTGCATACATACATACGCAAACATATACACACACTAACATATATATGTATGTACTAAAAAGATATATAAAAATGGCCCATAGTAATACTTATAAAGGCACATTAGAGAGGATCATAAATATCACTGAGGTCTTAAAGAGACAAAACTTGACCCAGATTCAAGAAGCAGAATGGCGGCTCCTTCACTAAGAGCCTCTTCGGGAGATTCTGTTCTGCAGCATCTCCTTAATGAGAGCCTCTGACTGACAGGGCACTTGTAAACTACAGAACTCCTTGGAGGGAGTCATCAGTGCTCCAAGCTTTCTGGAGGCATTTAACTAGCCACCTGGAGGATTCTCCTATCTCTAGACAATTATTCCACAGCAAGCAAGAAAAGATTGCCCACGGTTTCAACTCATGGTCAAATTCGTCTGTCAATAAACACATCAGATGAGCTCTGCCCGCAAGTCTGCAAAGAACAAAAGCTTGCCAGACATCCAGATCATGTCTGCATGTCTGCAGTCCAAGAACTCAAGAGACTGAGGCAGGAGGATTGCTGAACAATCAATGCCAGGGTAGGCTATTCTGGAGAAAAGGGGGGGGATGGAAAGAGACGAGGGGGGGGGAGAAGAAGAAAGGAAAGGTTAGGGTGGCTCAGTTTTCAAAGTACTGCAAAGCAAGCCTGAGGCCCTGAATTAAATCCCTAAAAAAACACAGAAATCTGCACAAGGGGGAGCTGGGGAGATTGCTCAGAGGTTAAAGTCACTTGCTGCTCTGGAAGACGACATAGGTTCAGTTCCTGCACCCCACATGGAGGCTTACACACAGGTTCAGTTCCCACACCCCACATGGAGGCTTACACACGTGTATAACTCCAGTCCCAGGAGGCCCAACACCTCTCTGACCTCCCAGGGATCTTACATGAATGCCGAGTACATACATAAATTCAGGCTCACATGTACACACAGAAGATAAATATTTTTAAAGCTGGGTAAGATTGTACATATCAATAATTCCAGTGTTGGGGAGGTAGAGACAGAAGGATCCCTGCCAGCCCAGACGAATTGGTGAGCCCCAGGTTCAGAGAGAGCTTCTATCTCAAAAATTAAGGTGAAAAGCAACTGAGGATGGTGTGCGCCCTCAGTATGCCAACGATGTGCTCTAGCTACAGAGGTCTTGTGCGAGCATTTTTCAGAGTCTCCACTCTGAAACGGACTTGTCCAATATACACTGGCAATAACAGTACTCACACAGTGCTAATACATTTGTCCAATTACTAAGATCAGCTTCTGTTGCATGGGTGCTCTCAGGGCGACTATAGCCACTTTACTGAAGGGCCGTTCTACTTCCAACAGAAGTGCTTGGGTGGTTTTAGCTGCTGCACATGATTCCTCTTCCATAACTTTTAATCTGGGCTGCATTCCCTCACTAGCTGAATGCGTTTCATGGCTACCCTACCAAAGCCTTATTTTCCTCAATAAAGCAGGCAGAGAAATCTACCCATGTTGGGTAAAGAGAAGTCATCAACGCACTGCGTTTGGAGGCGTATCTGATGTGCAGTGTGTGCCAGATTAATAGGTTTTTAATTGGTTGGCTGGTTTTGCTTTTTTAGAGACAGGGTCTCAATTAGCCCAGTAGCCGAAGATCTTAAACTCATGATCCTCCTGCCTCTGGTTCCCAAGTGCTGTGGTATCAGCAAGATCCACCATACCGGGAAACATCTCTCTTTTAAAGATAAATCCCTCTTCTTCATTGTCCAGGTGAGTGTGGTAAATACTAAGGATTACATATAAGAGATTGGCGGGCTTCCATGGAATACAAGAAAGCAGGGCTAAGCGGCCCCTGCCTTAGATTTTGTCTGAAGCCAGTTGCCTCTGTTAGCGCTTAGCTCCTTCTGTTGGTTCCCTCAAGCCACCCAACCAATGAAGCAGCATCCTCTAAGCTGTCAGAGAGACCCCGTCCCCCCTCTGTGACTAATCCATGACAAGAGGTAAATCTGGCTCCTTGGCTCTGTGGAAGGCAGGTTCATTCTGAAGCCTAATTTAAATGTCAGGAATCAAGTTGACTCTGGGCTGGGTGGGCTTGCCTGAGTTCCCACCCTTACCTGATGCGTTTCTTTTCTGTTCTCAGAATGACTGTAGTGCAGTATCACACACAACGGGGGTACTGGGGGGGTGCTGGTTAGTTTTTTGTCAGCTTAACACCAACTAAAGTTATCTGGGGAAAACCCACCTCAATTGAGAAAATGCCTCCCTCAGATTGGTCAGTAGGCAAGGTTGAGACATTCTCTTGATTAGTGATTGATGCAGAAGGGCCCAGCCCACTGTGGGTGGCGCCATGCCCGAGCAACTCAGCGTGGAAGACAAGCAGCAAACTGTGAGTCTGGAAAACAAGCTAGTAAGCAGCGTTCGTTCGCCCATGACTTCTGCTTTGGTTCCTGCCTGTGGGTCTCTTCCTGTCCTGAGCGATGGACAAGAAGCTTCAGGTGAGATAAGCTCTTACCGCACAAGCAGCTTTTAATCGTGAAAGCAACCCCGGAGGTGGATGGGAGGGGAGTGGCCTCCTTTTAATTTTGAGATTCTCATTATTCTTTAGTGCCAGCCAAAACTTGGTTGTAGTGGCACACACCTGTAATCCCAGCGCTGAAAAGGTAGGGCCAGGAGAATCAGGAGTTCGGAGTCACCCTCATCTACATAGCAAGTTCAAGGCTAGCCTGGACTATGTGAGAGCCTGCCTCAAAAAGCCAACCAACCAACATCAGAGTCTGGAGAGATAGCTCAGCAGTTAAAGGTACTTGCTGCTCTCTGTAGAGGACCTAGCTTCAGTTTCCAGCATCCACATGATAGCTCAAAACTATCTATAATTCCAGTTCCAGGAAGATCCAATGCCCTCTTCTGGCCTCATTAAGCACAAGGCATGTATATGGTAAACATACAAAGCAGAAAAACACTCATACACACACACACACACAAAAAAAAATCTTTCAAAAAGCAACCAGCATCAACTGTACCGCAATGATTATGTCTGACTCCATCATTGTATCAGTATATTACTATCAGTATGGAGATCATGCTCACAGTCTCAGTATTCAATAGCAGAAAGGTCATGAGTTCAAGGCCAGCCAGGGCAGCAGATTTTTTTTTCTCAAAAACTAAACCAAAACCTTTTATTTTTTTCTATTTTAGATATCTGTTTTTGACTGTTAATGTTTCATTCATGGTTTTCAAGGACATTTCCCAGTTCAATAACATTTGCTGAGGTAAAAAATGGTACTGTTACTCTGCACATAAAAGATTCTGTTTTGTTTGCTTTGGGGCCAAATGACTTAGGTCATGGTAAATTTAATAAATAGAAGACTCATTATAAAAACCACCTCCTGCCGGGAACAGTGGAAAAAGAAGTTAACCATTACAAGATAACAGTTCTGCAGCAAATTATGTCACTGATACAGAAGTTATTGATTAACTGAGTGCAGCTTCTAGCATTAACGGAAAGGATGGCCTTAGTGAGCTGTGTGGTACTGGTGCCATTCAGAGCCCGGGAATTCTAATTTAAAAATCGGATCCGGAACATGACTAGATATGAAGTGGCATTACAAAGGCTGAGTATCTACTTACATATATATATCGATTGTTAACTTAATGATAAACTATAGCAGAACCTCTGATTGTAAAATGTGGTTCTGTTCAACTTGCCAGTTTTACAACCCTTTAGATACTTCCCAGTCACTTTTCTTTTTAAAATTTATTTATTTACACTTAATATCCCGATTGTAGCTCCCTCCCTCGTTGCCTCCTGATCCACCCTCCTTCCCTGATGCCCTCTCCCCATCCCCTAGTCCTCAGAAAGGGGAACCCTTCTCCACTCCCTGCCGTGGACCTCTTCCTATCAAGTCTCATCTGGGCTGTCTGTGTCTTCTTCCACTGTAGCCTGGCAAGGCTACCCCACCAGGGGGAAGTGGTCAACAAGTGGGCACCAGAGTCCATGTCAGAAGTAGCACCCACTCCCCGTATTGGGGGACCCACAAGGAGACTGTGCTGCCTATCTACTATATCTGAGCAGAGGGTCTAGGTCTTCACCATGCATGGTCCTTGGTTGGTGCATCAGTCTCTGCAGCACACACCCCAGCCAACTCCTGCCGCTCAGATTTTCCCAATCACTTTTCAGAGGGAACCAGTAGCACCCACTGGACTAGATTTGGAAACCTGGTATTCAATCAGGGATATAGCTTGGTGGTAAGGCTCTTGCCTAGCATGCATAAAACCATAGGTTCAATCCTCAGTATCACAGAAACAAAAATAAAATCCTGTCTTCAAGTGTATCTGTTAGTAAATGTAAATGTTTTAAGAATATTTGAGTCAATTTTGAAAAATAGAAAGGACAAATCAAGTTAATATCAGGAACTGACTCAAGGCAGAAACAGGACAAAAAAAAAAAACAAAAAACAAAAACAAATTACTCACTTCCTTATCCTAACATGCACATTTTTAGCACAACCTTACATCTAAAGTAGGATGTGTCGTGCACATGAAGCCTCACCCATTAACTTGTCAAGTGCCTTGGCAAAGCAATAGTCATGAAGCAATTGTATACACAAGCCAGAACTTGACCCCCTGGCCACACTGCCACCACATTATCCAGTTATGAGCATGCTCAGTAATGCATATAGGGTTTTTCCTATGTGGGTGTTATGCTGGGAATTGAACCAGGGCGTTATACAGGCTAGGCAAGCAGTTTACCACTGAGCTACATCCCCAGCCCTGGTACCACATACACAAACTCTGACTTAAAACTTTATCAACTGGCACTTATCAAATACATACACCTATGGGATATGGTGGTATATTCAGTTGTCTGTGCAAGATGCAATGTCCATTAGATCAGAGTGACACTGCCTCAGCGCTGAGTGTGTCTCCAGAGGGAAGCACTGAAATCACTTTTGAAATAAACAATCACTGTCTGTTAAAAGTTTCCCCTCCAAATTAAATGCGCTTTTGTTTTCATTGATGATTTCACTTTTAAAGTGAATCTAGAGGGATGTAGCTTGACTGCCTCCAATCCCAGCCCTCAGAAAGATCAGAAGTTCAAAGTCATCCTCCTCCCCTACAAAGACACTTTCAGGCTAATTTGAGCTACATGAGACCTCATTTATTTTATTTTATTTATTTTCTTTTTTATTGATAATATTAATAGTATGTCTCAATTGTTATCCCATCTCTTGTATCCTCCTATTCCTTCCTCCCCTCCCGCTTTCACCCTATTCCCTATTCCTACAACTGTGACTAATGGGCACCTCCTCCCCATGTATATGATCCTAGGGTATCAAGTCTCTACTTGGTAGTGGGCTATCCTTCCTCTGAGTGCCACTGGGCCTCCCCATCAAGGAGGGGACGTGAGACCTTATCTTTTTTAAGGTAAAACAAAAAATGTGGTTTTTAAAGATTACCTCATGAGGGCCTACAAAACGGATCATCAAGTAAAGACAATTGACACACAAGACTCAGGACCTGAGTTTAATCCCTGGAATTCAGCTTTTTAAAAAAAAATATGACAGTTGCATATGTGTAAAGGCTGAACTCCTGCAGTGAGATGAAAGGTAATGTAGGAGCACTGCCCCACAGCCAGCTAGACTAGAGTACGCAGCACGGCATAGACAAACAAGAAAGACCATGCCAAGACAGGGTGGAGGGAGGAAACCAACCCCCAAAAGTTGTCTTCTGACCACCACATGGACAGGTGCGCATGAATAAAAAGAACAATAAAAATATTTTTAAGTTAACAAATATAAACAAGGCAGGCGGATCGCTGTGAGTTCGAGGCCAGCCTGGTCTACAAAGCGAGTCCAGGACAGCCAAGGCTACACAGAGAGACCCTGTCTCGAAAAAACAAAAAAAAAACAAAAAAAAACAAAAAAAAAAAAATATAAACACAAGGAACAGTACTCCCCCTTGTGGCCAAACTCTCCAAACAGGGGTCTTGCAACTTCAGAGACCCAGACAAGCCACTGACTGCTGTAGATGTTGGATTTAAACAGAAAGATGACTCAAAAAGTTGAACCTTTGTCGGATGCGGTGGCGCATGCCTTTAATCCCAGCACAGTTTTAGGTGATCCAATGCCCTTTTCTGACCTTTGGGAGCACCAGGCATGCGTATAATGCATGGACAGCCATTCAAGCAAAACAGTCAGACATATAAAATATGTAAATACAAAAATGCACTTCAGGTGAAAAAACATAAGGATAAATTTTAATAGTGGTGGGGTCTGGCACTAGTAATTTTGTGAATTTTATTCGTTCATTTATCTATATTGCACATTAATTGCACATCCATATTTATAGACATATTACTCACAATAGTCAGGAAACTGAGCCAGTGTAGATACCTATTAATCGATGAATGGATAAAGAAAATGTGGTGAGTATACATACATACATTTTATGCCGCAGTGGAAAAAAATGAAATCATGTCCTCTACAGTAAAATGGCTGCAACTGGAAATCATTGTGTTAAGTGAAGTAAGCCAGACTCAGAAAGACAAATACTTGCATATTTTTTCCTCCTATGTGGAGCCAAGATTTAAAATTATATATGTGTGTGTGTTTATGTATTATCAATTATACACCTATTTATTTATTTTTATTTTTTTTAATTTATTTATTTATTGTATATGAGTGCTTTATCTGCAGAAGAGGGTATCAGATCACATTATAGATGGTTGTGAGCCACCATGCGGTTGCTGGGATTTGAACTCAGGACCTTTGGAAGAGCAGGCGGCGCTCTTAACCACTGAGCCATCTCTCCAGCCCCATGAAACCATAAAGGGAACCATGAAAGGAGAAGGAGATATGAAGGAAAGTGGGAAATGAGAAGTGGAGTATGCTAGGGAAGCAAAAATGGAGTCTGACTGGGTGAAGAAAGAGCCAGCTTGGGGAAGGGGTACAAAGATGGGGGAGGGACAGATGAGAGCAGAGTACTGACACACAGGGATAAAGACTGTACGCTGAGCCTAAAATATTCATTTTAAAATTAAAAACACAACTGAACAAATTAACATAATTCACTGTGGTATTTATACGCATGCATAAGTGTGAGTTTTGAAATCTTACGATTTTTTTTTTTTGCCCTTGTATTGAACATAGATTCTTTTTCATACAATAAATTCTAATTACAGTTTCCCTCCTTCTACTCCTCCTGGTTCCTCCCCACCTCCCTTCCACTTGGAATCCACTCCCTTTCTGCCTCTCATTGGAAAAGAACAGGCTTCTAAGAGATAACAGCCAAAAATAACAGAATAAAATATAAGTTGAAGTAATAACTATTGTACTAAAGTTGAACATGGCAACCCAACAGGAGGTTAAAAGTCCCAAGAGCAGGCATAAGAGTCGAAGACCCACACTTTCTCATACTCAGGAGTCTCATAAAAAATACTACACTAAAAGCTATAAAATATACACAGAAAACCTGGTGCAGGCATACATAGTCTGTGTGCTTGCTGTTTCAGTCTCTGTGAGCTCATATGCACTTTGCTTAGCTAATCAGAGGGCCCTGTTCTCCTGGTATCCTCTGTCCCCTCTGGCTCATAAAATCTTTCCTCCTCCTCCCCTTTGAGATTTCCTGAGCTATGGGGAGAGGAAGTTGATGAAGGCATCTCATGCAGACTCTCTTCTCATACTGTCTGACTGTGGGTCTCTGCATCTGTTATCTGCTGCTGGAGGAAGCCTCCCTGATGATGCCTGGATAAGGCACTGGTTGTATTCATCTTTTTGGCCTGGGCCATCTCAGTCAGCATGATTATTTTTCCTGCAAATTTAATGATGTCATTGTTTTCAATCGCTATTACTTCATTGTGTTTATGTGCCACATTTTCTTTATCCATTCTCCTGTTGTGGCACATTGAGGTTGTTTCTGGCTGTTACGAATAATGCCTCAGTGAACGTGACTGATCAAGGCTGTTGTGGCCCTGCATCCTTTGGGTACCTGCCCAAGAGTGGTATAGCCGGATCTTGAGGTAGATTGATTCCCAGCTTTCTGAGGAACTGCCATACTGATTTCCACAATGGCCGTACAAGCTTGTGCTCATTGTACCAGCAATGGAGGAGTGTTCCCCTTGCTCCATATTCTCACAAGCATGAGCTGTCACATGTATTATTAATCTTAGCCATTCTGACAGGTGTAAGATAGAATCTCAAAATAATTTTGATTTGCACTTCTCTGATGGCTAAGGATGTTGAATATTTCTTAAAATGTTTCTCAGAAATTTAAGTGTCCTCTATTGAGAATTCTCTGTTTAGATCTGTACTTCATTTGTTAATTGGAGTATTTGGAGGTTTTGATATCTAGTTTCTTGAGTTCTTTATATATTTTAGATATTAGCCCTCTATCAGATATGGACTCTGTAAAACAAAAAACAAAAACAAAAAAACTTCTTTTCCATTCTGTAGGCTTCCATTTTGTCCTATTGATGGTGTCCTTTGCCTCATAGAAACTTCAGTCTAATAAGGTCCCATTTATTAATTGCTGCTCTTACTGCCTGCATTATCAGTGTTCTATTTAGAAAGTCATCTCTTGGGGGTTGGAGAGATGGCTCAGCGGCTAAGAGCACTGACTGCTCTTCCAGATGTCCTGAGTTCAATTCCCAGCAACCACATGGTGGCTCACAACCATCTATGATGTGATCTGATGCCCTCTTCTGGCCTGCAGGTGTACATGCAGGCAGTGCATTGTATAAATAATACATTAATTAATTAATAAATCTTTTAAAAAGAAAGTCATCTCTTGTGCCAATGCATTCAAGATTATTTCCCACTTCCTCTTCTATCTGGTTTTATGTTGAGGTCTTTGATCCACTTGGACTTGAGTTTGTGCAAGGTGAAAATTATGAATCTGTTTGCGTTATTCTACATGCATTCAGTCTGACCAGCACCATTTCTTGAAAATGCTGTCGTTCTTTCAGTGTGTATCTCTGGCTTCTTTACCAAAAATCAGATGTCAATAAGTGTGTAGATTTATGTCTGGGTCTTCAACTCAATTCCATTGATCATTGTGTCTTTTGTGCCAATATCATGGAGTTTTTATTACTATAACTCTATAATATAGCTTAAAATCAGGGATAGTGATACCTCTGGGTATTCTTTTATTGTACAGGATTTTTTTTAACTATCCTGGGCTTTTGTTCTTCCATATGAAATTGAGTATTATCCTTTCCAACTTCCAGACCTCTTAGTTTCTCCCTTTCTTTCGTTTCAGCTTTAACTTCTGCCTCTAGGACTTTAGTTTCTCAAAGGGCCAGTGATGAAAGAATTTCTATTCTTTGGAGGACCTAAGGAGGTCTGCATTTGGACTTTGGAGGTTAACATTCCTTGGTAATCTGGAGAAGGGATGGTGTTACCCAGGACCCAAAACTGTATGAGCAGTAAGCACACTTTAGATTTACAATACCCAGTCCTAAAATTAGCCAAGCCCAGGATTTTCCTCCACGATAAAGTCATTTAAAATGGAATGACAGAAAGTCATGGACAACAGCATAACAGGTTATCTGCACAAAAGACAAAACAAAACAAAAACAAACAAACAAAAATACCTATAGTATTTTACCTGAAAAAAAAAAAAAACAGAACAAACCAATGAGAAGCTGGTGTGGTGGCCTATGCCTATAACCTAACCCCTTGAGAAATGGAAGCTGAGCTACAGGACTCAAGGCCAGCCTGTTACATAGTAAGTGCAAGGCTAGCCTTATCTTTTTTTAAAAAATAGTTGCTAACCCACAGTTGCCGCCCTGCAGAGTGGTGGTTCTGTCTGATCTTCTATCCATCTAGGACACTCCACACTGCTGAATTCTTAGCCATCAGTCATGGCCAGACAACAGGATCAGCTTCCAGAGCTAGGACCTTGTATCCTATCTTGCACTTTGCTCTTCTAAGCTCAGAGACCCTTTTCCCTGCCAGACCTTTGTTCTTTGGTTTGCCTGGCAAAGGCTTATTAAAGAGTAGAAATATATTGGTTTGGGGCATTCATTCCAAGTCATCACCAGGTTTCTCTGCACTTTCATTTAGAAAGGGATCATGAACTGTTGACTAAGTAAGAGTACAGATTAGCGGTTTACATACCACATTAAGAATTGCCTGAGGTCCGTCCGTTCATTCCCCCACCAGGAGGAGGCCTTGGGCCGCTTTCCTCATCTATGGCAGCGGCACTGGAACTGAAGGCTCCTTTGAGGGGACTGGGCATTCTCCCATAGAGTGTTTCCTCTTTTCAGAGATGAAAAATCCCTGGTTGCTTAGGACCTGTTGAGGCAGCTATTTCTTTCACTGGTTTCTGCAGTGGTGGCAGCCATTGGCCCTTTCAGCATGTTCTTCTGGTGGAGTTCCACCACACTGGGGACTTTATAAATAAAAAGGGCTTACTTAGCCCATAACTTTTGAGACTCAAAGTCCAAGGTCAGGTGGCTCTATTGGTTTGGCTTCTGATGAGGGCTCCCTTGTTAATGTCACAGCATGGCGGAGGAGCAGAGCAGGAACCAGGAGTATGCAGAGGGGACCAGGTTCATGAGTTGGCCTGACTTCGTAACCTATAGATGGTTGTGAGCCACCATGTGGTGTTAGAAAGCTAATCCAGTGGAAATAGAAGGATCCAGAGGGTCCTAGAAACCTACAAGAAGAATATTATGATGGGCAGATCTCAGCCCAGGGATCCTGCTCAAACTATGGCACCACCCAAGGACAATACATGTAGTAAACTTCAAACCCTGACCCAGATCTAGCTAATGGACAGGACATTCTCCACAGTTGAGTGGAGAGTGGGGTATGACTTTCACATGAACTCTGGTGCCCCATATTTGACCATGTCCCCTGGATGGGGAGACCTGGTGGCACTCAGAGGAAGGATAGCAGGCTACCAAGAAGAGACTTGATACCCTATGAGCATAAACAGGGGGAGGTGGTCCCCCTCAGTCACAGTCATAGGGGAGGGGAGTAAGGGGAAAATGGGAGGGAGGGAGGAATGGGAGGATACAAGGGATGGGATAACAATTTATATGTAATATGAATAAATTAATAAAATATTTTTTTAAAAAAAGACAGCTAATCCAGGTCTTCTGTAAGAGCAACAAGTGTTCTTAACCACTGGGCCATCTCTCCAGCTCTTCTCTCTTCTCTCTTCTCTCTCTCTCTCTCTCTCTCTCTCTCTCTCTCTCTCTCTCTCTCTCTCTCTCTCTCTCTGTTATGACACAGGGTTTCTCCTGGTAGACCAGGCTAGCCTTGAACTCACAGAGATCCACCTACCTCTGCCTCCCCGAGTGCTGGGATTACAGGCGTGTGCCACCACACCTGGTCCATGCTTCCATTTCTTAAAGGTTTCACCCCCTAAGCACTGACTGACACACTGGGTCAAGCTTCCAGCACAGGTACCTATGGGGGACATGTGCAAATCGTATCCAAACTGCACCAGGTGCTAACCCAGTAGTCTCAACCTTCCTAATGCTGCAGCCCTTTAATACAGCTCTTCATGTTGTGGTGCTCCCCTCCAACCATACAATTATTTTTGTGGCTACTTCATAACTGAAACTTTGCTACTGTTGTGAGTCAAAAGGTAAATATCTAGTACTTCCAATGGTTTTAAGGGACCCCCGTGAAAGGGTCAATTGACACTCACAGGTTGACAGTCACTAGGCTAACTCCAAATAAACCACTGTAGTCTCGAAGTGCTTTTGAGTATGTTGGTGGAGTGGGGACGGTCATATTGATTGTCACACGGTTTTAGAAGTTTTTCCAGCTCTGGGTCTCACTAAGCTTCATGAACCTGCTCAGGATCGACAGCGGGGAGGAGGGGGGTAGGGTGGGGTAGGGATTGGGGGGGCGTGACACTGATGGGTTTTCCTGGTATCTGGGCATCTCCATTACTCTTGTCATTGGTAGGGTATTTTTGCTACTGTTAACTTGCGTTTTGACGATGGGTGGTCCTACTCTCTGACACCCTTCTCCCTTTCCCATATTTATTCCCCCGCTTTCTCTTCTATCAGATTCAGTGCATCCGGTTTTAATGTTGAGGTCTCTATGTCCATGTATTAATGAAAGGAACTCTGAAACTCAGGTCTGTCTTAAGTTCTGTGGAGTGGACAATAAATCTATTGACATATTTTCATTTCCTTTGGGGGGCGGGGTGAAGGAGTGTCAACACTGGATCTTATGTAGTGCGGGCTGGCCTTTTACACTCTAGCTAAGAATGACCTTGAATTCTTGAGGGATTACAGGCATGAGCCAGCACTCCGCTTTGTTGTTGTTGTTGTTTTTCCTTATTCTGCAGCAAAAGCTTAACTCACTGTGCCTTCCAAGTGAGTTTTAATACATTAAGCTTAAGTAAAACGTAAGAATGGTGGTAACTTCCTCATCTCCAAATTACATCTTTCATCATACATATGGAACCTTTCCAGAAAGTAGCAATCTCAGCTCCTGGAAACAATGGACACTTTCGCAGCTACTCTGGGCAGTCTACCTTCCCACTTCCAGGAGCTCACCGCGTTATAGGATACAGACTCCACCGTCAGTCACGGGATACAGGAAGCGAACGCACAGGCGGCCCACGCCCGAGCATGCGTAGACAGCAGCGCGCAGGCGCGGGACGGCTCGCGCAGGCGCGCTGTGCGGTTGTCGAGGTGCGTTTACCTACACGGGTTCCGGCATGCCGGGCCGGCGTCTCGTTGCCGCCTCCCGGTTTCTTGCCCGCCATGGAGTGTCTGCGTTGCCTGCCCCGGCTGCTGCCTCGTGCCGCGCAGTCCCGGCGGGCCCTGTGTACCGCAGCTGCGCGCCCGAACCCCGCCGCCTGCTGCAGCCGCGCGACCCCGCTGCTCTCCGGGAGCCAGAAGGCAACGAGCGCGGCTCACGCTGCCGGTACGCGCGTCCCGCGGGGCCCGCGGCCTCTGCCCCGCCTGCCCTTGGCCACGCCGTCCTCTGCCCGGCTCACCCCGCGGCAGTTCTCAAGCCAGCACCGGGAGGACTTGATTGTGGTTTCTGTTTGTTGAGACAGAGTCTGTCTCTGTATAGCCCAGGCTGGCCGCAAACTGCCAGCGTTCATCCTGTCTCCACCTTCTGAACGCAGCAGTTAGAAGCGTTAGCCGCTTAGTTGGGCTACTTTGGTTTGGTTGGTTATTGTTTTAAATTTAGCGTTTAAGAATTTGCTGAGCGTGCGTGTGCCTTTCTCTGAATCTGTGTGTGGTCAGATGACAGCTTGCCCAAGTCAGTTCCCTCCTGGATCAAATTTAGGTCGTAAGGTTTGGCACCATGCATTTTTGCCGGCAGAGCCATCGGTTTAGCCCAAAATCATGGGTTTCATGAATGTTCTTTTATACAAACTTTTTCTTGACACCACCTCTCTCCCCTACTAGCCTTTTTACCTTCATATGTCCTCTTCTGCTTTCAAGTCACAGAATTTTGTTAAGTGGGGATTTTTGTTTGTTTTGAGACATGATCGTGCTGTAGCCCGGGCTGGCTTGGAACTAACTCTGTGGAGCCCAGACCAAATTCGAAGCTGTGTGACGTGAGCTACCATGATAAGCAAGATTAGGATGTTATTAATTCTGTTTATTCTGTTCATTTTCGTTCTCTCTCTGTTTATATGTGAGCACATGTGGAAGACAGAGCTCAACCCCAGGCGCCTTCCTCAATTCTTCTCCATCTTAGTTTTTGAGATTGAACCTGGACCTTATTGGTTTGCCTAGACTGGCTGTGCAGTGAGCCTCAGGGAGCCTCCTGTGTCTGTGTTCCCATAGCCAGAGTGATAGATATGTGCCCACTGGCTGTTAAGTGAGTATTTGCAAGAATTTTCCAACTGAGCCATCCCCTAGCTCTATGGAGTTTATCTGTTAAAAAAAAAATCTATTTGCATTTTTATATGCACAAGTGTTTGTCTGCATGTTTATATGTACGTCACATGCATGCCTCGTGCCCTTACTGACCGAGAGTGTCACATGCATTGGAACAGGAGTTACAGATGACTGTGAGCTGTCCCTCATGGGTTCTGGGAAGCA
>OU015746.1:58234516-58269702 GCA_907169655.1 Acomys percivali | reverse complement strand
AGACAGACAGATAACACTATATCACCTCTCAACTTTTTCCTGTGAACATTTTCTTATTTAAATGTTGGAAGGCATATTTAAAAAAATCAGTCCTAATTTCTGTGTCATGAATAAAGTAATCATGGGCTATTGTATCTTTTTTTTTCCTCCCACATCTTTTTAAATTTTGTTTTAATTTTTATTTTGTTTTATGTGTAAGGCTGTTCTCCCTGTGTATATTTCTGTGTACCACATGTGTGCAATGCTCTTGGAGGCCAGAAGAGGGCATCAGATACCCTGGGACTGGAGGTACACTGATGGTAACTGCCACATGGGTTCTGGGAATTGAACCTGAGTCTCCTTGAAGAGCAGCCAGTTCTTGTAACCCCTGAGCATTCTCTCCAGCCTTCCATATCTCTTTCGGATGTAACTCTGGTTCTTCACACCTGGTTAGGAAATTTTCTGATTTCATACTGTTGTAGTTTGAAGCACTGAAACTATGTCTTGTCTGTAATTTCCAATTAATTCAGTGAGTTGGCAATATTTTCCAAAGGAACCACTTCCCTTTGAGCCAAACTTCTTTGTTTTGTTTGTTTGTTTGTTTTTGAGACAGGGTCTCTCTGTGTAGCCCTGGCTGTCTCGGACTCATTTTGTAGACCAGGCTGGCCTCGAACTCACAGAGATCCACTTGTCTTTGTCTCCCCAAGTGCTGGGATTACAGGCATGCACCACTATGATTAAACTAAATTACTTCTAACTTGACACCCACACGCACACACCCTGTTTTTAGCTCAAGGACCACTTTTACTGGAGTAAGAGAGGAGAAAACAACATCAGAACGATGGGGATAGATAACAAGAGAAATAATGAGGCTGGAGAGGTGGACGATTGCTGGAATACTTGTCACTCTTGCAGGGACCTGGGTTTGAGTCCTAGCACCCATATAGTGCTTAACAGCGATCCAGAACTCACATTCCAGGCAATCTGATGCCTTCTAGTGACCTCCACAGTCACCAGACACACAGGTGGTACACACATGTACACTCAGGCAAACCACAGCTAAAATAAAATGAGTAAAATCTAATTTAGAGAAAGAGTTCCTTTTGCCTTTTGAGTTGGGGCCCAGGAAAGCAAGCAGCTCATCCGCTGGCAAAGCAGGTGTATGGGGGGGTTTGTGGGGGGGCGGTTCAGAGAAAGAGTGAGACTATCCAGAGTAAGGGCAAGCAGGCCTCTTTACGGCTGGGCTGGGGTCCACATAAAATACAGAACGGGAAGGAAGTTACACTGTTGAGTTAGAGCTCTTCATGGCTTCGTGATAGGGATCTGCAAGCTTATTTTGTTCTCTTGAGATAGCAGTCTTCACGTCAGCTCCCCAGGGCTGGCTTCCAGGCACTAGCCCTCGCTGAGCCCCCTGCATGGTTGCTTAGGGAACTCGATCTTTCACTTAGCCCCTGTTTCCTCATGTGCATCCAGCCAGATGTCTTGCTTTGGGTCTGGATATTTTGAGACAGGCTTCCACGCACACCAGGCTGGCCGTGAGCTTGCTCTGTAGCTGAGCATGCCCGTGAACATCTGCTCTCCTCCACCTCGCAGGTCCTGGGATTGTGGGTACACATCTGTGCCACACCAGGCTGGAGTCTTAGTAAATATCTAATCTGTGTAATTCCACTTCTTCTGACAGCAGCTTAGAATTATCAAGGGTTACATATATTTGAATATACTTATAAAATAAATATTGGTTTGATTTAGTTTTAGTCCAAAATCAGTTTTATGAATTTACTTTTTCCTCCAACTTAATAACTTGCATTTGTATGATTGTGTGTGTGCGCGCGCACATACATTCTTTCTGTTGCTCTTCCAGTATTTGAAGGCTGTGATAACTCCAGAGTGTCTTCTGATACTAGATTATCGGAATTTAAACTTGGAACAGTGGCTGTTCCGGGAACTGCCATCACAGCTGGCTGGGGAAGGGCAGCTCGTCACATACCCGTTACCGTTTGAGTTCAGAGCTATTGAAGCACTCCTGCAGTATTGGGTAAGCCTGGTCTGACAGACTGACTGGAGTTGTTTTGATTTCAAGTGACTGAAAATGTTAGTAAAGATATCAGCTCAGGACCCCCAGGACCATGTTCTCAGCACAAAGGAGATGTATTTGCACTAAAGGAACAGAGAGCAGGGAACGAGAGACAAACACAGGAGTAGAGGATAAAGGAGAAGAGGAGGGAAGAAGACTGCCTCAAGAGAGAGAGGAGACATGGCCCGTAGAAAAATGATGACTTATAAAGGTACAAGGAGGACCCTGCATTAGGATGTGTTTAATTTTAACTAGATATGTTAATTAGGGCAGCCAAAGGGGGCTGTGCTGGGCCTTGATAGCTGGGCCTTAGTAATCAACATCAGGAGGAGGAAGTGGCCAAATAAGGGCCACAAGGTATAAACCTTGGTGGCAGCTCTGGAAATGCACCTAAAGGCTTTTAGCAAGGCAGAGAGAACGGAGAAGAAGGGCAAGGCCTGCCAGAGCCCCTTCATCGGCAAGTTAGCACTGACTGTTTCAAAGCCACTTTCCACAGCCACATCAGAGTCCCTTGTGAGGCTCCTCCAGGGAGACAGAATTTCATTCTTCAACTTTGTGACTGAACCAAGTAGAACTAAAGACTCTGAAGAGGAAACTGGGGCAGCACATCTCACATTGGCTCCCTTTTATACACTTTTATCTTTTTACGTTTTTGTTTGTGGAATCAGGATCCCCTGTGTATGCACACCAGGCTGGCCTTGAACGACAGTGGTCCACCTGCTCCGTCCCCTCTAGTGCTGGGGTCACAGCTGTGTGCCACCACGCTGGTCTGTGTACTTCACTGACCACATCATGGGATGAGAATTCAAGAGACCTTAAGCTGTACGTTGAACTCTGAGCACCTTTCACATCATTCTTCCAAGAATGCATCATTCCAAGAATGGTCGTCTGTTTCCAGCATCATTCAGCAAATGGCCCTCTGTTTGAAGAACTCAGGGAGATACCACTTATTTGGGACCTAGGCTGTCAGCAACCACAGCTCCTCTAATGGCCCCAACCCCATACATCAGTAGTCACTGGATTCCTGGAAGTTGAATAGGCCCAATCAAGGTGGACACTGTCTTCCTAGCCCCTTCAATTTTTTTATGATTCCCCCCCCACATACACACACAATTAATCTGGAATGTACTATTCAGGAGGTAACTATAATTTGGAGTCAGTGCTGGGAGCATATTAGCCAGAGTGGGAGATGGAGGGGACATTTACGTGGTCAGAAGAGGCTGGTGAGCCTAGTACTCTCTGTCAGCTGTTTTGCTTTAATGAGGGCACAGATGATTCCCTCTCTACTCGGGTTACAGAAGACCAGCGCAGTGCAGGCAGTGGCCTTTGACAGGCTGGGCTGGCTCAGGCGTTCATAGTGTCGGAACACATGCTGTCGGCAATGGGGACAACAGAGGGAGCTCGGCGGTCTAGTGTAAAATAGTAAATCTTACCTGTAACAGGGGTCCCCAAAAGATTTCTTTCTAAAAGAGCACTACAGTATCAAGCCAATCATCACCAGCAGAGTGGATTCTGCTGCACATAATAAGAGTCAGTAGCTGCAACTTCCAAGTCAGAAGAGGAGTCGTGCCTCTGAGAGATCATGGAGTCTTAATGCTGCTGCTTTATTCTGTTAGGCTTGTGGTGTTTGCGAGGTGATGTGGAGCTACCTCAGTCCTACCCACCAGCCTACTGTCAGTGTGTCCCTGCTGAGTACCAGCCATGCTTGTGCTAGCTTAAGGAAAGCACACTTTGGGCTCTGCAGTGATAAAGTCCAAGTCAAGCCTCGGTTTTCTTCCACCTCCCAAGGCCTGGAATTACAGCCATACGACGGCATATGTAGTCTGTTCAGTGCTGTGAGTCAGACCCAGGACTTCGTGCATGCTGGCAAGCTCTCTGCCTCCTGGACTACATCTCCAGCCCAAGTTTCGGCTGTTAAATGGCCGTAGTCCATAGCAATTTTGAACTGTGTTCTGTTTATAGAAAACATAGCTATTACATAGCTATTAATATGAAATGCGTGCTTTGACATGAAATTTAAGATTTATTTTATTTATTGTGTATGTTTACGTAGCTATGTGTGTAGGTGCCAGCAGAGGCCAGGGGGTATTAGATCTCTGGGAGCAGGAGCTACAGTTGTGAGCTGCCTGACACGGGTCCTCTGGAAGAGCAGGCAGTGCTCTTAACCACCGAGCTTTCTCTGCAGCGCCCGTGATGTGAGATTCTTGTTTTAACACATCATTCCCGAGTCCTTTCATAGCAGCTGTCTATGGAGGAGACTGTTAGGAGAGTTCATTCTGAGCCTGGAGACAGCATTGCATTGCTCTTCTAACCCAGGAGGTGTAGCTTTTAAATCATCTCTAAGGGGGTGTCCAGCAGGGGCTGTGTTCTGAAATGCTGTCAGTATTTTTGGCTAATACAAATGTCTATGTTTAATCAGAGGCTTCACTGATCCTAAGTTCTAAAAAGGTTGTTTTAATTCTTATGAAAGGCCATGTTGTTATCTAGATGAACACCCTTCAGGGGAAGCTTAGCATCCTGCAGCCACTGATCCTGGAGACCCTGGATGCTTTAGTGGACCCCAAGCACTCTTCTGTGGACAGGGGCAAACTGCATGTCCTCCTGCAGAATGGCAAGAGGTGAGTGCGGGTGGCTGGTCACGCTGGTTGATGTCTGCAGAGAACTGCTAACACAAATTCACATGTGAAGCGAGTGTGCATCTTGTTTCTTAACAACAACTTTCCACAATGTACTCACAGTGTCAGCATCGCCGTATTTTCTTTCTTTTTCTTTTCTTTTTTCTTTTTTTTTTTTTTGGTAGGGGCAGAGGGCAGGATTCTAGGGAAAATGAGACATACTTTATTATGTATCCCAGTCTGACCTTGAACGCAGTGAAGAAGCTTGGATTTGCTGCAGTCTCCTGCCTTAGCCCCCTCAGTGCTGGGAGTTAAGTTTTCATAATGAAAACTTTTTTTTTTTTAAGTGGTATAGGTGGAAGATTGACCTAAAAGGAGCACACAGTCTAATATTAATCAGAAAGACACTGCACAAAGCCCTGCCTAAGGCCCATCTGTCATCCCCTTGTAGCTGATGCAATCTCCATTTTGATAGCAAATTCATGATCTAAATCCAAACTCACTTACCCTCACTCAAGGGTCCATGTTCATTTTCTAAAATCATGATTCATCCAAGGACTAAAAGTTGTGCTTTAATTAATTCATGTCATACTTTGAACAAATATACTCTGAGATTTGTACTCCCCAGCTTTCCTTGAAAATTTAACAGGTATGGGCTGTGGCTGCAGCTTTACTCGGTGTGTGTGAGGCCTGGGTTCAGTCCCAGCACATTATGGTTACACGTGACACATACACACACCCTGCACCTTCTCAGTGCTAAGAACAATCTTAGGTTCTCTGGGACAGAAGTTTGTGTGCTTAGCCACTGAGCCACCTCTCTAACAATCACACTCCTCCCCTCATGTCAAATTTTAGCTGTCAGTATTTTGAATATTTTTTCTGTGGTACTGAGGACTGAACCCAGGGCCTCATACACAGCAGGTCAGTGCCATACCACTGAGCCGCAACCACAGAATTTAACTTAATTTTTCAAGGAAAGTTGGGGAGTACAAATCTCAGAGTATATTTACTTAAACTCGGACACAAATTAACTCAGGTAGATAGCTTTAATAGTAAGCACCTTTGCTTATTGAGCCAGTCACCAGCTCGGAAAGAAAAAGAAAAACTAAATTAACTTTTCTTAAATTTTATGTGTGAATGTGGGAGAGAAGGCGGAGAAAGCCTGTGTGCACATGTGTGGAAGTCAGGACAGCTTGTTGGAATGGGTTCTCTCCTCACACCACGTAAGTCCCACATTTTGAACGTAGGCTATCAGGCAACAGACATTTTGACCTTCTTGAGCTTTCTTACTGGCCCTAGTTCAGAGCAAAAATTAATATTTAATTTATGTGGATGAGTGTTTTGCCTGCATATATGTATGAGCACCATGTGAGTGTCTGGTGCTGGGGAGGTTAGAATCGAAGTGGGAGCCAAACTTGGGTCCTCTGCAAGGACAGCGCGTGATGAGAACTGCGTAGACACCTGTCTCCTAAGCCTCCACCCCAGTCACACTTGTAAAAGGGTTTGTTGTTCCTGTCCGTTTATCTGCTGTTGGGGTATTTTTATCCGTTAAGAATAATCCAAGCTCCAGGCTGGAGAGATGGTTTAGTGGTTAATATGTTGCTCTTTCAGAGGATCTGAGTTCCATCCCAGCACCCATATCTGGTGGTCCATAACCATCTGTAATAAGTCCAGCTCCAGGAAACCAACACTCCGGCCTCCATAGGCACATGCACACATGTGGCATAAGTACACACACACATAAATATAAATAACTAATTTTGTAAAAGAATGCTCGGACCTGGGTATGGTATCCCACATGTAATCCCAGCACTCAGCAATCTAAGACAGGAGGATTTCCTCAAATTGGAGGCCAGCCTAGGCTACAGAGTGATGCCTCTCTCAAAAAGGGGGGGGGGGGTAAGTAATCTGACAGCACCCTTGTCTGTCCTGAACAAGGGTCAGCCTTCAGAACCTCACATAGAACTGAATGGTCTGTCCCCTCCCCACGTGTATCTCACAAGCAAGACTATGAACCTTGTAACTTCCTGACTATGCTTCGTAGGCTTCCTTTGGCTTTCCTGAAAACCTCCTCAGTGCACCTCTTCACACCTTCTGATCTAATTCACTGCAAAGCCTTTAGCTAAGGGTAAACACCAAGTATGTACCGTACCTTTAAGTCTCTAGACTGATGTAACCTCAGCAGCCACCAAAGTTGTATAGAGAGCTGTGTCACTGGCTAACTTTACTTAATACGATTGGGTTTGGGAATGGTTACTTTGTGTAATTACTGAAGTGTTCTTACCAGTGCACGTTGAGTGATAGATGAATTGCTTATAAGATGCCCTACACACCTGTTCTTACAGTGAGTGGCACATGTTTATGCTGCTGATCTCTGCTGTGTAACCTTCCCTACAGTCTCTCCGAGTTAGAAACAGACATTAAAATCTTCAAAGAATCGATTTTGGAGCTCCTGGATGAGGAGGAGGTGCTGGAAGAGCTCTGTCTAACCAAGTGGAGTGACCCAGAGGTCTTGTAAGTATCGCCTTGTGTTGACCCTTCCTTCGGGTGAGCAGTCCTTTTTTTAAACAGAGACTAGAGCTTTTTCATCTCCAGACACTTGGCTTGCACGTGCCCCAGCTCAATGGGCTGCATTGAGTGCACATTGCATTCAGCTGCTGGGCCGAAGAGAACATAAACACTGCCGTTACCCTCGGGATGGCTCACTAGGCAACATGCACACAGTGAAATATGCTCCCTGAGGAGCAAAAGGCAGCAATTGCATGGTAGAGGACAGGAGGAGCAGCCAGGCAGCATGGATTGGATTCTGTAAGCCCTGTCTGGTATAAACACACAGCTTACAAACTTTCTGATATCTAACCCTAGAGATCATTTGCTTTTGAGGAACAGATTAATGGAGCATGGTCACTGCTATATGTCATAAAGTGGGTCCAAGAAACATCCACAGAGTATGGAACTCACTGTCTGATCTACACTACTAGACAATGCATTTAAGTCACTGGAGATGAGTCTTCTCCAGCAGAAAGCCAAAAGCCTGTAGAGAAATGCACCCTTAGACAGCAGCACGCTTGTAAGTACTCTGCTTGTCTTCAGCTAACAAGCATTAAGAAGCAAGGAAAGAGGCTAGTGAGGGGGCTCAGCAGGTGAGAGAGTTGTGCAAGCCTGCCAACCCGAGGTCCATCCCCGGAGTCCATGTAAAAGTGAAAGGAGAGTACCAGCTGCACAGTTGTCCTCTGACCTCCACGTGTGCACACTCACACTCACCATAAACACAATAATAAATAAACTCTTTTTCTTTAGTTTCCCCTAGACAAAACACACAAGCCTCTCTTCCCAACATTTAATTTGTACAAACATGCCAGAGTAGAGACACCAGGGCTCAATGCAATCACATTTACTAAATCTGTCCTGCAGGAAAGGCGATGCCTTCTAGTGCGTCACGGCCTCAGACCAGCCAGAGCTGCGGCATCCAGATAGGCTAGAACTTGACACTCCGCACAGGCCGCGCTCAGGAAACAGATAGCAGCAGTCCTCCGCTCACTCATCAGGGAGGGGAGAACTCAGCTTCTGCTGTACTTGACTGTATTCAAAGGGAAATCCTCTTTTTAGTGTTTATGGGTGTTTGCCTGCATGTATGTCTGTGTGTCCCTTGTATATTTGTGCCCACAGAGGCCGGAAAAGGGCATCAGATCTCCCAGAAGTGGTCTTACATACAGGTGGTTGTGAGGCACCAAGTGGGTCCTAGAAATCAAACCCAGATCCTCTCGAAGAGGCTTAACCCTTGACCACTGAGCTATCTCTCCAACCCCAGGAAATGCTCTCTTTAGTTTAGTCTGCTTTTTCTTGTTCTTCATAGTGGCCTAGGATTTGCACTTTCTCATCGGTATTCACATTTGTATTTTCCCGTCATAATGGCATGTGTCTTTCGGATTGGGGCCGTGGAGCACAGTGATGCTGACTCACCCGTGTAGGGCTGAGCATATCATGCTTAGGATCAGATGACACAGCTTCTCACACATTGGAAGCCGTCTCACTGCTGAGACGAGGCTAGCTTCCTGACTGGCAGCTGGAGTTGGGGGAGTGTGTGTTGCACCTTCTCAGGTTGTGACTGTGGTAACTGAATTGAAGTGAGAAGAGCAGCACTGGGATTGACCATGCAGAGGAGATGGAGCTGCTGCTGGAAAACTACTACCGCTTAGCTGAGGACCTTTCCAATGAAGCTCGGGAGCTTCGGGTCCTGATTGACGACTCACAGAGCATCATCTTCATCAATCTAGACAGGTGAGGCTGCCCTGCAGAAGACGGTAAGGACTAGGGTTAGAGTAAAGCCCCTTTTAACAAAATGTTGTTTGAAAGACGTCGCACCATCACCTCTGTGACTGTCTGTAACTGGGCTTTATTAGTTACCTAGCCTGGCTGAAGCAGCTGAAGGGAGCGCGTGAGTTATATTGAGGTACAGTCCATCGTGACAAGGAGGGGCAGGGACATGAAGTAGCGGTCATGTGTCCAGTCAGGAACCAGAGTGAGGTAAGCGGTGGCGCTCAGCTCACTCTGTCTCCTTTCTCCTACCCAGGCCTCAGCCAGGGAGTGCTACCACCCATGATGAGGGTGGGTCTTTGTTTTTATAGTGACTCAACCCCTGTCACAGGACAGTATTAGACATCACAGGAGGGCCTTCACTGGTCTGCTGGATTTGGGTGTTTGCTGTTCTGAATTGGTGGTTTTCTCTCCAGCCATCGCAATGTGATGATGAGGCTGAATCTCCAGCTGACCATGGGAACCTTCTCTCTCTCACTCTTTGGACTAATGGGAGTTGCTTTTGGCATGAATTTGGAATCTTCCCTTGAAGAGGTGAGAATGCAATTGTTTAAGTGACTTGCAGGATTGTATTTTTCAGTGTTTGGGTGATTAGGTTTTTTGTTGTTGTTGTTGTTGTTTTTTTTTTTTTTTTTTTGAGGTATGATGTGCTTTATTCGTTACCTTTACTCATTGCTGAGAGAAATACCTGGCAAAGGCAACATACCAACAAAAGGTTTACTTTGCTCACAGTTTAAAGGCGTTACAGTCCACCATAGCTGGGAAGGCAAAGCAGCAGAGTCACGTGGGCCACAGTCAGGAAACAGGTGATTCTCCCTCTCCTGGGTGACTCCTACGATTAGCTATCACATCTGCACATTTGCGTAAGGAGCTAAATGTAGACTGTCAGTCACTGAGAATCCCGGCAGCTAGCAATGGCCCCTGTGTGCAGCTGTGACCAGAGCCTACAATGCCTTATGGCCTAGGACATGTAAGTACACAGGAGAAGCTGACCAACACAGCCACCGCCCTGTGAGGCAATGGTAATGGAGGATTTTATTTTTAGTGTGTGTGGCCTGTACCTGGGATAGGTACTTGTTTGATGCAGTCATCACAACTCTGAAATAAATCTCTCTCTCCTATTTTGTAGATGGGAAAATAGAGGCTCAGAATAGATAGTTTGTAGATCTATAAAATAAGAGGATTTCAACCCAAAGATAACCGCTTTCTACTCAGCCCTCCTGACTTTCCATATTAACAGAAGACTGGACACCAGGGCTCCTAATACCATGGTAGCCTGGCATTTTCAGAGTAGTCTTCAGGGTAATCTTCTAGCAATGACTGAATGTACAGTTGGCATTTTGATGTTTGGCCCTCTGTCCTATATAGTTTATTGTTTCCATGGTTGTCACTGTAATCTAACCAACACCATCTCTCAGACCACCACACATTTGTAAAAAGTGGTCTTTAAAAGACTGATTGTCTGAACCTTCTTCATAAAGGTGTTCCAGTGCTCCTGAGCAGCCTCAGGGTGAATCCAGACCCCCCAGGTCTGTAAACATCTAATCACTTCTCCTGGCTTCACCTTAGCTGTGTCCTGATCACTGGGCAGCAAAACCTTGATTTCCAGCATTTTCCAATAGTTGCATTATGCACAGTCCTTGGTACAGTGGAACCCAGCTCTGAAGAGAATGAGGAATGGCCCTGCCCTGGCCTTTGGGTATTGCTGCAGGCCTAGTTCCGAGCTGCTCTTGTGATGACAGGAAGGCTCCTCTTACCTCTGGAGACGAGCTTGTCTATGAGGAGCCTAACCTTGTGTGATCAGAATAAACTTTCTCTTTCAGGACCATCGTGTGTTCTGGCTGGTTACAGGAATTATGTTTATGGGAAGTGGCCTCATCTGGAGGAGGTTGCTGTCGTTCCTTGGAAGACAGCTGGAAGCTCCTTTGCCCCCTATGGTATGGACTGGGGGCTCATAGCAGCACTGCTGGGGTATCTGCAGTCCTGGGCCCAGCATCAGGCAGCCTGGGTTCCAGTTGGCCCTGGCTTTGTAAGCCTATACACAAAGCCTATCCACATTCTCCTTACTTTCCCTTCTGTTGGTCCAGGCAGTACTCTGCTTCCTGTGATTTGGAAAGTTAAGTGAGGTGAGATGCTTAGCAGTGCCCACGACACAGCAAATCAGTCGAAAATGACTTGGTTTCTGTAGGACACTGGCAAGAGTCTTATAAAGTCAGATGCTCATCACTGTGCAGGGCTTTCCCGTAGCCATAGTGACACCTCTGTGACCATGTGGGAGCTGCACCTCCCTTCTTACCTTGTACGTGGAGTCAGGAACACTGGAGCAAGCACATAGGTGCGAACCTGCATAGTCCTCCCTTGTCATCTGGTTAGTGGCTTCCCAAAAGGACACAAACTGAAACGTGTTTCCTGCTCTGTTTAGATGGCCTCCTTACCTAAAAAGAGCCTTGTGGCAGATAGAAGGACGGAAGTGAAAAACAGCCTCAGGCCAGAAGGACTTGGAGCAAGCAGGACTCTCCTGGCAAGCCGCTAGCAGCAGCCTGGCAAAGATTCATATGCTTCTGAAGCTGTTATCACTATCTAGGAAAAAAGGCAACTGGTATATAAATTATGTCTGACTGAAAATACTGTGGCATTCACAACACTAAAATTGATTGCGTCTTTGGAATTCTGAGACAAAGTGCTTTCTTTGTAAAAGGCCAAAATCTTGTGTCCTACCAACCTTGAATGCTGTTTTTATGGGCTTTTTAAAGGATAGATTGATTTGTTGCGAGACAGACTTACCTAGATTCTGTGCTGTCATACATAGCACAAAACGTGCAGCTCTGTGCTGAAGGGGCCCAGGAACTCCCTGGAGCCCACAGTTCCTGAGCTTACGGGCTGCAGTCCTCACAAAGGGAGTCCCGAGCTTCTGAGTTTCTGACTCAGGAAAGAAAACTGGCAGATCTGTTAGCAAACTTGGGAATGTCAGTCCTCCACAGAGCCTTATTGCCAGGTATTTGTGCTCTTTTTATTTATAAGAGAAAGAAAAAGGAAGTTTGATTTAACGTCAGCATATATAGATTTCAGTTAATTAAGATTGTTACTATTTTTCTTTGGTTATAAATAGAACCTTGGGAAGTAAAGTTGAAACAAAGTATTCTCTTACAATTTTAAGGATAATTTTTTTCTATTTTTCTTTGGTTATAAATAGAATCTTGGGAAATAAAGTTGAAAGAAGGTGTTTATTCTCTTACAATTTTAAGGATAAAAATTTTTCTATTTTTCTTTGGTTATAAATAGAACCTTGAGAAGTAAAGTTGAAAGAAAGTGTTTGTTCTCTTACAATTTTAAGGATAAATTTTTTTTCTATTTTTCTTTGGATATAAATAGAATCTTGGGAAGTAAAGTTGAAAGTGCTTATTCTTTTACAGTTTTGTAACTGTTTTGATCATTGCCTGATTTAAGAGATTGTCATGCTACACCTCTAAAAGAAAACGTAGACAGACAGCCAGTGTGCTTGCCTACCTCCCAGCGTTGGCAGATGGGCTTGTCAAACAAGAGGGTAACTGGTGTAAGAGTGGTGGGATCGTTATCTTCCCAGCCAGAAGCTCTTGGTTAGAACAAATGGCAGAGAAGGCCATGCTTGGTCCCTCACCGGTACTTTGGTCCTTAAGAGGCTGCAGCAAGAAGGTGACTGAGAGTTTGAAGTCAGCTGGGGCTACAGAGTAAGTTCTAGGCCAGTACGGGTTATAGAGTGAATTCCAGGCCCACCTGGACTATAAAGTAAAACTGTCTCCAAGCACCAAATAAAATGGGGCTGGGAGTGCTGCTCATTGGCAGAGTGCTTGCCTCATAAACGGAGCTGTAAGTCTGAGAGCTCTCATCCTAGTAACCGTGCAGCCGCCTTGTGTGTTTCCTGAAGATTTCATACAGCTGTGTGCTGGAACATTAAAAAGTGTGCTTCCCAAAGTGGTACACTTGTAAGATTGTAGAAGGCTAGAGCAACTCAGCCTGCAGGGTAGGGATAACGAAGCAGGACACCCACCCCAGATGTTGGGCACCTGATACCCTAACAGTGGCCCACAGGGATGGCAGGCCCATTTCCTGGGTAATTATTGCAGCAGAAAACCAAGTTAGAAGAGAGCTCCCCTCCTGTGTGGGGCTGTGAGAAGCTGGTCTAGGGTGCTGAGCTGGCCTGGTATCTAGCCGAGAGTGGCCCCCTTGCTCCTCTGGGTGAGATGCTGGAATGTTACTATGAAAACTGTAGCAGCTGAGTTCTTTGCTGATGCCTGGGTTTCACAGCACACTGCTGTGATCAGCCTTACACTGTGAAGTCTTAGATTTTGCTCAGCTGAGATACATAAGAATTAAAGTCCATTGCATCCCAGGTCAGACAGGATTAAAGCTCATTTTTCCTTGTAGTGTTTATGAGCTTGAATAAAGTAATTGTCTCTAGCAGTGGGACAAAATGTAACTGCTTCTCGGATAAAAGGACAAAACAAACAGTTTGTAAAAATTTTAAAGGTAATTAGGTCAAGTATGGTTTTCAACTGAAACTGCTACGTAAAGGAAATGTTGTAAAATATCAAATACTGAGTTTTATGGATGAGCAAGCAGTCACATCCAGCGCCGAGTGTGAGCAGGGATGTATGATTGTTTTGAGTCTGTCCTTGTGTTCAGAGCTCAACAGAGGTCATCTTATAAAACAATGCCTTGACAGTAGATGTGGAGTGGGCACTGAACAGCTCACACTGGCAGGCTGTGTGGCGGGGCCAGGAGCTGCGCTCAGCTCTGCTGCCTGGAATGGCAGCACTGAAGCTACATTTGAACTTCACTGTGATAACTTCAGCAATGCCAGAGAGGGGATCTAATGGAGGGGTCAGGTCTAGAAACCTGAGCTCTTCTCCAAAGCTGTCATCCTGACTTCATGGTCTGCGAATAAGGCATAAAACAATTCCCATTGTACTTGAAAATGTACAGAGAAAGATAGAAAGCCAACACGGAAATGTCTGTTGATGTCTTGAGGTCAAGATCACCAAGTTAAACAGTCCTATGGGGGAGTGGCCTGCTTCAGCTTGCTCCATCTGTGTTACAAAGTGACGTGGGGCTGATTCTCAGAACTGTTGGCACTTGGTGGCACATTTTAATCCGGCTGTGGAGGGTAATGCTCAGACTGTAATCTTTTGACCTTCAAAAGTGGGTGTAGCATTTACTTTCTTACAGAGGAGTCAATATATTAAGTATCCTTTCAAAGTGAAGATGTGTTTGGATATCTGTAAGCCCTCTGCTTTCTTTATCTGATGCCTGTTATGTGCTAAGTTCAGACATTGAGCCAAAGACAAGCTCTGTGCCCAACCATGGTCATGTTTAGACAGGCTCTGGTCAGTTAGTGGGGCTAGCGCAGCAGCCCAGGGTTAGGGAGCCCCTGCCTGCCTTGGGCTTAGCCTGCCATTTCCATTTGTTGATTTGCTATCATTAGCCAAAAGTCTTCTGCTGGCAGTGATTTTCTCATAGGCTGCACTGCCAGTTACTACCAAAGGAAAGGCCAGTGTCTTTGTGTGCTTCTTGCTGTGCCTCAGCGGGCTGTACAGTACTCACAGCAGCTAGTCTGTGCCCTCTGGGATGAGCGCTTGTGTCCTGTCCCCCTTTCTCCACTATGAGTCGTCACAGTGGAGTTACTTTTCCTTGGTTTCTCCTCGTTCTCTAGGCAGAAAAATCTCTCTCTGAGTGGGGCTTGTCACCCATTTCCTTCTAATTTTGGTATCATTTCCCAGGGTCAGAAAGAACAGCATCTCCCTTGGCTGACACAGAAGCAGCCAGTCACTGTTTGCAGGTCTAAGTGCTGGTGAATTTCTCCTGCAGCCACACTGTGGGGCTGGCACACAGAAGGTGCCCTAAAGAACAGCCCAAGAACAGTGAAGCCACAGCCCACTTCCCCCTGGGTCTACTGCTGGTCCCATGCAGTCACCCTGGGCTCAGACCACACCACTCCTTTCTGCTCTGTTGATGGAGCTGGCAGCTTAGCACAGCAAAGCCCTACCACCCTGTGAGCCTTAAAACCACAGGGGTGAGGTTCATCTCCTGTCGGCTCCACAGACTCCTGTGAGACATGAGGCAGCTCAGCAGACTTTAGTTTTCCCGACTGTCCTTCACCACACACAGTGTAAGAACAGACACCCTCACCAGGGAGGACCAGTGTACGGCCCCTTTCTCCACGCCTTCCCACAGTGCTTTCACTGTACACTCTGCCCATCGCTTTGACAAAATATCCAAGGTAAGAAGCTTAAAAAGAGGAAATGTTTATTGTGGCTCACAGTGTCAGCCTTGTCTGCCCCAGGGTGCTCGGGCCCTGTTGCTTTGCAGCTGGGGAGGGAGCAGTATGTCATGGTAGCGGCGAGCTGCTCATTTTGTGGCAGCTGGGAAACAGAGAGGCAAGGAAAGACCTGGGGTCCTGGCACACCCCAGTGGCATAACTTCCTCTAACAAGGTCCCACTCTAGAGTTTCCACTCTCTTTGAGCTAGAGACCAAGCCTTCAACATGGGACTTTAGGGGCACATTTAAGGTCCAAATAGGAGCAGCTACCACTAACAAGGGTCTTTAAAGGAGCAATTATCTGGAGAGTGTTAAAGCTAACCACAGCCTTTCTAGGCAGGAGAGAAATAGGTTCCAGCAGAAGAATAGAGTTGTTACAGGGCCAAGCACAGGCAACATGTTCAGAGGATGCAAAGCGCTTTAGAGGGGACATGACTTCCAAGTGCCTGCTCCTCCCCATCATCCGGTGGCCACACATAGCTGGCCACATTTCCAGGTAGCCTGGCTGTCAGTATGTCTGTCCCAGGAGCCCCTCCTCTGTCAGGCTTCACCATAGCTCCCCTGGAGGACTACTTTGTCCACTCTGGAGATGACTTGGCCTAAGAGAGAGGGTCTCCCTAGAAGAGTAGAGTGGGGTGGCATCTTCAATCTGAGTTGAGGGTGTAGACATGCAGCGCCCCAGAGAGCCGGGCCCCCCAAGAACTCCTTCCAGCAGCGACAACCACTTGGTTCTGTGGAGGACACAATAGAGACAGCGCTCGTGACATCGCCACCATAAAGAAGACATCACGCTGTGCTCAGGACACATAGGAGAGCAGTGCTGGCCAGACCCCACAGCCCCAACTTGTGTGTCTTTCCCTTTGTCCGGATCTGCCACTTTTTCAAATCTGTTAAGTTCCAAACACTACTGTTGTGGAAGTTGGCCCCAGCCCCACCCTCTCACACACAAAAAGCGGGAAATCTATAAGTGCGTGCTTATTCCAGAACCTCACTGTGGCCATGTGGACCGTGCATCTGGAATGACAAGGACTTGCACAGAGCTGCCTTCACACAGCATTCCTGCTGCTTCAGACGTGCTCAGGCCCACCTTCGAATTATCTTTAAAATCTGCCACAGGTTCTGAAGCAGTTTAGTAATGGCAAAATCTTCACAGCAGTTAAATTTGATTTTTGGTAATTGCCAAAAGTTATTCTAGATCCTTGCTGGTGAGTGAAGTGTGGCTGATCGTGCTGGCTGCCAGCATTTTAGGCAGCAGATTATGGCATTTGTCTTGGTGGTTTAATTTTTAAACTACAAACGACCCCAAAATGATAATGGCAGCGCTGTTTCGGACCCTTAGCACATGTCAGGTCCCAGGTGGAACCCTTGCTGGTACCTAATACCCCAGTGTCAGCAAAGAGAAAATTAATCTTTGCAGTTAACAAAATGATAGTTGTTTTTTCTCTTCCCTTATTTATGGAACTGACTTACTACATGTGCTTTTTTCCTTTTCCTGCTTAAACCTTACTCCTCCCTAAAGTTAACCCTTCCTGTCTGCTTGCTATCTCATTAGCCTAGCCATCTTAGGGGCCCATAGGTTCTGCAAGGCCTCCTGGCCCTGGCCCGCATAGACAGCCACCGTCTTTAGCCCTGCATCATTGTACATTGATGTCCAATGTCTTCCCTACATTTTATCCTTCTGCCTAAGCTGCAGGCGGGAGATTAGGCCGTCTCACTGTCCATCTACCTCACAGCTGCCCAGTGAAGCAGGTCAGCTAACCCCGCCGAGGCTCACCAGCTGACATGGGCAGTTCCTCCACGGTCTACGAGGTGCGAGTCCCAGGAAGGATGTTTGTCTTAGGAGCCCTGACTCAGGTCACAGGAAAAGTCTGCTCTGATGGTTTATAGGTGTTGAGCCTTAACACCCCAGTCTCTGATGTGAGCTGGGACAGTGAGGGGTTAATCACACAGTGAACTGCCCTTAGGAAGGTTAACCTGGACTTAACTGTTAGGACTTTCAGTGACCTTTGTTACCGCTGCCCTTGGTCCATGCTCTTGATAATGTCTAATTTTTTGAAAATGCATAAAACAGTAAGTAGAAGTCAAGTGTATCCTTTGGAGAAGCCTTCCGTAAGCTTAATAACTGATATTACTAGTAGCTTGACCCTAAAGTTGCATCAGGCTTGTCTGTGTCAGTGAGAACTGCTAGCCACCAGAGGGCAGTTTCACTCTGAGTCTTCCAAGCAGGACCTATGTCCTCAGCACCTCCCTAGCCTTGCCAGACTGCCATCTTCACGTACTTAAGCCTCTGTGATCACTCCTCCTAACCTTTAGTCCTATGCCACTGTCACAGTCCTACCTTCCTGTGTGTCTTCAAGAGCAGTGACATCCTGTGTTTGTGCTCATAGCCTAGTACAGTCTACAGTGCCACATCCTAAGTGAGGGCTGTAGTGGTTTGTTTTGAGGCAGGCTCTCACTCCAGCCCTGGCTAACTTGGAACTCTTGAGTCCCAGGCTGGCTTCAAACTCCTACCTCAGCTTTCCAAGTGCTGGATTTACAGGCATCAGCTTCCACACCTGGCTCTTTAGTAGTATATATTAAGGTACATTTCTTAAATCTATATTTATTAAAGTGTAATATTAAATGATGGCTCCTTTAGCAGTCCCACTGCGGTGCTTCTCGCCTACAAGGATATTTTTGCACAATTTTGTAAAAATACAGGTGCAAGAATGCTCACTACAGCACTCTCTGTAATAGGTTTTAAAAAAAGGAAATAACATAAATATGAGAATATAATTGAACTGAATTATGGAGTGTTCAGAAAATAAAGTATTGTGTAACTATTGGGAAGTATTAAGTGGTTCTGTGTACTTATTTGAGAGGAAGTAAAAGTGCATAAAAATACAGCCATGGTGTGTAGGTCTGCCTAGACCACCAGTTCTCAACCTGTGGGTTGTGACCTCTTTGGGAATTGAATGACCCGTTCACCGGGCTTGCCTAAGACCATCGGAAAACATAGATATTTACATTGCAGTTCATAACAGTACCAAAATTACAGTTTTGAAGTAGTAATGAAAATAATTTTATGGTTGAGGGTCACCACAGCATGAGGAACTGTTTTAAAGGATCACAGCGTTAGGAAGGTTGAGAACCTCTAGTCTGGACTCATTTAAAGATTGACAGAGCAGCCAGGATTCACTCATCAGGTTGTGCCCAGCCTGACAGCCTGAGTTTGGTCTCTGGTACCCAAATGGTAGAGGGGAGAACTAATGTTCTCATGTGGTCCTCTGATCGCCCCAAGAGTACTGTGGCACCTGAACATACATGTAGCACACACAAAACAAGCATTTAAAAACTGGCAGTTTTGACAGTGCCATAGCAAATGATCAGCACACATGTCCTAAAGGGCCGGATGGTATCTTAGGCTACGTGAGACATGAGTCTCAGAACCTGCAGTTGCAATGTGTCAACAGCCATAGACAGATCGAGAATGAGTGAGCATGTGGAAGGTGTCAAGCTGAGCCCTTCAGCACCACATAACAAACACCTTTGAGGCATGGACCTGGAAATTCAAAATTCTTAAAAATTTCATGTCAGGAAATATTCTTTGTTTTTTGTTTTATTTCAACTATTTAAAAAGTCAAATATAGTTGGCCCACCAGCTCTCTTCTTCTAAGCCCTGCTACAGAGTTGGGGACATACACTTATTGGTGGTAAGTTCATGCGTTCCTTTCTTTTCTAAACTTTAAGAAGAGATTATCAGATCTGTTGTAAAAGCACAGGTCCTGGACTCACCCTTTCCTTAGACCGCACAGAGGCCAGCGAGCTCCCGAACCTTGAACTTGCCTGTAAAACACACACATCATGGTTGTTCAGCAGTTGAAGTAAGTACTGGGGGCCAGGGGCTGGGGTGTCAGACATCGGGGTACTTACCTCAGGAGAAATGAGTACATGCTGTGCCTGGAGAAAAAGAACAGGGGCGACTATTAGCATGGTTACGTAATTACTAATCGTTTGAAGCTTTGAGCCAGTCTGACCGCTTCATGTTCACATTTCAGTGTTTCCAGATCCTTACAAGTATGTCCTTCAACTCTAAAAATCCTATTTAGAAGTGCTTAGGTCCTAAGACATAATCCATTGTATGAAGTCATGTACATGGAAGTGTTTGCCCTACGGTTTATAATAGAATCGGCCAAAGTGACTAAGGATTGCCACTTCAGGACAGTCAGTTCATTTGGGTTTACTCCAAGATGAAAAAGTTGGCAGATAATAGAACCCCACCCCACTCCATCTCAGCAAGATCTCATGTAATCCAGGCTGGCCACACACTCACTGCATAGCCAAGGCTGTCCTTCCTTACTGATCCCCCTGCCTCTATGCCTGGGGTACTAAGATAACAGCCATTACCACATATTCAGACTCCTCTGGAACAGTGTGTACATTTTTCCATAAAGTGCTATCTGGGTTTTGTTTTTTTAAGTCATTTATTTTATTTGCATTGTGTGTGCACACATGTGTGCCAAAGTATGCATTTGGAAATCAGAGGGCAACTTTTGGGAGTAGGTTCCCTCCTACCATGTGGGTCCTAGGCCCTCAGGTTTGGCAGTGGGTGCCTTTTCACCCTAGCCCCCTCACTGGCCCAACAATGTTCTCGTTATGTTCTCCTATGTCTGGAAGTTTGGATTTGGGATCCTTCTGATTGTGGAGTGTTTACAGATACATAGTGAGATCTCCAGGGGATGGGCCTTGAGACTAAACAGGAGGTGACATTATCAGGCCCACAGCCTCATAGGTCTGTACATGAGACAGTCTCCCACTGTAGAGTCTCCATTTGCAACATCAGGTCAGATCTCAGGAAGCCTTTGCTTCTGCAGCATCTCAGATTGCAGACTGAGGATGCTCAACTTGCCTCCCATTGATTAAAACCCAGCACTTGGGAGGTAGAAGTGGGAAGATCAGGAGTTTGAGGCCAGCCTGGACTCTACCTTAAAAAAAAAGTTTAAAAAATTGTGAACAAAATCAGGCATGATATGATCACGTTGTTTAACAAGTTTTAGAAACAGGTCTTAGCTCAGGTCTCTGGCTGCCATTTGCGTGTGACTTGAACAGAAGCCTTCTGTCCTGCGGTTCCTTTGTCTGTCATTGGCATCAAAATGGCTTCATAGCTTTGATGTGGGTCCAGCTACACACAGCACTTACTGTTTGCACACCAATAGGACATGGTACTGCTGGCCTGTAATCCCTGCACTACTGAAACAGAGGCAAGGGGACTAGTACAAGTTCTAGGCCAGACTGGACTACATAGCAAGACCCTGCCCTCCCCAGTCCCCACAATACTAATGTATCAAATTGTAGAAAATACTAGATGAATGCACACTCTGGATAACAGGGGAAGCTATGTAGAGTAGAATTCTAAGTGGGTTAGTTTTAATGTTCTTTGTGTTTCTGCATTGTGTACATCTTTCACACCAAACTGTCTTTCATTTTGCAATTTAAAAAATAAATTTTGTTTGTTTTTGAGACAGGGTCTACCTTTGTAGAGACAGAGAACTCACTATGTAGACCAGGCTGGCTTCAAACTCATAGAGACCCAAATGCCTCTGCATCCTGGGTGCTGGGATCAAAGGCATGTGGTACTACACCTTAATTTTTAAATTTAAGAAAGATAATAATAATAATAATAACAACAACAACCAAGCTAAATGTTTGGAAACATATGGAAACCCATCAGAGAAAGGACTAACACAAAGCAATAAACAAGAAAAAAAGGCTGTAGGTTTTAGTGAAACTCTAGTGTGGCCAGAACTGCTGTTAGCATCTGCCCCAGAAATCTAGTAAGGCCCTGGCCAGCTGTGAACAAGAACCAAGTCCAACTGGGCTTCCAGCTCCAGAGGTGCCAGCACAGCTGTAAGCACACGGCAGCTGGGCAGCTCACTCCCAGCAGGCGACTAAGCACAGGACCCCCACCCCCCCCCCCCCCCCCCCTCGTGGGATCTGTAGCCCACCCTTACCTTCTCTTCTGGACATGGAGTCATCCAGGACTTGCATTTGCCTGTCATGTCACCTAGGGAAGTATGCTTGCCGTTATAAATGTACACTCGCCCATCTTCTCCCCCAAGCAGTCCAGAAGTGACGTCAGTTATCCTCAGTGGGGCAGCCATGATGATTTCATCTGTTAACAAAGAGTGGAAGGAAGCATTAGACTCCCATCAGCCGTCCTCTGCACCACTGGATCCTGAGCCTACACACACACACACACACACACACACACACACACACACACACACACGGCCTTCAGTCTGCCATGGCTGCCTCCAAAGCCAGCTAAAGGCCTTTGTTTCCCCCTTTGTCACCCATCAATAATGGCCGGGTGACTCTCCCACTTAGGAAGTGCAGCTTGTTGCTGTGCGTCTAAGTTCGGGTCTGTCAGAAGCCCTTAGCCAGGCGTGACACATGCATGTAGTGCCAGCACTTGGGAAAGAGAAAGGCAGGAGGATCCATGGTGGAAAGCCTTGGCTGCATGAGGAGTTGGAAGCAAACCTAGACTGTGTGAGGCTTTGTCCCTGGGCCACTGGACTGTCAGCCAGAGGGCAGAACCTTGCCCATCTAACTGAGACACAGGTCCATTGAGTATAAAGGGAGTTAAGTGTAGCTGAAGTCACAGTCCCGACCTTACCTAAGCCGTCATCGTCCAGGTCAGTCAGGTGTAGAACGCTACCAAATCGAGAAAAGCGCCGATCCCCACTGAAGGTGCTGAGCAGGGCAGGCTGTGTCTTCTTGGGGCCTAGCTCGTACATCCGACTGGCTCCTCCCTGGTGCAGGGTCATGGTTAGGAATGCCATTTTAGACACGTCATCTGAAACAAGCCACAAGACCTCCTAGCATCATAAGAGTAAGGACAGGATCCCAGCAGTGCCCATCCGTGCCTCAGGCATGTGTACGTCAACTGTGACATGTTCTCACACTGTCCTGTCCCTAACCGCGCAGTGACCGCAGCCAGGCCTTTGCTGGAAACACTTACTAGTCAAGTCTCTCCCCCTCTTACAGGAAGCAGTCGTTCTGAAAAATAGTCTGGCGCTATGCAGGGAGGGTCTCAGGGCCACTGGCTCCTCTAATCTGGGAATCTCCCTAAAGTGCCCCTCACATCAGAAAATGAGCCCACCATTTCCCCAGCTCTGGCTTCTGTGCCTGTCCTCTAGAACAATGTCAAAGTGGTACCTGCTTGTTTCCCTCAAAGGACTGTGGCAGGTGCAAGTGGGGAAAATGCCGTATATGTAAGAATTATCATATTTTTGAATATTTGACATAGAGCATGCTTATGATAAGATACAAATACATTTTTTTTAGTTAATGAAAAATACAAGAAGAAATTGCTGGTAGATCACCCATCCCACCCTCCTAACCCCCACATACTTTAAGTGGCCAGCATTATTAAAGGATTTGACTACCCCAAAACTAAAATTTAAAAATAATAAAAATAATTTTAAAATATGAGTAAAGCTTTTAACATATTTATTCTGTGTATGTGTGTCTTGTGTGCATGAGTGAGTACCCACAGGAGCCAGAAGGACCATTAAATCCCCTGTAGCTGGAGTTACAGGCAATTGGGGGCCACGTGCCATGGGTGCTAGAGAGCAGCCAGTGTTTTAACCACCGAGCCATCTGTCTGTCCTGTAACTTTTGGGTGCGTTTGTTTGTTGAGGAAGTCTCATGTAGCCCAGGCTACGTTCAGACTCACTATGTGGTAGAGGCTGCTCTTGAATTCCTGATCCTCCTGCCTCTGCTTGGCCTGCAGGAGTGGGGACCAGCAGAGTCAATCCCAAGCTTCTGGTGAGCCTGGGCTAAACAGTGTCTCAGTAACAAACAGAAACACGACTAAACATCTCTAGCTCTGGGGGCAGTGGTGTGGGGACTTCAGACTCATGTTCATGCCATAACTTTTGAAATAAATACTATAGATACTTTGTAGATGATGGCATAGAAGTTCAGAGAGGTTGAGTGGCTACTCCAAAGGGGTACAGCTTGCTATTCATGAATTTTTAAACAGGAAATATGTAAGTCCACTTGTTCCTGGCACGTTCGCATGACTTTCTGTGAAGACAATATGGCCAAAGAGCCTCATGGAATGTGGGTGACCTACCATGAGTAGGGGCGCCAACCAGCAGCACTTGTGTTAGGGTCCCGTTCACCCTCACGTTGCCACTTGACAGGGAGGTGCCCAGCTTTCCCATCGCCTGCAAAGAACAATTGATCATTACCAATCAACCGAGTTCACCACAGCGGGTCTTGGAGAGGGAGGCTGCGGTCGGTACCTTATCTCCTGAGATAGTGAACTCAGTCTGGCAGTTTGGGGGATAGTAGCCATACACCCTTCCCAGACTGCTTTTCTTGTGGTTCTTGTGGCTTGAGCGTGCCATCCTGGGGAGAACACAATGGCGACCAATGTCCAGGAGAAGAGCTGAGCCTCACACCGCCATGCAGACCCTTGGGCTCTCTCCTGCGCTCCTGAACTGCAGGCCTTGGCTCCTATGAAGTTAATCTCCCTGACATGGAGGCTCCCATTCTTCACATCATCCCTTCTGCCTCCCCACCACAGCAAGAGGAGGGATGCCTATGACCAGTGGTTGAATTGCACCCAGTGCTGGTGTCCCTAGGAGGAAGTCCTGCCTGCTAGACTTCAGAATCAGACTGTATGACAGACAGTGCCTTTAAAGGGGTCACCAAGTGAGAAGGGAAACACTGGAGAAAGCCATAATCAAATATGGCTTAGTCCTTAAAAGAACAGATCCGTACACAGACCGGGGTGTGTGACGTTCCCAGAGCAGACATCAGGGAATCCACCCCATTTGGTCTCTCCATGGCGAAATGATTGTCTTGCCTCCTAACTGTTGTAGTGATGCAGACCCAGAGTCGAGTGGCCTTGGGCTTTCTTTAGTTCCCTTAATATCTTCCACTCCCTGGCCATCTCTGTGTCTGACCTAGCATCTCAGTAACTCTCAGTCAAAACCCTTTGGAAGCCATAGACAGCTGTTCCCCACTGACCCTGTGGCTAAGGGTGTCATCAGAGAGCCTCTGAAGCAGGTGGAGATGTCTGAAGTTCCTGTAACCCACCTAACTGTTGTTTCCACCAATGCATCTTGGGGGAAAGCGCTTTGGCTTCTTACATTCTTTTGTTATGTAACTAAAATAATTTCATGAAACCATTTCTGCATTAAAACATGTTATTTGCACAACCCAAATCTGTGTTCCCACAGTCCCAGTCACTCATTTTTGGCTCAAGAATAAACTATTTCTGGTGCTAGTGAGATAGCTGAGCTGTTAAGAGCACTGATGGCTCCTCCAGAGGACTGGGGTTTGATTCCCAGCACCCACACAGTGGCTCACAACTGGCTGTAACTCCAGTTTCAGGGGATCCCTTTTCTGGCCTCTGAGGGCCCTTGTGTGCAAAGGCTTTTCAAAAGAAGAAGCTGTTTCTTATTTCCTCAGAAGAGAAATGTGTCTTGCAGCGATGACGGTCTATAAGCTGAACAGGCAGAACCCTGGCCACACTTTGATCTGGGACCTCTACCTTCCAGAACAGTAAGATGAAATATCTCTGTGCTTAATCACCTCAGGTGAGGCGTTTGGTGTGCTGATTCTCACAAGCCAGTGCACTGACCAGCTGTAGCTTCTAAGATGAAAAGTCCGTGACTTCCCTCCAGGGCTGAGGATGCTCCTTCTGAGGGCAATAGCCGTTCACCCCTTCCTTTGCACCCCACACTTACTGAGACCCCACACAGCTGGCACTGCACCTATGTGGGTTGTCTCCGCCCCCCATCCCACTGGCCACACTGACCTGCTGGCATTCTGCCAGGTGGGGCCCCCGACCAGCAGCAGGGTTCTCTTTGTCACTGTGACCCCGTGAAGGGAGTATCCAAACCAAGAGAAGTCCTCCTCACCGCTCACATTCCAATCAGCTTCCTCCACAGTGAGTGTTTCTGAAGAAAACATTCTCCATCAACCACCCAGTCAATCATCAATCAGTGAAACCCAGTCCCAGCACATGAACATGAATGAAACAAGCAAAGGCGTGTTATAGGCATGCTGTGCACATCTATAACCTCAGAACTTGGCATGTGGAGGCAGAAGGATCTAGTTCAAGGTCATCCTTGCCTATATGTAGTTATACTTATTAAACAAAAACAGACCCCTACATGAATGAGTGAGTGATACCTATTCCCTTTATGAGGGAGGGCCTAGAAGAGGAGGACTGGGTCCTGTTTATGAATGTATGAGAACCAGGTCCCTTGTGAGATTTTGCCAGAACCTGTTTGCCATAATATATGGATCCGAGGACCCCAGCATTAGAAGTAGTTGCCACACTTGAAACAAGAAGTGTGTTTCTGGAACTCATTTCCAAAGGGGAAGGATGCTATCTGGAAAAGCTCCTCTCAGGGCACTTGGAGCAACTGAGGTAGCTTTGGTCCACAGGCTTCACAGCGTTTCTCTGTTACTCTTTGAAGCCCTAAGAATAACCTCTTGTTCCTTTTTGTATCTGGATCAAGAAACCAGGTGACCTTTTGTATACACAGAGATTATTATTTATTAAACATTTATTTATGGAGTATGTGGGGGTGGGGTGGGGTGTGTTCAAGTACCCACATGCCATGACATGCATGTAGAGGTCAAAGAACATTTCCTTGGGAGTCTGTTCTCTCCCACTACCTATGGATTCTGGGGATCGAAGTCAGGTTGTGAGGCCTAGCGGCAAGCCACATACCCACTGAGCCCCCTCACCTGCCCTCATTGGCATTTCTGTCCCCACCTTTTGCCAGTGCCTCTATCAGCAAGCAGCATTATAGCACATTCAGGAAAAGGACACATACAAGAGATGCCGTGGCAGCCACAGTCAAGCTGTGACCCCTGCCCCTCCCCACACCAGCTTCTACCTTTGTCACTCTGTCCGGGGTGTGAATAGAAGGCAGCCACAATCCCTCTCTGCTTCCCTCCACCTGGAGCGAAAGGTGAGCCGATCACCAGATCTGGGTGGCCGTCTCCATCTGCATCTGCTGCCAGGAGGGTCCAGCCCAAGTTACAGTAGGTATCCTTAGGAGGGAAATAGGAAAGCACGACCCGTCATTGCTAGAGGCAGCCGCATCATCACCATCCATCATCCCCAGAGGCCATAGGGCAGCAGCTGAGTAAGGCCCTGACAGAAGGCGGTAGCGTACCTTGCAGGAGATGGTGATGTTAGGGAAGGAAGACAGCCTCCCTTCCTGGGAACCGTAGTAGACATACACTGAGCCCTAGGTAAGCACAAACAGCAACAAACCATAATGCTTTCATGGTACTGACAACAATAAATCCTAAACGACAGCAAAACAGAGAGGCCTCACTATTCTCAGAAGCACAGTCTGGAAACTGGAGTTTATCATTGTTTAACACAAGGTTTTGCTGTGCATTTATTCCATGCTGGCCTGGCACTCACTGTGTAGGCCAGGCTGGCCTTGAACTCATGGCAATGCCCCTGCTTCAGCCTCCTGGCAGGGATGACTGGCATGTATCACCATGCCTAGCTATGTTTCTTTTAAACCTTCACTTCCATGAGATTTAAGAGAGCCCCCAAAACAGAAAGAAAGGGGGAGGCCATTTTTTATCCCTGCCTCCCAATCTGTAGTCACATGCCCCCATTCAGTTCCTGTCACCTCCCTGCCAGGCACACTGCTCCCAGCCCCGGCCCCTCCCACCTCCATCCTCCTCCCAGCCTTACATTGTAGGTGAGCTGCCCTGAGCCCACGGAGGGAGCACCCACAGCCAGGTCTGGCAGCCCGTCCTTGTTGAAGTCCAGCACGGCCAAAGCTGAGCCAAAGCGACCTGAAGGCTGAGGAAGCACAGGTTACTTCTCTGGCCTAAGCATAGGCTTCAGACCCCCACCATGAAGAGCCTGGGTCCCTCACCTACTACCCACAGGCCAAGGCCCAGAACCTCAGTGCTCTGTAGCACATCTGGGTCCCAGCAAGACTGTCGATCTTAAGAAGTACAAGAAAGCAGTCAGTTCTTAGTATCTCTAGATTTGTAGAAATGGTCATGTGTGTACTTGAATACACACTACAGTATCGTGTGTGTGTGTGTGGTAGTGTTTGGGGTTGAACTGAATGTCTCACACATGCTAGGCAAGTACAATACCATTAAACTATAGCCTTTTTGTTTTATTTGGTTTTGTTCATTGAGACAGGGTCTTCCTAAATTGCCCAAGCTGGCCTTGAGCTCACTTTGTAACTAAGGCAGGCCTTAAATTTGTGACACTCTCTTCTGTCTCAGCTTCCTGAGTAAACTAGATGGCAGGCCTACAACCCCAGGTCCAGCTGAAAGTAGCTAAGTCTCAATCACAGAGTACCAGCAACAGCAGCTGACTTCTGATGAACACTCGTGACACGGTGACTGAGCCACACTGCCATGGCTGCCACCAGCCCAAGATGGCTACTATATTTAGTTTAAAGAAATCAATACAAAACTAGTCTCCCAGCTGCAATGGCCCCATTTCACATATGTGAACACCCGTTTTCAATGACTCGCACCGCAGAGCACAGCTGTGGAGCCTGCCCATCATGGCAGAAAAGCCCGTCTTACATGGAGTAAGTTAGGTGCTGTTGTTATGAGCGACACATCCTATTCATAGGGGGAAGTCGGTTCTATTCCAACACAATATGTTCCCAATGTAGATTTTTCTCTATGTGTATTTTTCATCCTCCTGTCCAAAACCAGCCTAAACCCAGCTCATTGGCTTCTCCATGCTTCCCACAGCGCACACCACAGGGAACTGTCTGGTAATGGTAATTTTGCCACATCACATATGGCCCAGTGCCCTGTATATTATGCATTGGCTAATTCCTATGGTGTGTGCAATGGTACCTGTGGCATCTGGCCTTTTGAAATGATCCAGAAACATGACAGTGAGCAGAGGACTCCCCCAGGGTTGAATGTGTGTTAGGGCAGGGTGGGGAGCAGTGAGAGTTGAGCCTTGCCCTCTGCAGATGGGCCTCGTCAGCTCCAGCAGCTGTGCTGCCTGGCCCTGTTGACTCAGCCAACTCCTTCACAGCAGAGCTCATGCAGCACTGCAACAGCGAACCTAACCTCCTCCATGGTAGCCAGGCACACAGAGTGCTCTGCTCATTATGACACGGGGCCAGGCTCCAGCTTCCAAAGTCTGGTCCATCCATGCCTGCTTCTGGCCATCTTCCAAACTGCCAAAGGTCACAGTAGAGGAGGGCATTGTGGAGCCCTTGCTGCCTCCCCCGTGTGGACTTTGAACGAGTTTGTTGTACAGGAAGCTGCTGCCTAGAATTTTAGCCTTTACCTACCAGTCTAACAAGTGACTGTGCAGTAATAAGAAGAGATGGGGACAGCTTTAGTTGTTTTAGAAATATTTCATGTGGTGTCAGAAGACTCCAGAACAGCCTTTACAGTGTGACCTCATACACTGGGCAGGCAACTCACTTCCACATGGCAGAGCCAGGGCTACATAGTGAGTTCCAGGGCAGCCTGGGCTACATTATGAGAGCCTGTCTTTTAAACTGGAAAAATAAATCAAATTCCAAATGTCCCCATGAAGCCATTGTAAATAGCATGTACATGTGAGGAGGGCCAGGGCTGCTTTCCTTAGAGCCTAAACTAGATCATAACCTCTTGAGCTTCTGCCTTGTCTTTACAGACAGGTGTGGTGTCGTTTCTCTTCACAGCATTCATAAGTAAGCAATGAAGAAGTGGCTTGAAGGAGAGATAAACATGTTTTTTGTTTAGATCACAAGTGGGGGATGAGAAAAAGACTTGTGAGAGAGCAGGTGATGTTTATCCTCTCAGAAGTCGAACCATCATGTGCAGGAGATTGGTTATTAGCCAGCTGAAAAACATCCTTGAACAAATTCCGAGAAGAGATATAAATGTGATCCAAAAACAGGAGGCAGGGCCTTTAGAGGCTTGGGATAGTTTTGGCTGTTCATTGCTTCACTTCGAGATGCTCCTAGAGAGAACCGCTTGAGAGAAGGCTTCAGGGCTCCGGGCTGCGGCTGAGGTTCCAGGTTCTGGTTGCTCCAGGTTCCAGAAATCCTGCTGATTACGCCAGGAGAATCGTTCCTTGGAACTGATATCCTTACAGTTTCATTATTGTATTCCTTAATCTCCTTTTTTTATTGTTTGGGTTAGTCGGGTTATAAGTGAGGTACTCTGAGTTTATAAGTTCATAATAAAATATATTTGTTAAGAAAATTGAGCCTACAGTGGCTTGTGTAGTCAGACAGCCACTATCAACCCCCTCTCCAAATCTAGGTTCATAATCCCAGGGCACTTGACACTCAGCAATTTAGGGCCAGGCCAATGTCACCAAAGCCTCTCTCATGACTAGCAGTGAGGCTTTGATGTCTCTCCTTGCTACTAAAATGGCTGACGGCTTCTGTGTCTGCAAAGCCCTCCAGGGCCCTAAGTATTCCAAGAGGAATAAACAGGCTGATTCGGTGATGAACACAAATAGTGACTGTGGGGTTTCCCTGGTGATAAACAAGGCAAAGCAATTCGGTCTAATCAAAGCCTGGATGGAGCTTGGGGGTGGGCCCATGGCAGCTTTTACTTTGACAAACATCCCATAATTATAGAAGATGGTAGCACAGGGAAAATGGTGAAGAGCATACAGACACTCTACCTTCACCACTACACCGCATCATCAAGAAACTGCAGCCCTTCATACCACAAGCCCAGGGCTTGGAAGAACAAGGCCTGCCTGTGCTACATAGTGAATTCTAGGGCAGCCTGGGCTAAAGTGTGAGATCCTGTCTCTCAAAATAGAAAAGAAATCAAATCCCAAATGTCCACTTGAAGCCATTGTAAATAACATGCATGTTTTTGCAAAGGCGCTGCATTTCATACTCACAAATAGTAACAAATTGAGATCAATGAAATGAAGCTGACGCTAACAATGAAAGGCACTGCACGTGTGTAAGGCTGCCAACTGTTTGCTACTATAATTATTCTCACTAGTGACTCAGGTGAAGAACTTGCCTCAAAATGTGTCATGTAAGACTGGGGGGCAGTGGCTTAACCGTAGAGTGCTACCCTAGAACCCCTCCAATAAAGGAGCTGGGAGCATGGCTCAGTGACAGAGCACCTGCCTAGAATCCCCCAGTGCAGGGCTGAGAGTGTGACTAAGGGGTAGAATGTTGGTCTAGAATCTTCCAGCAACAGGTTGAGGGGGTGCTCAGTGATATAACACCTGTTCAGACTCCATCAGTGAGAAGACTGAGCGTGGCTCAGTGGTAGAGCACTAGACTCCACATGAGAAGGGCTGCGATCATGGCTCAGTGCTGACCCATGACCCTCCAAGTGGAGGAGGTGCCCAGTGATAGAGTGTTTGCCTAGTACCCCCATTGAAGAGCTGGGGTCAGGGCTCAGCAAAAGAGCATTTGTCTAGGAGCCAGAGTGAGGGTTAGGCAGGCTTAGTGGTAAAGCGCTTGCCTGACATGCATGAAGCCCTGGATTTAATCCCCAGTACCAGCAAAGCAAAACCAGTGAACACATTCCAGGATGTCAACAGTGGTTTACTCACCCCTGAGAGGGGAAAGATGTGGCAGGGGGTCTCACCTGGAAGCCCTCCAGGATGCCGTGGGCCTCCTTGTCTAGGTCCAGGTCGATGGGGGGCAGGCCCAGATCGTTGCTGTAGATGATGTACACCCTCCCAATCTGGAAGCGGCCAGGGTGGCTGTAGCCCGGTGCGCCCACCACGAGGTCACCATGCCCATCCTGGTTGAGGTCGGCTGAGGCCATGACCCTGAGAGAGGAAGAGGACAGGGCTTCAGTAACACTGCTTGCTCTCCTCTCTAGGACTCAGCAATTTAGTTTTCCCAGCTGACGCTACCATTCTGCATGACTTCTGGGAACATTCTCTTGGGGGGTCGGGGACTGTATCATTTGCAACAGTCACTCTACACCCAGGGGATACAAAAGAAAAATGGACACCTAGAGGCATCTGGGCCTTTCTGGAACACAGATCCACAAGAGGAGAAGAGCTGCCTCATAGAGCTGTGTGTCCTACAAGCAACCACTGAGACCCGGGGTTGGCCTGTTTGGCCCATTGTTTCCCAATCAAATACATGGCGGTCTATTTCTACCCTGCTGACACAACCCAGTTCTTATGGCATTAAATTAGGTGGCTAACATGCTTAGTGTGTGAACTGATATTCCTAAGGTGGGAAAAGGCCACGCCTGTATTAAAGATTCTACAAGGTTGACTGGAAGTTCCTGACTGTGGAGAGTTGGAATGCTGCAAATCCAGAGCCAACTTATCTTGGACTGTCTTTGGCATCTCAGTGGCCGTTCACTGCCCATCTGTGTCTGACCTCAGATCCTTGAGATGATCAGAGAAATTTGGGGGGGATGCATCACCAGACCCCCAGCTATAGCCAACTCCAAAGCTAAGAAAATTATGGATGCATCTGAGGCCTGTAGCAGTCACATTACTCTAACCAGTCTGCTTGGTGTTCTCACTAATATATCTCATTTGTTTGTTTGTTTGTTTGTTTGTTTGTTTTGAGACAGGGTCTCGCTATGTAGACTCAGCTAACCTGGAACTGACTATGTAGACCAGGCTGGTCATGGACTTGCAGGGATCCTCCTGCCTCTGCCTCTGAAGTCCTGATACAAGCAGTGTGCTGCAATGCCTGGCCCCACTAACATATTTTTAAAGTATCTTGATTTATAATTCTCTTTGTTATATCACTATAAAAACTTCATGAAATTATTAATACATTGGAACACAGTATTTGGAGTGACCTGAACCTGTGTTCTTGGATCATGGTGCTGGTTAGTTTTTTGTCAACTTGCCACAGCCAGGGTTCATCTGGAAAGAGGGAACTTCAGTTGAGAAGAATGCATTCATCAGATTGTCTAGGAGGCATTTTCTTTATCTTTTCCTTTTTTAAAAAGATGTATTTATTATGTATACAGTGCTCTGCCTGCATGTACACTTGTATGCCAGTGTTCCCGGATGATGGACTATGATCTGGCCATGTAATCCAGGCACACTCTTTCCTCCCCACATTGCTTTTAATCATGGTGTTTTATCACAGCAGTAGAAAACAAGCCAAGACAGACCTCATTTTTCCTAAGTCTAGACTTGCACACAAAGTCTCTAACAAAATGGAGGCAACTTGAGGCCCAGGTCCACTTTCCCAAGGAGAGGATCAGGACCATGCTTTATAGTTCAACTGACTAAAGGTCCAGCCTTGTCTCCCTCCATGCTTTATTGTTCAACTGACTAATGGTCCAGCCTTATCCCCATGCTTTATAGTTCAACTAACTAATGGTCAGCCTTGTCCCCCAGCCTTCTGTAACAGTAAGATAGCCAACTGCTCAGTAGGGAGGAAATTGGATTTCTTTCTGTCCCCAGTTCTCCCAAACTTGGAATAAATCCATTTTTTCTGTGTCCTGATTTCTTCTAAAATACAGAGACAGTAAGGTTTACAGACCCTTGTGACTGGCTAACACAAATGGCGGCAGCCAAAAGCAGCAGAAGGTCTGCATGGGATACAGCATTCCCAGTCTAACGAGCTCATGCTTACCAGCCAAGCCTGGCATAGGGGACGGACAGGAAGTAGGAGGCAGAGGGGTTGGAGACATGCTTCAGAGAAGTCTGGGAGCTACCCATAAACATGGTCCTCAGGTTCCTTTCCAGAGTCTGGTACACAAAGGCTATGGATTCCTGAAATGAAAGGTTGTTTTTGGTGACACTCTGGGGAATAAAATGAGTCACAAGGGCCAACAAATAAAACTGAGAGGGTGGCCTACAGAGGACAAGTCAGATAGGAGCTCCTCAAAGCCAGAGGTCTGCATTGATTTGAAGACTCAAGCCCAGCAAAAGATGTTTTCCTTTTAGACATGATCTCACTGACAGGCTCTTTTGGCCTAAAATTCACTGTGTAGACCATGCTGGCCTTGAACTCATGAGGAGCTTCCTGACTCTGCTTCCCAAGACTAAAGGCATGCCTGGCCAACAAGAGAATTTTGACAGACCAAATTTTAGGAAAGGCAAGCCTGTTTAACCTAGAACCTGAATTATGTTTGTAAATTGATGGTTCCTTTTCCTCAAACAAATGAATTGAAACAATACTTGGATTCCAAAAGAGCTCACCCTCTAAGCATGTTGGCTGCAATCCTCTATCTCCAGAAGTATTTGCACTATGATTCATAACAGTAGCAAAATTAGTTATGAAGGAGCAACAAAAATAGTTTTACCTTTGGGCTCACTACAACAGGAGGAACCGTATTAAAGGGTCACAGCATTAGGAAGGTTGAGAACCACTGCTTTAAGCCACACCCATAGTGAGATGCTATTTGATTTGACTATCAAGGTACCTGAGGGACAGAAGAGGACCTTAAGAGAGTTGGAAGCCTGTGGCAAGGAATTTGGGGACAACTGGCCACCAAGCTTGGAATTCTCAACTTCCCCTTTTCATTTATTTAGTTCTGTTTTTTGTTTTGTTTTTGTTTTTTGTCTAGAGACAGCATCTCATCCTATAGCGAAGGCTGGTCTCAACTCATAGTAATCCTCCTGCCTCAGCATCCCAAGTGGTGGGATCACCATCAGGGGCACCACATAGAACTGCCTAATTGTCTCAAAGTGCTGACTACAAAGACACAAGCACAAACCAGGGTGATCCTTAGCAAGTGGAATAAACACTTGATCCATCCAAGTTAAGGGAGCACCAAAGCCACCACTAAATTCACCAAAGGGTGACATAAAAACCAAAGAAGACTTCACAGGCTCCAGCGGAGTGCAGCAAAGCAGCTCTATCTGAGAACACAGAGGCAGGCCAGCCATTCCAGGCTCAGGGCAAGCACTTGGTGGTGTAAGGGCCTGCAGGCAGGCAACACGCCTCCTGTCTTCCTACTATTATCTTGCAAGCAGGCTGCATGCAAACCACTTAGTCACATGCCCAGCAGCCTGGCTTGCGCGTTCTTGCAGAAACCACTGCACCATCGTCTGTTGTATCAACCCTCATGACAGACCCTGGGAATACCGAGCCTCTGTGACATTAGTCTTCACTGTTCTAGAATCGCCTAGGAGATACACCTCCGGCATGTCCGTGAGGCCATTTCCAGGGACGTTTAACTGGAGAAGGAAGACCTATTCTGAATGGGGGCAGCACCATCCTGCCCACTGAGGACCCAGACTGAATAAAAAGGAGGGAGTGAGCTGAGAAGCAGCATCGTTGCCCTCAGCTTCCCTTTCAGCCTGTGAAGATGTGAGCAACCACTGCCACCTCCCACCGCCGCCCTCCCATTGCCATGGCCATAGGCTGCCACGTTCCCTCACTGCGATGAGCTTCTGTCCCCTCAAACACTGAATCGAAACAAACCTGTCTTCCCTTGAGGGGCTTTTCCCAGGTATTTACCCTAGCTTAGACATCTCCCCCTACAGAAACAAATACAAATACATTTAGGTAAAGCTGCACTTTGTACTTTGGCAAGAGTTCCCAAGCTCGCGGACCAATTACATGACCGTGGAGCCCACATTCAGAGGCTTTTGTTTGCCTACTAGCATGAACTTTAAGGCCACGCTGGCAGAGTAGGAAGCCAAGCATTAGCTCTTTGATCAAGCCTAGTGAGGGACATGAAAGCCTTCCCTTACCAGGAAACTGGGACAGAGGGGAGGACATCCTATTGGGACTCTAGATGAGAGAACAATGGGAGAATAGCAATGTAGAAGGATCCAGTAGGTCCTAGAATCCTACAAGTAAACATTATGATAGGCAGATTTGGGTCATGGGGTCCCGCTCAAACTAAGGCCCTAGCCAAGGACAATACTGGCAGTCAAATTTAAACCCCTACCCTGATCTAGCCCATGGACAGGACAGTCTCCACACTTGAGTGGAGAGAGGGATTTGACTTTCTCAAGTACTCT
>OU015746.1:58216973-58229516 GCA_907169655.1 Acomys percivali | reverse complement strand
AGATCTCCTTGTGAGCTAGCTAGTCCGACCATCTGCAACAAGAGAGCTCAGCGTTCAGCAAAGGACCCTGTCACAAGGTGTAAGGGGAAGACACCTGCATCAGCCTCCGATCCCCACATGCATACACATGCACACACATGCAAACATGCATACACACATGGATGCACAGTATACACACACACTCACGAATTAAATTACATAGGATTTATATTAGATTACTAACCCTACCAAATCATCAGTCATTGAGTCTTTCAAGGAAGTTTGCTATGGATTAAGCTGAAGTCAATCTTAGCACTAAGGAGAATTTCGCTTCAAATCCGTACTATGTAATTATGATTAACAATATGTAAAACACTGCAAAGGTTTTTAAAGAACACATTGCGTAACATTCTGGAGATGCAACTCTGTGGGCACTCCAACTTACCAACACCCATGCTCCCTAGTTCCTGACCTGGAACCAGCTCTGGGGTGTAGCTATTGCGCAAAGAGCCTGCTTTCCTATTCTGCTGGCTCAGTCATGCTCCCAGCTCCACTCCCTCCGTGCAGCAGGAGCAGGCATGTAAGATTCCTACCCTGCTTACCCCCAACAACCCAGCAGCTCAGCTGGGAGAGCTGTGCACCCAATACTGAAGGTATGTGGATCCCAGGACCTAGGGGCAGTTCTTCCTAAAGATCCGCTTTCTGTTTGCTCTGATTATGTTTGGTCTCTGAGTAGCTCTCACCTTGAACATAACAAAATGAAGGTGATTAGCACCCAGAAGAGGCTAAGCAGCAATCTCATTGGTGCTCGCCATCAGATTTCCTCCGGAGCCTGTGCGTGACTTGGTTTTGGAGGATGGGGCAGGAATATGTGACCTACTTCTCAGTGATCCCCAGATCTGCCATGTCTGCCTCACTGTCCCTCCGTGCCTCAAACTTGAGAGGCACTCACCAAGTCCATTGTTTTCCCCCTGCATGGGTTCAAACAATACTTCTGAGGTTGGCTTCCTTTGATTTTTTTTTTTTTTTTTTTTTTGGCTTCATATTTTTGCTGAAAATGATGAACGTCGGGTGGGGAAGGTAGCAAGGCAAAACTCACCTAGTCCCGTTCTCCAGCATAAAGCTGGTCAGACGGTAGATGTTGGTGGACCAGAAGGCCATGTCATCCAGTCCTCCAAGGAAATACTCTTGGAACTGTTCCACCAGAAATGGGGACTTTGTGGAGTACGTGGAGTAGAGCTGAGGCAGAAGGCAGGAGGGGTAAGGCATGGCGCTGCTACACACAACCCTTTAGCCAAGATTCAGGAAAAGCATGCCTTTACCTTGGAAACGGCTAGCATCTCCCCATGCCTGCAACACAAATAAGAATCTTCATGAGCCACAGTTTCCAGAGGGGGGAAAAAAACGAAGCAGGTAATGAAGACACAGCTCCAGCTGGGTGTGCCTTCTTTCATTCAACTGCCTTTACAGAAACAAATGCCATGAATTCTAAATGCACCCCTGGATCGGGAAATATGGACAAGGGTGCTCAGGAAGCCCCCATAAGGCAGTGCTAATGTCCCTCTGGCTCACACTCACATTTCCAAGAACTGAAGGTACGTGCAGTCAACAATGACATCCTTGGTGATGACTTGTCGGCCATAGAGATTATCGTAGATTCTCAGAAGGTCTTTGATTGGCACATACCTGAGAAATGCATTAAAATGAAGGGGGAAAAAAAAGATGGTTGGGTTCTGAAATTGAAGATAACAGTAACAACGGCAGGAACCCACAAGCTCCCAGAGTCCCGTGATCAATTTTATGTGTCAGATAATGAACAGTCCTTACCAGCTTTGGTTATTTAACTTCGCCAACAGCACTTACGATACAGAACAAGAAACAGATGCTTTTGTCAAATATTTATAAAAAAAAAAAAAGCCATTTAAATATCAGAAATTATCAAGTTTCAAAAAGAGTGTTCAATTTTGTGACTTCAGAGTTCATGAAAATTAGTCTCATGAATCACTGACGTGCGTTTGTGGGTTTGTGGTGTGTATGTGTGTATGTGGGGGAGGTATGGGAGGGGACAGGTGTGCATTTGGGTTTCTGAAACAGTATCTTACTCTGTAACCAAGTATGGACTAGAACTCACTGTATAGCCCAGGCTGTCCTCAAACTGGCAACAATCCTGCTGACTCAGCCTCCTGGGTGTTGGGCTCCCAGGAAGGAACACCAGATGTGGCTCCCTTCTCCACTGTGCTTGTTTTAGATGCACAGGGAAAAACCAGAGAAAGAACTGTAGGCCCAGCTTTTGGCTCACAGACATTAATTATTTTAGTTAGAAGGAGAACAGTATTTTAAAATCAGATTTATAGAATAATTTTTCCTTCAATTTCAAAATCCTCAGAATAAACAAGAATACAACAATCAATAAATCCAATTTCAATAATAAGATGAAAGAAACAAAAAACAAAAATGAAAAAAAGAGTTAAAATTTGATTTGTGTGTATTTACAAGGAAAAAAAGTATTAAGATGCCCCCTTTTAGCTCATAAGAGCACCTGCGACCTTCTCAATAAAAATAGCTTAATGGGAAAAAGGAAATGGCAAAAATATTTGCTTTAATGAATCACTAAGTTAGCAACAAAATTAAAAAAAAAAAAAAGGTAATTCCAAAGTCCAAACCCAAATAGAAAGTGGAATCTTCGGAAGGCAAGCGAGGGTGAGAGCCAGCTTTGCTAATCTAGCATCTGTTGGACCCCAGAGGCTACAGGGTTCTGATGGCGGAGAGTGTGGACATGGGGCCATCCACCACAGTGTGGTCGGCCTCCTAGGGACCACACCCCTCAAGCAAACTCCCCTCGCAGACTCCTCAGCTCTGACTGGGAGGCGATGAGTCCCTCTCTCTCCTCCATACTGGGATGTCGTTGCTCTATCCAGGCAGCCACAGATGGTAGGAGTCCATGACTGTGTTCATCCTAAACAGTCTTTCCACTTCCTCTTCTGAGAAGGTCCCTGAGTCCTGAGGTTGGGTGATACAGATGTCCCGTGTATGACTGGTCACTTCGCGGGCACTTACTCTCTACACTTTGACCAGCTATGAGTGTCTGTGTTAACCTTCATCCACTGCACAGAGAAGCCTCTCTGCTGAGGGCAGAGCTGTACTATAGAGTGAATAAACATTCATAAAAATTTCCACAAGTTTTTCCCGAAACACATCAACCTGAACCTAAATTTCATCTGAAAGAACAAGACAAAAGGTACTTTTGAAAAAGAAGAAGATAGTTTGAATGAGACTGTCCCCTGTAGGCTTGTAGACTGGAATGTTTGGTCCCCAGTCTAGGCCCAGTGTCTTTCTCTGTCTCTGTCTATCTCTCTCTGTGTGTCTCTGTCTCTCTCTCTCTTTTTCTATGTATGTGTGTCTGTGTGTGTGTGTCTGTGTGTGAGGGGGGTGTATGTGTGTATCTGTGTGTCTCTGTGTGGGAGCGGTGTATGAGTGTGTCTGTGTGTGTGTGTGTGTGTGTGTGTGTGTCTGTCTGTCTGTCTGTCTCTCTCTCTATGTGTGTGTGTGTCTGTGTCTCTCTGTGTCTCTGTGAGTGTCTATGTTTGTGTGTATGTGTGTGTCTCTGTGTGTGTGTCTGTGTGTGTGTGTGTGTGTGCCTGTGTGTCTGCCTCCTGTTTGTGGATCAGATGTAAGCTCTCAGCTGTCACTCCTGCACCATGCCTACCTGCCATGATGGTCATGGACTCTGAAACTGTAAGCAAGCCTGCAATTCCCGTTAAATACTTTCTTTTGTAAGTTACCTTGCTCATGGTGTCTCTTCACAATTCAGTGGTCTCTAAGACAGAAGACAAATAGGAAGCTCTGCCCTTTTAGAAGCAGATCTACAATAAAGTCGCAGGGATAGAAAGAAACAGTTCTGCTAAAGGCTCCTAAGCAGTCACTCCAGCCAAGAGAAGAAAAAGGAAAGCGCACAGGCAGTGCTGCAGACCAGTGAGGAAAGAGTTAGATTATTGATAAAATGGTTCTGGAACACTCAGCCACCTCTATGGAAAAAGTAAAATTAGTTTGTACTTCACCTTATACAAAAATTCCCAGATACATTCATGTAAAAAGTCTTTCTGCTCTCCCAGAAGACGCAGGCTTGATTCCCTAACACCCACATCAGGCAACTCACAACCACCTGTAACTCAAGCTCTCTTATGGCTTCAAAAAACAACTGCATGTAAGTGTTACACACACAGGAAAGCATACACACATATACACAGACACACAATAAAAATAAATCTTTTTTAAAACCATAAACGTTTTAGAAGATTCCATATAATACTCTCATGCCTTGAAAGTAGACTATTTCGGGCCAGGCGTGGTGGCGCACGCCTTTAATCCCAGCACTTGGGAGGCAGAGGCTTGGTGGATCACTATGAGTTCAAGGCTAGCCTGGTCTACAAAGTGAGTCCAGGACAGCCACGGCTACACAGAGAGACCCTGTCTCAAAAAAAAGAAAGAAAGAAAGAAAGAAAGTAGACTATTTCTTTAAAAAGACATCAGAAGGGGGCTGGAGAGATGGTTCAGAGGTTAAGAGCACTGGCTGTTCTTCCAAAGGTCCTGAATTCAATTCCCAGCAACCACATAGTAGTGGCTCACAATCATCTGTGATGAAATCTGGTGCCCTCTTTTGGCATGCCGGTGTATGTACAGGCAGAACACTGTATACATATTAAATAAATAAATCTTTAAAAAAAAAACATTAGAAGCACACATAACCAAGAAGAACAGATACAGTCAACTACTATGGATTAACAAACTCTGCTAGTCAGCCTGTACTCCCAGCACTCAGGAGACAGAGGCAGGCAGATCTCTAAGTCTGAGGCCACAGCAAGTTCCAGGACAGCCTGTGCTATACAGAGAAACCTTGTCTTGAAAAACTAAGATGAAAAAAAAGGAATAAAGAATAAAGTACACCTTTAGTGAAATTACATACTACAAAGTGCACAAACATAATTTAAGAAGTAATTTAACAAAATGATGAGATTAGAAGCTATCTAGTCAAAACACTAACAAAAGCCAGAACTGGTAACACAAGCCAGTAACCCAGGCTGCTTAAGAAGTTGTGGCAACAGGTCACAAAGTCAAAGCATCCCTGGGCTATCGAGTGAGTTCAAGGCTAACCTGACCCGGTTAGACTCTGTCTCCAACTTTTAAACACTGTAAAAAAAAAAAAAGTTGTAGGGATTTAGCAAGGTAATAAAGCAGTTGCCTAGCATCCAGAAGGCCCTGGGTTCAATACCTAGTGAGAAGGGTGAAATTGCACAAAGAAATGGACAAACCAGTGGGAAATAGGGATTAAACTAGAAAACAAATGCAACAAGTCACAAATGCCATTTTCGCATCATATATTTAAAAAAATGTTGGTCTTACCAGCGCCGTGAGAGGTAATTGAAATTAAATTCAAACTGGCTCAACACATCTCCTCCTACAGCAAGAAATATTTACGGTTTGTGAGTTAGTGACAAAAACCTTCCACCACATGCCCACAGCTGCCCCTTCTCTGTTCTAGGTATATCAGGGAAAGAAGCTATTAAAAACCGTAGCTAGTGAAGTGTATAAATTAAGAATCATATATATAATAAAAGAATTCTATTTGCTATTTTTGTTTGTTTATTTGTTTGTTTGTTTTAACAGGGCTTCAATGAGTAGCCCGGCTAGCCTGGCATTCACTGTGCGCTTAACACTGGCCTTCAACTTGCAGTAATCCTCCTGTCTCAGCCTCGAAAATGCTGGGATTATAGGTGTGTGTGCCACCACAACCAGCTTTAAATTTATTTTATTTTAAGATAAACCATACAAATTCTTTCAAATAAATACCAACTTTTATATTTAAAGAGAATTATTACAAGAAAAAAGATGATAAGTTCACCAATTGAAAGCTAAAATGCAGGTGACTATAATGTAGCAGGTGAATTTTAATCCAACATATAAGCAAAAAAATTCTCATAAAATTATGTTAATAATAAATACATATTTTTGAGCAAACAAATACATTAACACACCCACTTAGAAATGCACATCTGTAGCTGGGCATGGTGACACACGCCTTTTAGCCCAGCATTTGGAGGCAGAGGCAGGTGGATCTCTAAGTTCAAAGGCACGCTGGACTACAGAGCAAGTTCTAGGACAGCCAGGGCTATACAGAGAAACCCTGTCTCAATAAAAAAAAGAAAAGAAAAAAAGAAGAGAGAAAGAAGGAAAAGAAAGGAAATATGTCTCTGTGTTAAATGAGCTGTGTTGTATTCTAAATAAACTTTAGCATTAAAATTAGAAAAATACTTAGCATATAAGGTTGGCAGGATAGCTCAGTATCTAAGCCTGGCAACCTGAGTTCAATTCCCAGAACCCACAGAAAGGAACCATTTCCTATAGTGGTCCTTCTACCTTCCCACATGCACAATGTGGCTCACATGGGAGCACACATACTCACACAAAAACACACACACACACACACACACACGCACACGCACACGCACACACACTATATAAAGAAAGAAAAGTAATTGACATATGAAAGCAGTGAATAAACAGTACCAAAGTCACCAGCTGAGTGAGCCTCAGAGTAGGAGTCATGAAAATCAATCTGAGGAACAAAGAGAAGTACACGGTGAATGTCACAGACTGTGATGCAGAATGTCACTCCAAGTTGGACAAGCTGAGGGGAGGTGGCAGCCTCTCCCAGGGGACTGTGAACTTGGTCTTCACACTAACATTCTCTCTCTTGGCTGTGTTGGCCACTGAGTTGGGTAACAAGACTGCTGCAGACAATTGTGTCTTTCTAGGGTGAACAACTTTTCCAATGCAGTCCAAGGTTACAGGGCCGATAGAATAAAATTATTAGCAACTAAAGTGGGTGGAGGAGGGGTAAGCATGAACAAGGTACACTGACATATATATACACATATATATATGTATATATATATGTGTATATATATATATATGATGAAATGCATTATTTGATATGCTATGGAGAACTGGTTCACTGGTTGCCCTTCCAGAGAACCTGAGTTTAATTCCCAGCACCCACATGATGACTCACAGCTGTCTGTAACTCTAGTACCAGGGGGACCCACCGCCCTCTTCTGGCCTCTGCAGGCAATGCGTATACGTGGTGCACAGACATATAGGCAGGCGAAACATTCATACATAGTAAAATAAAAGCAATGATTAAAATCTTAATTTAAAAATGCGAAAAGGAGGCTGGAGAGATGGCTCAGAGGTTAGGAGCACTGACTGCTTTTCCAGAGGTCCTAAGTTCAATTCCCAGCAACCACATGGTGGTTCACAACCACTAATAATGTGATCTAATTTGCACTATATATATAATAAATAAATAAATCTTTTTTTTTAATGCCAAAAGTCAAATAAAACAACTAGTAATCAGTAGGGTCTTTCAGCTAAGTCATTAGGAGAGCTTTTAACCCCTTGTCTGAGAGCTGTCAGTTTTGAACAGAGCCAAGTGGCAGGTATTTCTTTCCTTATTCAGACACACAGCCTCAAAAGCACCGCAGGGACACCTCTGCCCCTGTTTCCAGCATATCGGTCCATTTAGTTTTTGTATATGAGTCTTTGAAGGTTATAACAATAAAAGGAATTAATAATAATATTTTTTAAGCAGATAAGACTCTGACCAGAAGCCACTTTGGATAAAAAGGCTTGTTTCCCACAGGATATGTGAATAACTTAAAAGTTTTCCTTTTCTTTTAAAATAATCCAGTCTTGTTTGTAGAGTTGGGGATTAAACCCAGGGCGTTGCATGTTAACCAAGCACGCTACCTGTGAGCTGCCTCGCGCCCCACCCTGGGTCTGGTTTTTGTGTGGGTGTGGGTGGTGTGAGGTATGCACTCACAGCTCCCATTGTCCTGAGGAATCCTTGTTCAATACCCAGGCTGTGCCAGCTGATATCAGCTACCATGTGTGAGGTGACTCCAAACAAGAAAGCCACCAGCTTCTCCGTGTCCTGGCAAAAAAAAGGAAATTCAAGTCTTATGTGTTGGATTATCTTATGACAATTTCCTAAAAGGCTTTAACAAACATGAACCAATTTCCATTATTGAGACTCAACAAAGATTTAGAAGCAGGTGAATTATATAACTTCTAGTCATAGGAAAGTACATAGGACTTTATAAAATATTGTGTAGTGTATTTGGAAGGTTTTCAGATTCATTACATTTGAGGGAAATGACCAAGTGGCAATCTCCAAACTTTTCTCTAATAACTTTAAGTACTGATTTGGCATCACTGTGTCCTCTAGTGTGCACGGCATTGCAGGCCAAGTGGCTGTGAGCTCCCCCAGCCTGGAGAGCAGAGATTCCAAGTGGAGTGAATCCACAGAAGTTGGAGCACAGCGGTGGGCAGTGTAGTGCTGGAGGCATGCCTACCTTCTCCCAGGGCAGAGGGTAGTTCTCCCGGATGTAATGAATGCTGGCGTTAAGAAATGGGGTCCAGTGAGTCTTCTCAGACACATCATGGAATTTTCCTAATAAAACAAAAAAGAGGGGTTGTGGAGCCATCATCCACTGTATCCCTTCACTTCCCCTCAAATCCCTTGTTTCCTCTCTCCTTGCTTCAAGGACACCTCAGGAACAGAAGGATCAGGTCTAATTTTAGAAGACTCACTGAAAGTATACTTCCACAGGGATGTGCCTATATTCCAACATCGTATCCTGTTACTCTTCTTTATTTTACTTTTTATTATTGTTATTACTACGTTTGTTTATGGTGTGTCTGTCCATGTGTACACGCAAACTTGCATCACAGAAGTCACTCACACAGTAGTCAGAGAACAACTTCCAGGAGTCAGTTTCTCCTTCTAATAAAGGGTCCCAAGGATTGAACTCAGGTCATCAGACCTGGAAGCAAGCACCTTTACTTGCTGAGCCACCTCGCACACACCCTCCCTGGTTATTTGTTGTAAGTTACTTTTCTCTATCATATATTGGTCCTAATCTTTACATCACAGAAGAGGGTGTAAACTGATTTATGAGAACATGAAAAGCCAAGGATGGTGGCACATACTTGCACTTCCAACACCCAAAACATGGAGGCAGAGGCAGGAAGACCAGAAGTTCAAAGTCATCCTCAGCTATATGGTGAGTTTGAGTCCCTATCTGGGCTACACAAGACTCTATCACAAAAGAGAGGAGAGGAGAGAGGGAGGGAGAGAGAGAGAGAGACAGAGAGAGAGAGAGAGAGAGAGAGAGAGAGAGAGAGAAGGTGGGAAGAAGAAAATGAGGGAGAAAGATTGATTATAGATAGATAGACAGACAGACAGAGACACACAGATGGATAGATAGACAAATGATAGTGTAGTGGTTTGAATAGCTATGGCCCCATAGACTCATGTGTTTGAATGAATACTTGGGCCGTAGGATGTGGCACTATTAGTAGATGTTGCCTTGTTGGAGTAGGTGTGGCCTTGTTGGCAGAAGTGTCACTGTGGGGACAAGCTTTGAGGTTTCCTATGCTCAAGGTCTTCCCAGTGTGGGACACAGTCTCCTTCCCGCTGCCTGAGTATCAAGATGTAGAATTCCCAGCTCCTTCCCCAGCACATGTCTGCCTGCATGCCACCATGCTTCCCGCCATGACGGTAATAGACCAACCCTCTGAAACTGTAAGCCAGCCCCAATTAAAATTTTTATAAGAGTTGCTGTGGTCATGGTGTCTCTTCACAGCAATAAAACCCTAGATAAAACACATAGATAGATAGATAGATAGATAGATAGATAGATAGATAGATGGATGATAGGTCTCATGACCCTGTCCACACTTCTCAGAACCAAAGGCCAGCACACATTGAGCAGTGTTTCTTAAATTTAATGATCAAAAAAATCCTTTTTTCCTTTTCATGAGTCACTTATGTTTCAAGATAAGGGACTTTCAGAAGATCAAAGGACAGTGGTGCTCCCTGAATGCTGCTTAGGACATGCCAAGCGAGAAGTGGTAGGTTAGAGAGATGAGCTATGACCCACAGACAAAAAGAATAATATTGAAGAATGACAGACTTAGTGGAAACAGAAAGAAGTATTTATAAATACAAGAAATGCTAAGCTTAGCTGTCTGGAGTCCTGGGCACAGGGGAGAGTAGCACCCTGGCATTTCACTGATGTTAAACATCATTACCCGTTTGTTAAGAAATGGGATTGAGCTGGTGGTAGCATACACCTTTAATCCCAGCGCGCAGGAGAGAGGCTGGCAGATCTTTGTGAGTTAGCCTGGTCTACAGAGTGAATTCCACGATAGCTAGGGCTACACAGTAAACCATGTCTTGAAAAACCCAAAGGGGGAGGGGAGTAAAACAATAGATAGTCATGAGGCACTAGAAGTGGTTTCTATGGTGACCTAACCAGCCAATAAAATAGAAAACTTCATCCCTGTAGACCCTCTTTCCACCCACTCCACCCTGCACAGTTACTCTGACAGTATCTGGTTCAGCTGGCTTCTTTGTGCCCCGGCTTTGTTTGGGTTTAGTTAGGTTGGGATTGGCCAATTGACAGACTCAATAAGGAGATGAGAGAAAAGGAGGAGAGGGGAGGTTGGGGTTCTATGTGCTCAGTTCCTCTGCTGTAGGGTGCAAGTGGTTGGCTATGAACCTTAGCTACAAATTCCACTCCTGTCAAGTGGGCCCCTCCATGAAGGTCTCCCAGCACAATGCAGTAACCACTGCCCTGCACCTGTCTCTGGTGACTCCTTACACACTGTCTGCACCTTTAGGAATGGTGCTTTCATTAAGTTCCCCTCAAAGTGCTCAGCTAGCTTAGACCTTCATAGCTCCGCGCGCGCGTGCGGTGGTCTCATCAATACCATCATCAGGGCCAAGAACCCAGGGAGGAGGTTGCCGTAGGGCAGACACAGAACTGAGACCCTTTGAAAGTCACATGCCAACAAACACAGAAGGGGCTTCCACGAAGCAGTAAAGCAAACAGAGACATCTAGATCAAGTGTCACCACATAAGAAGGAACCAAAACGACACCATTTTGAATGAAACTTCCATTTTGAAAGGGATCAAATAAAGTTTAAGTTCCCAAGACCTCCCTAGGTAACTGACTCCTGCTTGGCAAAAAGAGACGTGTATGTGGGTAACTGGCACCCTGTTTGGCAGAGAGAGACATGAAGGTTAAACAAGTCTCCCTGCCACAGCTGAATAAGGCAACCAATGGGAACAGGATAGGTGTACCCACAAAGACAGGTTCCTAAGGAAGTCCCCTATCCCTAAATCCTGACCTGTGGGATAACCTGGCACATTCTGACTTGGGGTCACAGTTCTGCAGCCCTGAACGATCAGTAATGGCCTGAGTACAAAAAATTTTCATCAGCTGCTTAAATGCTCACTAAGATGAACACCTGAGGATGCAGTCAACACCCAAGTCAGTGTTCCTGTCCCTGACAGGAGAGTTTTTGCTGCCTAATTCAAATAAAGAGCTTACTTTGCTGAACTCCAGTGTCTGCTTGGGTTGTTTTGGATTTTCAGACCCTAGTAACCACAAGGCAAAGGTTCCAGAATTTCTGTGTCCAAGCAGGTAAGTCATTGGTGAACAATTTCACATATGCAAGTTTATATATATAAAGTTGCATTTTATTTTTAATTGTGTGTATGTATTTGTGTATGACATGCATGTGAGCGCAGGTGCCAGTAGAGGCCAGGAAAAGGTGTCAGATGCCCTGGAGCCCAGCTTACATGGGTGCTGGGATCCAAACCCCCATCTTCTGCGAAAGCAGTATACAGTTTTAACCACTCGTCTGTCTCTCCAGCCCATGAAATACACAAATTTTTATAGTCAAAGCCAGTCCCATTACCCAGGAAGTGTGGCTTCATTCCCTCTGAATCCCCTCCCCACTTACCTCTTTTGCAGATGCTAGGATAAAAGGCGTCAGGAAACACTGTCCCAGCCTGGTACGCATCCTGGTGCTCTAAGAGCAGCTGAGAAACAAGAGAATGCAGAGATTAGAGGGCCAGAGTGAGCAGGGGGAAAAGTCAGCCCCGTGCGTTTCTAGCTGTGAAAGACAAAAACTACACTGGACACGCACAGGGTGGTGGGGGAAGGCAGGAGTAAGTAAACGCTGAAATCCCAGGCCCAGTTCACCATAATACACTGTCATATAACTTCAGTGTCTTTTCTCTATAGCAGGCCGGTTTAAAAGCCAAACCATCTGTTTAAATTTTCTCATCTGTCATTTTCTATTTTTGTTTCTCTAATGGAGTAGAATTCTGCTGTGACTATTTTAAAATTTTTATGTGTGTGTGTGTGTGTGTGTGTGTGTTTCGGTTTCTCTGACACAAGGTCTCCTATAGCCCAGCTGGCCTGAACTTGCTATGTAGTCAAAGATGGCCTTGAACTCCTGATCCTCTTGGCTCTACCTCTAGAGTGCTGGGGTTACATGCATGTACCAACCACCATACCTGGCGTTCCATAAGACTATTCAACTAATCCAAAGTTGGTTTATGAGAAAACTTTAATGACCTACAGTGAAATGAGAAAACTATAGATACATACATATTACACACATACATACAAACACACACACACACATGT
>OU015746.1:58194578-58216573 GCA_907169655.1 Acomys percivali | reverse complement strand
TCTCTCTCTCTCTCTCTCTCTCTCTCTCTCTCTCTCTCTCTCTCTCTCTCTCTCTTGCTCCCTTCTGCCTTTCCTCTTCCATTGTGTTTCAGAGGGTTATAAAAATATCCTTTCCCTTTGAAAATTATGTGACAGTGGATAGGAGGGTTTTCTCTAGAATATTATTTGTTGCATGTGCTCACTCGATTCTTTGTTGACTCTTACAGTGTGGCTAGCTCAGACAAGGGGCAGAGGAAACACATCTTGAGTCTAGGACCATGTGTATGCTTTAACCATAACATTAATTTTATAAATACATAAGCATAACTCTTAGGATTAGTTTAAGGATCTGTTTAAACCTTTGCTTGACACCCATAGAAGAAAATACATGTACAATCAACAGAATTTCCAGCTTCCTACCTCTTTGTAGTTAATGTGTCCATCCTGAAGCCGAAGAAACTCCAGAGCCCTGTGTCCTGAAAGACATGAATCCCATAAAAACTAAGTTCAACTATTCTTTCCAGAGATCATTAAAGAAAAAAAAAATTTCTTTTAAATTATGTGTCTGTATGTATGTATGTGTATACGCACATGAGTGCAGTTACCCATGAAAGCCAGAAGAGGGCATAGGATCTCTTGGAGCAGTAGTTACACACAGTGATGAGTCTCTCAACATGGATGCTTACAGTGAACTTGGGTCCTTTGCAAGAGTATGAAGCATTTTTACCTGCTGAACCATCTAGCCTTGTAGAGATTTTTTTTTTTTTAAGGAAAGCATTGGAGTTTTTAGTTACAAACTATAGAGAAAACTGGAAATAAAAAGTAAGCTTGCACTCACTTGAAGTTGTCTTTAGGCATAACTGTTTGTTTGTTTGTTTGTGACAAGATCTCTCTTGTAGCCCTGGCAGGCATGGAATTTTATAGACCAAGCTGGTCTTGAACTCCCAGAGATCCACCTGCCTCCTCCCAAGTACAAGGAATAAAGTCAAGTTTCACCATGCCTGGCTTAGGCATAATTGTTTTTAAAATGCTTATATTATTAGACTACAAATCAAATTTTTATGGCAATTTAAATTTTCTGCTTAAGTAACTGTGACCTTGGGCAAGTCTCCTAACCCTGTAGACCTCAGTTCCCTCCTATGTGAAATGAAAGCAAAATGCCACCTTACAGGTTGGCTGAGAGAACTGCAGAAAATAAATACTGAACGAAAACACAGTGACAGTCACCGGGGAGAAACTTGGGAAACAAGAGACTGTCATGGTATTTGCCTCAAAACTAGGTAGATAAACCCTGACACAAAACGTAAAAAAGGTCCAAAGCATGGCTGGCCAATGGTCCCCAGGGGTATTTCATCTCTTGGCAAGGACAAAGTTATCTCAGAAAGCTGCCTCCTCCACCCCATCCCCCACACACAGACAACAGAGATCCAACCTGAATCTCAGCATCAGTGGGAGAGTTGACATTCCTAGGAACACACACTCAGTGGCAACACCTAATTTCTACTGTGAATCACACTCTTTTTTTTTTTTAAGACTAATGTTTATGTGTATGGGGGTTCTGCCCACAGACATGTCTTTGCACCACATGCGTCCAGTCCTTTCAGAGGCCAGAAGAGGGAACTGGATCCCTGGAGTCACAGATAGGAAATAGCTGCCATACGGGTACACTCAGAATCAAATCCCAGTCCGCTAGAAGAGCAATCAGTTCTCTTAACTGTTGAGCCATCTCTCCAGCCTGAACACCATTCATTTTTTAAATCCATATATCAATTTTAAAAAATAGCCATTCCTCTAACTGTATGCCGTCATACCCTAACAGTCAAGTCATAAGCATATAAAGCATCCAGATTCAGGACTCCAGTGTTTCCCCAAAGCAAACCGTTGACCAAGGACAACTCTAACAACAAATTAACATAAATATCAATCTTCCACTGAGGCCTCACACGAGAAATGAGAAAACAAACCAGCCATGTTGTCTAGGTTGTTAGTAAATATAAGGTGGAATTTCTGTTGCCTTTTATATGAAAATCTTAGAATATGTGTCAGTTCTATTTCATGTATGTCTGTAGACATAGATTTTTTAAAAATTTTTTATTAATTTATTCTTGTTACATCTCAGTGGTTATCACATCCCTTGTATCTTCCCATTCTTCCCTCCCTCCCATTTTCCCCTTATTCCCCGCCCCTATGACTGTTCCTGAAGGGGATTTCCTCCCCCTGTATATGCTCATAGGGTATCAAGTCTCTTCTTGGTAGCCTGCTATCCTTCCTCTGAGTGCCACCAGGTCTCCCCATCCAGGGGACATGGTCAAATATGAGGCACCAGAGTTCATGTGAAAGTCATACCCCACTCTCCACTCAACTGTGGAGAATGTTCTGTCCATTGGCTAGATCTGGGTAGGGGTTTAAAGTTTACCGCCTGTATTTTCCTTGGCTGGTGCCTTAGTTTGAGCAGGACCCCTGGGCCCAAATCTGCCTATCATAATGTTCTACTTGTAGGTTTCTAGGACCCTTTGGATCCTTCTACTTTGCTATTTTCCCATGCTTCTCTCATCTAGAGTCCCAATAGGATGTCCTCCCCTCTGTCCCAGTTTCCTGGTAATAGATTTTTTTTTTAAAGGGTTTCACTCTATAACCCAAGCTGGCATGGAACTCACAATTATGCTCTGGGACTGTTGGGCCTATGGATATAAGCTCCCACACCCTAATTAGATATTTTCAAATACCCATCAGGACTTATCTATCCATTACTTTACCGACACAGAAACTTTAAGAATTTTGTTTTACTCCAAGGATCTTTAAAAAAGAAAAACTATTTTCATTTACATGTGTTCCCTTTCAGCAACTGTCACTTTAGCCTAGAGTTAGAAGAGCCTTCAGAAGTCACTAGATTGCCCTCCCCCATTTAGTGGGACACACAGGTACCATGGGCTGCTCAGAACCACACGTCTAGTTTACGGAGAGTGTCTAACAGCACACTCACTGTGAAGACATGTCATTCCGGGCCAGACCACCCACAAATGAGCCTCAGACAGTAGGATCCATTCCCTCCTCTGCAGATTGGAAGGCCTGGGCCGGGGGCCCTTTGCATCTCTTTACACTGCTAACTGTGATCCTACGGTCCTGCCTGCCATGGCTCAAAACCTACATCTACTTTACACTGGTAAGTTTTTCTGTTATGTCTGTAACCTTGTCACTCTTTGTAACAGGCATAACTATGAAGCAGTATCATCTTTATTGAAATAAAAGAGAGCCCAGAACATCAAATATACCTAAAAATCATTGTAGAATGTGCTATTTTGATTGTATTATGAATTGCTTTACATTTTCCACATGTTAAAAAAAATGTCATAATTACATTCCATAAGAAACAAATCCTTTTGTTAGGAGAAACTTGTCACACAAGCTTAGGACGGTAGCTATGCAAAGCGAGGCGCATCTTCAATTAACTGGCTCATGTAGCTGCTGTAATAGAGTATCATTAGCTATCAGCATGTCACATCACATGCCTTAAATTTATACAACTTATTTTTGCCAACTATACCTTAACTAAGCCTGAAAAAAGTAAATTTTTAAAACCCTCATGTTTTCACCTTTCTAAATCCACTATCTATGGCCTAGCTTGAATTCTATTGCTGAAATAACACTAGGACCAAAAGCAACTTGGGGAGGAAAGATTTTACTGGCTTGCACACCCCCATCACAGTTCTCCATTGTTGACAAATCAGGGCAGAAACTCAAAGTGGGACCCTGGAGGCAGGACTTGAAGCAGAGATCACGGAGGAACAGTGCTTACTGGCTTGCTCACTCGTGGCTGGCTCAGCCTGCTTCTTTATACACCCAGACTTCTCCTGCCTGCAGTGAACTGAGCCTCCTCCATCAGTCATGAATCAAGAAAATGTCCTGCAGACTTGCCTACAGGCTAATCTGATGGAGGCCCTTCCTCAGCTGAGATAGCTCTGCCTGTGCCCCTGAGGTCAGGCACACTGGGGTGTGTCGCCTTCTCCTGCTGAACTCCCATAATGCTAAGCTGGACTCCTGTAATGGTAACAAGCAGGCGGCCTGGCCAGTTGCACTTGACCTGTGGGAAATAATTTAGGTCAGGGATGGAAATTAGGGTGACGTTAAAGCTCAAATGATGTGTCATACCCATTCACAGCCACTCAGGGGCCATTCCCATGACCACACATGGCCCTTTATATCTGCTTGGAAATGCCTGTCCACTTAGTTGCTTTGTATAAAAGCAACTAAAATGATTCCACACTCCTACCTAAAGCATCTACCTTCCTTCTCTCCTCGTTCTGTGACTTTCTTCAGTTCATCACTATCCCCTGCCAGGAACACCCAGTGGCCTTACACAAAGGGCCTCAGCTCTCTCACCTACCTATCTTTCCACCATGCCTGCCTGATATTCCCTAGCCCCGGACTCTCTCAACCTTGCCTCTCTCCACTGTTGGGCCACTTCCCACAGCAGGGAGAAGTGTGTCAATGTGTGGGATCGATTTCCAATCTCTTTCTTAAGCTTACTGATAGATTCTTGTCCATTTAATAACACACAAATAGGGGTGGCGAAATGGCTCCGTGCCTAAAGGTACATACTGCTCTTGACGGGGACATAATTTGTCCATCCGCACCCATGCCGGGTGGCTCATAGCTGCCTGTAACTCTCCAGCTTCAAGGGAAGCTGATGCCTCTGACCTCCAAGGGCACCTGCACTTGTGTGCATGCACCTATACACACAAAATTAAAATAATCATCCTTAAAAACGAATACACAAAGGAGCACAAATAGTAGACCAGTCATAGTCTCAGCACTGAAGAGAGATAGGAAGATGCTCTCAACTTTGAGGCCAGCCAGTTCCATACAGTGAGCCCCATGTCAGCCAGAGCTACATCGGGAGATCCTATCTCTAAGACAGACAGACAGGCAGGCAGGTAGGCAGGCAGACAGACAGACAGGCAGGCAGGCAGAGAGACAGACAGACAGACAGGCAGGCAGGCAGGCAGACAGACAGACAGACAGGCAGGCAGGCAGGCAGGCAGACAGACAGACAGACAGGCAGGCAGGCAGGCAGGCAGGCAGACAGACAGAGACAGACAGATAAATAAGGCCCGGTACTTACCTATTTCTACATGTGTTGAGAGGCCACAAGACGAACTTCTAGAGCAAAAAAAAGACAGCAGGAGCAGCAGGCCAGACCACAGCCCGACAGCAGACATGTTGTCATTCCTCTCTGGCAGCTCTGTTCATGTGGGGACAATCCAAGCTGTAGCCAAGTTTGACTCCAAAATCCAAGCCCAGACTCTGTGTGTTCCCTCTACACAGGTCACTGACACAGGAAACCAAGCCTCGTTTCAAAATTATTCTGTTTTCCAATGAAGTCAACTGACCACCCACTGTTTAGCTTGTCCATAAGAGCAAACAAACTGTCCATCTGGGAGGGGAGAGAAAGCAATCAGCTGGGTTCCCTAACAGCCTGTTGCTGGAGGTGTTTTATCTTCCTACTCACTCAGATTTTCCCTCAACAGCCAATTGCCTCAGCAAATCAAGGTTGCCTTCCACTTGCTTTTTAAACAAGACACTCACCTGTGCAAGTTGACAGGCAGCATCTCGGCATCCTCTGCTCATACTTATCAGAGAGTTTCCTCATCCTCCCAAGCCCCAAATGCATGCTGGGAAAGCTTTTATGGTGATCACCTAGAACCGGCTTCTCTTTTTGTGTTTGGCAACAGATACTGACACATGTATGTGTGTTTTGCAACCCCAGCCACTCCTGGCCTTCTACTCCGGCTCTTCCAACAGGACTTACCTGAGATGTGTTTCAAGGAAGGATTCCTGTAGCCCAAAGACACCCACTGCACCTGGGAGGTGGAGGAAGGAAGCAGATTAGGGCGAAGAGACAAGGGTCTGAAAACTCAGAACATACTCATCATGAAGTAGCCAATCAGCAACAGGCAGCCCAAGGCAAACAATCCAGGTCATTGGTGGACACAAATGGTGGTGACCTTAACCTTCAAATGATGCATTGTAAGTGCTCAAAGCAGCAGGATGCTCCCAAAAGACTGGGAGGGAACTGTATTCATTCTCAGGCTAAGCAAGAGCAAGAGAGGAAGGAACAAAAGGCAGGAGAATTTGAGAAGGCTGTCTGCTGGAGTGTGTTTTGTAACCTTAACTCAGCCCCATTTAAACATAAGAAATAAATTCTGCAGGGGTACTGACCTAGAGACCCTGGGCCTGAGTATTTCTAATGGCCTATAGGCCACAGTCTAGAAGTTTGTTTGTTTGTTTTAATTTGGCTGGCAGGGTGTTTATAAACTTACACCACTTTGCTTGCTTTTGTGTTTTTTTTGTTTTTGTTTTTGTTTTCTGTTTTTTTGTTTTTTGTTTTTGTCAATGGGATTTAATGTATGCCAGGATAGCCTGAATTAATTATGTAGCCAAAGATGACCTTAAATTCCAGACTCATCAGCTTGTACCTCCCAGTGTCGGGATTGTAGGTGTGAACTGGCATACCTAGTCAGACTAGCTTTTTTTTTAAGTGAAGAAATTCACATATAAGTCTAGAATTTTAGCTCTCTATACAAAAAAAAAAAAAAAAAAAAAAAAAAAAAAAAAAAAAAAAAAAAAAAGAAAAAGAAAAAGAAAAAAAGAAAAGAAAAGAAAAGAAAAACATAAAATCCTCAAAGGCTGACTTCCTGACCCAGCCTCCCTTTGTGGCATGACAACTAACTGAAATGGGAAACCAGTTGTCCCTTCAATGATTATGCTGTCCTCTGTGTCCTCTTGTCCTAGCCATCCACACAGTCTGTAGTGGGTCCCACAGTTTCACTCTGCCTGCCCGCCTCTCACTCTGAGACTCCTCAAGCCTGCAGATGAGATGGCAGTGGTGATAAATTAGGACTTCAGTAAACCTAAGAGCACCGAAGAGTAGCCAGTCAGAAACAGAAAATAAAGTCCCACTATAGTCCTTCTGCAGGCTTTGGCCGGATGACTGACGGGAGTTTGAGGCTAGCCTGGACTACACTGAGATTTTTTCTTGAAAACAACAATGGGGCTGGCAAACTGGCTCCATGGGTAAAGGTACTTGGTGCCAAGCCTGCTGACCTGAGTTTGATCCCAGGACCCACATAGCGGAAGGAGAGAATCTATTCCCCATCTACATACACACAAATAAATCAATGTAATAAAAAACTTACAACAACAACAACAAAAGATAGCAGCTAAAGGAGTGCCAAGGATCACCACGTGAAAATCCTGCCTAAAAGGACTAGCTGAGCAGGTATTTAAAAACAAGCAAACAAACAAAACAAGCCATGAAGCTACCAAAGAAGGAAGCGGGTTCCATTACTAATCCTAATCCTAAATGCCTGATGTATTTTATACATTCAAAGTTTAGAATGACTATATTTATTAATGTGATTAAAGAAAAAAAAGTAAGGAAAGAAAGAATTCCTCATTCAGGACAATGTGATGGTTAGGTGATAACTTTGCTTTCTCGAGTTTTTGTGATGTTCTTGCTATTTTGTAAGCATGGCAACATGTTTACACATCTCTTTTAAAGCTATGACGTTGAGAGAAGGCTAAGCTATAGTTCTCAGTATTAAGAAACCTATCTGAAATGCTGGGGAGATGGCGTAGTCATTAAAGCACCAGCAGGAGGACGGAGTTCCCATCCTGCCATTTTGTAGAAGCCAGCACAGCAATGCGTGTCTGTAAGCCCTGTGCTGGGGAGGCAGAGGCAAGCAGATCCCTGAGCTCTGTGGCCGGACAGCCTTGCTAAATCAGTGAGCTCCATGTTCGGTGAGATGCCATCTCCAAAATAAGCCCGTGGAATGGTACTGAAAAAGATACCTGATATTGACCTCTGGCCTCTACACACATGCACGCACACATGTTTATGAAACCATTTTCATTCTATTGATATTCCCTTTGCTAACACAGCTCTTTGTTATAAAGAGACGATGTGATTCCATCATTTGAAGCTTTTCTGAAATGTAAACACACAAACTGAAAAGCAAGTGTGCAGGTACCCTCTGAGGGGGTGGGCATATGCACTTTATTTGCATACCAATTCTGCTACCTTGTGTGTCTCTGTGATTCAGAGGTAAGAATGGTTTCCACCTTATGGGTCATTGTGAATATCAGATAAGTAAATACATAATGCATTTTAAATGGAGGCTAGAATACAGTATATGCAATACATGTTCACAACTATCACCCAGAAGAAAACTTCCCAACCCAAAAGACTCATCATGATTCCATTATTTTCCTTGTCGATTTTGTTTTGCTTAGTTTTTTTCTTTCTTTTTTTAATTAATTTGTTCTTGTTACATCTCAATGGTTATCCCATCCTTTGTATCCTCTTATTCCTCCCTCCCTCCCATTTTCCCCTTATTCCCCTCCCCTATGACTGTGACTGAGGGGGACCTCCTCCCCCTGTATATGCTCATAGGGTATCAAGTCTCTTCTTGGTATCCTGCTATCCTTCCTCTGAGTGCCACCAGGTTTTTGTGGTACAGAGAATAAAATCTAGGGTTTCCTTCCTTCTAGGCAAGTGTTCTAACCTAAACCCATTTATTGATTTATTTTCAGTCAAGAAAAAAAGACCTTGCATTCAGGTAGTCAGTATAAGATTATTTCTAGCTGGGTATGGTGACACACACCTGTGATCCCAGCACTCAGGGAGGCAGAGGCAGGTAGATCTCTGTGAGTTCGAGGACAGCCTGGTCTACAAAGGCAGTCCAGGACAGCTAGTGCTACAGAGAAAAAGACTGTCTTGTATGGGGGGGGGGAGCAGATTGTTTCTAAAAGTTTAGATATGGATATAAACCAAAATTAGATGAAGCTATTGAAATGAAAGCAAGTCCCCATGTGCAGATAAACGAGATACACTATTTTTTATAAAGCCACGTGTAGTTTTAGGCTGTCCTCATATTCCTAGCCCCCTGTAGCTGAGCTATACCTTGATTTCTTAATTTTTAAATGTGCGTGTGCACATTTGCATGTGTGTGTGTGTGTGTGTGCATGTGGGCGTGTGCGTGTGTGTGTGTGTGTGTGTGTGTGTGTGTGTGTATGTGTGTGTGTGAATGCAGGCACACCCGTAGAGGCATCCCCCCCACACATACAAACACCGTGTTGAGGCAGAGTCGTCCTTGTTTCTGCTTCTCTGAGTCCTCCAGGCTAACTGGTGCGTCCGGGTCCTTCACCTGTCCTCACCTCCCATCTTGCCATAGGAGCAATAGGATCGCAGGTATGTGCCACTACACCCACCTTTGTACACAGGTTCTGGAGTCTGGACTCAGATCATTAGGCCTGTGTTGCAAGCACTTTTGCCCACTGGGCCATCTCCCCAGCCCTTACCCCGATTCTCGATCTCTCTGCCTCTACCTCAATGCTGGGAATGCAGGCATGAGCGCCAAACCCAGCTTTAGATATAATTTTAGTGTCCAGACTAAAACAACTGATTTCTGCAGTAATCTAATATGTCGCTGTCTTTTCAGGGCCATGACAATAGCTGGGGAAGAGGGTGGACAAAGCCAGGGACTGAGGCTTTAGTGATAACAGCTCATTGCGTAAAGGCACTTGCTGCCAAGCCTGATGGCCTAAGTCCAATCCTCAGGCCCCACATGGTAGGAACAAACCAAGTCTGGCAACCCTCCCCTCCTCCACACAAATAAATAAGTTTTAAAAAGCCAGGACCTGGAAACTAACAGTGCCCAAGACCATAAGGAGAAAAGGGAAGACCTCGCCCCCACCCCACCCCCCCAGAGCACTTCTCCCATGGGTCCTAGTGAGCATGCCTGTCCAGGATCTGGGTGACCTCCGGAAAATAAGACAGGAGACTGGACAGAATTGTTTCTGCTCTAAATGGGGGCCTTGCTGTGGGGAAAAAAAATCAGTGTGGGAAGCAGGGAGTGGCAGGTAATGAACTCCTCGGACTGTGAGGAGAGTTGCCCTGGTGAGCTCCTTCCGCCAGCAAGGGAGTTAATAAATTTGCTACTGCATTGATGTGGAGATTAATCTAGCGGGATTCTGCCTAAATTGGGTGTTTGCATGTGTTTGTTTCCTTCTCACTTTAACAGAAACAAACAGTGAAAGTGCTATGGATCCTAGGTGTCACTCCTCCGGTGCCTGGTGGGCAAGTCAGCTGAGAAGGAGAGCAGGCAAACCTTTAAATGGTTTCTCAGCCCAGGGGTGGTGACACGTGCCTATGATCCCAGCACACGGGAAACTGCCACAGAGGATTTGCTGTGTTCAAGTTGAGCCTAGGCTGCATAATGCCTTTGAGGTCAGCTTTGGTTACAGAATGAGACCTTTTCTGGGGTTTTGGTTTGGTTCGGTTTGGTTATTTGTGGGGGTTTTATTTTTGTTTTTGTTTTTGAGACAAGGTTCCTCTGTGCAACTTTGGCTGTTATGGAACTCGCTCTGTAGACCATGCTGGCCTCGAACTCACAGAGATCTGCCTGCCTCTGCCTCTGCCTCCCAAATGCTGGGATTAAAGGCATGTGCCACCAGTTAAGGGAGGGAGAGGGGGGAGGTGGAGGTGGGGGGAGAGAGAAAGAGAGAGAGAGGGAGAGAGGGAGGGAGGGAGAGGGAGAGAGAGAGGGGGGGAGAATGAAATAGAAGGAATTCTACATTGGAATCTGAGACAGCTGATTTCAAATTGGGGCCTATAATGATTAAGACCTGACTGATCTAAAGAAATGCCCAGAGAAGGTTAAATGAGCTGTCAGCAGAGCGCCCCCTACAGGCATCAGGCATCTAGGCCAACTTGGGACATCCACTGGAGACCTCCTTATCCTGAGCCCTGCTCTCCACAATTCCCTCAATAAAATACAAAGGACAAAGGGCAAAAGTAGTGAACCCACTTACAATCTATAAAAGTTCTTTCCTTCTTGTACTCGGGGCTCACACCTGATCCGCTGCGTCGGTGATAGGGTGGGCCCAGCTTAAGCTGAAATTTTAAAAAACCCTTGTGTGTTTGCGTCTGCATTAGCTTCTAGTGTTTACTGGGGTTTCATTAAAACCTAGCATAATATTATGACTTCTGCCAGATGTGACTGGTGCAAGGCTGGGAGGCTGTGACTCAGCAGAGGACAAAGACAATAGTTAAAAGCATTTTGTAAATACAGTATTCTAACTGGGGCATGTAGGACTCGCCTGTAATTCCAGATCTCTAGGAAGAAAGACTGGGAGATGTAGGTCATCCTAGGCTACACAGTAATATGTTCTCGAAATAATAATAGTTATTATTTTTAAGTGAAGAATCTGCATGCTCTAGAAAGACCAGCAAGACACTCTCACCCAGTCTATAGTAACTGAACCTGAGAAAATGTTAGTACTTGGGATCTTAAAATAATGCACAGGGTTGAATTGCATTTGACACCACAAATACTGAGCACAGACCTGCTATTACTTTTATGCAAATTAAAATTTAGGGTCCCTTGCTGCTGCAGAGTTTGGGGCCCAGGTGTCACAAGAGAGTGAAGATGCTGTTTACGGTGATCGTGCTATATTCAATCCTCATACCTCTGTTGACTTAAAACAACCAACCAAACAAACAAAACAAACAAACAAACAAAACAAAACAAGGTCTCACTATACAGTCCTGATTGGCTGTGAATTCTCAGAGAGCCTCCTACATCTGCCTCCCAATGGCTAGGGTTAAAGGCATGGGCCACAACACTTGCTTTATTGATGATATTTTGATCGTTTCTGATTACTGCCTGGCAAACTCCAGTCTTGCTAGTTGCTTGACCTACAGCAGCTAGGTCATGAAGCAAAGGCTCTGAGATGTCTTGGGAGCACCTTGCTCAGGACCAACAGAGGAGATACGCAGGCAAGTATGCAAGAGCCTCACTTCAACCCTGGTTGAATGGTTGCCCCAAATCCCAACGCTCAGGAGCGCTGGGCTCCGAATTCTTAAAGGGATATGCAGAAAAGCATGCAAGGGACGGATTACTGAGCCACACTTCGCCCCTCATTGAACAGTGGTCCCAAATCCCAGTGCTCAGGAGTTGCAGTTTATGGACCCGCAATTTGGGCCTTGGTGTCATCTCTAGACAAAGCGCAGTTTGCCAAGGCCGGGGTACAGGGGAACAGAAGGTTTTCCTGTCACAATTAAGGCCTAAGAAGTGACAGGTGAGAAAGTGACAGTTGGAAAGATGCCTTAATGTTGCTGGGAGTCTTTCACTTCGCAGGCCCTAAAGAGGGGCACCTGGGGAGCCTAGGCCAGTTCAGGACCTCGGTGCAGCTCCAGGAGCGCAGGAAGAGGGCGCTCTCGGCGTCTCCGCCACCCTCCCGCCGCGGTCTCTGTCGCCCCGCGCGTCCCCGCCGCCGCGCTCTCGCTTCCCCGCGACCCCTGAGTTCCTGCGTGCCCGCTTGCCTGTCGCTTGCCGCTGTCGTCGCCACTGCCGGGCCATGGCGACCTGCTTTTTGCTGCGGAGCTTCTGGGCCGCACGTCCGGCGTTGCCAACTCCGGGCCGCCATCTCCGCCTCTGTCCCGCAGGAGCCCAGCGGCGCAGCTACGCCCGCGGCCCCGCTGGCCTCCCCGCCGACCTACTCCGTGGGGACAGCTTTGTGGGCGGTCGCTGGCTCCCAGCCCCCGCCACCTTCCCCGTGCACGACCCCGCCAGTGGCGCCACTCTGGGCACCGTCGCCGACTGCGGGGTGCCAGAGGCCCGCGCTGCCGTGCGCACCGCCTACGATGCCTTCTGCAGCTGGAAAGGGGTCTCGGTCAAGGTGAGAGCGCAGCGCGTCAGGTGCAGGCTCTCGGCCTAGCGAGAGGCAGAGATCCCCAAAGTGAAACTAACCCCGTGACACTTCCGTCCCAGTTCCTGGGGATACACAATACCGAAAGCCGAAAGCCGGGGGAACAACAAAAAGAGACAAATAAATTTGGAGCATGGGTCGGTGCCCAGCTCGATGTCAGAGCCCCCTGCTTTCAAACCTCAAGTAAGAGAGACTGACAGGGGTGCATAATTAAGAACCTGAGCAGCTGAGTATTATCGTGAGCCAGCCTGACTGAGTGGAAGCTGCATGTAGAGGCTATGTGTCTGTATGTGGGGGTCGTGTCAAGGACACCGAGAAAGAATGTGTGAGTTTTGTTTAGGGAATGGAAAAGTTCAGACACATTCTCTGATTTTAGATCGGAGTGGGTAAGGGCTACAGCTTACTAACAGAGATGGCTGGACAGTCGGGGTTAGATGGTACTGACAGAAAGCTATTTTAGAAAAAGTCTCCTTTACTTACGATATTATCCCTGCAGTCAGCCCCGTGAAATCATTGCCTCCTTACCCTTCACAGCCTCTCTGAAGTTGCCTAGTGATAGGGGTACAAGCACACCGAAGTCCTACCATCCACCCACCCAGCCTGTAGTTTCCGAGCATGTCACACACTTCTGGAGGTGCTTGCAATGGAAAGTCAAGAGAAAAGGTGCCGGGAGGCTGGAGAATTGTTCAGCCGTTAAGATGCACTTGGTGCTCTGGCAGAGTTTCTGGGCTCTCTCGAGAGTCTGGCAACTCTCAAAAGTCTGCAACTCCAGTTCCAGGATCAAAAGTCCTCAGAAGGTGCGCATACATACATGCAGGCTAATGCTCATATACATAAAATAAAATAAATTAGTCTAAACAAACAAACAAACCCAATAGATCCAGCCCCTTACAGAGCTCACGTGATGATGCGTGTGTTTTGGAGATCCAAACTGCAAGCAATAAACACCTACCTCGGCAAGGAAGTGTACTGAGGGTGATGAGTAATGTGAGGGGCAAAAGGGAGATGCAGGGTCAGAGGTCAGAGGTGAGAGGGAAGGTCACGGTGCTGAATAGAGTGTGGTCATGTGTTCAGGTCTGTGAGGACATCACTGCAAAGTGCCATATGGATGGCTCAAGTGACGGAATTGTGTCTTCCTGCAATTCTGGAGGCCTGAAGTAAGAGGCTGTGCTGGCTAGTTCTGTGTGGACTTCACACAAGCTAAAGTCATCAGAGAGGTGGGAGCCTCAGCTGAGAAAATGCCTCCATAAGATTGGACTATAGGCAAGCCTGTGAGACATTTTCTTTTTCTGTTTGTTTGTTTTTTGTTTTATGAGACAGGGTCTTACTATGTAGCCCTGGCTGTTCTGAAACTTCCTCTTGTAGACCAGGCTGGCCTTGAACTTACAGATATCCTCCTGCCTCTGCCTCTCAAGTGCTGCAAGTAAAGGTGTGGGCCTCCATATCTCCCTGCCAAGACATTTTCTTAATTAGTGATCAGTAGGGGAGCATCCAGCCCCTTATGAGTGGTGTCACCCACTCACAATGGAGCGAGGCAGTAAACAGCACCCTTCCGTGGGCTCTGCATCAGCTCCTCCTTCCACGTTCTGCCCTGTTTGAGTTCCTGCCCCAGCTTCCTTCAGTGATGAGCAGTGTTGTGGAAGTGTAAGCAATTAAACCCTGTTCTAGCCAGGTGTGGTGGCACATGCTTTTAATCCCAGCACCCAGGAGGCCGAGGCAGGTGGGTCACTGTGAGTTCAAGGCCAGCCTGGTCTACAAAGTGAGTCCAGAACAGCCAAGGCTACACAGAGAAACCTTGTCTCAAAAAAACCAAAAAATACAAATATAAATACAAATAAAAATAAACCCTCTCCTCCCCAGCCTGCTTTTTGATTGTGGTGTTTTGTCACAGCAGTAGAGCTGCTAAGATAGAGGTCAAGATGGTGGCAGGCCCGCTTTCTTCTGAGGCCTCTCTCTCAGGCTTGTAGACATTGTTCTTTTTCTCCACGTGGTCTCTGAGGTCCTGTCACTATCACCTTCTGGGGCCAGTTCTTGACTGAAGGCCTCGTTGAACTTAATCACCTCTTTAAAGGCTTTATCTCCAAACACAGTCTCCTTCTGATGCACTGATGAGGAGAGTCAAGACTTCAACACGTCACTGTAGGAAGGGACACATTTCCTCCTGTAACACCAGGGCAGGCCTTCCTCAGGATATAAGGTATAGAGACAGAGAGTGAGGTAAGGGGAGATCCTGAGCAACTCAGAAACATGGCTACTCAGCTTCCAGAATAGCAAGGAGGCCCCTGTGGCCCACAGAAGACCAAGAGAGCTAGGAAGAGATGCAGGAAGCTGTGATAGAGCTGGGGGCTGCTTCATTCGGAACCTGTGGACCTTCCTAGAACTTCTGGCCTTACTTTGCCTGACAGCAGTGTCAAGAATGCTGTAAGATGAGAGGCTGTAAGAGGGGCATGGTGGAAGAACAGACCAGCTAAGAGGAGTTATTGGCTTGTGCTTGTTTTCCTGAGGCAGGCCAACTTTATAAGGAAACTAATTGTTTTTCTCCTATGGATTTAGCTGAATTCAAGATCAATAATAGCCTAAACTGTTTGGAAGTCTACAGGACTTCAGTGGCTAACAATTCCAAAAGATGTACCCCATTCCTGGCACTGAGCTCTTTGTTAGCCTATGGGGCCTAGTAAGGGCATTGCTATCCTGTTAAAGAGTAACTTCATTTTCAATCTATCATCTATCTATCAATTTGTCTGTATATCTAACTATCTATTATCTATCTATCTATCTATCTATCTATCTATCTATCAAAGCTTCTACAGAGGAAGGTAGGTTTCCATATGACTTTTAAAAAGAGAGGTCTCTAGTGTTATTAAAGGCTATTGCCAGTGCTATTGGTTACCGCCCTAGAACTTGATGCTAAGACCCTATTGCTAAAGACACCAAATATTTGAGTCAGAGGTCATAGAGGTAACAAGCTGGTACTGATCTAGAAGCTTCGCCTTTACTGGCTAAAGATGTCATAGTGCCGGACACTGCTATGAATGTGTGCTGGCTGGCTTCTTTTGTCAACTTGACACAATTGGGTCATCTGAGAAGAAGGAATCTTAATAAAATGATTGGTCTGTGGGAAAGCCTGTAGGAGATTTTCTTGATTGATAGGAGATGGCCTAGCCCATTGTGAGTGGTGTTGCCCCTGAGCAGGTCGTCCTGCGGTGTATAAGAGAGCAGGCTGAGCAAGCCATGAGGAGCAAGCTAGTCAGCAGCACTCATCCATGGCCTCTGCATCAGTTCCTGCCTCCAGGGTCCTCCCTCCAATTCTTGCCCTAAATGTCCTTTGATGACTGAGAAGTGTAGGATGAAATAAACCCTTTCTTCCCCAAGTAGCTTTTTGTTATGGTATTTTAGCGCAGCAATAGAAACCCTAAGGCAGAAATTGGTGCCAGATACAGGCGTTGCTGTGACAGACCTGACCACGTGTTTTGAGGAAGGACTGTGGTGTCATTTGAGCTTTGGACAGGAAGAACAGTTGAGTTTGGAAGCTAAAGTTGAGAGCAGCACACGGTGGAAGCCTGGCGTGTTTAAAGGTCCCTTAAAGACTCCGTGAAAGCCATTTACGTGGTATTTTGAATTAAAAGCTACCGATGCAAAATTTTTGCTTTTCTGGGACAACCAGTGCTGGTCAGCAGGAGCCGGTAAATTAGTGGTGATTAAAGAGAGCCATTGAGATGAAATCTCCTGTGAGCATACAGAAGCTGTGGTCCAGAGTAGGGAGAGGATGTCTCTCATGCTGGAAGCCATCCATCTTTAGTAGTCTGTAAGAGTTACCCAGGTGGTACTGGGTCGTGGAGGGCAGCTGAGGCTTGGCACTATGTGGCAGGGCTGGAGTCCCTGAAAAGTGCCCAGGAGAGGCCATTGGTGAAGATGCAGCCCATTTACAGCAGGAGAGCCCAGCATCTTAGAGATGCCAGTGCGATGGTGATGTAGCCTCCAAGGACAGCCGCAGCTGAGGAGAGGAGCTAGCCTCAGCCTGTGAGATAAGCTGTGTGCGCTGTGGATAGTGAGCGGAGCTGGAGACATGCTGCTGCAAAACTCACAATGGTGAGCTCCGGAAGTCTGTCACTAGCCTTATGCTGTTGGACGTTGGCTTCGCTTAAATCTGATTGTAACTGTGCCTGGACCTTCCTTCTTGGAATAAGAAAGTATTTAACTTAATTTTAGTTTTATAAACACCTTCAGTGAAGAGACTTTGGAAAATTAAGAGAAATTTTTGGAATTTTACAAAGACTTTGGATATTTAGAGAGACTTCAGGGAGATTTGGGGTATTTTAGAAAGAGTTCCAATGCTTTAGAGAGACTTTATTTACTTATTTTATTTTTATTTATTTATTTATTTATTTTTGATTTTTGTTTTTCCAGACAGGGTCTCTCTGTGTTAGCCTGGCCTGTCCTGGACTCACTTTGTACATCAGGCTGGCCTTGAACTCACAGCCATCCATCTGCTTCTGCTTCTCGAGAGGTGGGATTAAAGGCGTGTGCCACCATGCTTGGCCTCTTTTTTTTTTTTTTTTTTTTTTTTTTTTTTTTTTTGAGTTTTTAAGTGTTTTAAAGAAACTGGGCTTTTGTATTGCTGGATTTGTAAAGACTGGGACTTTTAAATGTAGGAAGGTTTTACATTGTGAGCTTTATGTTACATGTTATCCAGAGAACATCAAGAAAGGAAAGGTTATGGCTCAAGTGGTATGTTTGTGTGTAAAGTTGACAACGGATAAATTTATATCAATTTGACACCTTGACACAAGGTGAGCCATCTGGGAAGAAGTAATCTTAAGAAAGGCCTCCGTGGGGCTGGCGAGATGGCTCAGCAGTTAAGAGCACTGGCTGCTCTTCCAGAGATCCTGAGTTCAATTTCCAGCAACCACATGCTGGCCCACAACCATCTATAATGTGATCTGATGCCCTCTTCTGGCCTGCAGGTGTGCATGCAGGCAGAGCGCTGTATACATAATAAATAAATCTTTGAAAAAAAAAAGAAAGAAAGGCCTCCGTAAGATAGGCTTGTAGCGCAGCTTTTCCTTTCTGATTGATGATTGATGTGAAGGGCCCAACCGCTTACAGGTGGTGGCCCTGGCCAGGTGGTCCTAGGATGTATAAGAGAGGAGGCTGAGAAAACCACAAGAAAAAAGCGAGTTAGATGCCATCCTCCATGGCCTCTGCATCAGTTCCAAGGTCCAGGTTTCTACCTCCCGCTCATGCCCTAACGTCCTGATGATGGACTCGAAGATGCCATAAACCCTTTCCTCCTCAAGCTGCTTCTGGTCACGTCATTTTAGTATAGCAACAGAGACGCTAAGATAGCATATTACCAGAGGAGAAAGGTAATTATCGGTCTTACCCATCTGTGAACCCAAGAAGCTACAACAGCAACTGGCAGGACGTGCCCGCTGGCACAAGTAGTGGCATGAACATCATGAGAGTAACCAGCCACATTCCACAAGATGAGCCCCATCCCTGGCACCACGGTCAGCCCCGTGGGAGAACCTACTACTGCTGTTCTGTTGAACGGACACAGTACTAAGCTGATTCCTAGCGACTTATTGTCATATGCCTAAGATTAATGCATCTCTCAACACCCATCAGAGGCGCTTCTATTTTTAGTGAGTAGCCAGAGAGCAGCAACTGGCCAAGGTGCAGTGAGTGAGAGACTGGAGATGCTCAGCCACAACTGGGACATCTAGATTGCCTCCTCCTCCCAAAGCTCAGGGACCATTTCAGAAGAGGGAGCAGGAGGACCGTAAAAGCCATAGCTGGAGGATGAGCTCAGGGAAACAGGGTCCTTCAAACACAGCAGGACAGCTATGTATAGGAACGTACGGCAATTGTGAGTACATGCATAAGCCCTGGGCAAGGCCAAGCTAGACCAGATCTCGGCAGAGAGGGGAGATGGGACTTTCACATCTGTGCCTGGGCAAGACGCTATTGCAGTTGTTGGAAGAGGGTGAGTCAGTCAGCCACAGTCCAGTGGAAGGCCACACATTTGAAAATATACACAAAGCACACATTTGGACTTGATGGGTAAAGAAAAGAAAAAGAGGACACAAAGTTGTGTGGGTAGGGAAGGTGGGGTGGATCTTGGACAATATAATCAAAACATACTGTATGAAACTAATAAAAATAAATAAAAAGTTATTTTATTTATAAATAAAAATATTTTAAAAAGTAAGCTTACCATTCCAGTCTACAATTATAATTAATTTTTTTTTAAAAAGGTAGAATAACAAGTTGAACCAGTAATTGATTCACTCCTTTACAAAATGTCCAATATCTGCTGGTCCTAATGGATTTGACCCCAATGGTGCATGACATCATGGTGGGGGCATGCCTGATCATATCTCCAGATAGAGAGCTAGAGACTCCGGGGGCCAGTAGGTAAAGGCCGTTGCTGTACATATCTGGTGACAAGAGTTCAGTCCCTCAGAACTCACATAAAAGCAGGGGAGAACCAACCTCACAGAGTTGTCCTCTGGCCTCCGAGTATGTTATGCGACACATATGTTCACTTTAATAATGGTAATAACCAAATATTAAAAATATATCTAGCTCGTGGTTCCATGCAAACTACTTTAATCCCTTCTAAAGACATTCAGGCCACTGGGTAGGCGCTGCCTCTTATCAGTCACTGAAGGCTAAGCCTCCAGTACAGGAACCTGGGACTGAGGAGTTAGGGACACACTCAGACCACAACAGAGGGCACTGCTTGGCTTAGGTGGGAGGGCATGATGGCTCAAAATAAGTAGAGGCAGTTTTGAAAGGTCCCATAACATAAAGGATGTAGTTAGAAGGTAGAACTGACTGTATCTGCTGGTGTGTATCAGGGGGTGGGAGAGAAAGGAATCAATGACAACCCCGGCTTTTTTTTCTTTCTTTTTTCTTTCTTTTTTTTTTTTTTTTTTTTTTTTTTGGTCTGAACAAATGTAAGTGGAGCAGTGTTCAGGACTCATGCCTCTAAAATGATGGACTGCCCAGAAGACACTCAGGTAGGAGTCTGTATAGATGAGCTACAGTTTGAAAGTGAGCCTGGGCTAGAGAGGTAAGTGTTAAAGCTGCAAATGCAGGTACATGCAGTACCTGCATGTGCGCTCAGCTGTAGGCATGATGGCAGGGGAGCAGGGCAGGCTGGACCCCTTGATACTGTAGCATCATTTTACAGACTCCCAGGGGCTCACCAAGATCAAGGGCACCACTACGCGCAGGGAACTGTTGGGTAGTTTGGCAACCAATCACCTGCTGTTGCGGCCCCTCTGAAATAGGCATCACCATGCATTAGGATGGAGGCGATGGTTGCATGAATGTGTTTGGGCTCTAAGATTACAAGAGCCTGGAACTTCTTAGGGGAACTTCCTTCTTGAAGAAGGCGTTCCTGGGTGCTGGGACATCGCTGAGGGAAGAAAGGATGCACTTCCCTTCTCTAAGCCCATTCACCTCCCACCACCACAATCTATGTGTTCTTGAAGGTCTAGCTCAGGTGTGGCTTCTGCCTCTGGGCTTGTCAGTCCCTTGGCCTTCCATTTTCTGCTTCCTCTGAAGCAGCAGAACTGGTCCATACACCTCATCATCAGCTTCACATCTTTCATGTGTTTACAACCTTTTCCCACCTTGTAAACTAGAGCATGTGTGTCAGACAAAATGTCTGACAGAAACAACTTAAGGGAGGAAGAAGTGAGCCTGGTTCACCATTCAGGGGGATTTGGCTTGTTACAGTGGGAAAGGCATGGTGACACTGCTCCATGGTAGCTGGACCCCATGGTGGATCTCCACATGGGGCCACTAGACCAGGAAGCAGAAAACAGAAGTGGGTCCTGGAAGTAACCTGAGATTTTTTTTTTAACTCTTCTATTCCATGTATACTGGCAATGTTTAGGTTTGCCCAAAAATTTCTAAGCTTCAAAAACTTTTCAGGTAAACTACCACATTTGGTTACCTGGAGAAAGAACATTATGTAATGTTTATGTTTTTGCTTCCCAATTAAAAAGGAGTTTGGTTTTATCACCTATAAGTGACAATTTTTCCTTTGAGACAAGGTTTCTCTATGAACTCCTGGCTGAACTGGAACTCACTGTATAGACCACTCTGGCTTTGAACTCAAAGAGGTCAGCCTGCCTCTGCCTCCTGAGTGCTGGCATTAAAAGTGTGCCATCACCTTCCAGCTTGGGTTGGCAAGGTTTATGCTTTCTAGAAGTTCTAGGGGATAATCTGTTCCCCTGTCTTTTCTGGAATCTAGCAGTTTCCCATACGTACTGGCCTACTGCCTCCCATCTCTTTGACGTCTGGTTTTCTGGTTGCATGGGATCTGCTGACTCTGTCCTGTTGCAGTCACTCTCAGGGTTGCACCGGGCCCACCTGAGGATCCAGAATAATCTCTGGTGTCCAATCTGTGACCACATTAGCCAAGTCCCTTCTGCCGTCTGAGGTAGCAGTCACAAGTTCAGGGAATAAGGCTGTGGATGACTTTGAAGGCTAAATAGCATTCCCGGTGCTTTGTAGGTGGTGTGCTTAGTCTTTTGAAGATTCTGCTAGGTGGACATCAGAGCCATGCTGTGGCTGGAGCATCTGGGTGGGTCTAGCAGAGGAGCTGGGACAGAAGATACACGCTACCATCCACTCTTTGGCCTGTCCGAGACCCTGCTTGAGTTTTGCATGTCCACACAGCTGCATAGTTAGGGCAGACAGGTGATCTTCAACTGACTTATTATTCAGGTTAGGACTGTGCACCTAATGATGGTTTGAGATGAGTGCATATTGAGTGGAAGGTATTTATGGAATGGAGGCTTTGATCTTTTCTTAGGCTAGCCAGGTGCAGTGAGGGCTCTCTCTTGATGCTGGGCTGCAGTAGCCAGTCAGCTTGAAAAGAAGCAGCTGTGTTGCTGAGCTAGGCTGCTCAGTCGGTCACTTGTATTAGTAGCAATTTCATCAGAAACAAAGGGGTATCTCAGTTAGTGCTCTCCAGCTGCTGTAACAGGATGCTGCCAACGGGGTGCTTAACAAACAGAAACAGCCTCTCTTAGAGCTAATGTATAGATGTCTAAAAGCAAAGTGTTCAAGCAGCAGTCTTCTGAAGTCTGCGAGGGCAGGGTTTATCCCAGACCTTTCTACATGGTTATGGTTTGTAGATGGCTGTTTCCTTGTTTCTGTATGGGTTTTGTTATCTGTACACACACACACACACACACACACACACACACACACACACACACACA
>OU015746.1:58174130-58194568 GCA_907169655.1 Acomys percivali | reverse complement strand
CACACACACACACACACACACACACACACACACACACACACACACACTTTTTTTCACTATTTATTCCTGGCTGGCCTGGAACCCACAACAGAGCAGCTGGCTTTGGACTCACAGAGATCCACCTGGCTCTATCTCTTCAGTGCTAGAATTAAAGACATGAACCACCACATCCAACCCACATCTTGTTTTTAGAATGACAACTTTAATATTAGATTAGGATGAAACTAAAGGACCTCATTTTATGTTGCTGCTTCCATAAAGACCTTGTCTCCAGGTAAGGTAGCATTCTGAGATCCCAGGGGTTACCTGCTTGAGGTAAAAGTTCAGTCCACCCCCTGCATGCATAAGAGGGCTAGTCATGACTTCCCCTGGCTTATGTACCTTCAACCTGGGTAACCAAAGGCAAATTCTTACTTTTAAATATATATTTTATGTTTAATTATGTGTAGCGTGTGTGTGTGTGTGTGTGTGTGTGTGTGTGTGTGTGTGTGTGCGTGCGTGCGCGCGCGCCCATGTGAGTACCAGTGCCTACAGAGGCTGGAATTTGTGTCCTCTTCCAGAGCAATATTTGCTCTTAACTGTTGAACTCTTACTCCAGCCCCACATATTACTTTTTATTTCTATAGTTATGCTATTTTATCTTCTCTCATTCTTTTTCAGACTAAACATGGTATCCCATGTTTACAGTGCAAAACAGGCCACTGTCACTTTTGCCCTGATATGGGGTCATAGGTAGCCCAGGCTGGAATGAAACGTGGTATGTAGTGAGTGGTGCCCTTGCACTTCTGATCCTCCTGCCTGCACCTCCTGAGTGCCTGGATTAGGCACGTTGCACCATGCCCAGATTTATGCTGAGTTGGGATGGAACCCAGGGTTTCATGCACACCACTTTACCCACTGGAGCACATCTCCAGGCTCATTAGCACATCTGTATTCACTCCTCAGAGCCAGGCTGCCTGGCTTTTAATAAGTTCTCTCTCATCAGGGTGAAAGAACATGTGGTGCTTTATGAAATGGGAAGGGGTAAAATGCAGCCACGATGGTGGTGTACTTTCGAGGCAGAGCTGAGACCCATCTTCTCCTGAACACGTATCCTCAGCAAAATTCTTAAGGCGTGAGGAGACACAGTTTGTTAGTCTGTCCAGAATAGGAAAGGGACACTCTCCAGAGGCAGCAGTGCTGCGTGTACACACGGGCTCTCTGTTCACAAGTGGAATTACAAATGTAAAAAGTTAGACTTCTGAATGGATTACTATGTTGGGATGACACACTAGGTTTGCTCATTGCATTGGATGGTTGTTCAGGCAGAAAAGGGCAAATCTAATAGCCCTCCTGGACTAGCGATGTGGCTTATTTGGTAAAGAGCTTGCCAAGCACACATGACTCCCTGGGTTCAATCCCCAGCTCCCCATAAACTGGGCTTGCGGCAGACACTTAATTCGGGCACTCAGGAGGTAGAGGCAGGATGGTCAGAAGTTCAAGGTCATCCTCAGGTATATATTTGCCATTGAATTGATACAGGCTTGCTTCAAACTTCTGGGCTCAGGCAATCCTCCTGCCTCAGCTTCCTCCTTGGTTTCATGTTGGCTTCTTCATGTATGTGTGTCATTATACCTTGCTCTAATTCGGCCCCTTCCCTCGCTACCGTTCCCTGCCAGGTGCTAATCTCTTTGGGAAAAGCACCCATAGACAAAACCAGAGATGTTTTAGCAGCTACTGGGGTATCCCACAGCCTGATGACGTTCACACTTGGGGTGCTTTGAGGGGAGGGAGGGGCGGGGAAAGGTTATTGAGCCATCTCTCTTGCACCCCCCATTCATTGCTCCTCTGCCTCATTTCTCTTCCAGGAGAGGAGTTCATTACTCCGTAAATGGTACGACCTAATGATGCAAAATAAGGACGACCTTGCCAAGATCATAACGGCGGAGAGTGTGAGTTCAAGATCCTGGCTTGCGGCTGCAAGGAGGAGTCCTGGGGTGGTTAGATCAGAGCGTGGGGAAGCCCCTGGCTACCCTTGACTGTGTGCAGAAGCTTAAGAACCTGCGGCCCTTTGATGATGAGGGATTGCGTCATCATGGTGCTCAGAAAACACATTTGCTAAAACAAAATTTATGTGCTCTATTATATTTGTTGTTTATCTGCAAAAACTAGATAGGGGGGGTGGCTGGAAAGATGGCTGTGAGCCGCCTGATGTGAGTTTGGGGAGCCAAACTTGGGTCCTCTGCAAGAGTAGTGCATGGTCTCAGTTGCTGAGCCCTAGGTGGCCTGTTTTTGTTTTCTCATTATTTTTCAGTTTGTAAACTGCACCATTAGTTCATTCACAGACTAGGAGATTTCACACCATGACTTAATATCGAGGAAGCCTTAGACTGTGCAGTGCTCTGTGTCCACCCTAAGCTGTGAACACTTAGTCCATCATTCCAACCTCTAAGACTTGCACCAAAGTTAGTCATTTCTCAGCAACCTCTGAGCTTTTCAATGCAAAGTTCCCGCCCACCTTTTTTTTTTTTTTTTACAGCTTTGAATAACTTAGAAACACAGAGCTATGCAGATGATGATGATGCGATGATGATGTTGATGGTGGGGGTGGGGGTGGGGGTGGTGGGGGTGGTTACTAGAAGGCAACGCACATGACCTTTTCTGATTTGATTTAGGGAAAGCCACTAAAAGAGGCCCAGGGAGAAATTCTATATTCAGCCCTTTTCTTAGAATGGTTCTCAGAGGAAGCTCGCCGTGTTTACGGAGACATCATCTATACCTCTGCCAAAGATAAGCGGGGCCTGGTCCTCAAGCAGCCCATTGGTGTGGCGGCAATCATCACGCCGGTATGTAGCAAGGCCAGCACCACCCCTGGTGGGAGCCTGGGTCGGGTGGCAGGAAGCAATCTCTTCTTCCTGGTGAACAGGTGTGCCCATCTTACTAGCTTTGCCACTTGTCCTTGGTCTCCTGACTCCTTTCCTGGATGTAGAGGCGTGTTGCCACATTCTCTGTGACAGTGTCAGAGGTAATGACATAAGTGGGAGTGCATCAAAAACAGGGACTTTTCTGACGTGGCATGTAGGCTCCATCCTGGTACTGCATAGCTCCTCTGGAAAGACCTTTGGTATTCTGTCATTTTAAATAGACATTTACTTTTTTTACTTGTACCATTATTCAAGAAATATGTTTACTTTGTGATTACCATCAACAGCAGAATGTTCGTGCTTTTGAGGGCAGGCACAGGGCCAGGTCCAAGGGCTATGAATAAGATGCTGTCTCTGATGCAGGCTACCAAGCTGAGACTTGATAGCCTATGATCATATAGTGGGGAGGAGGTCCCCCTTGGTCATAGACCTGGGGGAGGGGAATAGGGTGAAAGTGGGAGGGAGGGAGGGATGGGAGGATACAAGTGATGGGATAACAATTGAGCTGTAATCTGAATAAATTAATTTTTTAAAAAAAGCTGCTGGGCGTAGTGGCACATGCCTTTAATCCCAGTACTGGGAGGCAGAGGCTGGTGAGTTTGAGGCCAGTTTGGTCTACAAAGTGAGTCCAGGACAGCCAAGGCTAACACAAAAGAGACCCTGTCTCAAAAAACTAAAAAAAAAAAAAAAAAAGACGCTGTCTCTGCCTCGATGGGTTTGCAGTGGTGGACACCAGATTCCTCTCACCAGCAATCCTGAAGGTGCCAACTTCTCTCCAGGATCTGGCAGTTGTTTGCAAGGCTGCTGGCCCTCCGTGTTCAGCACAGTTTCAAAGAGAGTCCTCCTTGCTACCTAGACTGATGAAGCCTTCCCTGAAGGAGCAGGTTGTATGATCTTGGGCAAATTATTTAACTGTGCAGTCTCAGTTTCCCAAGATCTGTAAGTGGGATAGTAATAACAATAACTTCATTGAGATAGCCCAAGGACTTAGTTCACAGGAATTTCAAGACCTGGGGTATTATTATTATGTGATATATGAGAGTTGGCTAAAAATAAAAGTTTCTGTGGTGCTGGAGAGATGGCTCCGCAGTTAAAAGCACTGGCTGCTCTGCCAGAGAAGCTGAGTTTGGTTCCAGTACCCACATCAGACAGCTCACAACTGCCTGTAACTCCAGCTCCGGGGAATCCAGTGCCCTCTTCTGTCTTCCCCAGGCACTTACACACATATATTATACATACATATGCATAAATAGAAAATTATTATAGATTTGATGCTATCTATTCCCTCTAAATATTGTGTCAAAAGAAGTAAATCATCAGCCATTTTCAAAGGCACATCACCAATATACACTGGCTTTTCAAGACAGGGTTTCTCTGTGCAACAAGCCCTGGCTGTCCTGGAAGACACTGTAGACCAGGCTGGCCTCGAATTCACAGTGATCCACCTGCCTCGGCCTCCCAAGAGCTGGGATCAAAGGCGTGAGCCATTATGCCCAGCTCATCACCAGTATTTTACTTAAAGAGTCTAAGACCAAATCTAGCTCAGTTCCTATCTTTATAAATAAAGTTTTATTAGCATTTCCTATCTTTATAAATAAAGTTTTATTAGCATACATGCGGTCCATTTGTAAGCCGGTTTTTATGAGGCAACTGCAGTGGTACAGAGTTGTGACAGAAACTGTACACCCTAAAAAGGTGGCCCTCACAGAACACAGCAGTCTAGATAGTTTTGTATGGTTGCAAACTCTGCTTCTGTGAACATTGACCTCCTGATTCTCTCAAATTGACCAAGGCCAGGTGTTCTGAGAGCACAGAGTGCACCTGCATAGCAGCAAACAGGTTTGCCAGTCAGTTGGGCAATGGGATGGTGACTGGCTTCCTGCCCTGCCTTGTCTCGGATCAGGAGGCAGTCCACACGCTCACATCCTTCCTCTATTTTTCCAGTGGAATTTTCCTAGTGCCATGATCACCCGGAAAGTGGGGGCCGCCCTGGCAGCTGGCTGCACTGTGGTGGTGAAACCTGCGGAAGACACACCCTATTCTGCCCTGGCCCTGGCTCAGGTGAGTTTCTCTATGTGCAGAACCAACCAGGTGTCCAGGTGGATGCTTCTTAAGGTCAGGAAGAAGCAGTTTTGGAGTTTCCTTCTCTGCCTATCCCTGCTGTGTACCAAGCACTTGTCTTAGTCCACTAGCGGCTGGCTATTTTATATCACATGCTGTACTCTTTAATAGGAAAAAAAGAAAAGGAGGGGAGATTTTCAGATACCCATCCATTGGTCACATTTTTGATACTCTAAAAGTGATATTGAGCCATCATCATTTTTCATTGCATTAAAAATGTGGGTGTTTCTTACATTTAGGGGCTTTCTTTTACTTTCTTTTTTAAAGATTTATTTTCATGATATGTATGTTTGAGTTCTGTATGAGTACATGCCACGTTCATGCAATGCCCACAAAGGCCAGAAGAAAGTGTTGGCTCCCCTGGAGCTGGAGTTGCCAATGGTCATGAGCCATGTGATGTGCATATTAAGAACCTAATTCAGGTCCCCCAGGAAAAGCAGCCACTCTTTGGACCACTGAGCCAGCTCTCCAGCCTGAGCTTTCTTATGCACTACCCTGGATTCTGCCTCAGTCTGTAGTCAGACACATCTTTTTACTCTTCTGCTTCAAGCTCTCAGATGGCTTCATGTGTCTACTCAGAGTTAAATACAGATTTACTGCAGTAGCCTCCCATACTCCAGCACCATCTGGCTTGTCTTCACTTCAGAGCCCCTTGGTCTTCTGTTTAAGCCACTCTGGCCCCTGTCACCCCTAATATGCCTTCAACTTCACCCTCACCTCGGGTATCAAATAGGCTTTTTCTTCTTGGTTTGTTTTGTTGGTTGTCCGCCCCCTGCCCCCCACACATACACTTTGGTTTTTCAATGTTCCTCAGTGTAGCCTTGGCTGTCCTGGACTCACTTTGTAGGCCAAGCTGGCCTCGAACTCACAGAGATCCACCTGCCTCTGCCTCCTGAGTGCTGGGATTAAAGGTGTGTGCCACCACGTCCGGCTTTCTTCGTGTATTTTTTAAATATTTATTATTTATTATTGTTGTGTATATGTACATGATGGACACATGTACTGTGGCACTCACGGGGAGGTCAACAGACAGCTTTGTGGAGTCCGTCCTCTCCTTCTGCTTCTGTGTGGTCTCCAGGCTTGTATAGCAAGCACTTTGCCCACGGGGCACCTTGCCATCACTCTTTGTGTCTTTACAATGAAGAGATCTAACTTGTAGTCCGCCTCCCGCACTGTCAGCGAAGTGATGGACATGCACCTCGAAGGGACCCCATTGGCGTAAAAGTTATTTTGAGGTACAGAAAATGTAACTTCACAAAGGGCCATTCAGCCTAACTTTTCCTACATGTAAGAAGCCAGAAATGTAGTTTTTGGAGGGAGCACTTCACACACTGGGAAAATCATGGGTCACTAGAGACTAGAGCACAAGACTGCAGGAAACAAGAATGATCACTCAGTGATAAATATATTTATAGACAAAATTAGTCCAATTTTTAAAATTATCACTGAAAGTCAAGGGTGTGGGTGGAGTTGTTTTATATTTATTTAGAGCACATGACATTGTAATGGAAGATATTAGGGAGAGACAAGGGGGATAAAATTCACAAGTATGAGGCACCTCTAGATCTGAGGCAGGGAGTTGGTGGAAACATTTAACAAAGCAGATTTTTCTGAAATAAAAAGTCTATAGTATCATTAGAAAAGGCTAATCTTCTATAAGATTATAAACTTGGTATTCAAAATAGTGGTAGAGTATTGATTAAGTGAATGATGCTTAATTTTAAAAGAAAAAGAAAGAAAAAAGAAATAACTGCATTAGCCTTTGGAGTCCCTCTAGTCCCCGTTTGCCTCTCTGTAACGCTCACAGAGCACACCGTCCCATCCCGAGACCCACACATCCTGTCATTCCTTCACACATGCATTGCTCTTTGTCTAACGTGCATACAAGGACCAGGCTGTGGTCATTTTTTCAGACTTTACTGTCTCGTGATGGGCACTGTACTCATACAAATTTACTATAACATTTATGCTTTTGTCAGTTAACTTTTGTATTCACTGGGATTCTATATCCAGCCAAAGAATTCACATAAGAACTAAATGTCACCAGCCTGTATCCCAGCTATTCAAGAGGCTGAGGCAGGAGATTCCAAAGTTCAAGGCCTGCCTGGGCAACTTGGAGCTTGCCACTGTGGTTATTTGAATGAAATGACTCCCCCACAGGCTCATGTATTTGAATGTATAGCCCCAGACTGTTAGAGCTACTTTAGATGGATGTGAAGTCTTGTTTTGTTTTGTTTTTTGAAAGAGGGTTTCTCTGTGTAGTGTGTGTAGCCTTGGCTGTCCTGGACTGGCTTTGTAGACCAGGCTGGCCTAGAAGTCACAGAGATACCCCTGCTTCTGCCTGTCGTGCTGGGAATAAAGACGTGTGCCACCAAGCCTAGTGGTTGTGAGGTCTTTAGGAAGTAGGGCCTCCCTGGAGGAAATGTGTCATGTGGGTGTGTCCTCAAGGTTGTCTAATATGACCCCACTTCCTGTCTGCTGCTGTGTTTCTGTGGATACAGTGTTACTCACACTCTTCCATCTTTGCCTCCCTGCCATGACGGAGTACATCCCAGCTTAAACTCTAGCCACAATAAACCTCCCTTCCTCAAACTGCTTTTTGCTGAGATTTGGTCACAACAGTGAGAGTAATTACTAGGAGTGGCTGTATCTCAAAATAAAATGTAAAAATGAGCACTTGCAATATAGCTCAGTGGTAGAGTTCTTGCTTAGTATGCACGAGGCCCTAGGTTCAATTCCTAGGACCATACAAACAATTACCAATAATAGTAACAAAATAGTTCCAAGTTTGCAATGTCCAGGGTTACAACCAATAGATGCTTGCTGTACCCTCTTCTTTTCCCTCCTTGTCCGGACTTAGTTCTATAAGGAGCTGTGGTTTGGACACCACTAGTACTTATTTTATGCCTCTCTGGGTATTCTGATCTTGAAACTTTGTGCTAGCCAGTTTTCTGTCACTATAACGAAGCACCTGAGATGATAGCCTAGGAAGAGAAAAAGGTCTGTTTCATTCATAGGTTTTGGAAGTTCCAGGCCATAATCCCTCCTCCCTTGTGCCTTTGGTAAAGCAGTACACACCATGGTAAGAGCAACGTGGCAAAGCAAACTGTCCACCTCAGCTCCAGATGAGGGACAGGCCCCGAAGAAAGGTGTATCTAAGAGTGACGAGGGAAGAAAGAATCAGACATGGGACACCATTCAATTCTTTTGATGAGAGGCGGGACATAGAGGAAGCCTTAGTGGCTTTACCTACTCTGACAACCTGAGTCTTCTTTAAGCTTTATTTATACACAAAACCATTTCCTTAAAAACTTTAATCATTGATAAAACAGCTTGAAATCTTTTTGGTTACATAAGTATATAGGGACAAGGGGGAACAAAGCAAGCAAACAGCAAATTTCCTGAGAACTAAAAATTAACTTTAGGATTAAATCAGCTTTCTTTTAACTTAAAACTTTCTTCCTTATGATTGGTATCTTAAAGCCTTGCGGTTTCAAAAGGTATTAAACAAAGCGACTCTGCTTGATTTTGTTTTAAGTTGGCATATAGTTAATAGATCAGAGATCAGTCTCTCCACCTGGTACCCTAAACTTGTCTTCCTGACCCTTAATTAATCCTTTCTTTTCCCATTTTATAATTAAAATAAATATATATAATTTAAAACTATTATGTAGCCTTTTTACTTGGAAACAGCTTGTCCTTTTGTCTTTCTATAACATCAGGAAAGTCCTGACCTGTCAAGTTTACTCAGAAAGGCAGGCAGTTCACTGAGCCAACCTGCCTGTCTCTGTGACTTTGTCTTGAACTTCTATATCAATACAATTTTTATCTTTTCTGTAGCTTTGTAAGAAATAGAAGACTATAGCAGACTACCAAGAAGAAACTCGATGCCCTATGAGCATATACAGGGGGAGGAAGTCCCCCTCAGTCACAGTCATAGGGGAGGGGAGGGGAGTAAGGGGAAAATGGGAGGGAGGGAGGAATGGGAGGATACAAGGGAGGGGATAACCATTGAGATGTAATATGAATAAATTAATAAAATATATTTTTAAAAAAGAAATAGAAGACTATTGGGACGTTAGGACTGTTTCCACTGTCTTCCTTTAACCTCATCATGAACTGTTACTTCAATGCAATTTCTGTCTTTATTATAATCCTGTGAAGGAGCACTAGAATTTTAAAACTCTTTTCTTTTGCATCTAGGAAGGCACCAAGGTCTGTTGATGATGGCATGGTCAGGATCTTTTTTTCTTTCTAAACTAGTTCTTTGTTTCCGAAGCTGAGCATAAAGACCTAGTGATTTTAGTTATAGTTTGTCAGCTTTCAAAGTTTCCCTAAAATTTTCTTCTTTATTAATTCTTCTAAAATCATCTAAATCATTTACCAAACTCATTTTTAATAATCTAACAATGAATCTGAATAAGTTTTATAAAAGACTCAATTTTCTGCATAGCTGTATTTTCCCAGGGAATCACCAATGACTTTATTAGTTTTTGTTACTATCAGCTTTTACTAATTTTCAATCCTAGCCTTTGGAGAGAAGCCTCTAACAGGAATTGCTGCAGTAAAGGATCAATGCAGGGCATCCAGGCACTGGAACTTTGTCAGGCAGGCCTTAAGGACACCTGGTTGTTGGGGCACTGGAACTTTGCCAAGCAGTGCCCCCAGAATTCTTGGCCTCACCAAGCCAGGAAGCAAAAGAGGAAACGCTTGGTTCATCAGTGCCCTTTGGGGGTGTCTGAACCATTTTTTCACTGCTGCCACCAAATGCCAGACAAAAGTGTGGAGAGAAGCAAGTGGCTCTAAGGGATACAATCCACCATGGCCAAAAAGCCATGTCGACAGGGGCGTGAGAGGGCTGGTCCAATTGTGTCTGCATCAGGAGGCAACAGAAAGTGAATGCTGGCAGTCCTGGAGTTCCTCCTTCTCCTCTTGTTGTTCAGTCTGTGGGCCCCAACCCCCAGTCAGGCTGTGTCTTCTCTGTTCAGTTGAACCTCTCCTAGGGCCTCAAACTGATGGTCATCCTCCTGCCTCAGCCTCTCCAATGTTGAGGTTACTGGAGTTAGTAAGGTTTTTAATCTCACTAATCTCATTAAAAACAATAAATATGGAATGGGAGGATACAGGGGATGGGATAACAATTGAGACGTAATATGAATAAATTAATCAAATATATTTTAAAAACAATAAATATGAAGCAAATATCTTTGTATGTTAATCAAAAATTCAAACAAATCAAATAATCAATGAGGTAGCAATCCCAAATATCAGGACATTATTTGTGAGAAGACCAGGGGACAACTTTTCTCCACAGCCACAAATTACCAGCAATCCCAACACTGGAGAGGCTGAGACAGGAGGATGACCACCAGTCTGAGGCCAGTGAGGCCTACAAAGAGAGACTCTGAGTCAGTCACACAACAAACTCAGGACAGACCTGACCCCGGAGCCCTGGCATGGAAAGGCGGGATTCCCAGGTCAGGTGGCCACTTAGTCCTCCCCAGGCCCTCGCCTCTGCCAAGTTCCTCCTGTCTAGGATTCCCTTTCTTCAGCTCTGCCCCACAAAGAACTAGCGAGCAGCATTGTGGGTTCTTTCTAAACATCCTTCCCACACAGCTCCCTGGAAGCTACAGTCAGTCAAAAAGCTTGAGATTGTCTCAGAGAGGCTTGGAAAACTCAGCTCTGTTGGCAGACCGAACAGAAGGTGGCACCAAAGCTCTTACCTAAGACCCTGGATTGTTGAAACCTAAGAGTGACACTGTTATACATGCACGTTTATTTAGGGCATTAGGAGTGTAGCCCAGTCATAGTGTGTGTGCTTAGCAGAGTGAGGCCATGAGTTTAAACTTTAGCACATATACACACACAGTAATACATATATGTACACATATATATGTCACTTAAATAGATTTTTATGGGTGCTGATATTAATATATTTTTAAAATTTTTTATTACATTTATTTCTATGTGTATATATACATATACACACAGAGTCACATATATGTATACCTACACATTGGTTTTTATGGGTGCTGATATTAGTATATTTTTTAAATATATTAAATTTATTACATGTATTCATGTGTGGGGTATACATATACACACATAGTCACACATATACATACACATATATATGGAACTGAAATAAGGTTTTTATTGGTGTTGATATTAATACATTTTTACAATTTTTTTTACATTTGTGTGTGTTTGTGTGCATGTGTGTGTGCATGTGCATGCATTCATGTGTGGAAAAGGAAGCTGGGTACTCTGGAGCTGGACAGTGGCAAAAGAACTGAACTCACGTTCTCTGAAAGAGCTGTTCGTGCTTATAACCACTGAGCTGTCTATCCATCTTGTAACATATATTTCGGAGCTTGCAGTCTCCAGTAGGCCAGGCTGGCCTTGAACTCACTCTGTAAGTGAAGAGGACCCTGAGCTTGTCATCTTCCCGCCTCTACCTTGTAGGAGCTGAGGTTAGAGACCTGCACCACCGTGTTTGGGTCTCCTCAGTGTGTTTTCATTCTGGCCCAAGGCAAGCTTGTATTTTGCATTGTTTTCTGCATTAAATATGTTTACTTCTGATTCTGTTTTTCAGTTCAGTCCTTGTTACAGTGTGCCTGCTATTTCTCTTTAAAGCTTGCGAACCAGGCGGGAATCCCTCCAGGTGTCTATAATGTGGTTCCCTGCTCTAGAACCAAGGCCAAGGAGGTAGGAGAGGCACTGTGCACGGATCCACTGGTGGCCAAAATTTCCTTTACTGGTTCAACAGCCACAGGAAAGGTATGTGACATCACAGTCAAGCAGGTGGTATCCTAATGCTTTCTATTTATAGAGTACACAATTACACTTTCATGGATTTTGTTCTGTTTTATTGGAGATAGGGTCTACATAGCCCAGGCTGTCCAGGATCTTGCTATGTAGACCAGGCTGACCTTGAATGTGCAGTGATCCATTTGTCTCTGCCTCCCAAGTGTTGGGGCTAAAGGAATTTACCACCACACTTGGCCTGTCATGTAATTTTTGAGTTGGTATTATGGCTCAAAACTCAAGGCAGTGTTGGCATTGTCTACCTGTGGCATTGCCCCAGCTCACAGCGTCCCTGGGTCCCCCCTCCCCTTCTCCAAATGATTGCTTTTAGTTTCCTTCTACATTCCTAGTGGGTTTTTTTTTTTTAAATCAAATCTAATGAAATAAGAATCTCTATTCTCCAGAATACATTGTATGCATGTGTGGAATTATCAAAGAACTAATATATATTAAAAATAACATATTTCATGTCTCCTCTTTCTTATGTAAAATGATATCTAAAGCTATATGCACCTTAAATTTTCCATTATTAGGTAACTTGGAGGAGTTGAGTTTTTTGTTTGTTTGTTTTTGTTTTTGTTTTGAGACAGGGTTTTTCCATGTAGCCCTGGCTGTCCTGGAACTTTCTTTGTAGATTATGCTGGCCTCAGCCTCATAGAGCTCCACCTGCCTCTGCCTATAGAATGCTGGAATTAAAGGTGTGAACCACCACCACCTGGCATTATTGGGTAATTTTGTAAAACAGGTTTAGAAGCCTTATATATTAGTTGCAAAAATTCTTGAGAAAAATAAAGAGGAGGGATGATCAGAGGATATTTCGGCTCCTATTTAGGTCTCAGTCCACAGTCGCTCGGCTTCGTTGTTTTTACCATGTAACAAGGCACGAGCAACATGGCAGGAGGCACTGGTGGAGAAGAGCTGCTCACCTTATGGTGGCCAGGAAGGAGAGAGAGAGAGAGAGAGAGAGAGAGAGAGAGAGAGAGAGAGAGAGAGAGGGAGAGAGGGAGGGAGGAAAGGGTCCAGGACCAGATACATCCTCCCATGCCCTCCGTCCTGAGCTAGATCCACCCGCTAAGGAGTGGCCTACTCAGCTGTAACCACTTCTCAGTGAGTCACCAGCTGGTGACCAGTCTTTGGACACCGGAGCCATCAGAGGAAGGGACTTTCTGTGCAAACAGTAGCACCCTGAATGTTGATGCTGTTGCTTACAGTGTTCTCCTGCTGCGCCCCACAGGTCCTGTTACACCACGCAGCAAATTCCGTGAAGCGTGTCTCCATGGAGCTGGGCGGCCTTGCCCCATTCATTGTCTTTGACAGTGCCAACGTGGACCAGGCTGTCGCCGGGGCAATGGCATCTAAGTTTAGGAATGCTGGGCAGGTGAGTCAGGCTGGATGTTTTAGTGCTGGGATACAGGTAGGTGTATGTGGTTTTGCAAAGATGGTAGCATCACCACAGTCTTGCTTCTCTCCCTAGTTTCTTTGCTTACTTATTCACTCATCCTGTGAGCAAACATCTACTGAGTACTTTCTCGTAGGCACTAGTTAGGCATGGAAAGTTCAAAGAAAAGTAAGAGCTAGTCTGTGGCTTCAAAGAGTTTCCAGAGCCGTAGATGTCTTGATTTATGTGTATATGTATAGGATATGTGTGTGAATGCACGTGTGTGTAGGGCCATGACCTGTAGTGACAATTTTGGAATTTTCATTTCTTTAAAAACAGAGAAATAATAGCTGGGTGTAGTGGCGCACACCAGTAATCCCAGCACTCAAGGAGGCAGAGGCAGGTGACTCTCTGTAAGTTTGAGGTCAGCCTGGTCTACAAATCAGTCCAGAACAGCCAAAGCTACACAGAAACCCTGTCTCAAAAAAACAAAAAGCAAAACAAAAACAAACTAACATAGAAAAAAAACCTACAGAAATATTATAAGAATGTGTGTTTTCATTTTAATCCCAGGTGTAGGGATGTGAGGCTACTTTGGACTTTCCACAGCAGCTAACTGTAGGCTTCGACCTTTTCCAAACCTACTTTGAGGTTCTTTAATGCTTATATCTCCCTTCCAACCCCCCTACCCTAGATAGGAGAGAAAAGAGGCTAATGGGAACAGGAGAAGTAGACCTTTTTTGATTCAGCTCCTGGGAGCGATTCCCCTGGCATAGCTGGCAGGATTTCAGCCGACCAGCAATTCAGCCAAAGTTGCTGCTGGAACCTGGAACAGCAGCCGGAACCGGAGTTCCAAAGTGTTCTCTGAAGTGGATCTCTCTAGGAGTGATGAACAGCCAAACAATACCCAAGACCGAAAAAGGCCCCGCCTCCCTGTTTTGGGCTCCTCCTCTCAGAGTCTGTACTAAGATGTGTTTCAGCTGGCAAAAACCAAGCCCCGGCGTGAGGTGGTTCATCTCCTACTGGATAAATATCACCTGTGCTTTCACAAGTCCGTTCCCAGCTGCAGAGTTTCTGCGTTTGTGTGACATTTGGACATTTGGAATTCTGGGAACTTTTCTGAGGGTGTATAAATGCTAGCTCTCCAATAGGTGGGGTTGGTGGTGGTTTAGGGAGGTTGGTTTCGGTTTGCTAGTAGCTGTGGTCAAAGAAGAAACAGAAGGAAAGAAATTAAATTCAAGGATTTTCCTAATTCCTCTCTCTCCTCTATCCTTGTCTCTCTCCTATGTAGCGTTAGGGGGTGAAACTGGGCAGAGATAAAGGATGGGAAAAAGAACCGACAAGGTAGCAAAGTGACCCCTATTGAGCACGCACAGCAGCCAGAGGAGGGCACCTGGGGTCCTGTTGTACCACGCTCTGCCCTTGAGACAGGCTGTTTCAATGATCCTGCATCTAGATGGACTAGCAGACTCCAGTGATCCTCTTATGCTCCTATTCCCACCAGCGCTGGGGCTATGAGCAGGAGCAGCCACGCCTGGCTTTGCTATGTGGGTCCGAAGGATTTGAACTGAAGTCGGGATGTTACACAGTATCACTTTGACCCACTGAGCCATCTCCCCAGCTCCTTGTCTTCCAATCAAGTGATTTTTCTTCACTTCTTTCCCCTACATCTTGAATCATCCTTTCATGGTTTTTCTTCCCTGGTCCTTACTGGAACCAGTGCAGTCACCTCCTCAGTTAGGAAACAACGTTTAACAGCTAAGGCCTGACGTCCCTGTTGTATAGAAAAGAAAGCAGGTAAACATTGGGAAAACCCAAAAGCTGACACAAAGACAGGGCACACAGACCAGCATGAGCACTGTGCCCAAGCTGTATGCAGTTGTTCCGAGGCACTGAATCAGCTTATATTTGCCTAGAAATCCAAATGTCAGATCTGAGAGCACCTTCACGACTTCTGATAGATACCTAGGTACAGAAAGCAGAGAGACTGAGTGACTCAAGTCATCTTCAAAGACCTGGTGCTATGAGTAAAGGGTCCTATTTCCTTTTTCCCCAGCTGTTGCCCAAGCCACTACCAGGAACCTAGCCACTTAAGACAAGTCAGCCTTAAAAATACAACCAACAAGCAGAAAATCATTGGCTTTATTTTTTAAAAACAAGCGCTGCCCTTGTAGCCCAGCAGGCACTGAACTTGCTGCTTAGCACAGTCTGGAGGGGGGAGTGGGGAATGGAAGCTCATCCCTCCTGGAATTATAAGGCTTGTTTGCCTGTTCAGCCCAATGAGCTTCTTCAATGCTTCCCTGAGACAGGGACATCAGAAGGTGACACGGGAGAAGGGCGGTGGTGATGCCAACTATTTTGTATGACTTTTCTTCTTTGCGTTGACTTCGGTAATTAATTTTCCCTTTTCATATAACCTAAGTAATTTGTTGTTGTTGTTTGTTTGTTACAGAATTACAAATGTTTCTTTAAGCTAACACAAAATGTCAGCAGAGTTCTACTACAAAACTATGGATCTGAACTCTGTTAAGCCAACAAAACCGTTTAGGACACAATTATACATATACTTATTTGTACTAGAAAAGCAGCAAGAAAAATTTATCAATAACTACATTTCCTGCTGTGTGGTTATATTTTGTCATTTTAAAATATGAGATTTAACTGGATAGAAAACAAGCAAGGGTCTCAATAATTTAACATGACATGGAAGATGGTCTTTTTAAAAATGTTTTACTTTTTAAATTCACAAATATACAAAAAAAAACTCTTTCTAAAGCTACAAGTTTATAAGCTTTCAAAAAATTATTTTTTTGTTGTATGAGTGTGAATGTTTTCCTGCATGCATGAATGTGCGCAATGCGTGTGTCCAGTGCCCTCAGAGGCAGAGAGGACATCTGAGCCCCTGGAACTGTTGTGAACTTCCATTGTGAGTGCCAGGAACTGAACCTGGGTTCTATGCAAATACTCTTAACCTCTGAGCCATCTTTGCAGACCCCTTCCTAATTTTATGTTTGTTGTTTGATTGGTGTTTGCGGGGGGGGGGGGGGGGGGGCGGGAGCGGGAGGGTGCAATGCTGAGAATAGAACCCATGGCCTCTGTATGCCAGGCAAGCAGCCTACAGCAAAACTCTATTTCCAGTCCTTAAAAAAAAAAAAAAACCAAAAGCTGATTAGATGCATAATTGTGTATCCATGTGTGTCCAGAAGAGGGCGTTAGATCCCCTAGACCTGGAGTTACAGGCAGTCGTGAACTGGCCACAAGAGTGCTGGAGAACCCAAACTTAGGTCCTCTGCAAGAGCAGTAATAACTGCTCAGCTATCTCTCTGGCCTCACCCCCGCCCCCGCCCCCCACCCCCCACCCCCTAAAAGGCCTTGTATCCATTTTTGACATCACACTGGAGCTGAGCTGGAGTGTCCGAGCTGTTCTTTGGCCTCATTCCTTCCAGCCTCTGCTCTCTGCGGCTGCTACAGCTCATCCCTGCGCACAGCCTTTGTGCTTCAACCCCACTTGCTTTATAAGCATGTCAGATCGCTGGTTTTCTAGTTATTTGGGTTTTGTTCCTCAGCTGCTTATTCTTGCTTATGTGTTTAGCTCCAGATGTGTGGCAGTGGTGGGAATAGCGGGAGCAGTGTGTTTACTCGGTGCCTTTATCCCTGGGGCCAAACTCACCTGAGAATAACACAGAAGCCCGGATTCACCCGGACCCTCTTGGGAAGGGTTGTCTTATGTGTCTCGGATCAGCCGCTTCTGAAAAACTTAACTGTGGGTTTGTTTTGTCTTCCGTCTAGACTTGTGTCTGCTCAAACAGATTCTTGGTCCAACGGGGTATCCACGATTCCTTTGTAAAGAAGTTTGCAGAAGCAATGCAGAACAGCCTGCGTGTAGGTAACGGGTTCGAGGAGGGCACAACTCAAGGGCCGTTAATTAATGAGAAAGCGGTAGAAAAGGTGAGTTGGTTTCATCGTCTGCATTAAGGAAAATTCGTGATTTCAGTTTCAATGGCTTAGTTTCATAAGGTCTCCAGTGAGGCTGTTTCAGAAATAATGGGAAAAGGCAAAAAGGTTTTTTAAAAAAAAAAAGTGAATTCCTACCAATGTGTATGATTGGATGGTAGTGTCTGGACATCACTTCCCAGCTCCACCTGAGAACCTGAGACCAGGCTGGACCAAGCTGGACCGAGCTGGACTGGGCTGGCTAGGTCTTCTGCATCCCTACGTTTTCTGTGTATCCAGTGGTGACTTCTCTGTTACACTGTTGTTTGTTTGCCTTTAGCCTCACTTTTCTTACATTTATTTATGTAGTGTGTCTGAATGTGAGTATTGGAGAGGAGGGCACACGTGTGTCACAGCGCCGGTACAGAGATCAGAGGGCAACATGCTAGAGTCCTTCTCTCTCCCACCATGTGAGTGGCAGGGACAGACTCGGGTTCTCAGGATTGGCAGCAAGCGCACCTACTGACCTACCCTCACCAGCCCTGGTTTTAGCTTGTTTTAAGTTTTCATTAAAATTGAAGGTTTCATCTTGGCATCTTCACACAGACATTTCACTTTACTTTGCTCTTACCTGCTCTCTGTCTCCCTTCCTCCCAGCTCCCTCCTTGCTAACTCCTCTCTTCCCCAAGTAGTCCCCACTCTGCTTTCATACCACATATGTTCCATGTTTTATTCTACTGTTTAAAAAAAAAATCCTTTTTAAGAGTCAGAAAGTGGTGAGGCCAAAGGGGTGACTCAGAGGCTAAGAGCTCTTACTGCTTGTGATAAAGTTACAGACAGTTGTAAGCTGATCAACATGTGTGCTAGGAACCAACCTCGAGTCTTCTACCAGAGCAGGAAGTGCGCTTAGCCACTGAGCCATCTCTGCAGATTCCCTATAGTGCCTTTCGATTGTGTGGCTTTCTCCTAAGCTTGATTTGACCTTGAGTTGGTTTATTCATCATTGCCCTTGGAGCAGTAGGCTGTACCATATAGAGCCTCACACACCCTGTGTGTGTGTGTGTATATATATATATATATATATGCTAGACCATCTGGGTTTGCATCAAAATCCTGTATGACATTTACTCAATAGTGGGATCAGCTAAGGGAGGACACATTTCTGAGACAGAACATCTGCCATGGGTAAGCAACGTCTCCAAACATCCCTTCTACCCAGATAGAAGTTGACAAGTGAATCCAAGAAAGTGCAACTATCCCAGAGTGCAGTAAAGGCAAAGCTCAGAGAAACAATGGTCTTTCTAGAGCTGGTTCTCTCTCTCACCATGCGGCTCCCAGGAGTTGAATCTTGACTGTCAGGCTTGCATTGCTAAGCCACCTTGCTGGCCTATTTTATAAGGAAACGGAGAACGACTTTGTGTTTCCTGTTTAACCTTTTAAGAGATTGTGCAGTTTGGAAGCCGTCCTCATTGAGCCCTCCCTCCTCCCCCCCATCTCACAGGTAGAGAAGCATGTGAGTGACGCAGTCGCCAAAGGGGCCGCGGTTGTGATGGGCGGGAAGCGACACCAACGTGGAGGGAATTTCTTTGAGCCTACCCTGCTCAGCAATGTCACCACGGACATGCTGTGCATCACTGAGGAGACCTTTGGACCCCTGGCGCCGGTTGTCAAGTACGTCTGCCAAGTAGTGGGAGGAAGGGGACGGAAGGGAAAAAGCTAGTCTAAGAGTGGTTTCTGTGCCGGTTCAGGGGCTGTGTGGGAGGCCGAGCTTCTGCAGTCGGAGCTGCATGCGTCAGTTGAACAGCAGCACTGGGTTTTTGATAATTTTGGGTTTGATTTTGGGAATCTTTGTGTTTGGATGCACAAGTGGGTCAGCCCTGAGCGTTGCTTCTTGAAAGCTGTCTACCTTAGATTTTGAGGCAGGGTCTCTCATTGCAAGCTGGGGCTCCCCAGTTAGAGTAAGCTGGGTAGCTTAGCAATGCCAGGGACCTTTGTGTGTCTCTCTCCCCAGACCTGGAATCACAAGCACAGGCCACCACAACTGGGTTTGATATGGGTGTTGGGGGGGGGGGGTTAGAACTCAGCACTTTACCAATAGAACCAGTTATCTCCCTAGTCCTGGCCCCAGTTTTAGTGTTTTGTCTTTGTTGGGGTAGGGGTATTGTTATTGTTGTTTGGGGTTTGGGGGGGTATTTGTCTGAGACAAGGCCTCCTTCTGTAACCCAGGCTGGCCTTGAACCATCAGCCTTCTTGCATTAGCCTCCCTATAGGCATACACCACACCAAATTTCAAGCACAAAATTCATCAAGCTTCTTTATCTAGTTTCTCGCTGCCTCTAAACTTACTTTCCACCCCTTTATTCCTTAGGGTAATTTCCTCCTAATACCCTCCAGAGTTCTCTCCCAGCAGTATGTAGGAAATGAACTTTGACCTTGTGTGATCTTTTATCCCATCTTAGCAAGTAAACAATTGTTTTCCTGGATAATTTTCAGGTCAGTGCTCTGAAAATTATTCTTTTATCTACTTGGATCCAGGGCCTGGAAGGGCTCAGAAGACGGTGTCAGATCTGCTGGCACTGAAGTGAACAGTTGTGTGAGCCACCATGTGGGTGCCGGGAACTGAACTCTGACCCCGCCGCTAGAGCAACAAGTGCTCTTAACCAGCAAACCTACCCTCCAGCACCCAGGCATCCTTTCCGTAAAGGATTTTGCTTGACAGTGTCTATGCCACATTGGTCTGCTTTTCCCTTTCTCTTAGAAAAGGTGGGGCTCACTGACCTGCCGTGTGGGTGGCCATGTCTGCCTCTGTGCTCTAGTCCTGTGCTCTCCCCTTGGATCACTTTGCGACTCTGGTCTCCTTCTTGTCCTTATTTAGGAAGTGACTCAGGGGACCATGAAGCTGGTTGTCTTTATTCTCCACCTTACAGATGTTGCTTATGACCTACTTTAACTCTGGCAGGTTTGACAAAGAGGAAGAGGCCATTGCCATCGCAAATGCAGCTGATGTGGGGTTAGCAGGTACGTGTCTGTCTGGTGGCCAGCATCGTCATTACCTCAAGTAAATTCCAGGTTCTGTATTTTATTTACTTATTTGTTTGTTGATTTAGATGTATTTATTTATTATGTATACAGTATTCTGTTAACATGTGTGCCTCCATGCCAGAAGAAGGCACCAGATCTCATTATAGATAGATGGTTGTGAGCCAGCATGTGGTTGCTGGGAATTGAATTCAGGACCTCTGGAAAAGCAGCCAGTGCTCTTTTTTTTTTTTTTTTTTTTTTAATTTTATTTTTTT
>OU015746.1:58152758-58174030 GCA_907169655.1 Acomys percivali | reverse complement strand
TATTCTTGTTACATCTCTATGGTTATCCCATCCCTTGTATCCTCCCATTCTCCCCTCCCTCCCATTTTCCCCTTATTCCCCTCCCCTATGACTGTTCCTCAGAGGGATTACCTCCCTCTGAATATGCTCATAGGGTATCAAGTCTCTTCTCAGTGACCTGCTGTCCTTCCTCTGAGTGCCACTAGGTCTCCCCCTCCAGGGGACATAGTCAAATGTGAGGCACCAGAGTACTTGAGAAAGTCAAATCCCTCTCTCCACTCAAGTGTGGAGACTGTCCTGTCCATGGGCTAGATCAGGGTAGGGGTTTAAATTTTACCGCCTGTATTGTCCTTGGCTAGGGCAGCCAGTGCTCTTAACTTCTGAGCCATCTCTGTAGCCCCAGGCTCTGACTTTTAAGCATTACTCTTCAGTTTTTGTTTTTTCTTTCTTTTGTTGTTTTGTTTTTTGGTTTGTTTTTTTTGTTGTTGTTGTTTTGTTTTTTTTTTTTGTTTTTTGAGATAGAGTTTCTCTGTGTTGTCTGTCCTGGACTCACTTTGTAGACCAGGCTGGCCTCAAACTCACAGCAATCGCCTGCCTCTGCCTCTCAAATGCTGAGATTACAGTCTTTCTATGTAACCCTGGGTTGCTTGAAACTTTGTATGTAAACCAAACTGGCCTTGAACTCAGAGAGGTCTACCTGCCTCTGTCTTGAAGTTGGAATTAAAGTCATGCACCATCACACCTAGCAAACCACTGAGTTTTTGAGATGCAAACTTTAAACATTGTGTATGCTTAGTTGCTTTACAAATGGCCAGAGTGGCTTTGTGCCAGCATGTTTCTTTCTCCGGTGAGCCATGGCACACAAATAGAGCCTTCCACCTAAAGCTGAGGGTGGGAGACGGCATGGGAGGGAAGGGGTGAGGGGACAGAGTAAGGGAGGATGGGGGGGTGCAGATTGTTCTAGGCAGGGAGGGAGTCACATGCAGTCCCCCAGAGGCATAATGCTCAATGCTTTTTTTTCCACATGTGTTTGCCTCCTGTTCTTGCAGTTTAGAGGTAATACTGAGAAAATGTACATAACAGCCCTGGGTGTAAATGCAGAACTGCGAGATGCAGAAGTATAACGTACAACAGCTCAGCCTTTCGGCTAAAATCAAGTATAGAGACACATATAAGCTACATCTGTAGCAGAGCTGGGAGGTGGAGGCACTTGTCTTTAATGCTGGGGAGGCAGAGGCAGGAGGCTCTCTGAGTTCAAGACCAACCTCATCTATGAAAGAGGGCTCTCGAACAGCCAAGGCTACACAAAGAAAGCCTGTCTCGAAAAACAAAACAACAAACAAACAAAAGGTACAGCTGTAGCTGTCTCAAGACTCCCTTGAGGGTATAATGCAAACTGTTTATAACAAGAAAGCAAGGTGCTCTGGAGTTGAATATGTGATGTCACATACTCAGTTGCCACAATGCTGGAGCAACATAGGGCCCAAGGCTTTTCTGCAAGCTCAAGATCGACATTTATTTCTCCCCTCCTTCTGTGGTGAGACGTGGAGGAAGGCATGCCTTGCCTTAGGTCCTAAGTGGTAAGAGAGTGACTGTGCAGAGAACAAAGAAGGCTGGACAGAGAGGCCCAGGCGAGTGCAGATGGCAGCATGATAAAGAGTGAGATGAGCCCGAGCTGCGAGGATGAGTTCCGGAGACCGTGGCTGTCAATTGCGGTCAGGAGCAAGCCGAAAATGCCGGCTTTGGGGAAGCATGGATTGCCCATGGAGAGCTGTGGCCTTCCTTTATAGACAACTAGGGCTGACTGCAAAGCTTGAACAAACGTGTCGTCCAGGTAGTTAAAGGACGGAAGGACTCAAGAGTAGGAAACAGGCACAGAAGCTCTTGGTTACAAAGAGCCAATGGGAGAGGGGAGAACCCCAGCAAGAGAGACACAGAGGCCCAGCATGATGCCTGAGGTCCTTGGGGTGAAAATATGGATCAAACAACCTGGGGAGGGGGGCTTCCCTGCAAGCAGGAGAGCCCCGGGGGGGGGGGCCACATGACCCGGCATCCTCAGGGGCAGACCCTAGTGACTTTAAGGACACTTTCTCATGCTGTGTACATCCTTTTGTTCCTCTGCTAGGTTACTTTTACTCTCAGGACCCAGCCCAGATCTGGAGAGTGGCGGAGCAGCTGGAGGTGGGCATGGTCGGCGTGAATGAAGGACTCATCTCCTCAGTGGAGTGTCCCTTTGGCGGGGTGAAGCAGTCTGGCCTTGGGAGAGAAGGGTCCAAGTATGGCATTGACGAGTATCTAGAGATGAAGTATGTGTGTTATGGAGGCTTATAGGATTCTTCACTTCTTTAAGAAAGAAAACTGCCCAGATCAGTAGGGACATGCCACCCATTTCTTAAAATGAGCAAGTAGGTTGTCAGACTTAAGAATTTTTAAAACTCCAGCCCATTCCTCATCACCTTACATGTACATCCTACCCCTTCCCCTATCTAACTAGGGACCAATGGATGCCATATAGCTACGGCTGTGGGTCCCCACCTAGTACTGGTGGGGGACCCCGGCCCAAGCCCACTGCCTCAGGACAAGGTACAGTGTCAGTGTGCACATGCCCTCTGACCCCTCACAAAGCAGAGAGTCACTGTGTGGGCTGTGGGTCCCCAGTCCACATGGCACTGCCCGACTTGGGCCCGGGATGCAGGGAAGGAAATGCTGGGGTGATGAGACAGCTGGATTAGGATGGGGGTGCACACAGCTGCCTCGGCATCTGTTAGCTTGGTGGTGAACCTGTTTGGGGCTGGGGACAAAGGCTTTGGTTTCCTAAGACTTCCTTCTAAGCCATATGTAATATATGGAAGGAGGGGCTGTTTCTCCTTGTTTCCGGGCTGCTTGTTAAATTGCAGGGAGCAGGGTTGGGTTAGTTTTTGTTTTGTTTCGCCTTGCAGCTACAGTATTTCTAATTTCTCAAGATTTGTGCCCATCTTTTTTCAAGTAATAAAATGCCCTGCTGTTATTCTATTCTGTAGAAAGTACACATACTGAGAAATGAAGTAGTTTTAAGTACACTTTGGAGAGTGTCAGCCAGGAGGAGGTCTTGGGCTATGTGGCAAACTTGTACTTCTTGTGTGTGCACACGTGACCCCCTGGGTCGATCAGGGCCTAGATATTCAATTACAACAATTGTAACCAGTTTTGTAATTAAAACAATGGGGCTGGCTGTCAGTGGGAATGGATATATTTGGTTTGCTGGAGACTGTGGGATTAATTATCACTGAAAAGAAATGAACACAAAAGAACATCTTTAGAAAAATGGTTTTGGGCTATGGGAGGATGGTGAGTTTGGTTTTTAATATTTTTTTAAAAGCAGGATCTCCTTTTGGCCTTAAAATTCCTGGGCTCAAACGGTCCCCCTGCCTTTGTTTTCCAATAGCTATGACTATAGGCATATTGGCACCAAATCAGCCAAAAGCCCTTTATTTTTAGGGGTTTTTGAGTTTGGGTCTCATGTAGTCCAGGGTCACCTTGGAACTCTCCTGCCCCAAATTCCTGCACTGGAATTATATATGTATGCTACCATGCCCAGCTAAGATGTGTTTTTTAGATGAACTTTGTTCCATAAGATATATGATAGAATTTTTGAAGATGTATATACAGACACGTAAGAGTTGATGAACTACCTACCTGTGAGCCAAACCTGACCTGCCACCTGTTTTTGACTAACTCGTGAGTTAAAATGTTTATTTTATATTCAAATGATTGGGGTAGATTATAATAGTTATTTCATGAACTCCCAGTATCTGTGAACAAACACAGTGCCCTGTGCCTGAGTACATGTGCTGAGCCACTAGAGCCTATAGAGCCTAAAGGATTTACTGCAAAGCTGGGGGGCGGGTTACAGCCCCTAGTCTATAGCAAGAGGGAGACGTTGGCCTCCCATGTTCATAGGCATTATTTCATTCTACCAGACACCTTCTGGGAAAAGGGGGCATCTTCTGGGCATTTGTTACCAAGAGCTCTTGGAAGAAATTAACAACTCAAATGACATTAGCCTGATAATAATCCTGTCTCCTTGAAAAGCACTTTCTCCCTGGTAGGGGGGCTCCCCGGAAGTGCCAGAGCTCATCCGTGTCTTTTCCATCTGAGGGGCCTTTAAACCTGACCCCATAGCAAGTGCTTGTCAACATAAAGATCAGACGCACAATGCAAACAAGCCTGTTTTGTGGTGTTATGACCTTCGAGTTGGGTCCCTTGGGTTTTCCTCTCTGAAGGCTGGACCCCAGTGTTTAAACTACCCGGGTGCAGCTATATAAAAATCAGGATTTTACTTGAATAGTACTTAATACTGTGATTTCGTGCCATACTTTGAAAGTTGGTGAGAAATACTTATTTTGTTCTGTAAACATGTATATGTTGATTCATTTTTCTAGTGTCTTGACATTGTCTGGTCAAGTTGAATCTCATTAATAAATGTTGGACTAACAAGATTTCTTATTTCTGGGTGAAAGTGAGTGGCTGTGTTGTTTTTGCCTTTTTCTACACAAGGTCATTGTTGAGGGACTTTTTTGTTTTGTTTTTCGAGACAGGGTTTCTCTGTGTAGTCCTGGCTGTCCTGGACTCAACTTTGTAGACCGGGCTGGTCTCAAACTCACATCGATCCGCCTGCCTCTGCCTCCCAAGTGCTGGGATTACAGGTGTGCATCATTTGAGTTTTAACTGGAAAATGTTAGAACAATATAGATGTAAAAATGGTACTTTCTCACCAACAAGGCCCACATCAGTGAGTACCATGTGCCAGGAGCTAGGATGTTTGTTCTCACTTGCACTTCAGCTCGGGAACTGTGAGTTTGCTGGTTTGGGATGTGCAGCTGCCTCAGGGTACGCTCCAGCTGTTTCCAGTCTGTCTTCTACAAATTCCACTGTTAACCACTTTCCCCAGTCTTTTATTTTACAGAGAATCGTATGAAAAGGGCATCTTCTGAGTCCCTGGTATCCAGATATGATCATCGAGTATGAATTTTAACACTTGTCTGAGTGCAATTTCTGTTGCTAATAACACACACTACAGCCTGGGTCCGTGGCATTGCTTTGGGTCACTGCTCTGGTATAAGATCAAAGCACTGGGCAACGGCCTTGCAGTCAGAATCACTAGGCAGTGTAGGGGATAGCAGCAGGCAGAAGACCTCACCGAACTGGCCTTTACAGTAGACTTGCTCCTAAGACACTGCGTTAATCCACTGAATTTGTGGGTGCTTGTATCCGTGAAGGCAAAACTCTAGTCAGCTCTGGAAAGGTCCCATATGACCCCGCCTCCTGGGCCCACCAGATGGCCCTCCCCTCTCTGTGTTTCCCCTTTGGATTCCTGTACCCCTGGAAACCATCTGTGGAGACTGCCTTAAAATACTTGTAAAACTGGATTAGGATTAGCCACTCTTTACTGGGCTCATCTCTTCATACATTCTAGAATTTGGAGGTTAGGAGTCCAACGTATGAATTTTTGGCCACAGGGTTCCTGTGCACGGGCAACCGTCTTCCCTCAAGTTGGGACTTGGAATGTTGACATAAGCTACCCCTCCCCATCCCCAGCGCCCAGTGAGTCCGTTTAATAAGCAACAGCAGCGGAAACTCCAGGCAGAGCCTTGACCAGCGTTGAGCAGAGACCAGGAGAAGGGCGAGTTTCCCGGGCCTCATGGCTCAAGAGGTGCACTCAGGTCCCGGCTGGACATGGAGGCAGGAGGGTGGTAATGCGTCACAAGTCATCAAGACAGGAACGGTTGGCTGTGGGCTTCGTGTACTACCTCAATATCCGGCCTGAAGCCCTAGGACACAGAGTCAGAGTATCCGGAGCGTGCAGGGAACCACCCCTGAGTGGCAGCTGGGAGAGGCACAGACACCCACTCCCCCAGGTGTGTGGATACCTAGTGGGGCTTCCTTCCCAGGGCTCCACGACAAAGAACCCCAAGGCTGCTCAGAGGGCCGCCTCCAACCCCTGGCTTGCCGATGAATTCAAGAAGATTCAGTTGATGAGGAGTGACAATCGCCCAAAGGATGGAAGCCAAGCCAAATCCCAAGGAACCGGAGACGCAGCCAGACACTGCCATGTCCATACCAGGGGCAATTTCTTTCACACGTCGGGTGGTCCAAGAACCTCTGCTCCCCCGGGGAGTCACTTCTGCCACGGGAAAGCAGAATGCGGGAGAGCTGGAAGCCTCTCCCTCTAAGAAAAAAATATAGTGTGTTCTGGAGCAAGGGAGGAAACCGACCTAGAGAAGAAAAAAGGGGGGAGGAGGGAGGTGGGGTGGGGGCGGGGAACATACATAGTTATATCTTTGTGAAACGTTTTAAATTATTTTCGTTTTCATAAAGAAAAATGTTGATCAGCTTTCTGTCATTGGCCACAATACCTGAGGTGATGAATTTACAAGGGAAGTCTATTGTGACTCACCGGTCTAGTCCACGGCTGTGAGCCTCTTGCTCTGGGGCTCTGGGACCGGGTCAGACTGAGCATCAACCGCGCTGGGCAGAGGAATAACGGTGGAGAAACGGAGTGAGGAAGGCACGCACGCAGTGAGGTCACTTCCTTCCACCGAGTCCCACTGCTCAAGGCTTCCAGGCCTTCCAGCAGTTGGAGGGTGTGGGGATCAAGCCTTTCCATATACATTCAGTGACATTTTAGATCCAAACAGTGGCCGAAGGTCGTTGTTGCTGAGGTGATGCATTTTTGCTTCATTTACTTTTAGAAAACAGTAAAATACAGAACTCTTGCAACACGGTAATGATCAAGGAGACTTTTAATTCATAAAGCTAAGGAGTAGCAGTCCGGGTCTCGGAATGAGACCTCCACGATTTACCCCGACAAAATTGCTAATAGACTGATATAAATACCTTGGGGACAACTTCTTGGTGGAGGAGATCCAAAAATGATTACATTACAGCATAATTCTACAAAACTAGGAAATTCAAGAACTTCCGGTAGCGAGGTTTAATGGAAGATGGCCCTATGAAGGGTAGCACAAAATCTTTTGCGGTGACGTCCCCATTAGCTTGGTTACAGAGACTGCTCCAGGGTATAGCCACATATCAAAATCTATCAATTTATACTTTGTATGTGCAGTTTATTCTAAGCAGATTAAAATACTTTTAAATTTTACTCCCCCTACCCCAATACTGTGAGCTAAATTTAGGGTTTTACGCATGCTAGGTGAACACTCACTGAGCTATATATCCTGTCCTAAATTGGTTTTATTTGTGATAAATGCTGTGCATGGTGGTACAGGCTTTTAATTCCAGCACTCAGGAGGCAGGCACAAGTGGATCGCTGTGAGTTCGAGGCCAGCCTGGTCTACAAAGCAAGCCCAGGACAGCCAAGGCTACAAAGAGAAACCCTGTCTTGAAGAAAAAAAGAAGAAAAGAACATCAAGACTCTGAATCCATTTTTTAAAAAAAGTGTGTGTGTGTGTGTGTGTGTGTGTATGTGTCCCCGCCACACGCACGTGCACTTGCACGTGCGTGGGTGAACATGTGCATGCACTGGCAAATATTTTGCTTGAGGCCAGAGGATAATCTTGGGCATTGGATCTCCCCTTCTCCTGTGTGGGTCCTGCAGACCAAACTCGGGCTTTCAGGCTTGGCAGCAGGCGTCTACCTGCTAAGCTATGCCACCATTTTCTTTCTTCACTGAATGTTTGTTTGCTTGAGACAGGTCTGCAAAGAATCACAAGTGACAGCTACTCCTCCCTGCATGTCTTAAGGTATTTTAAACATGATCAGTTGCGGATGCTGGCATTTGAATCTTGGTCTAAAGCGGTAACTAGGCTATGCACTCAGCCTCTGGGCCTTCTACCAATGCTCTCTCCCATACTTTACAGCAGACCTCCTCAACCTGCGACTCTCATGGAGTGACATATCAGATATTTGTATTATAATTCATAACAGTAGCAAAATTACAGTTATGAGGAAGCAATGAAGTAATTTTATGGTTGGGAGTCACCACAACATGAGGAACCGGATTAAAAGGTCACAGCATTAGGAAGGCTGAGAAACACTACTATGGATGTTTTTTTCTGTTTATCAACACTCTCAGAGTCTTTGGGTCCCAAGATCCCTAGCTGTAAACAGCACAAGAATGAATGCTGCGTGGCTAGCCTACCCCGTTTGGTCCCCAGGAAATGAGTGGGTCACAAGACAGAATCCATTTTTGCGTCACCATTGTGCTGTTTATTTCCGATTCACTATACATTCAAGGTTCTTTTTTTGATGAATAGATCTGAGAGAAGGGGCTGAGACACCAGGGACAGAACTGGCAAACACATTGCAAACTAGAGGGAGGGGTGGCTCAGAATGTGCTCCATGGGACGACACTAGGTCCATGATCTCCCACTGTCTTTTGCTTGCAGACACACCCAAAGATTTCCTCTTTGTCTTAGTAACAGAACGTTTAGGGGTCTAGAAGGTTCACCAGGATGTGCCCTTCTACCTTTAAGGCTGGATTTCTTCATGCATTGGAAAATAGGTCTCGGCACTCAGATTCCCAGATCCCTCACAGATGGTGACCCTGGGAAAATCGCCTAGGTTCCGTGGACCTTCAGTGATGTCTACAACATAGGAACGTTTTCTATCAAGGTTAACTGTACAGGTCAACAGCATGAACATAGCGCAGTGTCCATAGGCCTCACTGTTATGCTCTATAGTTTTAACTTGAGCACCTATTCTTGATGCTAGAAATGTTCAGTTACCTACAAAAAGAGCATCACCCTGCTCTGTAGATAGGAAAGAGTCTGTTTATGAAGCTAAATACTAGTGTTTTAAAAACCACTTTTCCTCTAACATTATAGATAATATTGAACTAGGCTATATAGGCACAAACAAATTACCTTTAAAAGTCCATGTGTTCACATTTTAATTTGGACATTTCCCCAATAAAGATAACAGGCTGGACCCTCCTACTCATGGTTTCTTTTTTTTTTCTTTTTCTTTTTTTCTGTGTGTGTGTGTGTGTGTGTGTGTGTGTGTGTGTGTGTGTGTGTGTGTGTTAAGCTTTCTGTTACCTGTAGCTCAGAAACAGGAAATTTCAGAAACAAACACTAACTAAAATTTACGTTGTGGTTCTAATTCCCTGAATTTTTCTTTCATTCTTTAACATAGGATTTCATGTAGCCCAGGCTGCCTTCAACCTTGCTGTATACCCAAGGCTAGTATTGAACTTCTGCTCCCTGCTTTCCTTTCCCAAGTGTTAGGACAACAGTCCTGGGCTATTCTACTCTTTGAATGTCAAGGGCATTGCCAAGGCCACCAGCCTTGGGGCCATGGGCAGCTGGGCAACTACCACAAGTCAATCAACATCTGAGGCTGCAATTAACTCCAAGCCATTGCTCTGGGGTGCCACTTTGTGGGAGGACATGATTTAATTCCTTTTTGTGTTAAGAACTAAAATAAGACTTAGTTCTTTAAATTTTAAGTACTTGTTACGATTTGTTTATGTGCATGAGTATTTTGCCTACATGTATAAACTCTGTACATTCTTGCTGCTTTGGAGCCCCTAAAAGTAGAGTTATGGACAGTTTTAAGCCATCACATGAGTGCTTGGAACTGAACCACAGTCCTCTGCAAAGGCAGGGAGTGGTCTTTTATATAACTCTTTCTCCAGTCCTTTAACTATATTTTTAAGCATAAATAGTGAATGTTCTGTCCATTTATTTCTATGGAAAGTCTTTGCAGGAGCTCAGAGCCTGGTGACCACACTCCCCTCAGTAAGAACATAGTTCAGAGTTTTGGAATATGTCTGTGGTCACCGGGTCCTCCCCTTTTTCCGTGGCAGTGCTACAATACAAGTTAAGTGAAGAAGCAATCAGTTTTAATGTCCACTGGGGCTGAAAGAATCCCCACTCTGGTTTCTTTTTCTTAGAGAGAGAGTGAAAAGAATGGTAAAGGCAAATGTCAACATTTCGCCCGCAGGTCTTTAGCCCCCTCCTGTCCTTACACTCTGACTCTTCCTCAGCTCCTGGACTTCCAGCCTAGGCAGCAGCTGATGGACAGCATCATGGACATCATGGTCAGCGCAGGACACTGCACACAGATGGTCCCTGCCTCTTAGATGAACTGTGAGCTCACCCTGCAGGTCCTCTGAGAAGCCGCTTCTGGAAAGTTCTTAAAGGCAGTCACGGCTTCTATGGACATCAACCCTCCTGAACTTGTCTTTCCTGAGGGGCTATATGTATAGAAACAGGTGTTAGCCTGATTTCACTCTGGGCAATAACTATAATGAAGTGTCCACCACAGAGACACAGAACGTTCCAGTTCACTCTGCAGAAGCTTTGGCTCCCCTTTCTCTATTACTGAGCATCAGTTGAATAAGCAGTATTTTGTGTGTATGTCTTGAAAGTTCCAAGAACCTGGGACTTCTAGTCAATACATAGAGCACAGAGCAACGCCCCCGGAGGGTTGATGATGCACTGTGCCAAGCAGGGGTCAGCTTTGTGTTTTAATTCTCACTGCCTGGTACTGAGCCCCAGGCTCCCAGGTGCCTCCACAGCAGCCCGTTATCTGTCCTTGGAGAAGTAACTGAAGGAAGCCCCGTTTCTGGCAGAGCCGTTCGCGGAACCCTTGAATATCCCTCTCTCCATCCTCTCCCGGCTGAACAGTGTGTCCTGGTCGCTTTCAAACTCAGACTCCGACACCATCAGGCTGGAGTTGTGCTCCGTGCTCCGGTGCTTGATACCTGGGGGAGAAGCAGCAGAGACAGTGTGAGGACGGCACCGCTCTCGGCGCCGTGCCGCTCTCCTCGAAGCCGTCTTTTTGACAGTCTTCCGGGAGGGAGGATCATGGATTGCTCTCTGAGCCTTTCTTTAAAGCAGTTGCCTTCACGGCAGGTGGGCTGGCCTGACAGAGATGTCAGGAGTTACCCTTAAACTTGAGCCACAGCTTTGACACCTCTTTGTGATCCTGCTGGACAAGATAAGATACCTAACCTGTGAGGACTGAATGAAACCGTGCCCGCGAGGCCCTTCACTGTAAAGCCCTTCGCTCAGCTTTTAGCACAAGGTGAGCAGCACTTAACGCATAACACACTGCTGTGATTTCGAAGTTTAACCCCACCAAATATTTTTCATAGACTATTTGAGTTCTGGAGGATCAAAACAAAGAAGAGGATTAGGATATGCTCCTTAATATCAACCAACTTACAGTGTCTAACAGGAAAGAATAAAGGTTCTGGGGGTGCAAGGCCATGGCCTGCCTGTGAAAGCCAGACGGTAACAGTGGGCGCTGGCCCTCTGCAAACACCACCAGGCGTAGAACTTACAAAGTCCGGCTTGGAGACAATCACCTTATCCACTGAGCCATCTCACTAACACTAAGTTATATTCTAAGTCACAGTAACTTACAATTATCACTAACATAAGGCTTTAAAATGTGCAAAAAGAACTTAAGAGTGTTTAGCTAAAGAGAACATGGATCTGTGACATGGTGGCTCAACATAGCTAAGAAATAAAACTAATACATACATAATACATAAAAACCATACATGAATCAAGAGGACATGAGGGGCTATGTGTGGTGGTGCACAGCTTTAATCCTGTGGGAGGCACAGGCTAGCCTGGTCTACAAAACAAGTCCAGGACAGCCAGGGCTCTGCTACACAGAGAAACCCTGTCTTGAAAAACAAAACAAAACAAAAAGATATGAACACTCCCTGGTAGCTGAGATTAGTTCTGTGATGGTCCAAATAGGATGGATTTGAACAAGGAAAGATATTGAAGTAGAAGGACAGAAAAAAGGCGTAGACTATTTAGAAGCATCCAGAAGAATTTACAGGAAGAAAAAAAAAAAAAGGGTGGACTTTATCCCATGCACAGAAGGCACACAGTATGCAGGAAGAGGAAGAACTGGGGAGTCTGCTGCAGACTTAGAGGACACTATGGTCCGACTCTCGTGTCTCCCAAATTCTCACATTGAAAGCCACTCCAGGGTGCTGCTACTGAGCTTGTGGACAGAACTGGTACCCTTATAATATAATTTATAATACCATCATGAAGGAAGCACAAGAAAGGACTGGGGACGTCACTGAGTGGTAGAGCGCCTGTCTAACATATGTTGTAAAACCCTCAGTTCTATCCCCATGGGAGGAAAAGGGTGGAGAAAGAGATGGAGACAGGGACACAGAGACAGACGGTAGAGCTACGTCACCCCTCCCACCATTCAAGGACACAGAGAGAAAAGTACGAGCCATGAAAGAATGGCCCTCACCACATTGAATCTGCTACCTTGACCTTGGGTCCAACTCTAGACCTCTGACAAGTAAACACCTATAGTTTTTAAGTCCTGGTCTCTTATTTTGTTATAGTGGCTGGGGGAGACTTGGTCAGTGGTGGGCACACAGAGGAACAGAGCCCGCTCTGAGGCTCACAGACTTTACCTTGTCCTATAAAACGGGGACAGTCATAGTACTTGCCTCACAGGGCTTGGAATCAAAGGGGAAAAGTGTGTTGAAAGTTCCTATGCTACTGAAGAAAGACACTACCGTGAGTTTGGAGGTGGAATTATAAAGATCTGAGCCAGGATGCTAACGATAATGTGGGGCGTACGCAAAGGTAAAAGGCAGTATGAGGTGGTAGTATAAGTGGGGTCACGTGAAGTTCCAGACCTGGGTAAGTACAAGGGGCTTATGTAGAATGAGATCTGGTGCCCTCTTCTGGCGTAGAGGCACACATACAGGCAGAAAACTGTATAAATAATAAATAAGTGAAATGCAAAACAAACGAACAAACAAAAAACAATGGGCTTCAGTGAATAGAGAGTTTGTCCCAGGGTGGGCATGAAGCAAGTAGAAAGGATGGTGAGGTAACCAACCCAAAGCACCCCGACTTCTTGGGACTAAAGCCCTTTTCTATATAACACCGTTGGCAGTAAGTTCTGCCACAAACGGTGAGCGCTCAGTAGGTTCACAGCTACTGTTGGTGCTCCCTGGGAACTTCTGTCCGTGTTCTTCTGATTGCTTATCTTCCATTGTCAAGTTGATGGAGTCAAGACTGCTTAAAGCATCACTGAGGTCCATCTCTGTGTGTGACCTCCCTCCAGCCCAGAGCAGAGAAGAAGCAAGCACCAAGGGCCCCTCAGGAGAAGAGAAGACTTTGCCCTGGGGTCACTTGGCAGTGACTCAACCTTCAGAAAGTACTTTCAATCTCTCACTCACTAATGGCTCAGAGTACTTGCCAATTTTTCATTAAGTGTCTAACACGGTTACTATTAGCTTGCTCGTGGACAGCCTGCCTGCAGACTGACGGTGTTCATCTTTCCTTGTAGATTCCCAGGCTTGCTTTTCCAGCCTAGCTGGACTCTTGATTCCACCTTGCTTTCTGGCCAGTGCCTAGGTAAGGTGTTCTGAGTTGTTAGGAAAGCGTCTTACCGTATTTGGGCCTCAGCTCCATTCTTTCCTGTTCGTCCATATTGTCAAGGATGGTGTACTTTGTTTTCTTCCTTATCTTAGTCCTTTTCCGTCTGAAAGAAACAATAAAGTGCTCAGCTCAAAGGCTCAGAATGCTTCCTGGGATCCTCCCTACATAACTAAAGGGTCCTCCTGAGCCCAGGGTGCTGGAGCCCCACCAACCAATGCTCACCACCTGTGTACAGCCCAGGCCGCTTTCCCCCATGACTAATGCTTCACGCAGAAAGATCTGGGTGAGCAATAGTCCTCCAAATCAGTGCTAACCAAGAATGTTCAGAGACGAAGGACTGAAACCAGCAAGCGGAGGGAGGAACACACAGAAGACAGGAGACACTGGAGCCCCATACTTACCTTACAAATTACTCTGTCTTTCATTTCTCCCACAAGATATAAAAAAATAAATGAGCTGATCTTTTTTTTTTTTTTTTTTTTTTTTTTTACTTTTTATTTGATTTTATGTACATTGGTGTTTTGCCTGCAAGTATGTCTGTGTGAAGGTGTCAGATCTTGGAGTTACAGAAAGTTGTGATTGCGGTGCTGAGAATTGAACCTGGGTCCTCTGGAAGAGCAGTCAGTGCTCTTAACTGCTGAGCCATCACCCCAGCCCCTGGGCTGATCCTTTTTGTGCCTAACACTGGCTGAGCTGCAATGAATCACTTGAAAACACTCACTGAAGCCAGACACAGTGGCGGTGCATGCCTGTAATCCCAGCACTCAGGGAGGTAGAGGCAGGCAGATATCTGTGAGTTCAAGGCCAGCCTGATTTACCAAGCAAGTGCAGGACAGCTACCCAGAGAAATCCTGTCTCAAAACAACAACAACAACAACAACTCATTAGGGGGCCCTATCACACATGGTCCTGGGGACTTAATGAGATTCGGGCCTCTTCCTCAGGCCATGGCTCTCCCACCACACCCACTGCTGGGAATGAAATCACAGGTAAAACTCAAATAAATTGTGATTTGTAGAAGCAGTATTAGTTACAGTATGCCATTTTAAATGCGTATCCTTAGACAACCCAGCGTTTCCTATAGGAAAATGAGCCCGCCACTCTCTTCTGAGGTTTAGTGGTATCTTTTCTCACAAATGTCCTCATGAGGGCTGAGCACTGATCCGGTGAACACGTGAGACAAAGAGAGATTACTATTAGATTTGGGGAGTGAGGATATAGCTATTTCCTACCCAGCACATGCAAGACACTAGGTTCAATTCCAACCACTTACACACACACACACACACACACACACACACACACACACACACACACAGAGCATCACCATGCTCATGAACTCCAGTTTGTTTTTTAAACTGGCTGTCAGTTAGTTACACCAGGTAAACAAGCCCAAAGCTGTCCATCACCCCAGGGAAGGCGCTTCTTTACACACAACAAAGAAGTACATTTGGTACCTCCTGCAGCAGCGGATGCACAGCCAAGTCACAGCTCCAGTTAGCACTGTCAGGGTCAATGCCAGCACTGCCACGAAGAATACACTCCACTCTGCAAAAGGAGAAGGGCCAGTGTGCACAATGACAAACGGTTTGCTGAACAGCTTTGTTCTGAGGACTCACATTCAGTCTGCTCAAGCAGAGGCCACTTATGGTATAGGGACCACTGTGTGGGGCAGACAACAGAGCCTGGGCAGGTGCTAATCAGAACAACAGACTGATGGCTTTGTCTATCTGGTTGAGGGACCTCATGAAGCACATAACTCAAGGACCTCAGGCACACAGTTCAGGCTGACCTGAGAATAGGAAGTCCAAAATAACTGAAGTGAAGCAATGAAGCAGCTATGCCTCCTACATACAAATATATTAAATACTAAAATGCTCACCCCAGAACTGTAGGAATCATAACTGTTCCTCCTGTAGAGTACTTTTTCTCTTCCTCCTCCTCCTATATAGTACTTTTTCTCCTCCTCCCCCTTCCTCCTCCTCCCCCTTCTCCCCCTTCCTCCTCCTCCCTGCTCTTCCCTCCTCCTTCCCCTTCCCCCTTCCTCCTCCTCCCCCTCCTCCCCTTCCTCCTCCTCCCCCTTCTCCCCCTTCCTCCTCCTCCCTGCTCCTCCCTCCTCCTTCCCCTCCCCCCTTCTTCCTCCTCCTCCTCCTTCTCCTCTTCCCCCTCCTCCCCCTCCAGCTTCTGCTCCTCCATTCTCTCCTCTTTCTTCCCTTTAAGGCAGGCTGTCATGTAACTCAGGCTGGGCTTGAATATATTACATAGCTAAAGGTGGTCTTGAACTTCTGATCCTCCTACTCACATCCACACACTTGGATTATGGGTGTGAACCCTACACCTGTTTTTTATTTGTTTGTTTGTTTGTTTGTTTGTTTTGTTTTTGTTTTTTTGAGACAAGGTTTCTCTGTGTAGCCTTGGCTGTCCTAGACTTGCTTTGTAGACCAGGCTGGCCTTGAACTCACAGTGATCCACCTGCCTCTGCCTCCTGAGTGCTAGGGTTAAAGGCATGCGACACCACGCCTGGCTTATTACATCTGGTTTTAGAGTCCAGGGCTTTGGCTATACTAGGCAAGCAGTCTACCTACTAAGCTCTATCCCCAGACCTATGACATGGTCTTCCTAAAGCAAGCTAAGGGTCTATATGACTTCCTGTGGCATGAAGACATCTACCAGGGCCAGAGGTCAATTTGGGAACTATTCTTCATTCCTTCTACATCCTACACTTTGAGGTAATAACTTAGGTGCAAAAATGTTAGTGGGTGCCCAAGATAAAGGTGCACACTTTTAATCCCAGCATTTGGAGGGCAGAGGCAGGCAGACATCTGTGAGTTCGAGGCCAGCCTAGTCTACATAAAGAGTCCCAGGACAGCAACGACAACATAAAGAGACTCTGTCTCAAAAACAAAAACAAACCAAAACACGTACGAAACAGAGACTCATGCTTAATCTGATTACATAGTATGCCATCTCCCTAAAATAGTGGCCTGAGGCTGCCTTCATTTCTGATGTTTGTGGGGGGTCAAGCAGGAGCACAACCTGGCAGGCAGCTCTTAAGATCTTTCTGCCATATATGACCATCCGCATCCCCAAGATGGCAAATTTATTCTTAGGAGTAGACTGCCATTAACATATAGTTTTCTAGCTGAGTATGGTGATGCAGATACGTAATTCCAGCACTCAGAAGCAGGAGGATCAGGAGTTCAAGGTCATCCTTTGCTTTGTAGAGAAATCAGAGTCAGAGTGGACTACATGAGACCCTGTCTCAAAAAATCCAAAACATATATATATACATACTATATATACAGTGTGTGTGTGTGTGTGTGTGTGTGTGTGTGTGTGTGTGTGTGTGTTATGTGTGGTTTTTTTCTCTAAAGAGATTGAAGGGCACCGGCATGGGCTGTGTGGGAAGACTGTGACTCCTGTGGCTGGTACCTGCTTGGGCTGATGTCTAGCAGTGTGGGCCACATGTCCCATTGTGTATTATCCCAGCAGAGCACATAGGGGGTATGTCATCACAAGGTCCCATCATCCTAAGCCTCAGCAGGTACAATCTGGGGTGGGAATCTCAAAACACTTGTTTTTTAGAACTGCCCTGCCAAATCTATCTCAAAGGAGGCTTTACATGCAGATGAATCTCCAGAGACAGACTGGAACAGGTTTTAAGGTACAACCAAGTGAGTTGGTTCACTTGGCTTCGAGTAAGAATGGGGTTGGAGGGGCTGGAGAGATGGCTCAGTGCTTAAGAGTGCCACCTACTCTCCCAGAGGTCCTGAGTTCAATTCCCAGCAACCACATGGTGGCTCACAACCATCTATAATGAGACCTGCTGCCCTCTTCTGTAAAACACTCATATGCGATAAATAAAGTAAACAATTCTTTTTTAAAAAAAAGAAGAAGAATTGGGTTGGATGGCTCCAGATGCTAAGCTGGGAAGAAATGGCTTTCTTCAAGCCACACCAGAAGCCGCCACCACCACCACACACACCACTCACCACAGTTGCTCTCGCCATCCCACGTATAACGCTGTATGAGGTTCTCTGTCCACAGCGGGGAGCAAACGCAGTGCTTTGTGATGGGGTCGCAGTGACCGTGACCTGAGCACTTGAGAAGGCATCCTGGAAAAAGTGGTGCAGAGCTGAGGTCAGCGTGAACAAGCGGAGGTCGCTGGCTTTCCACTCCCACAGTGGAGACCAGAACAAATGGGTGAATTAAAAATCTCATGAGCAGCAGGGCAGCATTGCACACCCGTGCGTGACTCCAGCACTCAAGAGGCAAAGGCAGGTGGATCTCTGAGTTTGAGACCAACCTGGTCTACAAGGTGAGTTCCAGGACAGCCAAGGCTACACAGAGAAACCCTGTCTTGAAAAACAAAACAAAATCTCTTATGAACCAAGCACGACAGCACATACCTAAAATCTTAGCACTCAGGAGGCTGAGGCAGGAAGATTTCAGCAGGTGTGAGGCTAGACTTGGCTACCCAGAATGCAACAAGTCAGCAAGGACTACATAATCAGACCCTGTCTCAGCCCTCACCACCACCACCACAACAGGAGCTTAAACTCTCACCATCTACCAGCTCATCGGGAAGCAAACGCAGGGAAGAAATAACAATGGTATGAGGTAAAGTTTAAGGACACCTTGCAAGAGCTGTAATGTAACTCAGTAGTTGAACACTTTGCCTAGCATGTGTAAGACACTAGATTGAGTCCCCAGCAACACACACACATGCATAAACACACACACACATACACATACATACACACACATATACATACATACACACACAAACAAGCATGCGTACACATACACACACACACACACACATGCATACTAATATCATATCATATTTTTCCTAAAGGTGGAGCAACATCAGAATGTTTGCAGGGTCTCCGGGGGCTGGAAGGAAAACATTTCTCTTAGATGCCTTTCTTGTTTCTGTGGCCAGATTCCTGAGCTTAAAACAGGAAGGGCTCACAGTTCAAAGAGATACAGTTTATCTTGGCAGAAATGCATGGAGGCTGGTAACATGGCTCCTCAGTGAGGAAGCTGGGAGGGTAGATGGGGATGTGGAGGTGGGGTGAGTGGGCCCCTGCCCCCAGGGTCCACCTCCTCCTGCAAGGCTCCACTCCTAAAATTCCATCATCTTCCATACAGTGTCACCCGCTGGATCCAAGTATCTAAAGACACTATGGGGGACATTTTACATTCAAACTACACCAGTGCCCACGCTGTGCCTATAAAACTCATCCATGATTGGCAAGTCTGACTTTTTTATTATAATATTTCCGAGGGAGAAGTACCTGCTGTATCTATCCTCAAGACCTTGAAATGAAGGAAGGCTGCCTTCTCCTCTGAAAGCCGCTTGTGCAGATTCCGGGCCACAGCAGCAGCTTTGAGAACATTGGAGGGTGGCCCAGTCTGTATGTAAAATACAATCACAGTGCTGTGGAAGAAACAAAGAGAGGATAGTCACAGTATTAGACAGTGGCTAGCGTGGTTTCACCTCAGCCACCTGACCTGCACAGTTGGAAAAGGAGACCACTATCATTCTGTGACAGAATTAATTTATTTTGTTTTTTTGGTACAGGGTTTCTCTGTGCAGCCTTGGTTGTCCTGGACTAGCTTTGTGGCCTAAGCTGGCCTGGAACTTACAGAGATCCACCTGCCTCTGCCTCATAAGTGCTGGAATTATAGGCGTGTGCCACCACCCCGGTTCTGCGTGTATGTTAAAATAATTTGTATGATTTGTTTGTATTTGGGTGTAACATGGAGGTCAAAGGTCAACTTTGGGTGTCAGTCATCAGTAGCCATCCAGCTTTTTTTTTTTTTTTAAGGTAGGGACACATTTTTAAAAATTTATTTATTGTATATGAGGGCTTTATTGCAGAAGAGGGCATCAGATCACATTACAGATGGTTGTGAGCCACCATGTGGTTGCTGGGAATTGAACTCAGGACCTCTGGAAGAGCAGGCAGAGCTCTTAACCACTGAGCCATCTCTCCAGCCCCCATCAGCTTTTTTTGTTTGTTTGTTTGTTTGTTTGTTTAATGAGACAGGGTCTTTCTTTTAAAGGGGGTGGGGGCTACTTGTTTATTTATGCATTTATTTTATGTGTGTGCCTACATGTTTATCTGTGTACCACTTGTGTGCCTGGTGCCCACAAAGGCCAGAAGAGGGCACCAGATTCCCTAGGACTGGAGTTACCGAGAGTTGTGAGCTACCATGTGGGTGCTGGGAAGCAAACACAGGTCCTCTGAAAGGCACCCAGTGCTCTTAACTCCTGAGCCATCTTGGCAGACGCTGAGAAAGTTCTCACTGCAGCACTGGGGGAACACTGATCAGGCAGTGAGCCCCGAGTATCCTACCCCAAACCCTCCCCACTCTCCAACCACCACTGTAGGTTGACTAAGAATGCTCCCTATGAGGATGCTGAAATCTCAACCGGAAGGGGAAATGGAAAAGACAGCAGAAACAGTTGAAGACAGGGAACAAGGTAGGAGAGGGACTGTGGAGAGAAATGAGGGTGGAGATCAGACCCGGAGAGAGCAGGGGTGGGAGGACAGAAAGTCTGCAGAGAGAAGAGAAACCATGGACAGGGGCATCTCTGTGACAAACTGCAGACCTAAGTCAGGGTAGGTTTCTGGGAGGATATGGGGACACTCTAGCTGAGATTGCTAGTACCAAGGGTCATAGAGACTGAGGAAGTCACCCTTAACTAAAACCCTACATAAAGACTGTGTCTGCTCAGTTCCTTGCTGTCCTCTCCCAGGAGCAATGGCAGCCAACCCTCAATGTATTCCTCTCCCAATAAATCTCTTTTATGAGAGTTTGCTGCCTGGTGTGACTCTTGTATAGGAAGAGGCCAAGAAGCAATAAAGAGAAGAAAAGAAGTGGAATGGGCTGAGGCTCCTGAGTGCCTCAGCTCAGCTGGGGATACCCTCCCCTGGGTGCTGCAAAAGGCTTCCTCTCAGAGCTGTGTGTTTCCTGTGCTCTGGTATCTCAGGATGTCCTTCCACTGGGACATGGTCCCACCTCAGAGTTGTGTGCTACTGAGTCACAGGACATCTTTCCATCTGAGCAGGAAGGCCAACAACTACCACAGCCACCAGCATACCCAATTCTCCCCCCTTACATTTATTTGTGTGTGTGTGTGTGTGTGTGCGTGTGTGTGTGTTGTGTGGAAGGGGCGTTTGCACACATGACACAGTCCACCTGTGGAAATCATCAGAAGGCATTTCTCCTTCCACCATTTTGGACCCAGGGATTAAACTCAGGTCAGCAGCTGGGCTTAGTGGTGCACACTTTTAATCCCAGCACTCAGGGAGGCAGAGGCAGGCAGACCTCTGTGAGTTCAAAGCCAGCCTGGTCTACAAATCAAGTCCAAGACAGCCAAGGCTACACAAAGAAACCGTGTCTTGAAAAAAACAAAACAAAACAAAATGATAAACTCAGGCTGTCAGGCCCAGTAGCAGGTGCCTTTACTCGCTGAGCCATCTTGTTGGCTCCTTGTTCTGGCTCTTACTTGAGATCTGGATCAAACTAGGGTCTTGATGCTTGCACGGCAAAATACTTTACCAACAGAGCTCTCTCCCCAGTTTCCATACATCACTTCTATCAGTTGATGGACATTTAGGTGGTTTATCATGAATGTATGCTGTGAATATCCACAGATATTTTTTAATGTAAATGTAAAGTTTTTATTCCCTTCAATTATGTAGATAACTAATTCTTTAGCTAAATTTTTTCACAGTGCCTGTTCCATTTTACATCTGTGCCAGCAACACATAGTGCTCCAAACAGCTGCCATAGCTGACCTTAAGATTATAGCCATCTTACAGGCAGGCATTGAACAGATTTTAAAAGATGTGTGTGTGTGTGTGTGTGTGTGTGTGTGTGTGTGTGTGTGTGTGT
>OU015746.1:58134134-58152748 GCA_907169655.1 Acomys percivali | reverse complement strand
TGTGTGTGTGTGTGTGTGTGTGTGTGTGTGTGTGTGTGTGTGTGTGTACATGCATGTGCATGTGCACATGCCACGGCATATGGAGATCATATGGATATGTGGAGATCAGAGGAGAGCTTATGGGAGTTAGTCCTCTCCTCCACGATGTCAGTCCTGATGATTGAACTCAGGTCTTCAGGCTTGGTAGCAGGCAGCTCCACCTTGCTAAGCCATCTTTGAGCCCTGGGAGTGGTTTTGCTGGTGAGCATCTTCTCATGTGCTGACTGACACACCTACATCTTCTCAAGAGAAACACATACTCGGATCTGTGTGAGGTTCCCAGCACTGTAACAAACAAGTCTCACAGCTTAGTCACTGAAAATAGCAATCTCTCGGTCTCAAGGTTCAGGCCAGTGAAAGCCCCAAATCAAAGTGTTGGCAAGGGCATGCTCTCTGGTGCTCTGTGGAAAGATATGTTCCACACCTTTTTCTCAGTTTCCTTGCTGTTCCTAGGCATTGGGTTTATAGATGCATTAGTACCACTTGTGCCTTTTTATTACCTGGCATTCTTTTCATGTGTCTCCCTGTATGTCTCTCGATCATGTGTGTGTGCCTATGAGGGATGTATACAAATGCAGGTGTGTGTGTGTGTGTGTGTGTGTGTGTGCACGCGCGCGCATATGCAAGTATGTGTGCAGGTACATACATGCATGTTGAGACCAGCCTTCTGAGAACCAGCTTAAATACTCTATTGTCCTCAAATTCCCTCTGCCTAACAAACTAATCTGTTAGCTTTAAATTCAGTTTCCTTCAAGGATTTAGGACATGGACAGAATTAAATTAGATTCTGGGAGAAACATCACATGAATGGGCCCTATCCCAGGTCCTAATAGAGCTTGTTTTCTTCTGAAGCTCACGGGCCAGACAATCTGTCCACTATCCATGTTTCTTTCAGCATTCTTGTCTCCTGGGTTTTGCTTACAGTATTCTAGAGCTTTTCTACCCCAAAGTTCCAAATTCTTACATAGCCTTCCCACAAAAGCCTATGAACCACATGATCGGGTTTATCAGAGCACTGACCCTATTCCTGGTACCAACTTCTGTCTTGCTTACTTGTGGGCTCAATTTTCTTAACAAATATATTTTATTATGAACTTACTAACCAAGAGTACCTCACTTATGACCCAACTAACCTAAACAATAGGAATAGGAGATTAAAGAATACAATAATGAAACCATAAAGATATTAGTTCTGAGGAACGATTGTCCTGGTGTAATCAGCAGGATTTCTTCTGCTGGAACCTGGAGCAACCAGAACCCAGAACCTCAGCCAAAGCCCAGAGCCCCAAAGCCTTCCCTAGAGAGGTTCTCTCAGGAGCGTCTTGAAGTGGAGCGATGAACAACCAGAACTATCCCAAGTGTCCCAAGGCCCCGCCTCTTGTTTATGGCTCACATTTATACCTCCTCTCAGAATTTGTTCAAGGATGTTTTTCAGCTGGTTAACAACCAATCTCCCCCACACAGTGCTTCGACTTCTAAGGGGTTAAACATCACCTGCTCTTTTCTCATCCCCCACTTGTGATCTAAACAACAACAACAACAACAAAGCCATGTTTATCTCTCCTTCAGTTACTTTTCCTATTGTTACTACAAAAGAATCTTAAGGGAGAATGGGTATGTTTGGGTGGAAGTCCTGGTAGTAAGAGCCTGGGGCAGCTGGTCATGCTGCATCCAACAATCAAAAAGTAGAAAATGATGAACACCTGTTTTTATTAGTCACTTTTCTAAGTAAATTTCAGTTCTCTGGAAAACCAACCCAGATAGAAGAACCAACTATAGCTACAAAATGTACCTCCTGGCAATGGTGGATTTTAATCGCCCCGTTCTTTCTAATTCCCTGCCTTATGCTGGTGCTGGGTTGGTGGGTGTTAAAAATAAAACTCAGTTAAATACAAAAATCTTGTGAGAATGAAAGGCTGCATAGACTCCTTAAAGACAGCGAATGGTACTGAGCCATCTTTGCATATCAACTTCATCACAAGCCCCAGGCCATTTGCACATCCTTCAAAAGCTAGCAGAGCCAAAACATTATCTCTCTTGGATTTGCCCTAACTCTTTCATCCAGAACACTCCCTGACAACAAAGCAGGGCCCAAGGGAAGAAACAAGTAAGGATGACTTGTTCTTACTCTACTCCTTAAGGAAAGCAATGTGATAAGAATGTGATAAGAAGTGAACAAGAGTGCTGGACAGATGGCTCAGTGGTTAAGAGCACTGCCTGTTCTTCCACAGGTCCTGCGTTCAATTCCCATCAACCACACAGTGGCTCATAACCATCTATAATGTATTCTGACGCCCTCTTCTGGCCTGCAGGTGCATATGCAGGCAGAGCACTGTATACATAATAATAAATCTTTTTTTTTTTTAAGTGAACAAGAAAGAGAGCAAGGAGAAAGATGGCCTTAGAGAGAGCAGAGTAGGCCTGCAGCAAATCTGACCCCTGTGTTGAGGCCCAGTGCTGGGTAAGTGCTCCTATGTGACACCAACGAGCCACCATGTGGCTGGGCATGCAGCCTCATACCTGACATCCGTGTGTGCCTGGATCTTCAACACCTTCACGTCTGAGTCTAGCACATTCAGAAGCACAGCCAGCTGCCTCACTAGGGTTCCCTTCTGCTGCTCAGTCAGCTGCTCAACACCAACCTGCAGGATCAGCTCCACCAGCCCATCCTTCTTGGGGTCTGAGGAAAGAGGACACAGGACTCTCATGGGGGCTCGATCTCAGGCATGATAAGGTCTGTGGAAGGGTTCAAAGCCAGACTGTCGATGTGGCTCAGGAAAGGATGCTGGCCCTGTACCCACAGACCCTGGGCTCCATGCCTGGCACAGCAAAAGTAAGGTCAAAATACGCAAGTAAAAGTTTAAAAGAACCCCTGTGTATCTCTATATTTAGCTTTGGGGACTCAGATCATTCTAAATAGCAGAGTCGGGTGTGGTAGCACACGCTTGCAATAGCAGCACTTGGGACTGTAGGGGCAAGAAGATTGGAAGTTCAAAGTCATCCTTACTGCACAGTGAGTTCAAGGGCAGCCTGGGCCACACGAGACCCGATGTAAAGAAGAGAAAGGAAGCCGGGCGGTGGTGGCACGCACCTTTAATCCTAGCATTCTGGAGGCAAAGGGAGGAAGATCTCTGTGAGTTGGAGGCCAGCCTGGTCTGCAAAGTGAATCCAGGACAGTCAAGGCTACACAGAGAAACCCTGTCTCAGAAAAAAAACAAAAAAACAAAAACCAAAAAAGAAAAACAAGAAGAGAAAGGAGGTGGGCAGAGCACCACAGAAGCCACTCTGGAGTATTTTTTCCAGTTTTATTCCACTTTGTCATCTAGTAGCTTTTCCCTTTTGGCTATTTTGAAACTCGGCACCTCACACACTTCCCCAGCACCGGAGAACGCTGTCCTCCTGCTTGTGGGTGGACACTCCCTGAATCCAGTTTACACTCAGCGCCACTACGCCCACCTCACTGAGGCTGTCTTCCCTCGGTCTAATCATGGTCATTTCATGTTAAATCAGGAAGGCAAATCTTCCTGCCAGCTATAATTCTCATCAATGAGGTACAAATTGGGATCTGCTTGGTGGTATAAAGGAAAATACATAAAAATCCTAAAGTGGGCTCTCGAGAGATGGCTCTGTGGTTAAGAGCCACATCGTTGTTCCGGAGGACCTAAGTCCCAATTCCCAGCACCCCACACCCAGCGGTTCATAGCTGTCTGTAACTCCAATTCTAGAGGATCTTATCCCTCTTCTGGCCCCCAAGGACAGTACATCCATGCACGAAACCACACACAGACAGAACTGCACATACACATTTTTTTTTAATTAAAAAGAAAACCACTAAACTGGGGCTGGCCAAGAGCAGAAGTTAGAAATAGATGTCCTCCCACTCCACTGACATCACTGAACACACACCTGGCAGGACCTCCACAGTGGCCGTATCTGAGTCCGAGGCCCCCTGGCTGTCGGTGACCAGCAAGTGAAAAGTATAGACTCCTTCCACCAGATTGGTGAGCTGCAGGGCCGGCCCGTTGTCGGAGCCTCCGATGACATCCTGAGAAGTGAAGGCATCCACAGGGCAGCTGTCAGAATGGAAGCCAGTTTCTGAGCCTTCCTGGGGCTCAGAGCTCTGAGTTCCTTGCTTTCAGATGTGTGTGACGATTATGGCTGGGAGGGGGAGGGGGATGGAGCAGGGGGGCAGGGCTGAGGTTTTGAATCTTCAGCTCCTCCTTAAATGGAACCCCAGGGGTGCAGGGACCACAGTTAAGACTTGCTAAACAACTTTCCAGGATGTACCAAATGATTGGTCAGCAGGAGACTGGGGAGCTTAGGTTGAAGGCCCCAGGGCAAAGCCTGGCGCTTTATGGTCTTACTGTCTAATAGAGTTTTAGAAAGCTCTGGCCTCAGGTCCCCTCATAGCAAACCATATTCACCTTCTCAAGAGCTCACAGGGCCTTGGTGGACAGACCACTCATCCTACGGGCCCATAGCCCCTAAGAGTGAGAAGAACATCTTTTGGACTTTTTAGTTTGTACTTGCTGACCACAATGGATGGCAACAAAATGTCAGAAATCTGAACTGAGACACACGGCAATTACATTTAGAAGCTAATCTACCATCTAGCTGAACAGAATTCATTCTTAGGAGTACTTTAGGATGCACAAGGCATTTTCAGCCCCTTCCCTGTGCCTTTGGTATAGCGACAAGAGTGCTTCTGTAGATCTCAAATCTTTTTTGTTTTGTTTTGTTTGTTTTTCGAGACAAGGTTTCTCTGGGTAGCCTTGGCTGTCCTGGACAAGCTTTGTAGCCCAGGCTAGCCTCGAACTCACAGCGATCCGATGGAAAAAAGAGAGATGTATGGAAATTCTAAGAGGCAGAGTGACCCAATGGCTTCCAAAAGCTAAAAGTCTGGGTTTGTTTGCTTTAAGGCTGAGTTTGTTGGCCTTGGCTAAGTCACTTTCCATCTCTATATTTACTCTCTGCCCCTGTGAAGTCGAAACGGGAATCCCCATGCATCTGACATGGAGGAAGACTAACGTAGGAAGATGAAGAGTAAGAAAGGTCACCCCACCCCACCCCCACCCCCACCCACCCCCACCCCCAGAAGCTTGGTTTTCCATGTCCCTCACTTTGACAACCTTTTGACATTGTGACATGATGTTGTATTTTCTCATAGTTCTGAGATTTTATTTTCTCTACAGATGTATTAGGCTGCATTCTCAGCTCTTCTGGGACCCAAGAGGCCTGAGCATCATGAGTGGGCACACCTGCATGGCTTGCTATCCTACCCAAAGTCAGCCCAGGAAATGGACTTCAGCTTTGCTTAACCCAACAGCTGCCTGGTGTCTCCAACCCTCGGAATATTCAAAAGCGGAGGCGCACGATTCTTATCTGGGAGGTGACACAGTACCAGAGAAAGATCACATGTTCAAGCCTTAATCTGCAATGTGACCTAAAGTTAGAACTTAGAAGAAGATAATTAAAGTTAAAATAGGAGATAGGGTGGGACTTGACATACAGGATTGGTGTTCTTATAAAGAGACATAGGGGCAATTCCCCCACTTCTCCTCCTTTCTCGCCCTGCCACATGAAAATGTAGTGAGTAGGTGGCCATCCAGGGTCCAGAAAGAGGTCCCTCACCAAAGGTAAACTGGCTGGCACCTTGGTCCTGGTTTTCCAGTCTCCAGAACTATGAGAAAATAGTTTTCTGAGCGAGTCACCCTGCGGGTGGTCTTTTGTGCCAAGAGAGCACCCGGACTAATCTGGACGCCTTGTGCACAGCTGAGGGGCACCACCCTTCAAGAACTCACTCCAGCGGCTGGACTCTGGCCATCCCGGATCCACAGATAGGACACAATTCCTCGGTCATCGGTAGACCTTGAACCATCCAAAGTAATGGAATTATTGGGAAGTATAAGAACATGTCTGCCACCAGCCTGGGCTCTGGGAGGACTGTTATTTTCTAAGTCAGACATAGCAAAAACAAAAGCAAAGAAATTTACTTAAAACACTAGCAATGGCATGTCACAAAACATCCACAACTGCTCCATCTTGCAGCCAAGGTTGTTTTAGATGCCCCAAAGCATTATTTTCTGCCCCAAATACCTACAAGATAAGATACAGATATAGACTTTGAGCAGCTCTTGGTCCAATGGGAAGACAGACAAAAGCAAGTAATTTTACTGAAAATTGTACAGTAAAAACTAATATAGAGGCTAGCGATATACAGTGTACTTGAAGGCCTCAGTCCAGTCTACATCATCAAATAAAGCCAAGTGTGATGCCCCACCCTTGTAATCCTATCAGGCAAGGGATCAGAAGTTCAAAAGCTCGTCTTTAAAAAGGGGGCAAGAGGACTATGTGCCAACTAGATGGCTTAGTGGGTAAAGTTGCTTGTCACCAAGGTTGATGGACCCACATGGTAATTGGAAAAAATTAATTCCATGAAAGCTGTTCTCTGACTTACCTACCTACACACACATATACACACATTAAATAAAAACATAATTTTTTTAAACTTCTGCTTTAGAAAATAAATTATATAACATAAACATATTTTTCTTCTTGGAATTTTCAAGAAAGTAAAAAGCAAAGCACCGCCCAGAACCGGATCTTTTATGGCCAGGGTCACTGCACAGTGAACTGCTTGGCAAACAAGAGGCAACACTATTTCCCTCTGGAGAATATTGGCTCATGTCTTGCTCCTCTACACGCTCCCTCCAGCCAGCCAGGACTTCACTGAAGTGGACATCAGGGAGAAAGAAGGCTGGCTCCTCTGGGCAGAGCTGACTTAGCTGTGAACTCCTGAGTAAACGCCAGCACTGCTGCATAGTCAGGACCTGGCATGGGGACCTGGGAGGCTGGAAAGGCAGGGCAGGCTCAGGCCCTGTCCACCACATCCACTCACCCTTCTTCACAGCCACAGTGAGGGTGGATGTGCTGCTCAGGCCCTGCCGGTCTCTCACTGTTAAACGGAAGTGGTAGGTACCCAGCTGAAGGCCACGCACGGTGGCAATGGCTTTGTCCACGTCCTCCATCTCCACTGCACTGGGGCCTCTGGAAAATGGGGATGTGTAGACAGAAGGTGCGACATGAGACCTGTGCCCTAGTAAATGATTCTACTTCTGACCATAGTAACCATCTGGTATTCTACAGAGTTTTAAGATAACTTTATATGCACACATATTCTCTAGCTTGGCATGAGGGCCAAAGCTAAAGCCAGTTTCAAACAAATTATACGGGGTTCCAGGAAAAGGGTTTTCTTTTCTTTTTTAAAATTGAGATGCCACTGACATACTCTCTTTTTAGAAAATGGAACTTTAAGAAAGAGCTCATTTTTTTTTAAAGATAGGGGTTCTCTATGTAGCCCAGGCTAGCCTTGAACTCATGATGAGCTTTCGGCTTCAGCCTATTAAGTGCTGAGATTAAGAGTGTGCACTACCATTCCCAGCCTCCCATTTCTTCTAGCTTTGGGGCATGTGTAGAAGAGGAAGGCATGGGCCAGATGCTGGGCCATCACGTCTAGTCATTGAGGGCTTAGGCTTGGTCCTCTGACAGCCGCAGGTTTGTGTCTCCATGCAGCCTCCTCCTGTTAGGAAACCTAAGCTACCCAGCCTGGCTGGCTTCTTCCAGCTTGAGTTTTTAAACTTTAAAATGGGGATGATCCAGGCCAGCGTGGTGCATGTGCCTTTAATCCCAGCATGTGGGAGGTAGAGGATAGTCAAAGGCAGGTGGATCTCCCTGAGCTGAAGGCCAGCCTGGTCTACGTAGAGAGTTCCAGACAAGTCAGGTCTACACAGTAAAATCCTGCCTCAAAATAAACAAACAGAAAACGGGAATGATGCCGTCCCTCTTCTGAAGCCATGTAGTATTGAGACACACTAGGTAAGAGCTCAGCAAATGCTGATACAATTCCACCTTGAACTCTGTATATCTGTTGTGTGCAGTCACAGGGCTGCTTGGGTATAAACAAACCAAACACAGCTTTCTCTACATCTCTTTTACCAGAAAGCTCACCGTACCCCAAGCCAGCCGTGTCCACCTATTCTAGGCTCCACTTCCCTCCAGTGCCAACCAGCCAATGTCCACCTTCTCTAGGACAATACCATCTATTTGTTTGCTTGTTTATGTGGGATTGGGGCTGGGGGGGGTGCTGCTATATATCTTGGGCTAGCCTTGAACTCAAGAGTTTCCTGCCTCAGCCTCCCAAGCACAGTGATTGCAAAGTGTGCACCAGCATGCCTGTAATACATATCTTTATCAATAAGGCTCAGTTACTCTCTGCTTAGATCTTGACTCCTCAACAAGCTCAAGTTGTTGTTTAGTGAAGTCCTCCAGGGAAGGGATGCTGTCCTCATCAGTGACACAGCCTTGTTGGATCCACTACCTGATGTGCTCCCAGTGGTAACAGACGATGCCGTGGTCATCACTGCTCCTGCTCCCGTCCAGTGTAGTACTCTGCACCGGCAAGAACAGCTCCTTACTGGGGCCCACCACAGCCACCGGAGCCTGGTTGTTTTCTAGAATTGCAGATATTCAAGAAAGGAAAGAAGAGAGGGAGGAAGGAGAGGAGGAGGGGGAGGAAGAGGAAGAGGAGGGTAAGGAGAAAACAAGACAGAAGGAGGGAGGGACAGTGAGGAGGAGGAAGGAAGATAGGGAAGGAAGGAAGAAGAATTTAGGGAGGAGAGAAAAGAGAGAACAGAAGGCGGTGTACATAGGCTTCTCTTCTGTCTCTGCATCCCACCATCTAGCACAGTACTTGCTAAATAGCAAATGTTGAAAATATTTCAGTTGTAGGTTGGAGAGACCTGGGTTCAATTTCCTGTATCCACGAGGCAGCTCACAAAAGTCTGTGACTCCAGTTCCGATGTGTCTTTCTGGCTTCATAGACACATGTAAGCCAAACATCCATGCACATAAAAATAAATAAATATTTTTACAAAGGAAAATATCTCAGTGGAATGTTGAAAGAAAAAGAAATAAAACTCATGGTGTTAATTTTATGAATAGCTACTATTTCTGCTTCTCTTCCCCTGCATAAATAAATAAATAAATAAATAAATAAATAGCCACATGTCCAAGCTAAGCACCACATAGCCACAGCCATTACCATGGGGACATAGTGTCTTCCCCCCACTGCCGCCCCACTGTCCTCCTCAGTATGCAGTATGATCCTGGCCTACACACAGGCCTGGTGTGTTCTCTCTCTCTCTCTCTCTCTCTCTCTCTCTCTCTCTCTCTCTCTCTCCCTCTCGCTTTAGTTCTTCAGTGTACCCAGCCTCCTCACAACCTGTGGTGTCTGAGAATCTGGTCCCCTCTTTCTAAATGCCTTTCTTCTTGCCCTCCTCTCCCCATCCTTCTCCTCCTGATCATCCGCCATGAGTGTGGCAACTGAGTTATTTATGGACCCAAGTGCTCTGTGGGAGCTCTTTATGTGTTTCCTTACTGAGGAAAAGCACCTGAATAATTTCATGTCACTTCGCAGGCACTTGCCCCAGCCCCGGAAGGGTAGAGGCCAGGTCCATCGTTTTTAATTCCACATCCCTAGGGTCTGGCTCAGAGCACCTTAAACAGCTTAGCTGAATCATTTGGTGAGAGAGAAAAAAAAATGTAGCTGTCTTTCAGTTGAGACTGTCCCATCATCAGTGTACTGGTAATGGTGTGGAAACAGCAAGCCTTTTATAGAGACGTTTTGAAGCCAAGACCATCATAAGCAAGGTCTGCCTGGCTACCTGGGAATCTCCTGGAGGCTAGGGTGGCAGAGGCCTACATTTTTTTTCCCCAAGACTGGGTTTCTCTGTGTAGCCTTGGCTGGCCTAGACTCACTTTGTAGACCAGGCTGGCCTCGAACTCACTGAGATCCACCTGCCTCTGCCTTCCAAATGCTAAGATTAAAGGCATGCACCACCTTGCCTGGTTTGAGGCCTGAATTTTTATAAGACTAATAAGTGAGTGGAATCTGTGTCAAAGCCCCAGTGTCTGGCTGCATCTGAGTGTCAGGCCACACAGCCAGTCAGTCTCCTCAAGATGCCCTGGGACTCTCCCAAGGGGAGTACAACAGCCAAAGGAGTGATCACATGACAAGTCAGGACACATGTGATGCTGACAATGACTCTCATTTTGTCGTTCCTGCTATGGCTTAGAGACATATAACAAGGCTCACAACCCCAAAGAAAAACTGGTTTCCTGTGCCACATCAGTTCTCATGTCTCTGATTTCCTGCCAGCTCAGGAATCTCAAGATGCTACCACCAAGTTAGACATATCTGAAGGCCAAGGGTCTAGTTATCATTTTCACTTTCATCTCTGGGGTCAAATCTCACTTGTGTCTCACCTACCAGCCTGGACAGTCACAGTGACCAAAGTGGTAGATTGTTGTCCCGAGGAATCCGTCACCATCAGCTGAAATGTGTATTCTCCTTCCTGCAGCTCAGACAAGTGAAGGTATGGGGTCTGCACTCCCTACAAAACAGCAAACAGGAAAAATAAAGAAACTATCATTAAAGAAGTGTGAGGAGCCGGCAGTGGTGGCGCACGCCTTTAATCCCAGCACTCGGGAGGCAGTGTCAGGAGGATCTCTGTGAGTTCGAGGCCAGCCTGGTCTACAAAGTGAGTCCAGGACAGCCAAGGCTACACAGAGAAACCCTGTCTCGAAAAATCAAAAAAACAAACAACAAAAAAAAAGTGCTAGGAAACAGTGTGCCATGCAGATGTTTCTGGTCTTACTTAAGGCAGAAATCCTGCTTGAAAACAAGCAGGGTGCAATGCTGCGGACCTACACACTGGCAACTTAGTGTCCTAGTTACATTTTTATTTTTTGCAACTTGACACAACCTAGGGTCATCTGGGAAGAGGGAACTGCAGTTGAGAAAATGCCTCTATCAGATTGGCTTGTAGGCAAGTGTGTGGTGTCCTTTTCTTGATTGATGACATATTTTAGAGAACCCAGCCGTGGTGCCACCCCTAGGCAGGTGGTCCTCGGTTGTATGAGAAAGCAGGCGAGCAAGCCTTAAGCAGTGTACCTCCTCTTTGGTTCCTGCCTTCCGGCTCTGGTCTTGGGTTCCTGCCCTGACTTCCCTTGATAACGGAGTACAACCAGTGAGGCGAGATAAGACTTTTCCTCACCAACATTACCTTTGGCCGCCATCTTTATCACAGCAACAGAAAGCAAAGACTCCTGGGAAACTGAAACAAGAGGGAGGCAAATGCAAGGCCTGCCAGGGATACAAGCAAATTCAGGGCCAATCTGTGTAGCTTAGGAAGACCCGAGCTCGGACAATAAAAATATAAAAAGGAATAGGGATGCTGCTCAGTGATGGAGTGCTTGCCTGCCACATGCTGGGTTCAGTGCATGCAAACGTTAAAAGAAGGGAAGGAGCAGAGTGTGGTGGCACACGCCTTTAATCTTGGCGCTCAGGATGGACAGCCGGGTAATATGTCGTGAGACCCTGTCTCCCAAAAGGGGTCAGGGGAGGGGAAAGAAGGAGAGTCGGAGGAAAGACGAAAAATCAAACAGGTGTGAACCCAAGAAAATGTAATTTTGAGTCTGTCATGTATCCTCATATCACTGCAAGAATGTAAACTAATAAAACTTCAGGGTCCAGGGATGGAGTCATGTGAGAAAACTCCAAGAAACCAAGCCAAGAGTTATTTTGAAAGCACCAAACTGTTCTTGAATCAAGCTTGTGTGCTCCTCCCAGGTGTGGCAGAGAGGGGGCAAGGGTGTTTACTTCAGATGGTTCCTTACAACTGACTGTTGTGTTTGTTTATATGCCTCTATGGAAACCTGTTTGCCATGTACAGCTTGTTCGCCAAGTGAGGCGTGCCCTTGTGATTGCACACTTTACTCATGTGCAACCTCCCAGGTCCCACCGCCTCCAGAGCGGTAAACACGTAGTCTCTGCTAAGGGGACACAGGCACGCATCCTTCACCAAGCAAGCCCACTTTTCAGCATCTCTTCCTCAGAGATCACAGCAGGCCACAGTGCATGCTCACCAAACACAATTTGCGATGGGCAGTGCAGCCATGAGAACAATTTAGATGCTTGCCCACAGCGGGATGCCTGACCCAACAATGCTAGTAATAATGAAAGGATGAGGTGGTACATGGACACTAAAGTGAAAACGTCAGCCAGGCCTGCTGGTATACGCTGTCATTCCAGTCCTGGGAACAGAAAGCTGAGTAACCCCGAGTAAGGAGACAGCTTACCTACAGCAAAGGTTGCACGTTATTTTGTCTTTAGACAAATGCACTTCAAGGTTTGAACAGATTGCGCAGGAGCCGTAGTTCATACAGTAGAGCATCTGTCTAACGTACACAAAGCCCTAGGTTTGATCCTTACCAACACACACAAATCACTCTTTAAAAGAAACTTCTACATGTTAGATGTAGACAAGAGAGTACAGATTTCAGTAAACAGGGCAAACAAAATAATAACTGCTTTTCTGGTAATGAGGTTAGATCCCAAGACTTAAATACTGCTCTACCAAATACTGAGTCAGCTCCCCTTCCTGACTGACCTCACGATCTGGTTGAAACAGCAGGATGGACCGCTTGGTTGCTGGTCTGTGCTCACCTGGGCATATGAGAACAAGGGATGCAAACCTGGGGGAGATTTGTGAGGTTAGAAGCTCTTCCAACGGTTTCATGGTTTGAGAAATGTATAAAATAGATTTTCTGATTTAACAACCTCCCTGAACCAAGAATAGATGATAGATAGATGGATAGATGGATGGACAGGTGGACAGACAGATGGACAGAAAGACAGACAGACAGATAGCTGACCCAGACAAGTCTGCATGCAGGCAGGATAGAGGACTTGCCTGCATGCCCATCTCTTTGCTCTCACCGCCAGGGCCTGGGGACCACTCATACAGGACAATCTGGTGATCATCGCTGCTCTGGTTTCCATTCAAAGTGATGGTGTTTTGGGGCAAAGTTATGGTCTGATTTGGCCCTGCATTGGCAACAGGTGGGTAGTCCACAGGACCATGGACGATGAGGGTTGCAGTGGTGGAGTTAATAGCGCCATCCGAGTCTGTGACGGTCAATCTATAAAGAAAAAAGGAGGTTTTTTTGTTGTGGTGGTGGTTTTTTTTGGTTTTTTGGTTTTGTTTTTGTTTTGTTTTTCTCCAAGACAGAGTTTCTCTGTGTAACAACCCTGGCTGTCCTGGACTGACTTTGTAGACCAGGCTGGCCTCGAACTCACAGAGATCTGCCTGCCTCTGTCTCCCAAGTGCTGGGATTAAAGGCGTGTGCCACCACACCAGGCCTGAAAAGGAAGCTCTTATATCTAGGATTATGACACATCTGAAAGTATGTGGTCACCTTAGCATGCTCAGACTAGGCATTCTCAGAAGAGGTGAAAATAGAAACTTGAGAATGAGGCTAAGAAAAACACATAGGCCGGAGATTTTTCTTTGCTTCTGTTGCCATAGATTCATTTTATTTTCAGTCATAATATGTTCCCCACATTGAGGCTTAGCTTCTATGAATTTACTAGTCTTTGAGATGCTGAGTGGAGTGTTTGCAAAGTGTTTTAGAGTTAAGCATTTTCAAATACACACCTACACACACACACCAAAAAAAAAAAGAAAACTGCCCAGGCCCTCCCATACAGAAATGATCCCTCCTGTGGTCCCAGAACAGCACAATCTCCACTGGCTCATTCACCCTTGGTGAGGGTGGGGCGTGCGGTGGGGTGTCCGGGAGCTGAGCTGCATGAATAGAGAACAACACCTGGGAAAGAACACCGCCAGGTAAATTGTATATGAAGGGTCATCGCCTCTTCTGGGCTTCTTTTCACACTTCCTACAAACTCCACAGAGACAAGGGCCAGACTCCAGCTGGAGCTTTGACCACAAACCAACCGCTGGCGTCTCTCCCATCAGAACTTCAACCCAAGTTAGGAAAAAAGAAAAAGGCTTAAAGCAGCATGTGAATAGAAAAGGCGCCCAAATGCCATACTATCCAGAGAGCTCACTTTTAGGTCATGGATGATGGAGAAATATTTTATTTCCTTCTGCTTAGAGATATATTGCTTTTATTTTTTATAGAAAGCATCAGTTTCAAGAAATAGTTGAAAGAGAAGTCCTGGGTAGACATAATGAAGGTGGAACCCACTTGCCTAAAAGTGTAGTTACCAGGATCTAGGTTCGACAGTTGTAAGACTGGGGCATCAGCCGGAAACACCTCTGCTAGGAAGGGCCCGTCAACTTCTTGCCAGTGGTAACTCACTATTTTAGTATCATCTGTACTTTCTACAAAGATGAAGAAAACAAAATCCAGAATGAATTATGGGAATAGTGAGATGAAAGCTTTTTAACTTACTGAATATTTAAATGTGCTTAGTACAAATAAACATTTATGCAGACCTCAGCGGGATGCAGGATGCATTGCAGCCGGCTCCCAGTCCCTACTGTTTTGTTTTTGTTTGTTTGTTTGTTTGTTTTTTTAGATTTCCATAGGTTTGAGCAGGGCTATTCTAACCTGCTGAATATTTAAGATGCAGAGTGACAGGTGCTGTAGCACAGCTCCCGCTCACCTTGGTGACAGTGACATGCTACCAACAGCTTCACATCTGAACTAGCAGATGTTGTTACCACGATTAAATGTGAGTCCAGAGAAAAACTCTATCTTGCAATAAATTTTTTTGACTTTAAAGAAGAAACCAGGGCAGGCCTGAGATGGCTCAGCAGTTAAAGGCACCCATGGCTACGGATAGAGGTCTGAGCTTAATTGCTGGGCCCCACAAGGTGCAAGGAGAGAACTGACTACCAACAGTTCTCCTCTAAGCCCTGCACCTGCACCATGGTGTGAACATACACACGCGCGCGCACATACACACACACACACACACACACACACACACACGCATGTGTGCACACACACAGAGGCATGTGTACATACATGCACATACACAGAGACACACACGCACAATGCACATGCACACACATACAAACAGAAGGCTGGGACTGTAGCTCAGTGATACAGTGCTTCGCTACCATGCATGTGAAGCCCTGGGTTTGATCCCCGGGAGAAGGGGGCTGTGGCTTGGCATGGCAGTTCACCAGAGTTCAGGACACAAAGGCAGGAGTATCATCCTAAGTTCAAGGCCAGCCTGGGCTACATAGTGAGACCTTGTCTCACAAAAGAACGGGGCTGGGGGATACAGCACAGTGACAGAGTGTTTGCCTAACATCCACAAAGACCTAGGTTCAATCTCCATATCACAAAAATAAACATATTATTTAAATGATAAAAGAGAGCAACAATATGTCATATAGGACCATGGATTTGTATAGACCTCAGAGGGAAGCTGGCTTTTCCTCACATTCATTTAGGGAATTGGTTGATGTGGCTGACTAATAATCCTGTGTTGTTTTTGTAACTAAGCTATGCTGAGTCAAAAGATTTAAAATATTGTGAGGTCTCTTTTTCATAATATTATTTCCATTTAAAGTGCTCTCTGTCACCCAGGCATAGAGGCACACATTCCTATAATCCCAGCACTTTGGAAAGGGTCAAAAGGGTAACAGGAGGGCAAGGTCAACCTAAAGTGCATAGCAAGTATGGTGCCAGCCTGAGCTGCGTGAGAGAGCAGGCAAACGGACAAAGGTGCTGGAGGACGTGGACGTGACACTGAATCGGTGTGAGCAGTCACATCATTGCAATGTCCACATCTGCAGACTAGGAGACAGAGCAACATTCCTGAGTGACAAGCCACGACCACCACGGCTTTTCACTCTCGGCAGGACACTGGGTTAACTTTGTGGCTAGGTGAACATGAAAGCAGTTGCTGAGCACATCACACTGTTAAACCAAGGGAACACTGCATGTGCTCGCAGGCTATTCTCATTTGTAGAGACGCACGAAGCTTTGGTTTTTCAAGACAGGGTTTCTCTGTGTAGCCTTGGCTGTCCTAGGCTGGCTTTGTAGCCCAGGCTGGCCTCGAACTCACAGCAATCCGCCTGCCTCTGCCTCCCTGAGTGCTGGGATTACAGGCGTGAGCCACTGTGCCTGGCTTGGACACATGAAGTTATACTACCCTCATTCTCTACTTAAAGTAATTCTGAATAAATTCATAAGCAAAATACTACCCACTCTCACTAAAGCGAACCTCACCCATATTTAAAGGTTCTGTCCAATTGCTAATATTATAAATGCTACATGATTCATAAGAGAATCTTTAGTAATTATATGAATTATAAGTCAAATATCTGACTTTAAAGAACACTGTATTTCTTTGTTTGTACTTGGTTTTAGACAGTGTCCCATGTATCCCGGGCTGGCCTGGAACTCCCTAAGGAGCTGAAGATGACCTTGAATGCCCATGCATCCTGCCTTTGCTACCCAAGGGCTAGGATTACAGGCATGCTCCCATTCCTGGCTGGAAGCTGGAGAGCCTAGGACAGGAAGACACTGTCACAGTGTAACTGTAGGTCTTCTTGGCCTTGACACAGGCAGCTCAATCTGACAGCACAAACACCAGAAACCACCGAAACATGGAGGATACACACGGCTACCATCCATCAGGGCTGAGGTCAAAGGCACAGTGAACTCTTGTGTCTTGGGAGAAACAACAGCTACCGGTGGCTGGTTGACTCTTGCAGCTGTGGGACAGGAAAAAACAAACAAACAAAACCAAAAACAGACAGCAGGTAAGCCTACATCAATTACACATACCAGTCACACACAAGCAAAGGCATCCTCTTTCTAAAAGCTTTTTTTGTTTGTTTTTTGTTTTTTGAGACAGGGACTCTCTGTATAGCCCTGGCTGTCCTGGACTCACTTTGTAGACCAGGCTGGCCTCAAACTCACAGCGATCCACCTGCCTCTGCCTGCCAAGTGCTGGGATTAAAGGCTCTAAAAGCTTGTTCTAAGCATCCTATAGAGGTCTTCATCCTCCCAGGTCTCAACTGTGCAGAACTCTGTAAAGTTTTAAACCCCTCCTGTGGATTGTCTGTCAGTTTACATTTCTATAGGTAATCTCAGATGCAAGACGTGAGTTATGGAATGTGTGCAGTGACTACAGAAAAGAAGAAGCCTCCAGTTCACTATGGATGGCCGCAAAGTCCTGATCCCCCTGCCTGTGCCTCCCAAGTGCTAGGATTACAGGGTGAATATAGGTGTGTTCAGTGCTGGGCAAGCATTCTACCAACCAACCTACATCCCAAGACCATGAATAGGATCTTGAGTCTTTGACTGGAGGCCCTACCACCATCACCAGAGTTCAGCAGTAATAAAGAGACTGTGGGAAAGGTAGAACTGGCAGGCCTGGAGAGATGGGTAGGAGGTGGGGTTGCTACAAACACGATGATGCAGGCCAGTGGCTCAGCTGAGCTGATGGGTAAGTGGGAGCTAGGATACAGAGTGGGATGTGCCGACCAGGACCAAAAGTCGCCTCCTCTAACCCACACCCATAATGCACTGCATTATGACCCAGGGATGAGCTTCATAGGCCATGACACACATGTGCCCCCGATCCTCTAGCAGCACAGAGGAATACATTTGAAATAACCGTGGTCCTACATGAAAGTTGAACTGTGAGGAAAGAAAGTGGATAGAGCTAAGTGTTGGAGAGGGATGGCCAAGGTACAGTGCGTCCTCATTCCAGAAAAGCAAGCAGTTACCATGTTTAATTGAGAAGCCATGTCAAGTGAATGCTAGACTTATGTAAAAAGCAAAAGAAAACAAAGACAGAAAGGCCAAACATAATCCTTGCATGTTTTCTCTACAATGGTGCCTGTGGTGCCTTAAATGAGAATAACTCCCAAAGACTCATATATTTGAATGACTAACTACTCAGCAGGGAGTGGAACTGTTGAGAAGGGTTAGGGGCGTGGCCATGATGGGAGTGGGTGTGGCCTTGCTGGAGGCAGCCTGCCACTGGCGATGGGCTTTGAGGCCCAGCCCCCACCCCCACCTTGCCTGCTCACCTGCCTGCCTGTGGATCGGAATGTAAAGCTTTCAGCTACTCTTCCAGCACCATACCATGCCTGCGTTCAAACTGCCATGTTCCCTGCCACAATGCTAACAGCCTAAGCCTCTGAAGCTGTAAGCAAGCCCCGGTCAACTGCTTTCCTTTTATAAGAGTTGCCTTCTAACAGTTGCCTTGGTCATGGTGTCTCTTCGTGGCAATACAACTCTAATTAAGTCAGTGTCTAAGGTAAAAATAAAAGAATATGTGTTTAAAAATTGTCTGGTCCAAACACCAAAAGGCAGTCCCAACATCGATCAAGGAGCTCAACTTGAACTACAGAATCTGTGATGGTTAGAGAAAAGCTAGCACTCCTCAGGAACTTGTGAAGTCAAAATGAGTCTTTCCCCTTTGTTAGGATTCTGCTACAGTCCGCCTACCTGTGATGTCACTGCTTACCTGCCACGGGGGCGTGGCCCTGCCCTGGACCACATAAAAGAACAGACTCTCTCTCTCTCTCTCTCTCTCTCTCTCTCTCTCTCTCTCTCTCTCTCTCTCTCTCCTCTCTCCCTCTCTCCCTCTCCCTCTCCCTCTCCCTCTCCCTCTCCCTCTCCCTCTCCCTCCCTCTCCCTCTCCCTCTCCCTCTCCCTCCCTCTCCCTCTCCCTC
>OU015746.1:58091765-58117838 GCA_907169655.1 Acomys percivali | reverse complement strand
AAGAAGAAGAAGAAGAAGAAGAAGAAGAAGAAGAAGAAGAAGAAGAAGAAGAAGAAGAAGAAGAAGAAGAAGAAGAAGAAACCAACAGCTCAATATGCACTCAATGACTGAATTTACAAAAATTTGGAAGAGCTTTAAAAAAATGAAGAGATAAATATAACCCGTTTGGGGCCAATTACAACAACCCAATACAGTAATGACACAGGGACCTTCTATATTTATTAGGAACTCTTGGCCTTAGCTTAGGCTTGTTCCCAACTAGCTCCTAAATTCATCCCTTTGTAACTATCTACATTCTGCCACATTGCCTGTTACCTCTCAGTCTTAGTCCCAGCACTGTTTCCTCCTCCATGTCTGGTGGATGACTCTCTGTGCCTCTCTTTCCCAGCATTCCTATCTCTGCCAGAAGTCCTGTCTTCCTCTCCTGCCTTTGTTATAGGCCATTCAGTTCTTTATTAAACCAATCAGAAGGTGTTGGGAGGGAGTGTTTACAAAATATAATGCAGGCAACAGAATAACAATACCAAGGCCTGTAGTTAGGTCTCTGCCAGCACAGAAATCAGCATTTGAATAATATAAAGACAACCTTCACACGGGGTACAAAAAGATCACCCAACAGAAAAGTTATGAGATTGAGAGAGCTCGGAGAAACTCAGTTCTCACTAGGCTGCTGAAGCAGTGGGTAATTAAGCCCTGTTAAACACTGTTGAAGACTATTTTTGGCTCCCTGGGATTAGAACTGTTAGCCTTACCTTTTCGGTAAACATATCCCACCCCAGGGTCTTGTGATGTATCCCTGCCTTGCTGTGTAGACAAGGATAGCCTCAAATACACAGAGATCCGCCTGCCTCTGCATCCTGTGTGCTGGGATTGAAGGCTTATATCAACATGCCCAACTGAAAACACACTTTTAATGATTTCTGTGAGACTGTTAAGAACCCAATATTTGGCAGGGGTGGTGAAGCACACCTTTAATTCTAGCACTTGAGAGGCAGAGGCAGGTGGCTCTCTGTCAGTTTGAGGTCGGCCTGGTTCACATAGCGAGTTTCAGGATATCCAGAGCTATACAATAGAGACCCCCATCTTAAAAACAAAAACAAAAACAAACAAAACCCCTTGCCATTTCACTTGACCTGGCAGCCCTGAGTGGAGTAGCATCAGCCAAGCAGCTTTATGGCTACCCACTGCTCTGAAGACTCCAGAGACACCTTGAGGAAGCTGCAAAGCAACTATAGCTGTTTACTGCTAAAGCAACGCTTTAACTCCAAAAGGCACTATTCCCTCCATGACGTCCAGCAGCCTTTCTTTCATCACAAGCCCAGATAATCCTGCAACCATTTCACACAGGACAAGAAGGGCCATGCCTCTTGGTGACCCAGCAGAAGACCTATGACCCTAACTGTAAGCCCAATCCTTCATGTGCTTTAAAGGACTGTTCTGCAGTTGTATAAATACCCTTGCCACATTCCCTTCTGATTACATGCAAGGTGTTTGGCTCAATTTTTAGGTCAGCCAGGTGGGACCCTCCTGTACTGCTCAGTGGTATTACAATATTAGGATTATTTAAAATCTTCTGATACCCCAAATCCCAAAGTCTTCCATATTTCTCCAGCAATAGCAGGGTCAGGCCTACCAGCAACACTGCTCCATGGTACTGACTTCTGCTCTACTCACTGTTCTACTGCTGTGAAAAGGCATCACAGCCAAGGCAACCCTTATAAAAGAAATAATTTAACCATAGGCTTGCTTACAGTTTCAGAGGGTTATCCTATTGTCCGGGTGGAAGCACAGTGGGACTATGGTGCTGGAGCAGTGGCTGAGAGCTACACCCTGATCTGCAGACAGAGAGATGCTGGGCCTTGTGTGGGCAAGAGCCCACAGCCAGTGACAAACTTCCTCCAACAAAGATGCAACCTACTCCAACAAGGCCACATCTTCTGATCCTAATAATCCTTCTTAAATAGTGCCATTCCCTGATGATTAAGCATTCAAATATATGAGCCTATGGGAGCCATGCTTATTCAAACTACCATATACATCAATTACATCACAACATATACATACACTCATATGTATATATATGCATATACATACATACATACATACATACATACATACATACATACATACATTCGTTAATTTGGAGGCAGTGTTTCTCCATGTAGCTTCAGCTGTCCTGGACTCCCTTTGTAAACCAAGCTGGCCTTTTAACTCACAGAGATCCACCTGCCTCTGCCTTCCTGAGGGCTGAGATTACAGGTGTACGCCACAACACCTGGCTTATATAAATTTTCTTTATACAACATATTCAAATCAGTTTTCCCTCCTCAAACTCATGTTCTTAGATTTTTTTTGCATAAAATTATTCAGATATTAACCAAGAGATTACAATCTATTTTAATTTTAATTAAAAAGTGGTTTATTTGTAAGCTTTAGTCTTTTTTTTTTTTCAGGTAAACTAGTAATACCTTCTATTTTTTTTTAATTTAGCCAAGTGTGCTGGCTGTAATCTCAGCACTCAGGGAGGCAGAGGCAGGTGGATCTCTGAGCTTGAGACCAGCCTGGTCTACAAAGCAAGTCTGGGACAGCCAAGGCTACACAGAGAAACATGGTCTTGAAAACCCAAGAAAAGAAAAATCAAAACAAACAAACAAACAAACAAACAAAAAAACCAACCAAATAAAAGCAGACTTGGGGGACTCAGTTCTCTTTGAACCATGTGAGACCTGGAATCAGACTCAGGTTGTCGGGTTTGGTGGGAGATGCTATTACCTACTAAGCGGTGTCACTGGCCCTGGTGGTAGGGTTTTGTTGTTGGGTGTTGTTTTGGTTTTGTGGGGTGGGGGTTGGGGGTCAGGGTATCATGCAGTCCTGATTAATTTCAAACTTACTACAGAGTGAAGGATGAACTTGAATTCCAGATCTTCCTGCGCCCCTCCTCCAAGTGCTGGAATTCCACACTTGTATCAATCACCCTTAGCTAGTTTTTCTTACTCAACTATACTTCAACAAAGGTGATAGAAAAAATGTAATACAAGGGCCCAAGAGTAGATGAGAACAATTTCCAGTCTAAGATATTCTGAGCAGGTGAGTTAGTGTGGATTTGAATCCTTCCCAAATGCATTTGGAATTTAAACTTATTTTATGAAGTGTGATGATAAGGGGTGAGCACTAATGGATGGGATTTATGTTATGTGGTTTTCTGAGACAAGGTCTCTGTAGTCTTGTAAAATAATCCTTTTAAAGGAAATAAAACAATAACCCACCAGTTATTTTGTGCCTATCAAAGCAACTCTCCTTTCTTGGAGTATTAAATTGGCATGCCTTTAGATCATATCTATTATATTTATTGTTTGTATATGTTACAAGGGAATTTTCTGATGTTTCTAATGAAACAACTTTATACATCAGGAAAAGAGTTAGGGCACAATTAAAATAATTCTACTTCTGCCGGGCACGGTGGCACAGTCAGCACTCTGGGAGGCAGTGACAGCAGGATCTCTGTGAGCTCGAGATCTACAAATGAAGTTCAGGACAGACCCTGTCTCGAAAAACGAAAAAACAGGAGAGAGAGAGAAAAAAAAAGACAACCTACTTCTAGTGCCATATTATTTTGAAGAAATGAATTTTTTTCCCTGAACACCTTTATCTCAAAAATAACTTTTATTGCACTGGAGAGGTGGCTCGGTGGTAAAAGCACTCGCTGCTCTTTCGGAGAACTCAAGTTTGGTTCCCAGTACTCACACAAGGCAGGTCACACCGCCTCTTCCGGTCTCTCTTCTGGTCTCTCTGGTGCCCAGACACAGGTAGCATACATACAGTGACATAAGTATACTTTTTAAATCTTCACACAACCTGATGAACAGATCAAGTTCTGGGACAGCCAGGGCTATACAGAAAACAACAACAACAACAACAAAAACAAAACACAAGCCGGTGTTTTTTAAAAAAGCATTTCTGTACATATTATCTTATTTTACTGATCTTCCTTTTTGGGGGTGGGGGGGCATTGAGACAGGGTCTCTCTGTGTTAGCCTTGGGGGCATTGAGACAGGGTCTCTCTGTGTTAGCCTTGGATAGTCTGGACTTGCTTTGTTGTAGACCAGGCTGACCTCAAACTCACAGCAATCCGCCTGCTTCTGCCCCCCACCCACTCCCTCCCACCCCCCAACCCTCCCAACCCCGAGTGCTGAGGTTAAAGGCCTGCGCCACTATGTCTGGCTTTAATGATCTTCTTAATGGGTCTCTATGTTTGGGTCCTAGCACCTATGTCAGGAAACTCACAAGTGCCTTGAACCCTACCTAGCTCTAGGGCGTCCAAGTTCCCGCACTTGGCAGACAGACACACAAATAAAAAATAAAAATGTTTATTAAAACAAGAGACAACAGCATCCCTCAGTGTTTCCAAACCTGGCCTCCAACACTTGGGTCTGAACAATCCTTGCAGCTCAGCATGTGGAAGTTTTATTGTCTTATTTTAATTCTTATATTTTTGCTGGTGAGTCCAGCCTTTAATGCCTGAGCCATCTCTCCAGCCATCTTATGTTACTTCTTATAGACACTCCAGTGAGTAGGTCTTACTATTTTCTATATTTTACAGAGGAGGAGACTGCCACTAACAGCGGAACCACAACCCTAAGCAGGCCATCTTTCTCATCAGGCTATCTATGTCACTCACCTCTGACACCCCCCCCCCCCCCCACAACAGGCATCCCTACGTCTACAGATTTATTTAAAAAAAAAAAAAAAATTCTGTTTCAGGGGAGGTGCTTAAACCAAGAGAAAAACCCCTCCAACATATGCATTCTCTTATAACTTACTGATGTGCTCGCTCCTTCAGCTTTCTAAATTGTGAGGGTGTTAGCTGAGCTGTTTGTGTTTTTCTAAAAGGAAATGCATCCCCTGCCTTGGCATTTTACACAGCAAAGATGTGATGTGTGTTCCTGTTACCTGTGGGTCTAAAAATTCCTGCTGTATTTTTTTTTTTTTAATCTCCTTTTCAGATTGTAGAGAATTCTGCTTTCTCCGCGAGTTCTAAGTTTCAAACTGAACTGATATCTCCACTTTGCCCCCAGCTGCATTCGAAATAAGTAAAATCATGAGCACAAAATAAAAACTCACACGTGGCATAACTTCAGTTGTCTCACTGAAGAATTTTCCCAGGCACCATGCATTTCAGGACTAATACAATACACACATTCACTTTAAATATTCTTGTTGGTTTTTTTTTTTTTTTTTTTTTTTAGGAAATGTGATTTTTTTTTTTTCAATTCTTAACAAAACCATCATTCAACTTTTTTATTCGAGCGCTGGAAAAATTATCAACATCTAACTCAGAAAGAAAAATGTTCAGGAAAGCCAGCAATAAACATGAGCACGAATATGATCACACTGCTTTCTCCTTTCATACAATCATGAGAACAAATGGTGTTGAGAGCGACGACTAACGATTCCAGCTTTGTGCCCCTCCTGATAAATCTGTGACATTCCTTGGAGGGAATTCAAAGAGCAGGAAAGAAAGCCTTGAAAGAGTGTTAGGCTTCAGGTGACACTAAGAAGGTAAATGTATTTGGCAAATGGTAACAAGGAACACATCGATAGCACTAAACGAAATTTAAAGGCAATAGTTCGTGTCTAAGGCATGCAATTTGGGAGACTGGAAATATCCCCAAATCTCCCGCCTCCACCAAACAGGGAAACCATCAAATCATGCAACTATCTTGGATCGCTTTTCTTAGGTGTCCAGAGGGACCAGAGAAGTCCTCCTGTTGGTTGCTTTTCACTGGCACCACCTACCTGGTTGATGTCACTTGGCCAGCTGGGCCCTGAGGTGGCTTCTGGGGACACTGAAGCTGGATAATACTGCTGGCTCACTGGAGCGTCACTCACCACCCCACCACCCAGCCTCACGAACACATTCTCACCCCCATCCCTAGGCAGAGGCAACAACTAGGCACTAGCTAGAAATCCGGGGACCTGGAGTCCAGATAGAAAGCCTGCGATTACTGCACAGAGCAGATACGAAATGCATTTAGCAAACGCCAGCACTGAATGAACTTTAAAGAACCCGATTCTTAGGTTTGAGGTCTGTTAGACACCCAAGTCTCCCTGACTCCACCCTACTGAGAACCGGTCTATCAAAACAGGAACGTCAGCGTCGGACAGAGTGCAGGTCTCACCTCCATCTCCAGCGATCTCCAGTGCTCCTGACCGCCCAGAAGCTGGTGTCCAGAAGGGACACCTGCGAGATGCACCTGCTGGCGACACCTGCCTGGCCCTCCTGCTGCACAGACGCTGCCTGCGGGCGCTGGTGATTCAGCGCCTTTCCGCCTCTCGGGTTACCACGGCGACGCACACGCACGCGCACACACGCCCCTAGGGATGGCCTGTGCTGCAGCCCGCACTGCCAAAACAGAGGGCCCTCCGTTTCCCTGCTCTGGTCCCTCGCCCACCTCTTCCCAGCCATGGTTCCAAACTGTTGAGGGGGTGGACAGGTCTTCTAGAAAAATCCTCCGCCCGGGCAGCACGCACCGCCTGGCCCGCTCCTCCAAGTCAAATCACCTGCTATTCAAGTCTTCTTGTTTTCAGCGGAGCTTTTTGTACTCCTCCCCCTCCGATGCATAACTTATCTTCTGGGTTTTAAGTGCTGCTTTCTCATCAAAGGATGGAATCCTGCGCCTAAATAGACACAAACCAACTCTGTACTTTGCAGGTTAAATGGGTGCCGGGTGCATTTTGACATTTGTATCTTGTAGTGAGGATCCAAGTCAGAGGAGATGGGTGGGACACTATTGCTCATGTTTTCAGTATTATTAAGGACATGAAAAGTATCTAGGAAGTGGCACCAAGGGGCAGAAATGGTGGGCAGAGAGTTCCTTACACATCCCATTATCATGGCTTAAAGACTCACTGAGTCGCACACCGGAATAAGCCTCCATGGCACCTTTGTGGAGACACCTCAGACAAGTTACAGACCTATTCAATGCTCCCTGTTATAAAATGGAGATGGTCCAGAACAGCAGTATACTCTAGTGATACCAGAACTCATGAGGCCGAGGCAGGAGAACAGCTACACACTTGAGACCTTCTTACAAGCAGTAAGTTCACAACTGTGGGAGACCCCTGCTGTTTGAGGTTGCAGTCCTGGTCTGGACAGCCTTTCTGAGCAGAACTCCCTCTCTCCAGCAGGGCCTCTGGCGAGTGTCTTCAGACATAGATGCCCCTAACCACCCTTGACACAGCTCCCTGCTAGCTCTCCCCTCCCTGCGCTTAAAGGATAATTAGGTGCTGTGTTCCTATCCATATGATAGGGGCATGCTGCCAAATGTAAAATAAGTATTCTAAAAGTGCCTGGTCAAACCAATTATGATCTCTGTAGTGCTTCCAGGCCCTGCGTCTTGTCTTCTGCCCCTCCTGCCTCGGCAGGCTGGTGACCATCAGCCCCCCAGGGAATAGAACAACACACAGTGTAACTCTTAAGATCTGACACCCTTACACAGACATACATGTGGGCAAATCACCAATGCGTTAAAAGTCGCCCACTTTATCAAACGTGATGACCTAAGTTAGATGCCCGAAGACCCACAGAAATGTTAACTACTCCACGAACTGCCCTCTGGCCTCCGCAGATGTATAGACATTTATACACTTAAAGGTACCATATGGGGTGAACGTGGGAACTAACGGATAACGAACCATTTAGGAGGTGGGGAGGGTGAGCTGTAAAACTGAGAAAGGGCCCCTTCCTTTAATCCCAGGCCTTTGTTTGCAGAGGCAGCAAGCTCCCTGAGTTGTTCAAAGCCAACATGGTCTACAGAGAGAGCTCCAGAACAGCCAAGGCTACACAGAGAAATTGTCTCGAAGAAATTAAAAATACATCAAAGCTCACTGCAGGAAGACATTTCCTCCTTTCTCCCTCCTGCTATGCTTTTTTTGGGGGGTTTTCGAGACAGGGTCATGCTACTTTTTAAAAATGGCAGCTAGAGAAATAAAAGATGTAGGAAAGTGATGCAGGTGGTGTGGAGTCTTTGACAAAGATGAAAATGGCTACATCAGTGTACAACTCTCCCGCCCCAAATACCCCATCAAGACGAATTTAGGAGCAAAACAGTAAGATGAAGGTACCAGAAGGAGATCCTAACGGAGATAATGTCAACTAACTCTACATCCTTAAGAGGCAAGGACAAGATGAGGTCCTACTTTATCCCCCCCCCCGCCCCCCCACAAACATCCAACACAAACAATAAGTCAGCTTTTCTTTTTCATTCCCACTGAAGGCCAGCCCGATGTGAAAGCACTATCCCATCCCTGGCACCCGTGGATGTCACTGAGCTCCCACTAACTGCATTTGTAGGTTTTATTTCCAAGGACATTTTGCACAATAAAAGCATAGAAGTATCTTATTTTGAACGATGGACAGAATGGAAGTCAACAGTTAAAATACACTGCAAATCTGTTCTGGGGGCAGGGAGCTAAGTCGCCTTGGAGGCCTCATGATGTAGCTTAATGGCACTGGTGCTTTGCCTGCATGCATGTCTGGATGAGGGTGCTGGATTCCCTGGAACTATAATTATAGATGGTTGTGAACTGTCATGTGGTTGCTGCGAATTGAACTCAGGTCCTCTAGAGCAGCCAGTGTGCTTTTAACCCCTAAGCCATCTCCCCAGACCCTCAAGCTTTATATTCAAATTGTCTTCTTTTTTTTAAGGTGCTTTAATTAAGGGATGCCTGAGCCTAAATTTTCCCATTTTTGTCAGAGTCTAACTTTGTAGCTCAGGCTAGCCTTAAACTAATGACAATCCTGTGCTGGCCTCAAAAATGTCTGGGATTTGATATAAACACACAACACACACACACACCCTTGGTGATTTCCACTGAAAAGCAACATGCAGGGATATTATCCCAATGGCAATAGAACAGCAAATCCCATAGAGACAAAAAGATCATACTCAGTCTACAAACAACTAAAACATTTTATTTACAGTACATAATTTCATTACAGAAATTTACAAAAAACATATTCTTTATTCACTTCTTGCAAAGTGTTTCCATCTTACCAGTAATTATTATTTTCTTCGTGATTTTTTCCTTAGGAAAAAAAATTTCCATATTGCTAAAGCTGAGCTTACACATTGCCAAGCTGAACTTTGTCATTTATCAGAAAAACATTAACACTAACCAGAACAGTTACTGAGATTTAAAGTGCAAATTTGACTCATAGCTTAGTTATTACATACTGTCAGCTGTCAAAGATTAAGTTGGATGATACAGCTGTTACCTATTCCAGATGGCCTTTCACTTAAGTTTCTAAACTTACAAAACATAAAAGACAAAGTCAAACAGCTTCTCCTTTCCTCTTAATAAACAGTTGATTATACCATTTTGGTGCCTAATTCACATAATAGTGTTGTCAAGGTTAGCCCTGCACCACGGGTACCACTTTAAGTCCTGATAGGAGGAATGAGCAGTTAGCAAGCTGGGAGGTGTTCTTTAAACAAAGCCCACACATCATGAGCACAAGAATGCTTTGGTTTAGTATAAACACCAATTCTTAACTTTGAGGATATAAGCTACAAAGTAAAACAAAACTGTTTTTGCTGTACTAATGATCGGTTTATTAGTTCTTCTGTATTAAACCCAGCTTTCCTAAAAGGTTGAGATCTGTACAGATCCAGAACTACAGCCAACAAGCATGTAACAGGCTTGAATTTGGGAAGCTTTTCACAATACTACATCAAAGTTGCACAGCAGACCCCAGTGATCACTAGGATATCTACCACAGTCCAATTTTTCCAACCCAACAAGGTCTAAACTTTGGGGAATAAGGTGGCCCTCTTCTGCTCTGAAAAATATTCGATCAAAACGATGCTTACAAGCAGCAGGAATCCTGAGATTATTATTTACTCTTGTATCCCATGTATACTGGCAATGTTTAGGCTTGCCCAAAAATTCCCAGACATCGAAAACATTGTTGGGTAAACCACCACATTTGGTAACCTGGAAAGAGAAAGAATACTATGTAAGGTTTATATACCACCACCCCAAAAAGGTGCTTGAAATTATCCCCTGATAAGTGCAACCTTTGCGGGGGGTGGTCCTCTGTTTAATACTGGCTATACTGGACTCACTACATAAACCAGGCTGGCCTTAACTCACAGAGACCCACCTGACTCTGCTTTCCAAGTGCTGGAATTAAAGGCATGTACCACCATGCTTGGGAGTCACTTTGTATATTTGTTTTGAAGACAGGGTTTCACAGTGTAGCCTTGGCTGTCCTGGACTCACCTTGTAGACCAGGCTGGCCTCAAACTTACAAAGATCTGCCTGCCTCTGCCTCCAAGTGCTGGGATTACAGGAGTGTGTCATCTTGACTGGCTGGAGTCAGATTTTTTAAAAAAAAGAAAATATTAACCCTCCCCCCAAAATACCAATAAACAAAAACAAGCAAACAAAAAACAAAAAAATCCCCCAAAACAAAAACCCTAACAATATTGGTTTTCTTTTCCCATTCACACTGTATGATTTAAACTGTTGTGGGCTACTACAACAACATACCAGTGGAGTATAGGCTTAGCATTAGCAATACCCCAGGTTTACTCTCCAATATGAGGGAAAAAAAAAAGTCTTTGTGTGTGTTAGAACGCACACACACCTAACCTTGATAATCATTTGTATGCACAATTTCAAGGCCTTCAGTACACTGACACTACTGTTATTATTTGCACTGTCTGAATGCTGGGATTGAAGGCATTCACCACCAGCCTATTGACATACAATCTATATTTCTAACTCAACTGCACAGGTTACTCAAATATTTTCAGACTAATATTCAGCAACACTATGACCCCAAGTACACAAACATCCTTTCCAGTCCTTCCTTTCACCCTGGATCTACTTCTTAAAGTAGGAAATGCTAGATTGCATGGCAATCCTGTATTTAGTTTCCTGAGGTCTGGAAAAATCCAAAGTGTCTAATCTAAAAACTGAGAGGTTTTTGCTTCAGAACTGACCACAGCAATGTCAGTAGCATGGAATAAAATGGTGATAAATCATGACAGGTAATGCACCACTATATTCTGTTTTCCATGACTTTGATTACATTCCTTTTGTAATTACTGCAATCTCAAAAATATGGGGTCAATGAAATGGCTCAACCAGTGCAGGCTCCTGCTGCCAAATCTGAATACCTCAGTTCCATTCTAGGGATCCACATTGTGCAAGGAGAGAACCAAATCTCACACCTTGTGCTCTGACTTCCATGTATACACATAAAAAATGTAATGTATTTTTTTTTAATCTGAAAAATACACAGAAGTTTAAACAACAATAACAACAACAAAATCCTAGCGATATAGGTCAACAGTGTTGCCTAGCATGTAGGAGATCCTAGGTTCAACCACCAAAAAATAAAGTGTCCTCCCACCCACTAGACAGGGTTTCTCTGTGTTGCCCTGGCTGTCTTTGAACTCTGTAGACAAGGCTAGCCTAGAACTTAAGACATCTGCCAGGCTCTGCCTTCCAAGTGCTAGGATTAAAGGCATGAACCATCACATCTGGCAATAACTTTTAAAAAATTCATTTATTTAATATTATGTATATAGTGCTCTGTCTGCATATACATCCACAGGCCAGAAGAAGGCATCAGATCACATTATAGATGGTTGTGGGCCACCATGTGGTTGGTAGGAATTGAACTCAGGACCTCTGGAAGAGCACTCAGTGCTCTTAACCACTGAGCCATCTCTTCAGCACCCCTGCAATAACTTTTTAAAAAGTTGATTCAACTCAGAAGAGGATTAAGTCTTCCTGTACTCAGGGATGGTACAAACACCCTAGTCTTAACTGAAAGCCTTCTAATCATTATCTTAATCTAATACTTGTTGTATACTGGTTTATACTGTCTGTTCATGTGTATCCTCTAATAGTATAAGGGCCTCTTTTGCTGACATTTTCTACAAAAGCTACAAGTGTTTCCTATCTTGTATTTTCAAGTCCATAATACCTTTGATAAGAGGAATCTAAATTAACTTCCACAGCAATAATCTCATAAACACTGATCCAACTGTTACTTACTTCTTGGTCTCTTAAATTTGTATCTCCTGCAAATACAACAGTAGTTGAATCTGGAGCCTCTTGCATTTTCTGAAAAACTGTTCTTAATTGACTTATTCGTTCCGCAGAATGTTCTCTAGTGCTCTCCAAATGGGACGTCATAAGGCAAAATTCATTTCCACACAAACTCACCTACAACAGATAATTAACAATTGAACTGGCCATGACCACTAGTGCTGGCAACAGACTCCAACAGCAGACTAGTGAGCCAACTGAAATCTATTTATTAAACTGAAGCCAGAGAGTCAGTATTATTCCTAGATGAATAGCACAAGGTGCCAACCCCACCCATGACAATGATTTCAAACATCCACTTAATACCTCACCTGTGTCCCTTCTGCAGGCCACCCCTGGCTAATGCTCTCTAGGACCCTACTGCAAGCTAAACAGACTAATATGAGGTCCCAAATGGAGTAAAAAGAGAGCTACCTCCTCTCCATGAAGCCATGAGTTACCTACAAGAACACATAATTCTTTTTTTTTTGCTTGTTTTTTTTTTTTTTTTTTTTTCAAGACAGGGGTTCTCTGTGTAGTCTTGGCTGTCCTGGACTCACTTTACCAGGCTGGCCTTGAACTCACATCGATCCTCCTGCCTCTACCTCCCGAGTGCTGGGATTAAAGGTGTGTGCCACCATGCCTGGTGATAATTCTTATTTATTGCTCCAATAACGGGCTGGCACAGATACTCAAAAATGATCAGTTAAGCGAATGAATGAGTCACCTTATCATTTGCAATTAAGATACTAGTAAGTAGCATATGGTACAACGCCTGCAGAATCATCCAGTTAATTCTCCAAACCTATAATCTAGACCCTGCCTTCTCCTCAACCTCCCATCACACTCCAATACCTTGCCACACTCAGGATGGCTAATACTGACCATCAACTTTACAGACTCTAGAATCACCTCACAGACAATGTCTGGGAATGTCTGAGGGAGATTCCAGCTTAGGTTACTTATGGTGGGAAGACCCACCCTAATATAAGGGGCACAAGGGTGAGATGGGTCCCAAACTGAACAAAAAGGAAAAGCAAGCTGAACACCAGCAGCCATCACTCTGCTGACTGTGGGCACAATGGGACTAGCTGTCCTGCCTTACTTACCATGAGGCCAGTGCCCTCCTACTATAAACCAAAATAAACCCATCTTTTTAAGATTGTGTTTGTCAAGCTCACTCACACCCACAGGTTTACCCTTGCTGCAACTTGCAAAGGTTTGTCATAGTGTTTCCATTTCCATAGGGTGCATTCATGAAGGGAATAAAAAGGAGGAAAAGAGACAGCAAGCTGAGCACCACATTCATCTAACTCTAACTGCGGTCCCTGCAGGACTGGCTGCTTCACATGGGCACTACTATGCCTGCCGTCAACAGTGAGCCAAATGTGTGTTCCTTAGCGCGCTGTGCAGTGCTGTTTTTCTCATTGCTGTAACAATTTGCTTGATAAATGTTCTCCTCAGCTAAATGTTGCTATATTCTTAAGAAAACATCTATCAGTTAAGAATTTGACTTCAATAAGTTTTTATTTAAAATTATGTGGAAATCTAATTTACTAAGCTTTCTAAGACTATCTAAAATATATATGTTAAAGGGCTAGTAGTGAGCTGGTTCACTGGGTAGATCACTTGTTCCACAAGCCTGATCATCTGAGATCAATGAATAGAACTGATGTGGGAAGAGAAAAACGATTCTTCCAAGTTGTCCTCTGACCTCCAGACCCACACTACCAGATAGACAGACAGGCAAAACAAGATTTAAAGAACTGTCCCAGTCACATGACTCAGCAGGTGAGAATCACTGCCATGGGGGAGGGGGCGCAGCGGACACGATGAACAACTTCTGCAGAACCTCTGGCATGCACTCTGGTGCCCACAGTTTAGTCACGCACTGCCCCTTGGCAAGACGGCCTTTTGGACACACAGAAGGGGATGCAGGCTATCCTGATGAGATCTAATAGGCTGGGGCCAGACAGTGGGGCAGGAGGGTGCCCCTATCAGAGGTCTAGGGGAGGAGAGGAGTAAGGCAGAAGAGGGAGGGTGGGAACCAGAAGATAGGAGCGAGAGTTCAACGATTCGGATATAACATGAAAATATTATATAATTATAAATATTTAATGTGAATAAATATACAAAAAATTTAAAAATAAAATAAAGACCGAAGACTAAGGAAAGAAGGAAACAAAGAAAGAAAGAAAGAAAGTCACTGCCATGACAACCTGAGTTGGCTCTCTGGAACCTGTGGTGGAAGGAGCGAACCAAATCCCAAAAGGCATGTGTGCGCACAGCATGCACGTATGCCCACACTGAGTATCTACCTAAGGAACAAATTTGATCTGTACAAGCAATTCCTTCAAAAACAAAACAAAACAAAACAAAACAACCCTCAAATTTAAACTTACATTCACACACAGAAGGTTTCTCATCATTTTGGTATTTGGAAAAGGAACAATCTCCTGACTTTCTCCCTTAAATTCTCTTCCACAAATGTTTGAAGGTAATGAAGAAGGGTATTTCACAGCTATACTGTTGAAGAAAGGAAGAGTGAAATTTAAAAGTCAGGAGTATCTTCACTTTACAACAAGCCCCCCTAGTGTAAACAAGGAGGAAAATTATTTAAATGGGACCAAATTTTAGACGTAGGTCAACTAAGTGTTGTATTTCTCTGTCCCTTATCAAAGATTTCTCTGTCCCTTATCAAAGTTTAACAAGATATAAAAATGATATTTAACTGGGAACAAATGGAGATAGGGCTTGCCTCTGTATTCAATTTTAGCAAATAGGTATAAAATTTTAGAACTTTTTCTAATAAGAAATATGCATTTCAATTATTTTCCATTTAAGTTGTAAAATAATCTATAAATCTTTTAGGTATCCTGTGTCTTGCTTATTTTTTTCTGAAACCTATTTGTGTCTTTTTTTTTTCCTTTAACAGGCTCTTGTAGTGGCTGTCAACATGTTTTGTTTTGATCCCATGTGTAGGATGGGAAACAGACTTATGAGGGTACATGTTTGTCCTCTTGGGGGAGGGGGATCTTTGCCAGCTGAAATACATCTTCTACTGACTATGGAAGAGTATAAATAGTTCAAGTAACAAGTACCAATCACTTCTGCATCACTTCACTTAGCTGTTCATCATTCCGCTTTGAGCTTCCCGCTGCTGCAGTTGCAGTCAGTTTTCTAGAATTGCTGGTTTGCTGTTTAATGGGGCTGCTGGAATCCTGCGTTCAAAGAGTGGAATCGCCAAGGAACTGAATCTAAAAGGGTCTATCTGTCTTTTCTATTAACCTTCTTTCTCTATCTAGGGTATGGGGTTAGAAGGGAAGAACAGGTATTCAAGAACCCCAAATAATTAAAAATATCAAAGCCTACACACAGCCTCTCATTTTCTTTTCCTTCATTGATCTGTTTTTCAAAGACAAAGGCAACTTAGATGGCGAGAGAAGCATTACCTGTGATCACCGTGTAACTGCTTGCTCTCTTCTTTAGGTAGCAACAGTATGAGGGAATAACTTCCTGTAGAAATACGACATCTGGGCTGTACCTAATTAAAAAGAACAATTTAACAGCATCAGCGTATCATTCCTTTTCACCTGCCTAGAGAAAATGTTCCGTATGTAACCGTTACCTTCCAGGTAACTCTGCTATTATACCCACCTTCATCTGCATTATTTACTACATTGCCATAACGACCATAGTGAAATGGGCTGGATGCGCAGCTCAGTGACACAACACTTGCCTAACAAGGCCGAATTCAATCCCAACATCCCCCTACACACCATCCACACAAAACACACCAGTGGAACTAAAACAGAAAACACTATGAATACTACACTGAGAGTCTGCAATGGCCACATACATTAACAGATGTACTCAATGTTATCTCTTCAGACCCTCTTAAAAAGCTGTCCAGAGATAACAGCCCCAGAGAACTTCAGTGCTTCACCTAGTCACAAAGCTCTCCTGAGGCCAGAAACATATTTGAGGTAATTTTCATTTCACAGTAGTAATTATAGACAAAGCCTACTATGTAAAGCATCTAACATAAATTGGTGTTCCGATCCACCCTGAGGCCCTCCCTAGACCAAAACACCTCAATTCTCAGGTCTACTCTGAGCTGACCTTAAAGTCAAGTTTCCAAGTGCACACTTTGAGCTGCTGCTTTGCTGAACCACATGTCACAGTCCCGACCACAGAAGTAATAGTGCTTACAAAGCTAGGCAGGAACACACTCCTCGGGCCCGCTCTTGCAGATTGCTTCCATCTAATCCATCAATATTCCAGGAAATGAAAGAGATAATGCTGCTATCTTCTAGAGCAGCTCCATCTGGACTCGTCTCTAAAACGGTGGTATCATTTGCATCCTCGACGGTGAGATCAACACTGACAAGATCAAAATAAAGGCTTTAAAAAAAAAATCTAGAAATTAAGAATTGTTGTATTTGTAGGCTATGGAGGTAACTCAGTTTGAGCCCTTAAACACTGCAATTTGTGGCACACCTGTAATCTCAACACTGAGGAGCTGAGGTCAGTGGATACTTGAGGCCTGTTTACCCTCAAGTACCAGTCCATGGTCCCAGTGGGAGACTGTCTCAAGAAGCAAGAACTTCTGGAGAAGCCAAATCTGACTCTGGCTTCCACATAGATTTGCAGACTATGTCCTCTCAACGTGAATTTCAGACTAACCATTCCCATGCTGGGTTTTTTTGTTTTCCCCCAGAGCTGAGGACCAAACCCAGGGCCTAAATCCCCAACCCCAATGCTGGGGTTTTTGTTATGTTTTGGAGACAAGGTTTCTCTTGTAGTTGATTGTCCTGGACTCACAGAGATCCGCCTGCCTCTGCCTCCCCAAGTATTGGGATTAAAGGCGTGTGCCACCACACCCCAGACTGACTATTTCTAATTAGAAAATCTACTCACTCTAAATTGTCTAAGAAACTCAATTTTTGGTCTTAAGCATTGCAGATAATGGGTACTTGTCCTATAAATAATTTTCTTTAAAGAATCCTAAGGGTCGGGGCTGGAGAGATGACTCAGATGTTAAGAGCACTGACTGCTCTTCCAAAGGTCCTGAGTTCAATTTCCAGCAACCACATGGTTGCTCACAACCATCCATAATGTAGCCTGATGCCCCCTTCTGGCCTGCAGGTCTACATGTGTACCACTGTATAAATAATAAATAAATCTTAAAAAAAAAAAAAAAAAAAAGAATCCTAAGGGGCTGTAGAAAAACCAAAGTTGGGCTGGAGAGAGAGCGCTCAGTGGGTAAAGGTGCTTACTGCCAAGGCTGATGGTTTGAGTTCTCTACAGCACTGACATGGCGGAAAGAAAGCTGCAAGTTGTCCTATCTCCACATGTTGGCATGTGTGTGCGCCCTTAAGAGGGTACACTTTTTGCCTAGAGTGAGTTGCTTCAAAAGCCACACTGTACCATTCTGGCTTCTCTTTCATAATGTGATCCTCTTATGTGAATACTAATCATCCACCTGCCATATTGCCACAAGAAGTGGCTTTATTCAAAGTAGTCAGCTTCTTCAGGCATTTTGTTACTTACAATGGTTACAACAATTGCTTTCAAAACCAAAAGGCAATAAAAAGAACCCCTAACTATGCAGCCAAACTCTCCAATACTAACATTTTTTTACTTATCAATTACTTACCTCACTCTCATTCCAAACCACTTACTTCCATCCTTCCCTGAAGACCTCTTACACACCCTGCAACCTGGACTGTGAGCTCCATCACCACCAATACACTATCTCTTAAACCGTTTAACAGGACCAGTCCTGAGGCTCTCCTGAGTGGTGTATCTTAAGAGTCAGGGTCACTTGTTTTATAGAATATCCTTCAGTTATGCTTGATGTTTTCCTACAACTCTAGATATGCATTCTGGGGCAGGAATGACAGCATTACCAATGCATGGTTAAGGTGTCAACCAAACTTCCCCACTGCCAAGTACTGATTTTTCTATCTCTACTTAGTATTTTGTGGATTTTAACTATGGAAGCATCTTGTTTATGATTCAACTTTTATCCAGTTTTACTATCCGTTGATTGTACTTATCTGAAACAGTTATTTAGTAGTTCTCAAAGGATTTTTCTACTTCTTCAAGGCCTAGACATTTAGCAGTTTGAACTCTCCTACAATAACCAACTTGTCTCATGAACAGCTTATACTTCAATATGGATTCACAGCTTCTTGAGCAGACTACAACCTATTTCTAAGTCCCCCAGTCAGGGTTCATTGTTCACACTGGTACCTGTTTTCCTGGAATGTTTCCAACATTCTCTGACTAAAATGTATAAACAAGGAGATTTGCAAGTTACCATTCTCCTGTAGAGATTTTCTACCTTTATTTGCTTCTAACCCATTGTTTACACGTTAGCAATAATTTAAGTCAGTAAGTGCATTTCAACAGGAGTAGTGTTATACAAACCTTTAATCCCAGTACTGGGGAATGGAAGGGAAGAATCAAGCGCTGACCACACAGGAGTTCCAAGTCAGCCTGGGCACATGTCTCAAATAATAAATTACATTTCAGCTGTGTGTGTGTATGTGTGTGTGTTGGAACCAGATGTAATACTAGTAAAAGGGAAACTGGAACAGGGCAATCAGGAGCCATTGGTCAGGTATATTCCAAGCCTCTGTCTCCAAAAACAAAAGATAGTAATAGAAACAATAAATAAACATTTCATCCCGGTGTGGTGGTGATGGACACTTTAATCCCAATCCCTTCAAATGCAAGGCAGGTAGAGATCTGTGTTTTAGGGCAGCCTGGTGGTCTACATACCAAGTTCAGGCCAGCAGGGATGCAGACCCTGCCTTAAATAAAAATAAACTCTATTCCAGATCTTTTTTTCCCCTCTGTTGACTAAAAAATCAGGTTAGAAGCCAGTCATAGTATGCGCCTTTAACCCCAGCACTAAGCAGAAGCAGGTGACTCTTTGAGTTCGAAGCCAGCCTGGTCCATATAGCAAATTCCAGGACAGCCAGGGCTAACAACACCGTGGGCCCCGTCTCTAAACAAGGAACAACAAGAAAAGCAAGTCACGCTGAGAGTGACCGTGGTCCTCGGAGAGGCATTCTCTCAAGATTCCCAGCCCGGGGACGGCAGCAGCCGCAATTTCCAGGTCTTATCTTCTGACGCCCAACGCAGCCCCACAGCAAGCCGCCTGCGACCTCCGTGGCTTACCAGGCCTCGGGCTTGCAGGACGTGGAAGGCACGCGTGGCCACGCGGGGTCGTTCCCTGGAGGTTCGAAGTAGGCGTTCAGCGCTTTCTGAAAAGAAAGGGCAAGAAGATGGAGGGCGCACTCCGCCCACCCGGGAAGAAGGGAGGAAGCGAGAAACGCAGACTTACTTTCATCTGCCAGTCGTTCTCCGACAGGAAGGTGTGGGCCATTGTGGTGTCGCAGTTCGCCACCAACGCGAACCCCATGCACTGAAGGCGCTGCCTCTTCACCCGGTTCTCAATCTCCTCCTCTTTCTCCGCTGTTCCGGGCGCCGCGGCAGTCTCTGCCGACTCCGCACCATCCGAACCGCTCCCGGACGCCATCGCCGCAGCGTCTCCCAAACCAGTCCACTTTTTCACGCCGCTTCCCGCGCGATTAGTTGCAAACGCCGAGCTCTGCGCAGGCGCGCTGCCTGCGAGTACTTCCGCATCAACTTCCGGCGGGAAGACCGCCTACTGAGGGCGCAGGTCCGCGGCAGCACGGCAGGCGGGGCTCGGACGAAGGCGGGTGGTGAGGAGTGTGGGAGGTGGCGGCGTTGGGGCGGGGCGGGGCGGGGCCAGAAACCTGAAGGCTGCGCATGCGCGCTAGGGCAAAGGACTTGGGCAGCGGGAGCGCGCGACCTTTCATTCGGAGCGCGCCGCGACACGGGCAGGGCTTGCAAATTTGACCTTCCACGTCCTGTACTGTCACAAACGTCGCTTTCCGAGTTCATTCCCGCAGAGCACAGATTCTTACGTTGCGTCCACGATGAACAAGTTGACCCAGAATCTACTGGAAGTAATGAAGGCCATGTCCAAAGTTCCCGGTTTTGATAGAGTTTTGGAAAAGGTATTGTAGGCGAAGCCTCTGGCAAAGGGGGCGAACCTGCTAAAACACCCGAGTTAGAGTCTGTTTGGTGGAGTGTTCTTGTAAGTGCACTTTGGTGGCCTCGCAAACTCAGGGTGAGAGCGTGGATTGTCCTCTAAACGTAAATAAGCGTGGCTATCACGGATAGAGACAGGTTTGGTCTTTTAACCAGAAAACTGTTGGAGTGCCGCTGAGAAAAGAATAAGTCTGTGTACCATTTAAGGGGTGCTAGAGTCTGCAGGACTAGTATATAGGAATTGTTTCTTGTGCAGTCTGAAAGCCAAGTATGTCTGAAGTATAGGCGTGAATGAGAGACAACTTGTTCCTGTGTTGTGTCTTGGTTTCGAGACCCGGTCTTATTCTGTAGCGTAGGTTGGCTGGGAACTCATGTAGCCCAGGCTGGCCTCGAATGCTAGAGTTAGCCAGGGGCATTCCCTGCCTCCTGCCATTTCACTGAACTAACCTAAATACTGCTTTCCATACTTTATAGAAAGCCATTGTGTTTTATAGGAAGGAAGCAATCCTTGATCAGCGTCAGTAGCAGAATCAAGCGGGTGGTATTATCAGAATGGAGAGACACTTAACCTGAGAACACGCAAGCTGTTTTATAAATGGTTTGATGCATGCATATGTTTTTCTGATTAAGAAAGATAACTTGGAAATGTAGAAAGAAGGTGGGCATGAAATTTATACTATTGATCAACTATCTCCTGAGTGCTAGAATTCTGCCTCTGTCTCCCAGGTGCTGGGATTAAAGGCATGCAACACCACACCCAGCCCTTTTTTTTTTTTTAAAATAACCCATTGAGTCCAATTTGTGCTGTCCATATACTCATGTTGGACCCTCTGCTGGAGTGTAGCCCATCCACTAGGTGCCACAACCTTAAAGAAAACCGACTCTCCCTCCTCCCCAGAAGTGGTCATCTATCAACTGCTCAGGAGTAGCCAAGCTCCTCCGTGCTGGACTGCTGACCAGCTTGGTTCAGTGAACATCTTACTTAGCTGAGTTCATGAATACATTGATGGTCATGGGGGGCAGGGGGAGACTTTTACTTTAGAAACCTTTTTAACCAAAGTCTTAATAAAATAGGAGAGGGATGTTCTAGCATTTAATGAATAGGGACTTGGGGTGCTGATCAGTAGCCTACAGTGTACAGAGTTTCACCCCAGTCTCCCCCCCCCCACACCGTGACAAAGAGTTACCGGGTCCACCGGGCAGCAGGGCTGAGGTTGAAGAATCCTGACTCACACTCTTCTGTTAAATACTTGTCTTGCGTACAAACTAGTTAAATTGCTACCCTGCATCTTGTCCTTTCTAATTATATGCTGTGTCGCTGCCCTAAACTTGTAGTTGTTTATTCACCTTGAGATGTCTCATGTGTTGGCACATCAGAGAATTTAGCTTTCCCCTAAATCTCTGGTTAACAATTGTTATCTAAGGACTGGGAGGTGGGGTGGGGTGTAACATAGTGGTAAAATGCACACATGAGGCCCTGGGTTCAAGTCCAGTATCAACAAATAAATAAATCCTTATATTAAATTATCTTTTGTTAACTTGTATGTTACCCTTGGCCCACTTAGATGCCCCTCTGGTTATTTAAATGTGACACTAGGACTTGTTTGTTTGTTTGTTTGTTTTTTCAAGACAGGATTTCTCTGTGTTGCCTTGGCTGTCCTAAAATGTTTATTCTATAATTATATGAATGTGTGTGTGTGTCTGTGTGTCTGTGTGTGTCTGTGTGTGTCTGTGCATGCCTATGTACTTGTGAGGCCAGGGTATTAGAGACCCTGGAGCTGGACGTACAGGCAGTTGTGAGCTGCCTGAGTACTGGAAACTGAACTCTTGTCTTCTAGAAGAACAACATACGTTCTTAACAGATGAAGTGTCTCTCCAGCCCTGTACTTGAATCTTTTGAGACAAGGTCTCATGCAGCCTGGCCTTAAATTTGCTGTATAGCTGAGGATGACCTCGAACTCTTGATCCTCCTTCCTCTATCTCCAAATGCTACGATCATAGGTAAGTTACCATACCCAGAATAGTAGCTGACTTAATCAAACGCTGATATTCTTAGGCAGATCACTGGCAAAGTAAATGCGCAAAGAGGACTGCACTTGTAATCCGGAATATGGCTGTTTGTAATGGCATTTGAGGTTAAAAGGGGAAGGGTTGAGAATGATGTGACAGTGCGAAGCCTATATGCTTAACCCATGCGAATGTATAAAGGTGCAAGAGTTTGGGTTTTTTGTTTGTGTGTTTGTTTGTTCTGAGACATGGGTCTTACTGTGTGGCCCAGGCTGGCCATGAACTCACAACTCCACCTGCCTTTGCCTGCTGGGATTAATGGTATCCACAACCAAGCCCAGCTAAAACAACATTTTTGATAAACAGAGGAGTCCAGTGGGTCAGATGTGGCTAAGCGCATGCCAGCCTACTGAAATCATTCAACTCCTGGACTATTGGGAATGGAACGGGCAGGCACCAAGCTGAGGCAGGTTTGTTACAAGCCCAAGCAAAACCTGTCTGTCTGTCTCTGTCTCTGTCTCTCTCTGTTTCTCAAGACAGGGTTTCTCTGTGTAGACCAAACTGTCCTGGAACTCACAAGACCCACCTGCCTCTGCCTCTCAAGTGCAGCAATTAAAGGCAAAAGGGAACCTCTAAGGAGCTGGCAAGGTGGCTCAGCAGTTAAAGCCAGTGTAGTGGAAAGACAAAAAGCGACCTGCAACTGTCCTCTATATCCACAATTGAGTAAATATAGCTTTTAAAAAACTGAGCCTTAGCTGGGTGTGGTGGCATACGCCTGTAATCCCAGCACTCAGGGAGGCAGAGACAGGTGGATCTCTGTGAGTTCGAGACCAGCCTGGTCTACAAAGTGAGTCCAGGACAGCCAGGGCTACGTAGAGAAACCCTGTCTCAAAAAACCAGAAAACAATAACAAAAACCAAGCTACTTTTGGTGTCCATGTGGCTCTCATGTTTCTTGACCCGTCTGGTTTTTTCCTTTCCTTTCTAACTGACCTGTATACGGTATTGTTTTCCTGTAAGCTTTTCCTAATCCCTCATCATAAGACCATGGCTTTGAAAGTGAGGTATATTAAAACAAGGATATAAAAGGCTTACTGTGCTTTAAAAGTATCTACTTCAGGAAACCTGTATCAGACTAGTAGTGGTGGCACACACCTGTGACCTCAATGCCCAGGAGGCTGAAAAAGTGGGTCTTGAGTTTCAAGGAATCCTGAGCTCCATGGTAAGACTTCCTCTAAATGAAAAAGGGGAGGAAGGACGGAGGCAACCGTGCAGTCGTTCCGCCAACAGTAACTCCCTCCGCTGCTATTTTATATACCTCATTTCAGGCTGAGCTCTCCAAAAGCAGCCACTGAATCACACTCATGTGGCTGGGGGTTGGGGCACACATGGAGGGAGGGAGACAGGAGGATCAGGAGTTCAAGGTCATCCTCAGCCCTGAGTCCTGGAGAATTAATCTACAAACAGAAATGGAAGTCATTCCTTTGGCCCTGGCAAACCTTGACTTAAAGATGTAGGTTGAGTGTGGCTCAGTGATGGAATACTTGCTTGGCCTGCATAGGGCGCTGGGCTACATTCTGGGCCTGGGCTTCCCTGCTATGTAGTATTGGTTGGTGAGGACATCTTGTGGCTGGACTGTTTATTGCTATAAACAAGGGACTTTTTTTCTCCCCATTGATTTACCTGTTGTGTAAGACACAGCATTGTTTGAGGTGGCCTATATTGTTTCAGTTTGTTTCTCTTCTTGGCCTTTTGTAGAATAAAAACTAATAGAAGCAGTAAAGAAAGCTGGAGCTCTACCAAGAAGAGACTTGATACCCTATGAGCATATAAAGGGGGAGGAAGTCCCCCTCAGTCACAGTCCCAGGGGAGGGGAGTAAGGGGAAAATGGGAGGGAGGGAGGAATGGGAGGATACAAGGGATGGGATAACCATAGAGATGTAATATGAATAAATTAATTAAAAAAAAAGAAAGCTGTAGCTGTGACTCGGGTAGAAACCTAAAGGCTGCTATGTTAGTGGTTGGAAAGCCAGGCATAGTAAAGTGTGCCTGTAACCCTGCCATTCATAAGGTGGAGGCTGGGACGGGTGGGGAGGAGGTTCTCAAAGATAGAGTCAGTCTGGATGGACTACAGAAGACCCTGTCTCAAAAGTTAAAATATTAGTGAGGAGGGGTGGGGAGTTCATGGAGGTGACAGACCCTGAAATGCACCACGGAATATGTCAGCACAATAGAAGTATTCTGCATAGTATATAATAATTATACATCATAGTGACATTTTGGTCAAGCCACAGGTACTACAGAGGCCACATGAGCTTATTATCGGAGGTGAAAAAGTCCTGCAGTCCAATGAATACATAGTTGAAGAAATAAGGGAAGAAAACTGCGGAAAAAGAACCCCTAGAAAAATTCATAGTAGAGCTGAGCACAGTGGCACACTCCTTTAATCCCAGCACTCAGGAGGCAGAGGCAAACCGATCGCTGTCAGTTTGAGGACAGCCAGGGCTCTGTTAGACAGAGGACCCCTTTCTTGAAAAACAAAAAGAAATTTCACAGAAAAAGATTGAGGATTTTACAGCTGTTAGCTAGCTCCTTAAAAGAAAATGGGGTGAGGTGGGGTGCTGAAGATTTACTTATAGCTCAATTGGTAGAGTACCTTGCATGCACACCACTTTGGGTTTAATCCTCAGTACTGTATGAACTGGGCAACTGGGCATGGCAGGCACAGCTGTAACCCAGTAGTCAGAAAGCAGAGGCAGGAAGAAGTTAGAGGTCATTATAAATTTTGTCTGCAAGAAAAAAAAAAGGTCTCACTAGTGAAAGATGTTAACATAAGGAGTGTTCACAGCGTATGGACTGCTTGAAAGTGAATATTGCAAGGAAGGAAGCCGGAGGGAACAAAGCCTGCTCCTGGTGCACATCCCTGCAGTCCCTGCCGCAGGAGGTGGTTAAGGGGAACAGGGTGTGGCTGCTACCATGGACAGACCTCTGAAAGTGCTTCAGGGGAATGCTTGCTCTCCATGTTGTATTGTCCATGCAATACTCTTCATTATACTTGAGGAACGTGGTGGGACCTTCTGGCTATTTTGTTTAAATGGGACTCCAACTCAAGCTTACTAATCCTAGTAACTGGCTGCGTGAGGAACAGCTCCCAGCCTGTTTCTTAAGCTGTTTCAAATTATTCATTAATTCATGTAGAAAATTACTCCTTTTCATAGGTAATTAGAAGATGGCAGATTGTAGGGGGTTGGTTAATGGAAAAGGTCCGGAGAGCCAAGCCTGCTGACGCAGACCTGCGGTCCTATCATTCAGGAGGCTGAGGCAAGAGGACTTTGTAGTGAGGCCCTGTCTCCAAACAAATATTCAAAAAGGCGTTAGGAGGGGCTGGAGGGATGGCTTAGCCTTAAGAGCTCTTGTTGCTCTTGCAGGGAACCCAGTCTGGTGCCCCATGGTGGCTCACCCCGGTTGCAGGGGATCCAGCCTTTTCTGACTTCCGTGAGCACCAGGCATACTCATGATACACAGACCCACACAAGGCAATCATAAAAATAAGTAAATTTAAATATTAAAAAGGACATTAGGAGATTCTGGTACACACAGCACTTTGAATTCTTCTTTTGTTTTTAAGTTCATTTGTATTTTATGTGCATATTTTCCTGTAAGGTGCTTTGTGTGTGCTCGGAATGAAGCTCGCATCCTCTGGAACAGTATCCAAGTGTTCTTAGCTGCTGATCCATCTCTCAGCCCAGTGACCTGAGCTCTGCAAGATGAGGAGTAGCCAAAACCATATTGCTTTGCCTGAACATTCTCCTCCTCCTCCTCCTCCTCCTCCTCCTCCTCCTCCTCCTCCTCCTCCTCCTCCTCCTCCTCC
>OU015746.1:58069275-58091755 GCA_907169655.1 Acomys percivali | reverse complement strand
CCTCCTCCTCCTCCTCCTCCTCCTCCTCCTCCTCCTCCTCCTCCTCCCCCCTCTAAAAACAATTTGCAGCCCTGGCACACGACTCCAGCTGGGTACAGGTTTTCCCAAGCCGAGAACTCAGATTCAAAGCTCCAGCTATAGACAGGCAGGAATCTGCGAGTGCATGGCTATCACACTTTCCTCTGGAAATCAGACTCTGTTGGAGGTTAAGCTAGAAAATAAAGCTATTATAAACTGAAAAAAAAAGTAAATAAAAATAAAAACAATTTGTACAAAATTTAACTTCTACTATTAACTGGCAAGTTAACTGGATTTCTGAGTCTAGCTTTTTAGGCAGAATCTGTTTCCTCAAATGATGTTTTAAAGACAATATCTCAATGGATATACCTGCAAGCAAAATAACCAGTCCCCCACCTCCCCATCTCTTCCTCTCTCTCATACATACACACACATCACATATATATATATATATATATATATATATATATATATATATGACAAAACTTCACTATGGGGGCTGGAGAGATGGTTGTCTGGTTAAAAGCAGATACTACTCTTGCGGGGTCCTGAGTTTGGTCCCTCACACCCAGGCTGGGTAGCTGGCTTACAATGGTTTGTCCTCCATCTCCAGGACATCGTACACCCTATTCTGGGCTCAGAACCTACATGCCATGTGCACAGACTTAAAGACGCACACACAGCATAATTTAAAAGAAGACACATATTTGTAATGACCTCACTGCTGTAGCCTTGGCACCTTGAATCAGCAAGTCCTCCTCCCTCTGCACCCCACATGCTGTAATTACAGGCACATGCCTCTGAGCCAAGCTTCCAGCTTCAATGTCATTCGTGCTGTGCTGCTGGTATTTGACCTATTCTAATAGCACAGAACTAATGGTCAATTTTTTTTTCATGTTTACTATTTAGGTGACACTTGTCTCCGCCGCTCCTGAGAAAATAATCTGTGAACTGAAAGTGGAAGAACAGCATACTAATAAGTTGGGTACTCTGCACGGAGGCTTGACAGCAACCTTAGTGGACACCATATCAACCATGGCTCTGATGTGCACAGAGAGAGGGCTGCCCGGAGTCAGCGTTGACATGAACATAACGTACGTATCCAGATGCCATCGCAGATGACTTTTTAAAAACTGATATTAATTTCAAATAACTTACACTGTATTGTTTAGGAAATAATGACCAAAAAGATCTGTACATTATAGGGACAGGTGTGCCTTTTTCCCCCCCCAAAAATCTTCAGTCTGCAGTGGTTTAAACTCATGATTTGTAACTTTCACATTTTCCTTAAACTGTCATTTGAATGTAGGCTGGGCCCAGTGGCATATTCCTTTGATCCCAGCAGAGGCAGGTAGATCTCTGAGTTCAAGGCCAGCCTTGTCTACAAAGTGACTTCCAGGATAGCCAAGGCTACACCGAGAAATCCTGTCTCAAGAAACAAAAAGGTGTCATTTATGCCAGGTATGATGGGACACACCTTTAGTCCCAGCACTTGGGAGACAGAGGCAAGTGATAGATTCTGTGAGTTCCACCCAGGTTGATTGGTTTCAAAACAAAACAAACACTAGATCAAAACAGAAAAGTATCACTGATTAGCCCACTGTGCTGGCGTAATCCCAGCATTTGCTGCAGACTGAGGATCAGAAGAATTCAAAGCCAGCCTTAGCTATATGAAACCCTCTGTTCCTTACTCCTACCCACCCCGCCCTTGCCCCCCCACCCCCGCCCCGCAAGGAAAGTTGTTGACCATTTCCCATATACCACCAAAATGCTGCAGCAAGGAGAACATAGGGGCCAGGAAGGGATCCTGAATATCTCCTACTGCTTAATGACAGGGTCGGGAACAGTATGTGCCCTAGACTTCAGCCTGTCGCTATTGTGAGAATGTCCATAGAAGCCACTTTCCCAAATGGAAAACTTGAGTTAAGCTAGGCACGGTGGCTTGTGTCTGTAATCCCAGCACTCTGGAGGCTGAAGCTGAAGATCTTCGGTTCAAGGTCAGCCTAGACTACAAAGCAGTTTCAAAAACCCACTTCTAAAACCAAAGAACCATGGAACCCTGTTTCTCGTAGGCGTGGGAATAAATTGAGAGTTCAGTAAGCAAACCACAGGACAAAATGTAGAAGACAAGATGGCAGGAAAAAAGAGACTGTTTGCACTAAGGAGCCATATTCAGTGGGCCTCATTTTACCTTGGTGTGGCGAACAAGCCCTGTTGGTGACTATTTTCACTTGAGAGACAGCTCAGTGGCTAAGAGCTTAACGGTCTTGTAGCGGACCTGAGTATAGTTCCCAGCACCCACATCAAGCAGGCTGCCTGTAACTCCAATCCAGAGAGACCGATGCCTCTGGGCCCCTTGGCCACACATATGCACATATCCACACAGAGGCACATGCATGATTAAATAAGATAGGGCCTGGAAAGATGGGTAACAACTTAGGGGGCCAGGGAGCTGATGTAGTGGGCAGGAAGGCTTGCTGCCATACCTAACGATGTGAGGTTTACCCATGGAACTCACATGGGAAGGATAAAACTGACACCAAGTTTTCTACTGACTGGCTCTTAAACACTGTGTTGTGTACAAGCACACATGAATGCAGATGTGACTATTTTAAAGAATCCCTTACAATTGCTTTTTAAATGGCTCTTGATTTGCATACAAGGGACATGAGCATTTATGGATTTGGTGTAGACTAGTGTATCTACACCAGTCCTCATGTACACAGAGGGACAACTGTGTATGCAGTTCATTACCAATGGCTGAAACTTCATATTCCCTTCACATTGTTCCTTTTATGCATGTGTACGTATCAGAGTGCATGTATGTGCAGCACATACATACAGGAGCCAGAGGTTGGAAAACTCATCAGATCCTCTGGAACTGGAGTTACAGAGAGTTGTGGGCTGCCATGTGCTGGGAACTGAACCTGGGTCTTCTAGAGCAGCCCATGCTCTTAATTGCTGGGCCTCTCGCCAGCTCACTCCTGGTAGCTTTTTTGTTTTTTCCAAGACAGGATTTCTCTGTGTAGCCATGGCTGTTCCTTGTAGTTCTTATATTGTCATTTTGGAGTTGAATAAAGTCTGTCCATGGGCTGTAGACACCCAGATGCTTCGCTGAAGAAGCTAAACAGATTACATGAAAGCTAGAGGTAATCGTTATGTGGTTTCAAATAAACATGAAACAGAAAACTTTTTTTTAAAAAGGCAAGAAGATCCCATTTTTGTGAGAAGAAACACATGGATAAAATGATAGACCAGGTAGAGCCTCATGCAGACCAGCCATTTGAATGTGGTACTAAAAGCTTGCCAGCCCTGTTCGGAGTCACACAGGAAAGCTGGTAGGAGTTTATCACAATCTTTCAACAGTTACCACTAACTATGTTTAAACCTGTTTTCTTTCAAGGTACATGTCACCTGCTAAAATAGGAGAAGAAATACTGATCACAGCATATATTCTGAAGCAAGGAAAGACACTTGCATTTGCCTCGGTGGATCTGACCAACAAGGCCACAGGAAAATTAATAGCACAAGGCAGACACACAAAACACCTGGGAAACTAAGGAAACAGCTGAATGACCCAAAGCCACCCAACAATGCTAAGATTTTGCTAACAACTTCCTGAAATAAATGATTAAAACTACAAGTAGCTAAATTTTCTTTGGGGAAAAGAAACTAAGAGGTCCTGAGTTCAATTCCCAGCAACCACATGGTGGCTCACAACCATCTACAGTGTGATCTGATGCCCTCTTCTGGCCTGCAGGTGTGCATGCAGGCAGAGCACTGTATACAAATAAATACATAAATTAAAAAAAAAAAGAAACCAAAATACAGTATGATGGTTGGGCATGTCTTTTTCAACTGAGTCAGGGTCTTTGCCTGTCTTGGAACTCACTATGTAGACCAGGCTGGCCTCATACTCGACACCTGCCTTCTGCCTGAGTGCTGGGGCTAAAGGTGTGTGGCTACACTCAGTTGAGGTTATCTTTTTTCTTTTTAGGCATCTTGAAGTCAGGTGTGTAATTATGGATGAGGGAGTTCTTAGCTCAATGTTTTGGTGTTTGGTTCTGTCTTTGTAGCACCAAGATGGTCTTGAATGCACAATCTTGTGCCTCAACCTCCTGAATATAGGGGCTACAAGTAGGTGCCACCTTTGTGCCTAGATAGTTTGCTCTTCAATGTTTCTCAGGTAGTTAAAGCAAAGCTAGAACCACTGTAAAGTTACTCTAAAACTGAAGTCTGGTATTAAACGAGAAAGATAATGTCAATACTACAGGCTGGCTAGTATATAAACCCCAGAAATGGCTCATAGGTTTAGGGGCTGTCAGTCTCCAGCACATTTTTTGGTGGCCACTTCTTAGTTCACAGTGCCTTCTCCACATGACACAGGGGGGCAAGGAGTTAGCAAAGAGGGCCTCTCAAAGATTTCACCTCCCCAAACCATTATTGAGGGCCCAAGAGTTTAGGAGACACAGGCATCCCAAATAGCAAGAGTCAATCCTTAATGAAACTTTCTTTCCCAACTCTAAAATGCTGTGCCACACTTCCACTTCTTTTATGAGACAAGATTGTCAAACTCCCAAGCGGATAAACCACAGCCATACTGGGAAAGTAAAGAGCCTGTGACAACGCCCCGTGACCCTAGAAATGGCCTAAAAATCTTTCTCTGCTAACTGATTTAGTATGTCTGGGTTTGGCATCTTTTGTAGAGAGGACTTTCCATGAGCCCCTTTGAATCTCCCAGCCTACTATGTGGAAAAGTTAGCAAAATAGTGCATTTCTCCAAGGTCTCAAAAATCAGGACTCTTGCTTTCATTTTCAGTAAACACCAAAACTGAGTGGAAAGGCAGAAAGCAGCTTTCAGTAGACTTAAACATTCAAGATAAAAAAAAAAAAAACTGCCTATTTTAGACAGCCGATCTACAGTCCTCAGCAGTGGACAAACGCTAAATCTAAATCTTGATTTCTATCCCTTCTCAAAGGCCTGAATCCTTGTAGGAGCTGGTTGGGGGCAGGGCTGGGACATGGTAAGTTCTGATTTATCTGTGGAAGTGTTGAAGAAATTGTGTCTTGTAGATGGTAGGGGAGGGCCCAATACCATGTTGATGGCCAGTCAATGTGACAAGGCTCACAGCACACTAAAAATCTTTTGAGGGGTAATTTGGAAAATCTGTTTGGCAACTATCAAGACTGGGGCTGGAGACAGCCCAACAATTAAGAGCCCTAGCTGCTTCTGCGGCACTAACAGGACAACAGGTAGCGAGTGCAAGGGGATCACCTCTTCTGGCCCCCCACAAGCATTGCACTCAATACACAGCTGTACATGTAAAGGTTGAAATTTTCTTCAAAAGATTGGCTTAGTGTGACACTCAAATTCAACTAGGTGAAGGGGAAGGAGGCATTTCCATATGGCTTACCTTCAACCACATGTAGTTAAGTACATAGTGCAGAAACCAGGTAGCTTTAGGAGCAGGTGGTGTGTACTTATGGATATTAATGTGCAGAGTACAAAGTTAATTTGGCCATGGGCAAACTCCAGTTTTTGAGTTAACAGAATTAGAACATAGATGGTAGGTATATTGTTTTGTTGGAAGCTTGGTAATGACTGTTAAGATAGCTTAACTGGGGGCTGGAGAGATGGCTCAGTGGTTAAGAGCACTGATTGCTCTTCCAGAGGTCCTGAGTTCAACCACATGGTGGCTCACAACCATCTATAATGTACACTGTATACATAATAAATAAATATTTTTTAAAAAGATAGCTTAACTGGTAACTCTCACCACCTCCAAATCCTGAACTTGTACATAGGCCTAAGTACCAAGGACAAAAGTAAATCATGTGTGCAGCAAGTGGTTCAGTAAAGATGCACAAAGAGAAAAATGTGGCAAAATCTTAACGTTACAAAATCAGAACATCTTATATTGCTCTCATCAACTTAAGATAAAACAAGTGCTAAATTGCCTAATATGTTGAACACAGTATATGTAACAGTAAATGGATTTTCAAAAAGCCACTGGCCTCTGGATCCAGACTAATGATTGAAATCCTCTACTAACATAAGCTTGGGCAAATCTCTCAACGTCTGTTTCTACTTCAACTCCAAACTGTTAAGAGAATGCCGGCCTTCACAAATCTTCAAAATGTCAAATTGATTCTACCTTCTAATCAGAGATGTAAAAAGTGCCCTTTCACATTAAGAATGGTTATTTTTTTTCCCCCCTTTTTATGAACTAAGGGCAGGAACTACTGAAGCTCATCTTTTGTCTTAGATTCCTGTTCAAGTTACAATGGTCAGTTCTTTTCTTCTGAATAAACAAACCTTCTGAAGTGACCACAGACATGGGAATAAAAAAGTTACCACTGTGAATTCTGTATATTCATCTGAATAGCCAGGGAGCTTTCACCTATTTTATTTAGGTTTCTTTTTTTTTTTTTTTTCCAAATTCCAACCAGAAAGCTAAATACAAATGGAAACCAGTAAGCACTAGTTTTACTCCAAAGGAGTAGGATCATTCCGATTTACTCCAGTAAAAGTATGCAACCCTTAAGCAAAGCTTTTCTTCATTTAAAAGAAAACAAAACAAAAAAGAAAAATAAAAAAGCTATACAGTAGTCTTTCCTTATGTTCATTGCACAAATGAGCTCTGCTTCCAGAACTCTTGACACTCTGTAGTTATTTTTACAACATAAGATCCCCGCCTTAAAATTTTTTCTATTCCCAACACTCAACTTCTTTAGGATGGTGTAGAAACCAGTATTTCTGCAAAAATTCACTGGATTTTTTTTTTATTTGTAATTAAAATTTCTAACACCAAAAAAACAAAACAAAAACCAAAAAGTCCTCTACTTATGATGGTTTTTGCAGCTATGTATGTTCCTCGGTTTTGTAGCTGCTTCAGCCACGCCAGACTCCAGATCTGCTTTAATGTGTAAATGCATCTGCACACAGCAGAGTACTCTGAAACAGCAACTCGGGGAAAGAGATCTGGGAAAAAATACATGTACTAATGAGTACCAAGAAAACAAACATGGCCCAGTGTACACAAGGCAGAAATACCTCAATGAGATGCTTTTTTCATTAAGATTTCTTTCCCATGGTTGTAATTTCTTTTTGTAACAACCATTCTGGTCATTAGAATGAATCTGACAGTGCTCTGGAACAATGGTGATTATAGCAAAGCTATTAAGTTTTTAAGTGTTATTTATACCTGTTACATTCACTCTCACCCTCAATACTGATGACAGATGTCAGAGGCAAAAACCAGCACAAACATGAAGACCACAACACTGAGCATCACCTGTGCTTTCAGATACATTAAGCATTTCAGTGTACAGTAGTCCTTCCTTCACATTTTAGTAAGATGCCGATGCAGTGCAGCAACCTGCAAAGCACCTTCTTTCACACAGTCCGTGCAGAAGACATCTAATTTTTAAAAAAAAGTTCTGTGATACAAATGATTAAAATAAATCCAGGATGAACAAGTTTCAAAATGCATAGTGTTCTGTGCATGAGTCCATTTTCTTTAAACTCTGAAAGAAAAGTGGTAAGAAAACAAGAAAAGAAAATCGCTGCTGCATTCTCTGGTCTTCTCTATTTTGCTGGTCAATGCTCTTATTTACTCTGGCATGTAAGGACGGAGGTGATCCTCTATGGTGCCAACTGCCCAGTGGGTGAGCTGTTCCTGTGGCAGGTAGAGGCAGATGCTGCATAACTTGAAGATGGTGGCTTTGTTTTTTGGAGTCTAGAAGGAAATAAAATTTTTTCCTTTTAAACTGTCACCAACTTAAGGCCTATGGCACTGTAATGAAGTATACATAGCAAAGGTTATGTGGTTCCCTATCCATGCAGGATATGGGAGAAAATAAAGATATATTTGAAAGAAACGCAGAGAGAATGCGTGCAGGTTTAAGATTAGAACACTGTCCTGTGCTCCATCCTTCATCCCCGAAACCAGCTCCTTCAACAAAGAACAAACAACAAGTTCCCTCTAGTGGAAATCAGGACCTGGGTCTGCTGTCTGCTCCTGGATGGAGAGTGCACAGATCTGCTTTCTAATATAGACAAGCACCCAACATTTTCCCCCGATTTTTTGGGACATGGTCTCTCTGAATAATCATGGATGTCCTGGAACTAACTCTGTACACCAGGCTGGCCTTGAACTCACATCACAGAGCTCTACCTGCCAGGATCTACTGCCTTGCTTCAAACACCAACCAACTTTTAACTTGACTTATCTTCAAGTTTACTTAAAGCTACTTTCTGTCTTTCTACTCTATTCTTGGACACTGAAACCCAGATGCAGAAATCAAGTAAGAGTCCTGAACCTTTTAAGAACTTTGAGAAAGGCACTAGCTTGTTAATTAAGTCTTTTTTACAGAGTAGAGTGAGAGAGACTGAAAGGGGCTCGCAGTATGCTTTTCAGTGCTATGGACTTATGAAGAGGGAAGCTGGTGTGGTGGGGCACCGACACCTGGGAGGCAGAGGCAGGCAGATCTCTCTGTGGCCAGACTGGTCTATGTAGAGACACTGTCTCAAAAATAAAAGATTTTAAATATCACAAAAAAACCAAGTCACAGTACTTTTATGAGTATGATTTGGACAACTCAACACTAGGCAGAAACATTCTCTGAAGCCAGGATCTACTGGGCACATCTACCTACGCTAGCAAAACATGTCACAGATCTGAGGCACACACACTTCCTAAATGTCTGAGTTCCCGACCTGAGGAACATCTTGCTGTGGATAAGGAACAGTTAAGTTCTAGATAATCCTCCCATTTCTCAGCCTGAATTTTTACTGCAAAATGTCTGTTGAACCTTATTTGAATACCTGGATGGCGGCTCAAGTAAGAAGCAGTCCCCTTTTTAAAGATTTTTATTTAAAAGTTGATGCTCAGGGCTAGGCAGATAGTTTAGTCAGTAAACTGCTTGCCATATCAAGCATGAGGATCTGAGTGGTAAGAATAATTCTGGAAGGCAGAGCCAGATGGATTTCCTAGGGCTTGGACACTGCCTGAGGAACCACAGGCACATGAAGGCACACATACATGCACTTGCACCCCTCCCCTCTCACACACAGATGGTTTTATTTACAATACATTTCTTGTTTTTTAAAAAAGATTATGTATACAATGTTCTGCCTGCATGTGTGCCTCAACGCCACATGAGGGCATCAGATCTCATTACAGATGGTCATGAGCCACTATGTGGTTGCTGGGAATTGAACTCAGAACCTCTGGAAGAGAAGCCAGTGCTCTTAACCTGAGCCATCTCTCCAGCCCCATTTCTTTTCTTTCTTGAGAAAGGGGTTCTCTGTGTAGCCCTGGCTGTCTTGGACTCGCTTTGTAGACCAGGCTGGCCTTGAACTCAGAGATCCGCCTGCCTCTGCCTCCTGAGTGCTGGGATTAAAGGTGTGCACCAACTATCACCCACTTTAAAATCCATATTCTCATCAACTGAAAGTAGAGCAGAGCTGGAGTCTAGCTCCCAGGTGATATTCTCTCACTGATCAGGAACTTAGAAAAGTCTGGAAACGTCTCTGGAGGGGCCTAAGACAGGTTTCTTAACTTTAAATGAGTCCCTATTTAATCCTAAAAAGTTTCTTACCTGCAAATGCTGTCTGTCAATGAAGAGAAACACTGACTGGTTAGGATTGTTGACAACAATTCCTGTCTTGTCCTTGCGGCTCAGTACATGCAGAAACTGTTTCTCATAGTCACCGTGATGAAATTCAAATTTGGCCTAATTGCAAAATGCAAACATTTTATGTAGCTACAATTACATTGTACTGCCTCACCAGCACCTACTGCATCCACATGTCTGTTTGGAGCTAAGTGACACACAGGATACTTATATTTAATTAAAATAATGTACAATACAAAACTCAATTGATTTAAGAAAAAAAAAAATCAAACAAAACAAGCAAAACCACACATATATAAAAAAAAAATCTTCAGTTAGCACTAATTACATTTTAAATTCCCAAATCACATCCAGCTTGATCTCTTGAAACATAGGTCATTTTCTTCCTTACAGACAATTCTAGTGACAGAACTTCAAAAGAATTTTGTGACCTTCAGTACTTTTAAGTTTGTAAGCTTAAGCTTCCCCACCATATGTTAAGGCTCTAACTCACTGTACCAGATAGTAAAACAGGAAATGCAAGCCTACTGGACCCAGTGAAATGCAGAGGCCTCAATGTGTAACACAGTACCACTTCTGCAAACAGGCTCTGGAAACTATAAACCCTTTGAAAAAAACTATTGTGGAAGAGGAAAATACCAAAGTTGCTATTTTCAAGGAAGTCAACTTCATCCTTCCACACGTCTAAGGGCGGAAGGGAGCAAGCTGGGCAACAAGCAGGCTTAACAGAGAATTCAAGAAACATGTAGCTTCCTCTCACAACTGTAAACTGTTAGTCTATTGTTTTCAATAATCCCTACTACCAATAGTAGGCAATATTAAGATGTAAAATCACAAGTGTCTGCTATTTAGGTTTTACTATCATATCAAATAGCTGATTTGATTTGATTTTTGTAACTCTCCCACGGTTGCCATGGAACTAGGCAAAGAACCCAGTGCCTTTAAGTGCTGGGCTCCTTCAACTTGTACTGCTCATCTCTCTCCTCCTCGGCTGTGGCAGCAGGGACGAGGCCAAGCCGTGCACATGGTGAGTGCTCCACAGAGCTGTGCGATCTCAGATCTCGTGACAGCTTTTGTTATAAACCTAGCTTTCAGGGCCAAAGTGTGGTGGCAATCACCTTTAATCCCACCACTTCAGGAGGCAGAAGCTGGTGAATTTCTGAGAGTTCCAAGTGAGCCAAAGCTACATAAGACCCTATCTCCACCAAACAAACAAACAAACCTAGCTGGGTGTGGGGCTGGAGAGATGATAGCTTAGCAGTAAGAGCACTGTTCCAGGGGACTGGGGTTCAATTCCCAGCACCTATATGGCAGCTCACACCTGCCTTTAACTCCTCTCCTAGGGGACCCTGACAAAACACCAATGTACATAAAGAAAAACGTCTCTTGCTTTTTCACTTGCCTTTACATTGAAGTCCTCTCAATTCCTACTGTCTTTAAAATAGGAGATGCACAGTTAGGATACAGACGCACCAACTGCGTATCTTCAACATCCCAGACTGAAAGTATGTGCGAAAACTAAAATCCTACCAGTACTGAAAAAACTGGACTTTCCACCCCTCATTATTTCCAGAAAAATGTATAGTGTTAACATTATTTATGTAGCTGTTAAACCTTTACTGAGTGTTATAAACAATCTAGAGATGAGCCACAGGATATAGAAGTTTATTTGCAAATACTGTGCTGTTTTACATAAACTGAACTAAAGCAGAGGCTTTGGAGCCAATCCCCGTAAGACCTGTAACGTAGGAATGCCTGTCTTAAATTACTTAAGAGAATGAAATTAGTGGCACATTACTAGCTTATTTACTGTAGGTAAGGTATAAAATTAGCAAAGTTATTACATGTTCATTATAACCAATCTAGAAGGTTCTATAATTCAAGGAACTTTTCATAGAATGTAGTGAGTCACAAGTATAAGCTTTTACTTTACTTTTCCATTTATTAAATTACCATGTTTTGCTTGCATGTGTGTGCCCATGTACCATGTACAAGTCACTGGACTCCCTGGAACTGGAGGGTTACAGAGGGTTGTGAGCCACCGCGTGGGTCCAGTGTAAGAGCAGCCAGTGCTCTGAAGCCCTGAGCCAGCTCTCCAGCCCCTACTTTTAGAGAAGGGCTTGATTCAGCCTTATGTTTGTCTTAATTTATGATTGTTCTTAACTGAATGACTCTAGGCCTCTCATTCCTCTCTTTTTAACTGCCTCATTTCTTTTCCTGCAAAAGGAGGTCCACATATCGAGTTATCACTACTACTGAGGTCAAATGTAGACTGCAGTCTAAAATTAAGATATAACCTATGCTTTCAGAACCTCTGTGTTCCCATTTGCATTCCTTTATATCGAGCTTATACCTTCTATTCTCTAGCAGTGTCTCTCAACCTTGCTTATGCCATGACTCACTAACATAGTTCCTCATGTTGTGGTGACCACCAACTATAAAATTATTTCACCGCTACTTATTCACTACTATTATAAGTCATAAATTCTGATATGTGATTTGTGGGGAATCACAATCTACAGGTTGACAACCACTGCTCTAGCCCAACCATGGCTAATAGGTTATTAGCTACCAAAAAAAGTAACTTTTTTGTTTGTTTGTTTTTTTCCGAGACAGGGTTTCTCTGTGTAGCCTTGGCTGTCCTGCACTTGCTTTGTAGACCAGACTGGCCTTGAATTCACAGCAATCCTCCTGCCTCTGCCTCCTGAGTGCTGGGATTAAAGGCATGCGCCACCACTGCCCGGCTCAAAAAAGTAACTCTTTTACCAATATTTTACCTATGGATTTTCACTTCTTTTTTCTTGTTAAGAACTTACTACTCTTACACCTAGAAAAAAAAGAGTAATTTACTTGAACTTCTTAACAGCTTTATTACCATAGTGCAGGAACTGTATGACAATTTAATAGCCTGTTTCACATACAAAAGCAACAGAAAGAGAAAATTTTAACAGGTTAGAAAATTTTTGAATGACTTTGTCAGGGAGAAAAAAGTCTACAAGATGCTAATAAAATTGAATTACAAAGCAGCGAAGTTAAGGGATTGGGTGATTCTAATGCTTTCCTCTCTTACAATATACTATTTTAAAAGAGAAAAGATTTATGAAAGTTATTAGAAGCATATTCCCAAAGATTTCAATTTAAGCTCAAATTACAGGTGTTGCCACTGAAGTGCTCACTACTTTATTTAGAACAAAATACCTGAACAGGCCTAAAAGGTTCATCAGATTCCTTCCACCTAGAAAACAGGAGACAAACAATTTTCTCAATATCATTCCGAGGCCAAAGAATGAAATCCATCTCCTGAGTACAGCCAATTACATCCTAGAAAACAACAGTAATTTTTTTTTTAGTTCTAAAGAAGCAAAGTAATAAAAGGTACAAATATAGGGTTTAACTACAGAATCACTGCCTCAGTCACACAGTTTACCACTTCCCACCTTCAGGGGTAATAAGACTGCATACAACTTAATTCCAGCTATAATACAAACTTTTATAGTGAAGAATCCAGTCATTCAGCTTCATGCTCCTCACAGAGAAAAGACCTAACTGCCTCAGTACATGACTGAATCCTAGCTGAAGAGCTCATGTAATTAGTGCCTATGCCTTTATTTCCATATTTCAAAACCAAATGTATTTGGCAAAAATGTCCCAAAACTTCTGCGAACCATGTATTACACAGAGTATTTTGATGCTGTTAGACAGCTCCTTTTCCCCAGTCCTGTTCTCCGCATGCATCGTAAGCCATGCACCTGTTTTCTAAGGCCGCGGCACTTCTGCCAGAGCAAGACAGTCATCTCCAGGTTTCTCCTGCTTTTACTGATTTTGGATAAAGTACCTGAAGGTGTTTAAAAACAATTCTACCTAACAGGGCATGATGGGAGCACTCCACATGCTTTATCCAGCCAAGAATGGGCTTGAGGCAAAACCTACATTACACATCTGAGGTCTCTAAGCACAAACATGGCTAACTACCCATCTTCAGGGAAGCACTGACAACTTTAACTCACACAAACTCATTCCAGAACTTACCCTTCTCATAGACTGGTATCGAGGAGCATGGAGCTGTACCACATCCTTCTGTAGAAGCTCTATGGAACTTTCCAAAGAATAGCTGGACTCTCGCACACCTTTCAGAATATTTTCTTCATAATTATTTGTCATGACTGGTATAACCTCAGACACTTCGAAAAGTGCTGACTTTTTCTTCTAAAAGAAATAAAATTTAGTGACACATTATTGATATAATTTCACTTAACTGGTTCTACAGGCAACCAAATAAACATCTCACTAGTTTAAAACATAGAAGCATTCAAACAAATTATTTTATTCCTGAAATAGTGTCAAGTTCAATGACCTCTTCTGGATATTATCTGACTACATTTATCAGTGTTTAATAAAAGGAAGAAAACATACAATTAAGTTGTGTTTGCAAATTGCTAAAATCAAGTGCTCATTACCTATCTACCTTAGCAACCTCTACACTAGAGTGTATGTGGGAACAGGACGTGCTGACACTGGGGCAAAGGTCTACCTAGTCTCATCACTTAGGGCTCCGACTCAGAGAACCTACCCTGCAATCTGTCAACTGAACATCAACCCACCTTGGCCATTTGGCCATCATTTTAAAGAACAAGCACACAAACACCCAGGAAACGTGAAGATAACTCTGCACCCTGGTAATACTCAATACAGACCACTCTGCAATGCTCTTGCTCTAACAAGGTGATGGTTCTCAAAACACAGAAACTTAAAATTGGGGTGATACCCATGGAAACTTCCAAAAACTACTAAACATAACATGCTAAGATTACATTTCTGGTTAGAAGCAAACCACTTTCAGTGCAGAAGTCAAAGTTGCACTTCCTTTGTTCATAGCCCACTCCTATGTCAATAAATGTATATCTTGAATTATGGCTATCATCTAATTCTCCTTGACTTTCACAATTCAAACTCATTTGATATTTAACTATGGGACTAGATCTCTCTCACCCACCAATGTCCTCAGGTCATTTGTAATTGTGAAAAAAAAAAAAAGTAAATCTAAACAAAAATTTACCATTTCAGTATTTAATTGCTCCTAAAAATTGAAATGTATTGTTTCATTAACTATATCTTAAGAAAACGACACCTACATTAAGACCTGAACAACAGGCCTATAAACATTTGATCCCAATGTAACTCTTTAGACATCCTATTTGTAACTTTACAAAGTTCTCCTCTTTTGTTCCATATAAAAGTTTTACACTTATTCAGTATGATGTCAACAGAAAGTGTAATTCTTTTGAGCCCTTACAATTAAGTATTTCAAAGTCAAATAATATAAAAAGGCCCTCCATTTTCTGCAGGGACTCAATTCACAGAATCGCCCCTAAGGGTTAAAAAAAAAAAAAATCTTAAACCTAAGATTCATTAAAACACTGACATAACAACATACACTTACAAAGATCACTTGTGCTAATTCACAGTAAGAACTATAAATTACCTTCTCCTTGAACACAAAGGCAATATACATCTTGAAGTCAAACTGGTCAGCTAGAGATTCCTTTTTCTTTCTAAGCTGAGCACGGAGTCTGTTCAGAGCTTGTTTCTTCCGGGAGTTTGGGTCCCCCATTTTGAAATACAGGTGGTACTAAAGCCTTTGGAAATTGTCGCTAAACTATGGGCACTTTTTCTTAAGACTCAAGTACAACAGAAACAAGTCATTTTTTCCTGCTAATATGATTGAATAGCTAAAATCACAACTGTAACCCCCAAAATGCACCTTCTGGCAATATTAGCAGACTGTCATACCACAGGGTCAAGAAACAAAAGTTGCTGTCCAGTCATGTTTGGACACTAATGTTTGGGGGTTAGATGGGAAAAGGGAAGGGAAGGAAAGAAGAGGAGGAAAAAACTTGGAACTAACTTTCTGGAAAACGCATGTGGCTAAACTGCCAAAATAAAAGGCATTGAGGGGAAATGAAAAATCTATCATCAGGATTTAGGTGTGCAATAAAACACAGCTGACACCAGTCCAATCCTTGAAATCCATCCGGATTTTCCCTTTTCAGAAAAGGGATTTAGAAAAGGTAAAAAGGAGGGAAAATTGTGATGTTGCTTCCCAAATAAAGGAAAAAAAGAAAAAAGAAAAAGAAAACCACCAAAACAGGGTAGGTGAATGAAACTGAAATCCCCAGTTGGATTTTACCCAGCCAGATCCATGGCTGCAGTACCTGATTAATTCTTAGTTATTTCAGATTTCACTACTGCTATGTACTGTCAGTGCTTTGCTATTGATTACACTTGGTGGTGAGCAAAGAGAAAAGTGCAAAATCAGCAGAGAAAGAAGGGGCGAGGTACAGGGTTTCCCTGCAATCAACTACAGTGTATACCGGGGGTGGACAGCTGTTGCCCAAAGAAGTCATGAGAAAAAACAGCGGAGTCATTACCAACTTCCCCATCACCCACGTTTTCACCCTCAGGCGGCTGCGAACGCTGCTGCCAAGGAGAACCATGATGGCAGAGGGAAAGGCTGGTCTATTAAAACGGTATTAATAGTTATCCGGCTGTGATTAACCCTGATTAATGCCCGGGATCCAAGCACCCTCAGCCCTGCGGTGGGTTCTACATTCCCCGGGGAGCCCTCCGTATAGATCTGACCCCGTTCAGGTTCGGGATGGTGGGGAGTTCGATTATCTTCGTGTGAGCATGTCTGAGGCGAAGGTGGCGGGTTCTCCCACGTCCCAGGCCGGGCCCGGGGATCACCTGCCCACGACCCCCAGGTCCCACCCCCCCCCCCCGCCCTCCGCGGCCGCGACCCCCCCGCCCCACGGGAGACACTGGATCACTCGGGTTCTCACTCATTTCAACCGTGGAAACAATTCCCGCCCGGGTAGAGGAGGCGGGAAGAAAGTTAAGTGGGAAGGATCAGTTGGGAAGGGAGAAGAAGAAAATAATCGTGTTAATAATTACTTCTTAAAAGAAGGCCCCCCCCCCCCCCCCGGAAAAAAAAAAGAAAGTAATGAAGCTCCCGGGTTCTGGATTCGCTTTTCCCGTTCAACAGCCCATGTTTCCCGAGTGGGGGCGGCTGGGTGGCTTCCCAAAGGGGGCAGAGGCCGGGATCTAGGCGGCAGGGCGGGGTCCCCGCGGAGAGGAGAACGGGACTCGCAGGCCGACCGTCGGTGGGCCGTCTAGCCGCAGCCTGCGGGCGGAGCGGCGGCTGCGGAGGAGGAGGCGGCGGCGGCGGGGGCGCTGCTCGTGGCGCGGGCGGGAGCCATGTCAAGAGAACACGACGGGCCGACGGAGCCCCTCCATGCCCGCTGCGCTGCGCTCTGTGGCCGGGCCGCGCGCGCTGCTGCCGCCGCTCAGCCCCCACTTGGGCCCCATAGTCGGGCTCGGCGCCCCGGGCGGCGACGGAGGGAAGGACGGGGCGCGGGGAGGGGACGGCGAGGAAGGAGGAAAGCGCGCGGGAGGGACGGAGAGGGGAGGGGAGCCCTGCGCTACGGCCTGTCCGCGGAGTGAGCCCGGCAAAGTTGTCTCAGTTCGAGCGTCGGCTGCCGAGGCCTACGTCGCCCAACAGTCTGGGTTCAGGAAAAAACAGTCCGAGCGCCCCGACGAGAGGGGTTAGAACAGCCGAGGCGGTGGAGGAGGAGCGTCCGCGGGGCCACAGCCTCGTTTTCCTCCCCCGCACCGGAGTGGCTGCAGAAGCGGCGGCTGCCTCGGGAACCTCCCGGGTCCGGGGCTCAGTCGCGATTGAGGAACGGAAACAAGAACAAACAACTTAAGATGGCAGCGACGGCCGCTGCGTCACCCGCCCCTCCGCGGCACCGCCTCGGGCGCTCTGCGCCTGCGCGCACTCAGGACGCTACCATATGCACAAGAATGACGGGGAGGACAGGAAAGAAAGTGTGGCGGTTTCACAATCATGAGCACAGGAAACCGAAAATAAGCAAGATATGACGCAGAAAGCACGCTATGAGTCGTGTGACCTCTTTGAAATTAGACTTTACCTGTGGAATCTCTCCCTAAGGAGAGTTTGAGAACTTATACTACCCTCTCCATCAATATGGAACGTCCCAGGCGTGGAAACGGTCTCCCGCCACTCCCTCCGCCCCTCCGTCCGGCTGTCCGGCTCGCTGGCGTTAGCTCTGCCACGCCCTCCTACGTCATAAACCACGCCCCACGTCCTCCATGACGAAGCCGTGGTTGGTGTTGCTCTGCCTTTAAGCTCGGCTATGGGCCTGCAAGTTGGTCTTGGGAGTGCGTTTGTGTCCCTCTAGAGCGGCGGTTCTCATCCTGTGGTTCGCGACCCCCTGAGGGTCCAGCGACCCTGCGTCCCCTAAGACCATCGAAAAACACAGATACTTAGCATTAAGATTGATAACAGCAGCAAAATTACACTTACGAAGTAGCAACGGAAGTAATTTTATGGTGCGTGGGGGCGGGGGGGGGGTACCACAACACGAGCAACTGTATTAAAGGGTCGCCGCACGGGGAAGTTGCTGAGAACCACTGCTCCAGAGAATCTCAAGGACCAAAGCCAGGGGGATGGGCGGAAAAATGGGTGTTGGAAGGGGCAGTCACCGTCAGGAAGAACCCGGTAGTGCTTTAGATGATTGCGGGGTGGTCTTAGTTTGCTTTATCCTTAGGAGTCGGCCGGTTGGTAACTTGCAACAACGGGTGCCCGGAATGGAACTTACTTGCAGCCCAGCGAGTCTCGCTTTAGTCCACGAGGCTCTATCCTCACCCCTCTCCCTGCGCCGCCACGGAGAAGGAAGGAACCTCGGGCTTTAAGCGAGAGACGCCCTGTTATGCGTTGTTGTTGGGATCCACAGAAGCTGCAGAACTCAGCGTGTGATTCCCCACCCGGGTGAACAGGGATCCCTGAGGACCCGAGACCTACATCCCATCCGTCTGGCTGTCTCCTCAACAGTAAAGAGGACAGGAGAACGTTTACCGCAGAATCACGCCGTCCTTGACCCCAAAGAGCGCTGACTTGGTTTTCTGAAAGCTCTGGTATAATAAAAACTGAAGTTATATAATTAATCAGCGAAGGTCGATACTCCACGTGGAGAAAGCCTGTGTGGTCCGTTCCTAGCTGCCCGGTTGAAATTTTGGAAGTCCCGGCTCCTAATTTGCTGCTTTTCACTCGTGAAATCAAGATATACTAGCTATAATCATCCTTTATTTATAAGCCAAAGAAATTACTAGGGCCCATTCTTTAATGCGAGTTGTCCAAAAGCAAGGATGAGATTCTTGATCTTTCCAAATTATTTCCAACCTTAAAACTTGAGTGGGCCATAGTGGCTGTAATCCCAGCAACTGGAGGCTGAAGCAGGATTGTTGCAGCTTCAAGGTCACTCTCCGTCATAAATTCAGAGGCCACTCTTCATAAATTCAAGGCAAGCCTGGAATACCATACAAGCCCAGCTTCACCACCACTACCACCACCGCCAAATATAAATAAAACCAGTGTGGTGGCACAGGTTTTTAATTCTGGAGCTGGGGAGGCTGACATGGGGATTTACTACAAGTTCGAGGTCAACTTAGTCTACACCATGTTCCAGGCCAGCCAAGGCTATATCGTAGGATCCACTTTAAAAAATAAAACAAAACAAAGAATGACTGGGAGATGGTGCAGTACTTGAGTTGGATCCCAGGTTCCACCAGTGGGAGGTTCTATGACCTCCACATGCCGGCCATGTCATGAGTACACACCCTACTACATACAATTAATGTAAATTTCAATTACAAATATATGATAAAGCTTACAATCACATAACTAAAAAGCTCACACGAGTAAAACATTTCAGAGTTAATGATATTAGTAATACATACGTACACATTATTTTCATGAAAGAACTTAAAGGCCTTTATAGAAATGTGCACGTTACCCTTAGACTCTTTAATGTAACGGCATGGTGTTTTTGCAGAGTAGAGCAAACATCACATTCTCGCCAGAAGACAACCCAGGACCAGATTATTATCGCTCCTTCCCAGTCCTAGGAAACCACCAATTTGTAGTGTTTCTTTAGGTTAACCCTTTCTAGAATTTCGTGTAAATGGAATGCAGTATATGATGCTTTGTGACTAGTTTCTTAACATTTTTAAAAACAAAACAGGTGTGTATATGTGCATGTGAGAGCAGTACCCATGGAAACCAGAGATGTCATAGTTCTGGGGCTGGAATTGGAGGCCATTGTCAGCCCCCAGACATGTGTGTGAGGAACTGAAGTCTGTCCCTCTGTAAAAACAGTGCACACACTTCCCCTCAGCCACCTGGTTTTCCACAGCTTCCCTGCAGATGAGTAACACTCCACTCTAAGGCAGCTACGCTTTGCCTGCCCTTCAACTGTTGAACATGAAACTAGTTTCTGCCTTTTGCAGTTATGATGCTGTTATGAGCGCTTGCTTAAGAGTGTGTATACATATGGCTCTTCACATTCTCCTGGTTAGTAACCTAGGAGTAGAATTTCTGGGTCATGTAGTTACTGGCCATTTTTCTGTCTTTTTTGTTTTTGTTTGTTTGTTTTGGAAAGTGTCTATTAAGAGCTTTTTGGTTTTTGCTTTTGCCTATTTAAAATTTATTATTGAAGTGTTGGAATACATTGTGAATAGTATCTCCTGTGGGCTTTTTTTTTTCTTTTTCTTTTTTGGGTGATATCCTTCATGCTACACAAAAATCAAATTTATTATCTTTCTCTTGCGGTTGTACGTTTGGTGTCATATCTAAAACTAATGAAGAATGTTTATGTTGCTGTAGGCACCTGAGGAGGATCACATAGAGCCCAGGAGTTTGAGGCAGGTGAGGTCAATATAGAATCCCTGTATCAAAACCAAAACAAAATCAAGATGAGGATGCTAAAGGAATTTTTATTTTTTATTTTCAAAATTGAAGGTAACTGGTTATAAGCTAAACATATCCTACAATTTGTGCTATGCAGCTCTGCCAGCTCTTAGTGAAATGAGCCACAAAATAGAAGTAATGTGCCTTAACACGTGGGGGTGTGGGGGGAACAACACCGTTCTAAGTCCATTTTCTCTGAAACTTGGAAAAGCAATAAAATAAAGTGATTAAAGGAAATGAAAAACTTTGATTATAATGTTCTCTTGTGAAATTAAAAGGTTGAAAGCTCAATTCTCCCCTCACTTCCTGGTGTGGGGGAGCTGGAAAGATGGCTCAGCAAGGAGAGTGCTGCTGTACAAGCACGAGGACCTGAGTTCAAATCCCCAGCTTGTGGCTGTGGCTGAGTGTGCCTGGAACGCTAGCACTTTAGATAGATAGACAGATAGATTGGAAGGAAGGAAGAAAGGAAGATAGAAAGATGGATGGATGGATGGATAGATAATAGAAAGAAAGAAAAATAGACAAATGAGATTTGGTAGAATGGCTCAAGGCTCAACCTTCTGCACTTGAGAGGTAAAGACAGGAGGATTGGGAATTCAGAATCATCTTCAGCTATGACATGACTTACATTCACCAATTATAAGAAAGCATATACTTCATTATGTTAGAAACCACCTATTTTGAGTTAGGCTTCTTCAAACAGGATTGGTGGAGCCAAGATGGTGACATGTTGGTTAAAAATATCTGTTTAATTTCTTCTGGAACTTTTTTTTTTTTTTTTTTTTTTTTTTTTTTGGTTTTGGTTTTTTGAGACAGAGTTTCTCTCTGTAAGCTTGGCTGTCCTGGACTTGCTTTGTAGACCAGGCTGGCCTTGAACTCACAGAGACCTTCCTTCCTCTGCCTCCCCTGTGCTGGGATTAAAGGCGTGTGCCAACACACCCAGCTCTTCTGGAAGATAAGATGGCACATGTTACTTTAATATCCCAGCTCTTCTGGAAGATAAGATGGCACATGTTACTTTAATATACTGAGTTTTGTGGCCAGTTCCTGCATAATGGCTCACAGTCATTTTAAACTCTAGTTCTATGAGATCTAATACCTTCTTCTGTTGTCTGGGCACAAACATACACACAAAATAGAATTTTTTTTTTAAATTTTTATTTTTTTGTAACAGAGTCTCACTATGTAGCCCCTGCAGCTTCCAACTCTAGGAAATCCTCCTGCATCAGCCTCCCTACTGTTGGGATTAAAGGAGTTCCTGGCCACATCATCAGAGTTCTAATTTATATCACCAGATGCACTGTCAAATTTCTTTGGTGGAAATGCAGATAGCATAAAAGGGGGTTACGCTTCCTTTTGTAGCAGGGGTGCTGAGACCCTGGGTTCAAGTGTCCTCCTACTTAGGCTTCTCAAGTGACAGCGATACAAGCATACACCAGCACATCCAGGTTTCAAAAAGTTCCATTTGTCATAATGCCTTATAAAGATTCTAAAGCCAGCACTGGATGGCCCAGTCTCCTAATTTTATATCAAATTAAGGAAGGGATACTCAAGCACATGCTTACAGTAAAACCATCAACAGCAGGTGTGCTGGCTTACCCTAATTTCAGCACTTGGGAGAACTGCCTGAAGCTCTGGCCTACAGAATGAAACTTTGTTTCAAATTTAAAAAAAAAAAAAAAGGAAAAGCCAATAAGGTATTTACCAACTTGTTACCTTTAGCACATGGATTGCTTATATTTTCTCTCCTGTTACAGAATCTGGGTTCCATAATGCTCCTCATTCCATTTCATATTTACGGCCAGCAAAGATGCCGTATTGTCCAGGAACTCACAAAAATGTTCTCCTCCCTTCATTCTTATCTGAAGTTGGTCAGACTTAGGCCTCCTATGTGCTTACCAATTAAATAAGTGCAATAAAGATCTACTCAGATCAAGTCTGTGCACCAGGACTACTGTAAAAGTGCAATACAGATCTACTCAGATCAAGTCTGTGCAC
>OU015746.1:58014122-58052823 GCA_907169655.1 Acomys percivali | reverse complement strand
TTTCTTTCTTTCTTTCTTTCTTTCTTTCTTTCTTTCTTTCTTTCTTTCTTTTTAAAAAAGATTTATTTATTTATTATTACTATACAGTGTTCTGCCTCCATGTACACTTGCACACTAGAAGAGGACATCAGATCACATTACAGATGGTTGTGAGCCACCATGTGGTTGCTGGGAATTGAACTCAGGACCTTTGGAAGAGCGGGCACTGCTCCTAACATCTGAGCCATCCCTTCAGCCCATTTTTGTTGTTGTTGTTGTTGTTTTGAGACAGGGTTTCTCTGGGTAACAGCAGCTCTGACTGTCCTGGAACTAGCTCTGTAGTTCAGGATGGCCTCAACTCACGGAACTCCTCCTGCTTCTGCCTTCAAAGTGCTGGGATTAAAGGCATGCTCCACCACCGCCCAGCCTTGAGGATTTCTTGTTCTGGGCAGAACACATCCACATGGTGGCTCACAACCATCTGTAACTCTAGTTCCAGAGGATCTGACACCCACTTCTGACTTTTCAGGCCCTGGATCCAAGAAGATGTAGGAATGATGTCTTCAGGGCAATGACCTGAGAATTATTTAGGGAAACTATTATTTTCTTAGCACCAGACACATACATGCAGGTAAAATACACAAAATTTAGCTGAAGATGACCTTGAACTCCCAACCCCCTGCCTCTATCTTCCCAGTTCTGGGATAACAGGAGTGCACTACTACATATGGCTTTCATCCCATTCTTTCCATTGAATACCGCAGAAATTTCTCTATCTCAGCTCTCTCAATTCTTTTTTTATGACTTTGTAATGTTTCATTGCACAGACATACCATAATTTATTTAATCCCCCTTTTATGTATCACTCCGTTATTCCATTATTTAACTATTACAAACAATACTATAACAAGCCAGGTATGATGGTTTATATCCATAATCCAAGTACTCAAGGAACTGAGGCAGGAAGATGGCATAGGCTACAGAGTAAGTATGTGATCCGGCTCTGAATTATGCAATGAGACTCGGGCTTGACAACAATACTATACAAACAAAACAATAAACAGTACTGTCAGGCCCCAAGAAACTCCTTTCCCCAAATTTTGGCATTTAGAAAAAAAGCTCACATTCCCCCAGGAAGCTATTGCAAGATAGTTAATCCTATTGTGAACTCCATAATAGTGAACTGTAAAAACCTGTTTCTAGTTGTGGAGTGGCTCAGCTCTAGCACACACCTTTAATCCAAGAACTTTCCTTACACAGGATTGAATAAAGTTAACCTTAGGTCAAGAGGCAGAGCAAGAATCCAACTGATAGGGATTAAGGAGGAACCTTAACAGAAGAATTTCCCCCTCCCCTTTTAAGATTTATTTATTATGTATACAGCATTCTGCCTGCATGTATGTCTGTAAACAGAAGAGGGCATCCAATCTCTTTATAGATGGTTGTGAGCCACCACGTGGTTGCGGGGAATTGAACTCGGGACCTTTGGAAGAGCAGCTAGTGCTCTTAACCTCTGAGCCACTTCTCCAGCCCCAAGACAAGAATATTTAAAACAGTGGGGAGAGGAAGAAAGGGCTCTTGGCTTTTTCTTCTGGGCTGTGAGCTGAGTAGGCAGGTCAGCTGGGTACATTCTCTGTCTCTCTGAGCTGATAGGTTTTCACCCCAGCATCTTGCTCCTGATTCTTCATATGTGACCCCTTCCAAGGAGCTTGGCATCTCTTAACAGAATCAAACTGCTGATTTTTGCCTTTCTGGGTGGGGATCACCTGCCTACTCTGGCTTGCTTCTTCAAGGCCAGTAAAAGAATGACTCTGGCCTTAGAAAAGTTCTAGACTGTTGACAGGCATCCTACTGATTAAATCAGGACCATGAGAATAACCTTCCTGTTGATTCAAAGCAACTTACTGATTAGAGACATTAATTATATCCATAAAAATCTCATGGCTGTTTCTGTAAACCTAATGTGACCTTGGGCACACAGCCAGGGAAAATGTGGGACATTTTAGATGTCTGGCTGTCAATTTGTATGGTGTCAAGAATTTGTGTTGGTGCTGATATACTAAGTGAGACACAGTTCTGTTTTAATTTGCATATCTCTGACTGAGAAAAGGTGGTTGTGACTCAACAAAGTTAAGGACCATTTCCACATCCTTTTCTGAGAAGTGCCTATGTATAAAATTATAATTTTATTTATTATTGTAGTATATTTACTCCTCTGTGTGTGTGTGTGTGTGTGTGTGTGTGTGTGTATACAGACATATGCATGCATATCATGGAGGACAACTTTGTGATATTGGGTCACTCCTTCTACCTTTACATGGGTTCTGAGGATCAAACTCAGGTCTCGAGGCTTGGGAGGCAAATGCCTTTTCCCCCGGAGCCATGTAAAGTGCCTATTTTCTATTGGATGACTTGAGACTGTCATGAAGCTATATTGGCCCCCAAACCTTGATCCTTCTATCTCTATTTCCCAAGTGCTGTGATTACAGGTATAAGGCACCATGTTCATTCTTTTTCCTGAAAGAAAGGGTCCAACTCTGTAACCAAGGTTGGCCTGGAGCTTGTAGCAATCCTTCTGCCACAGACTGACAAGAGCTGGGATTACAAACATGAACTACCATACTCATGTGACTTTGCTGGTTTGGGGGGGCAAATTTCGATATTTCAGAACTCTGTATTGCATCAAGTTGCCTATTGATGCCTTCAATTGCAGAGTTTGCTCTGGGGTATTTATCCTAAAATATTCTAATATGATCCAAGGCATCATACCATTAATAGGAAGCTGTTTTACACATGCAAAAAAAAAAAAACCCATACTTTATATATTCAGACAAATATTGAGTCCTGGGCATTGCAATAACTTGAGGTCCTGCCCTTGCTTTTCATTTGTTCCAATAGGAATTGGTGTTTGGAGCACATGCCTCAGGGGACTGCTATGGTTAATAATCCCAGAGTGTTGGATATTGTGATAGTTAATACTTGTTGTCAACTTGATGGGATTTATTATTTTTTTATTTCTTAATTAAAATTTTATTTTATGTGCATTTCCATGAGGGTGTCAGAGCCATATGATTTAGAGTTACAGACAGTTGTGAGCTGCTGGGAATTGAACATGGGTCCTCTGGAAGAACAGCCAGTGCTTTTAACTGCTGAGCCATCCCTCCAGCCCCTTAAAGGGATTTATAACCCATGAGTACCGTGGAAACTTGTCAGTGAGGAATTATCCACATTAGGTTAAATGAGGTAGGAAGAATCACTATAAAGGCAGGCGGAACCATTCCAGGGGTGAAAAGGAGAAAGCAAGCTGGACACAAGCATTGACGGCTTTCTGCTTCCGGAGTGTGAATGCAATGTGATCAGCTGTTTCCTGCACTTGCTATGGTACCTTCTCTGCCACAGTGGACTGTATGCCTCCCAACTGAAAGGGAAATGAACCCTACTTCCCTTAGATTGCTTTGTTGGGGTATTCTGTTGTAGCGATGAGAAAGGTCAGTAATACAGATAGCAGGAGAAGCTTAAGATGATCACGAGCAGCTCACGAATGAGACGGTAAGTACCAGGCTGCACTGCATGGTGCAAAGCACACAGTCATGTCTGTGGCAGAGTGCTGACTGACACGTTCCAAATAACCAATGGCTAGATGATGTGTGGTTGCTAGGATACCAACCCCCTAAGCTGTTCCACAGATGCAGTGGGGGAACTGCACATGACTGTGATTTTAGAAGTTGGAGGGCAGAGGTAGGAGGATCATGGCATGCTTGATGACAGCCTGGTCTATCTAGTGAGTTCCAGGTCAGTCAGAGAGCTGAACAGAGAGGCCTTGTCTCAGAAGAAACAACAACAACAAATAAATCATTTTTGGCTGTGTTTGAGGGGACATCAGGAATCAAGGTGGCACGTGGTTCCCTGGGAGCAGGAGCACATGGTGACTGCTTGTTCATATCTCTGTAGAGGAATTGAAATTCAGAACACGGCTGCTCTGGCAAGAGATCATATCCAAAGACCTTCTAGGTCTGTGTGATCTGGCTAGAATACAAACACGCCTTTAATCCAGGAGACAGAGGCAAACAGATCTGAGTACAAGGTCATCCTGGTATAGAGCAAGTATCAGGTAAAGAAAAGCTTAGGCCCAGATGTGGTGGTGCATGCCTTTAATCCCAAACAAAGGTGAAGTTGGTTTGTAGAGGGAAGCACCCATGTTTGAAAGTGATGTCTAATTGAGAGGCAGAAAAAGTAATGAATCAGAGAAAGATTTGACTGATTAGGATACACCTATCTCTCATGTGAACAGAGAGGAAAGGAAAGCTACTTAAGGGACAATGCAGAGAGGCATGAGGCAGTTTTACCAGGACAGTAATAGAGAGACAGATTGCAGAGAGAACTCTGAAGACTGAACGAGTCAGAGAATGAGAAGGAACCAGAAGATTAGAGCAGATTGCTGGAGTTAGTTTGAGGCCAGACAGAGTAATTCAGGGGCTAAGAGAGAAGCCAGGTAGAATCGGTCAGCTGGGAGAGGTGTTAGAGCCAGAACAGCTGAGTTGAACCAGCCAGCCCAGAGCTCAGTAAGAACAAGAAAGGGTGAGGTTATTAAGCAGTTAAGTCTCAGAGGCTGAAAACATTCTAGGCCTAGGTTAGATTGTATGTGAAAGGACTAGCAAACTGATTCCATCTTAGGCTTTTCTTCCAGACTTTTCTTCCATCTTAACACACACAGGCCCTCAGTTCTGGGAAAAACCACCAAAACAAAGGGACCACTTATTAGCCAAGGACAGACAGATGTTCCCAGTCTCAAGATAGATTGCTGTTGCTGACTCCACACATTGCTGACTCCATGGTCCTTTTCACATCCTGCCTGATCTACAGAGTAAGCTCCAGGACAGGCAGGGCTACACAGAAAAACCCTGTCTTGGAAAAAAAAAAAGACCTAAAATTTCACCTGTAAATACCACTTCAACATAAAAGCTATGATACTGCTGGAGATAAAGCTTAGTGACAGACTGCAGTGCCCTGGGTTCCATCCCAGCACATAAAAAGAAATTAGTAGCTAAATAAAAATGTTACTATACCTAATATTGTAACATTATAAACTATTCCATTACTCAAATTTCCTTTCTTTTTTTTTTTTCTTCTATTTCTCATAATTGGTGAGTCCAAGTTGCCCTGAGTAATAGGTCTCATTTTAAAAAATATTTATTTTACTTTAAATTGTGCATGTACGGGTATCTGCACATAGGTGCAGTACTACTGAGGGCAGAGGCATTGGATCCCCTGGCGCTGGAGTTGCAAGTGGTTGTGTGTTCCTGATGGAGTTGCTGGGAATTTAATTTGGATCCTCTACAAGATCAGTGAACACTCTAAATGGCTAAGACAGCTCTCCATCCTTCACGTACTATGGCTGTTCTCTACAAACCTTTCCTTCTGTTTTTCAGTATTGAGGTTCAAACTGAGCCCTCCTTTTTTCTTTGCTCTTCTCTTGGCTCTCCCCTCCCTCCTCCTTTTTCTTCCCTCTCTTCTCCCTCCTTCACCCCGTTGCCATTGTACTATGTAGTTCATGATGCCTTGTGGTCCTGGCATTGCACCCACCTCCCTGGTGCTGGCACTATGCCTACTCCTCCTGCTTTTTAACCCCTTTCTCATCAGCTATTTGTTGGAGGACCAAGTAATTTGCCTCATGCACTTCCTACCCTTTTGACATCATTCCCATGGTGGGCTCTACAATTTGTCTCTAGTATTTCCTTAGACTGGCAGAAAATATCCAACTCAGACTTAGTTCTGGGGGATGGGAGCCGAATTCTTCGTAGTTTCACTTGTCTTTAAGAGACTTCTAGATGATACTCAAAGTTGTCCTCTTGCCTCTACATGCATGCACACACATGCAAACCTGCAAAACACACACACACACACACACACACACACACACAATTTCCAGGTAGAAGCCAGTGAATCTTTGTTTCCACATAGAGCCTTGGTGATCTTGAAATCTGGCATTCTATCAGAAGATTGAGGCGGAGCCAGACTCTCTAGAGCTCTGCCTCACCCAGCAGCTCCGCAGATGGCAGCCCTGTGGGAAAGGTGGCCCCTTTGGCACTTACCTTGTCTAAACAGTCACCTGTCACTTCCCCACTTATGGCTTAAACATGATTTGAAAAATGAGTGATATATAATTTCAGCACAAGTTGGATCATCTCTTGGATATAAAATAATGAGGTTTATTATAAAGGAACAACAACAACAAAAACCCAGAAAGAATTTAAAGAAAGCAGTGATCCTACCACTTAGAATTAATCCTAAAGAAACCACTTGGCATGGCGGTCCAGGACTCAGGAGGCTAAGGTAGGATGACTGCCTCAAGTTCAAGGTCAGCCTGAGTTACACGGTAAGTACCAGACTAGCTAGACAATAAGACACATGAATAGAATATCAGGACTTCGATGGTAGAGACAAAAGAGTCAGGAGTTCAAGGTCATTCTAGGCTATATGAGTCTCTGTCACAAACACAAAAACAACAAAAGAAATGGGTCATTCCGTGAGACTGCACGGAATATCCAGTCACTTTCTTGTTTCCACCAAACGGATTGAAACAAAGCCGTGACATTTCTCCATACTGAGATCTTTTCACATAGATCTTTCGTTTAACATGTGCATAATTTTAGCCCAAATAGACAAATCCTTGGTCCTCTTATTTTTAATACATATTCCTATTTTTATTCGTGTGTGTGTGTGTGTGTGTGTGTAAATGCCACATGTGTGTAGTTGCCCGAGGAAGCCAGAAGATGGATCAGATTTCTTGGAGCTGGAGTTACATGCGCTGGTGATTTGCCTTGCATCCATGCAGCATGCTAACAAATTTAAAAGAGAAAGAAAATGGCTCTGGACTCTACTTTTCCCATTGCTGATAGTGCTGGCATTTTGCCAGTAGAGGGCGCAGGTGAGACATTACAGGAGCCGATTTGGCGGCAAAACTTCAGAAAAGCACCAGGCTTCCACAGTTGAGACAGATGACAAAGTCTTGCCTTTCCCCGGGGAATGGGGTAGGCGGTGATGCTTACCTCTAACGGTAGCACTCGAGAAGCTGAGTAGGAAGATGGCTGAGGTATAATTCAAATACAGTAAAATCCATGTCTTAAGTAGGAGTTAAAATTTCCTCAGCTTCAATTTTTTGTTAGTTTGAGTTGAGCCCTTGCACGTATGGATATTAAAAACTAAACAAGTATATACAAGTATATAAAATATCTTTGAAAAAAATACGTGTATATTCTCATGCTTGCCGCTAGTGGGAGTCGGTTCTTTGTCCTCGCCGGCCGAGTACGGAAGCTTTTAGCTTCCGGCAGAGGGTCAGAGGGCACAGACCTCTGGAGGTCAGAGGAATCCTAATGACCTCAGGCTGACTCCCGCCGTGGCCGACTGCGCAAGCGCACGGAGGCCGAGCGCGCGGTGGGCGGCGGCGAGAGACGATTGGCTGGATGCCGAGGCCCCGCCCCTCAGCTGCGTCAGCGGCCAGGTCGGCGTGTCAGTCCGCAGGTTCGGGTCGTTCTTGGCGCTGTCGGGTCCGGCGTGGTGCCAGCGGCTCGTCCTGATCTTAACGCTCGCTGGGAGCGGAGCGCCGCAGCCTGTGAGTTCGACGACGCGGGAGGGGCGGGCGCAAGCGCGACAGCGGTGTCGCGCGGCTGGCCCGGAGCCAGGCCTGCTTCGACAGCCGCGGGGAGCGGGCCCGGGAGAGGCGAGGACTTGAAGGGACCCGAGTCTCAACCCTGAGTCTCGGCACGGCCGCAAGGCAGAGCTAGGCGAGCTGAGACGAGGGCCTGCGCCATTGGTGGGGTCGGTTTTGGCGCGCTCTGGCGTTCGCTTTTCCTATTGGCTGGCGCGCGCCGCGTTGGGCGGGGCTGGGGCACGCCGGGTATTGGTTTACGGTCTCCGGGACGGCGTGGCTGGAGTTTTGGGGTGGGTAAGGGTCAAAGGCATTGAGTCCCGCGTCACCCATGCCTGTAGTGCCGGTGTGGGTGACAGTGGGTTCTCCTCGGATCCTGTCTCTATGCTTATGACTCACTAATGATAACAGGATCTTGGGCCACTATCTGCATTTTGGAAAATACTGTCCACGCCTGGGCGTGGTAGTGCTCTATCTGCAGCACTCTGGAGGCTGAGGCAGGAGTTTCAGGAGTTCAAGGTCAGCTTGGCCTACGTAGCCATCTCAAAAGAAACACATCTAGGTTCCCTCGAGTAGGTTTCCGATCAGATTTTATTAACATGGGATAGGAAGTAGGACACCACACACACTGGACTATAAGTTGTTTCTACTCTGCATGCTTGTGTGGGTGCTAGGACACAATGTAAATTATTATTTTTGCGTGTAAGTAAGAGGCGGGGTACAGTTTAAGCCCAGTCCGGCCCCTCCCCCCTTCTTAATACAGCTTGGTTGTAAGTTTGCTACATAGCTGAAGATGATCTGGAATTCTGTTTCTTCTGCTTCCCAGCTTCTGGTATAACATACTGTGCCCCTAGGCCTGGTTTGTGCACTTTTGGGGATGGAGTTGAGCCTTTCTGCATGCTGGCTATGAACTCTACCCAGCTGTGTGCTTCATCCCCGTACAGCCAAAAGCTCTTGTTTTGTTTTGTGACAGGATATTGGCTTTGTTGCTCAAGCTGATCTCCAAATGTGATATTGTTCCTATTTGTGCCATTGTGTTCTCAGATTACAGCTACCATGACAGGCAGGATGCTATTCTTTAGGGTAAATCTGAGCTTGCCTAATTTTCCTGGTGCCTCTTTCTCACATCTTCTGAGATCCCTGTAGTTTGGACAGGAAACTATGCCATTTTAGTGGTTCTGTCATAAAGTAGTAAGGTTTTTGTGCTGGTAAATATTTTGTTGTTATTATTGTTTTTGTGACAGTGTTTCTTTGTGTGGCCTTGGCTGTCCTGGAACTCCATCTGTAGAACAAGCCGGCCTTGAATTCAAAAGAGATATGCCTGCCTCTGCCTCCGGAGTGCTGGGGCTAAAGGCATGCAGGCACTTGGCTGTAAATGATTTAAAAAAAAAAAAATTGAAGTTCCACTTTCAGAAATAAACCATATTGAAATTACTTGTTTGTGCTTTTCCAGCTGAAAAATGAATACCAGCATGAAGCAGAAACAGGAAGCAGCCCAAGAAAATGTGAAGGTATGTCATGGAGCCACATAAATGTGCTTGAATTTGTTTGTTTTAATTAAGAAGTGAGATCTTGCTGTGTTTCCCAACCTGGCCCCAAACTCCTGGGCGGAAACCATTTTCTCAGTAGACTTAAATTTAGAATTTGTTATCAGAAGTTGGAAAACGGAATGTACTCTTGGATATATTTTTTTGAGAAGAGGATTAGAAGAATATCAAATAGTTTTCTGAAAAAGTTAACATTTAAGTGTATGAGTAGCAGTCTAAAAGTCTGCTATTCTAATGCACTATGTGTATAGAGAAAAGAATATAATACTATACATTTTTTGGGCTGTATTTTAATAAAGCTTACATGTTTAAAGTGTAACTCTCGGAAGTGGTCTTTGTGTGCAAATGTGAGCTTGACAGCAACTTTGACCATTATCCACATCAAACATTTAGTTTTATTTTCTTCTGTTTGGAGACTTGATTAATCTGTAATCTGAATTATATCTGAAATGTTGTTGTAATATTTGTTCTCATGGTAGCTGGCATGTGTCCCTCAGTTAAATAGTGAGATAATAACCAGCAGTAGACACTTTGCCGTGGGAAAGGGCTTTGCCATGTGAGGTACAGTGACTTTCCCACGCTGCTGTGGTGTCATGTTCTTGCTGGCCTTGTCTGAGTTCACCACTGTTTGCTATCCCATGGTAGCAGTATAAACTAATGATTCCCCCCCCTTCCCCCTAAAATAGAACTAGCAAGTCAGGAAAGTATCAGGGGCTACTTACATATTAGGAAGAAGGCAAAATTTTGTTTTTAAAACAACAACTTGAGCATTTTAGAGGGGGCAGTGTTGTATTGTTTTAAGGCAAGATCTTACTATGTAGCCCTGGCTAGGCTGAAATTCATAAAAATCTGCCTGCCTCTGCCTCCCGAGTGCTAGAATTAAAGGTTTGTGCCACCATGTATGGCTTGTTTGTTTGTTTTTTGATATAGGGTTTCAGTGTGTGGCTCTGGCTAATGTGGCACTCACTATGCAGACCACACGCTGGCTTTGAACTCAGAGTCTGCTGGTTAGTTAAGCCAATATTTTTTGTTCTTAGTGATTTATTTATTTTATTTTATTTACTCTTATTATAGTAAGACTAAGTTGATCTATATAGAAACTTAGAGAGTAATCACATAACAGTAACAAGATAATGAATTGTCTTGCCTTTTAGAGTAGTCCTGTCCCAAGGAGAACACTAAAGATGATTCAGCCATCTGCAGCTGGATCTCTTGTTGGCAGAGAAAATGAGGTAAGTGGACAGGGCTGGAATGGGGATTTGGTCATTCAGTATTAAACATTTCCCAGATTTCCTTAAATCTTCTTAAATCTTTATTTAATTGTAACTAAGCTTTAGTCCAATTTTAACCAAAATAGTAGTTGCAAATAAATTTCCTAAAATACTATTTCACATTCTGGTAATTTTTTTGTTGTTGTTGTTGTTGTTGTTGTTTTAAGTTACATTTATGGGCTGAAGAGACAGCTCTGTGGTTTGGAGCACACATTCCTCTTGCAGAGGACCTGTGTTCAGTTCCTAGTACCCCTGTCGGGCAGCTCACAGCTGCCTATGACTTCTTTACCTAAAGAGATGGGACATCTTTTTTGGCCAAGGCCTGCACATACATGCATAAGCCCCACACAGACATAAAAACGTAATTACAAATAAAATGTAAAAAGTTTAGAGCTATTTTGTGTGTGCACACACTAATGTGGGCATGTATGTGTGTGTATGGACTGTGGCGCATAAAAGTACCACAGTCCACAGTTGAAATCAGAGGAGCTTTGGGGACTCTGTCTGCTGCTTTCACTGTGTGGGTCCTGGGGACACAATGCAGGTTGTCAGCCTCGGCAGCCAGCACCGTTACCTAATGAGCCACCTCACCAGCCCTATTTTAGTAGTTTTGAATTGTATAACTTGAGCCAAACAGAAAAGGATTCTTAAGTGTGTAAATAATAATGTAGCCTTCTTGTCCATCAAATCTAAGTAAACACGTGTTTCTATCACAGCTGCTAAAAGGCTTGTCCAAAAGGAAGCTTTACAATGATCAGTTGACAGCTAAGACTTCAAACTTTGATTCAGAGCCTAGTGGAAATAATGATGTTGGAGATGTCACCCAGGAAGCATTTGATCTTATGATTAAAGGTACGCAAAAAGAACAGGGCGTGGGGCGCATGCCTTTAATCCCAGGACTTGGGAGGCAGAGGTAGGCGGATCACTGTGAGTTCGAGGCCAGCCTGGTCTACAAAGCAAGTCTAGGACAACCAAGGCTACACAAAGAAACCTTGTCTTAAAAAAACCAAACCAACCAAACAAACAAACAAACAAAAACCCGTAGCCTTATCTTGAAAGTTTAAATTATAGTGAAGGTATGTATTATATTGTGGGCTTACTGTTTGATAATTAACATTTTTGTATTATGAATAGACAAATACTCTAAATTTGGACACATGGGGTGTTTTGTTTGTCAAGAACTCAATGTGAGTGAAACATTACAGAACAGGACAGTGACTAAACTGGCATCTCAAAGTAAACTCCACTGGGCTTTTACCTAGAAATGGGCTTTTCAGAAGAAAAATGGTAATGAAGAATGGGTTTGAACCTCCCAAGAAAACACACAGTAATGGGGCCACTAGGAGCATCCTGGGGAAAAGGGATAAAGGTGAATGAGAAATATACTTTTTGGCTTGGTTTGGTTCTTTTGTTTTTGTTTTTTATGGAACAGGGTTTCTCTGTGTAGTTTTGGCTGTCCTGGAACTCACTTAGTAGCTGGTGTGCACCACCACTGCCACTGGTGGATATAGACTTTTAATAAGTGTTAGTTTTTAATGGAAGACTGGTAGAAATCCAAGAGGAAACTGATGATTTTCCTTTTTAAACGTTGACACCTTCCCCTGTGCCCCCCCACCCCTACTCCCCCACACTCCACACACACACACACACAAACGGTAGCCTTGGCTGTCCTGGACTCATTTTGTAGACCAGGCTGACCTTGAACTCACAGAGATCCTCCTGCCTCTGCCTCCCAGAGTGCTGGGATTATAAATGTGCACTACGACGCAGCCATCACCACCATCACCACCAGCTCTGATGCTGTTCTATAATCGTTGTGGGTAGGCTTTTTTATTTTGTGAGATCGTCTTACTCTGTAACCCACACTGTTCTAGAGTTCACTATGTAGCCCTAACCTGGCCTTGAACTCAAGCACTCTGCCTCAGCCTCTTTAGTGAAGAGTATGGTCTTAACTGCCACACCTGGCTTATTGGTGAGACTTTCCTCTGTATTAGACAGAGGTCATGAAAAATTTAAGCATTGGCTTGCTCAATGTCACAGTCAGAGGAACATGTGGGTTTGTTCTGAGTTGCCTGGGATGTTATAAGGAAGTTTAGAAGCAGAAAGTACTTTCATAGGGCAAAATTTCAGTCAGTCAGCTGGGTAGAACCTCAGCAGCTTCCTTATGGGACAGGATAAGAATCAGGACTTGAACCTGGGCATGGTGGTGCACACCTTTAATCCCAGCACTTGGAGGCAGAGGCCAGACAGATCGCTGAGGTCGAGGTAAGCCTCAAAGCAAGTACAAGATAGCCAAAGCTACACAGAGAAACCCTGTCTAGAAAAACCAAAAAAAGAAAGAAAGAAAGAAACAGGACTTTAATGTTTGTACCTGGTAAGGTTAAAATCAGTCAAGGATTTGTTTCATACTTAGATGAAAAATATTGCTGGTATAATCATTGGCGCTCATAGACTGTCCTAGTTAGAAAAAGCAGCATCTTCTGATGTCATCTTCAATCTCCTTCTTCAGAGATTTGAAGTTTTTTTCAAACAAATCCTTCACTTGCTTGGTTAGCGTTATTCCTAGATATTTTATATTGCTTGTGGCTATCGTGAAGGGTGTAGTTTCCCTAATTTCTTCCTCTGCATGATTGTCATTTGTATATAGGAAGGCTACTGACTTTTTTGAGTTAATTTTGTATCCATCCATTTTGCTGAAGGTGTTTATCAGCTGTAGGAGTTCTCTGGTGGAATTTTGGGGTCACTTATGTACATTATCATGTCATCAGCAAATAAGAATAATTTGACTTTCTCCTTTCCCATTTGGATCCCCTTGATCTCCTTTTGTTGTCTTATTGCTCTGGCTAAAACTTCAAGAACTATATTGAAGAGATATAGAGGAAGTGGGCAGCCTTGCCTAGTCTCCGATTTTAGAGGAATTTCCTTGAGTATCTATTCATTTAATTTGATGTTGGCTATTGGCTTACAGTATATAGCCTTTATTATGTTTAGGTATGTGCCTTGTATCCCTGATTTCCCCAAATCTTTAAACATGAATGGGTGTTGGATTTTGTCAAATGCTTTTTTTGCATCAAAGGAGATGATCATGTGGGTTTTTTTTTCCTTTCAGTTTGTTTATATGGTGGATTACATTGATGGATTTCTGTATATTAAACCATCTCTGCATGCCTGGAATGCAGCCTACTTGGTTATGGTGAATGATATCTTTGATAGGTTCTTGTATTTGGTTTGCAAGTATGTTATTGAGTATTTTCATGCCAATGTTCATAAGAGGAATTGGTCTGAAATTCTCTTTCTTTGTTGGGGTCTTTGTAAGGTTTAGGTTTCAAAGTGACTGTGGCCTCATAGAATGAATTTAGTAATGTTCCATCCATTTCTATCTTTTGGAGTAGCTTGAAGAGTGTTGGTGTTAGCTCCTCTTTGAAGGTCTGGTAGAATTCTGTCCTGAAACCATGTGGCCCTGGGCTTTTTTTGGTGGGGAGACTATTAATGACTGCTTCTATTTCTGTAGGAGAAATAAGACTATTTAATTTGTTTGTCTGATGTTGATTCAATTTTGGCAAGTGGAATCAATCAAGAAAATTGTCCATTTCCCTTAGATTTTCAAATTTTATGGCATGTATGCCTTTAAAGTAGGATCTTATGATTCTTTGTATTTCTTCAGTGTTTGTTGTTATGTCTCCTTTTTCATGTCTGATTTTGTTAATTTGGATAATGTCTCTGCCTTTTAGTTAGTTTGGCTAACGATTTGTCTAGCTTGTTGATTTTCTCAAAGAACAAGCTCCTGGTTTTGTTGACTCTGTGAATTGTACTCTTTGTTTCTAATTTATTGATTTCAGCCCTGAGTTTGATTATTTCCAAACGTCTACTCCTCTTGGGTGTTTCTGCTTCTTTTTTTCCTAGGGCTTCCAGATGTGTCATTAAGTTGCTTAAATGGGATGTTTCCAATTTCTTTATAAAGGCACTTAGTGCTCTGAATTTTCCTCTTAGCACTGTTTTCAATGTATCCCACAAATTTGGGTGTGGTGTTCTTTCATTTTCATTGAATTTCAGGAAGTCCTTAATTTCTGTATTTCTTCCCTGACCCAGGTGTCATTAAGTAGAGAGTTGTTTACTTTCCATGTGTGTGTAGGCTTTTTGTTATTTCTGTTGTTGAAGTCCAGCTTTAGACCATGGTGATCTAATAGGATACAAGGTATTATTTCAATCTTCTTGGATTTGTTGAGGCTTGCTTTGTGACCTACTATATGATTCCATGGGGTGCTGAGAAGAAGTTATAATCTTTTGTGTTTGGGTGAAAAGTTCTGTAGATATCTGTTAGATCCATTTGATTCATGACGTTGGTTAGTGTCATTATTTCTCATTTAGTTCCTGTTTTGCTGATCTATCCATTGGTGCAAGTGGGGTGTTGAAGTCTCCCACTATTAATGTGTGGGGGTCGATGTGTGGTTTAAGCTTTGTTAATATTTCTTTTACAAATGTGGGTTCCCTTGTATTGGGAGTGTAGATGTTCAGAATTATGATGGCATCTTGGTTGATTTTACCTTTGATGAGTATGAAGTGACCTTTTTTATCTCTTTTGATTTAATTTTGGTTGGAAGTCTATTTTATTAGATATTAAAATGGCTACACCAGCTTGTTTCTTGTGTCCGTTTGCTTGGAATATCTTTTTCCAGCCTTTTACCCTGAGGTAATGTCTATCCTTATGGTTGAGATGTGTTTCTTGAATGCAGAAGAATGTTGGGTCTTGTTTATGTATCCATGCAGTTAGTCTGTTTCTTTTTCATTGGAGAATTGAGACCATTGATGTTGAGGGATCTTAATGACAAGTGACTGTTAAGTCCCTTGATTTTTGATGTTACTTGCAGTAAAGTGTTTTTATGGTTATATTTTTGCGATAGCATAGTTATCTTTTTCCCATGTAATTTTAGTTGTAGCTTGTCACCTTGGGTTGGAAGTTACTATCTAGAAACTTCTGTAAGGCCAGATTTGTACATAGGTATTGTTTGACTCTGCTTTTGTCATGGAATATCTTGTTTTCTCCACCAATGGTTATTGATAGTTTTGCTAGGTATAGTAGTCTGGCCTGGCATCTGTGTTCTCTTAGGGTTTACAGGACCTTTGTCCAGGCCCTTCTGGCTTTTATAGTCTCTGCTGAGAAGTTGGGTGTCATTCTGATAGGCTTGCCATTATATCTTACTTGACCTTTTTTCCTCCCCGCTTTTAATATTTTTTCTTTGTTCTGTATATTTTGTGTTTTGGTTATCATGTGGCAGGAAGATTTTCTTTTCAGGTCTTTTCTATTTGGTGTTCTGTAGGCCTCTTGTATGCTTATATGCATTTCCTTTAAATTGGGGAAATTTTCTCCTATGATTTTGTTGAAAATATTTTCTGGGCCTTTGGAGTCGGGCGTCTTCTCGTTCCTCAATGCCTATTATCCTCAGGTTTTGTCTTCCTCAGGTTTCATCTTCCTCAGGTTTCGTCTTTCATGGTGTCCTTGATTTCTTGGACGTTTTGTGTCAGGAAAGATTTAGCATGTTTTTTTAATGGTTGCTTCGAGTTCTACGATTGTATCTTCTAGTCCCAAGATTCGTTCCTCCATTTCTTGGATTCTGTTAGAGAAGCTCACCTCTGTGTTGCTTGCTTTCTTCTCTTAAGTTATCTCGTTCCTGTTTTTCTTCTGTCTGTGCCTTTATCGTTGTTTCCATTTTCATTTTCAAATCTTGAAGTGTTTTATTGATTTCCTTCATCTGATTGTTTGTATATTCCTGTTTTTCTTCCAGTGCCTCTCTATAGGCCTCTTTTATGTCTTCCACCTATTTGGCTGCATCTTCCTGCATTTATGGATTTTATTTGTTTCTTCCATTATCATCTTCGGTACTAAGGATTTGAGGTCATTTTCTTGTATTTTGAGTATGTTTCAGTTCTCAGAGTTGCTTTCTTCGACATAGGTGGGATCTGGAGATGCCATATTGTTTTGGTTTTTGTTGTTTGTGTTCTTACACTGACCTTTAGTCATCTTTTTGTTTCTGATGGTGGGAGGCAGCTTCTGATGTCCTTTACTAATGTTCACCAGTTTTGTGGTCTGTGGTTCGCAGTCAGGTCCCTGGTCTCCTTGCGGTAGATCAGATACAGTGTGTGATAGGTGCCACCATCTTGGAATCATTAGTTTAAACTTTTCAGAGGTTAACAGTATTTGGGTTGAGAGTACAGCTCAATGGTGGTAGAGTCCCAAGCCCCCATAAAGGTCAATAACAATGCATAATCATAAAACAAATCTTGTAAAATGTTAAACAGTGTAACTAATACATCTGTTTCTATTTTCCTTCTGTTGCAGTTCTTTTCAATGATTGAACGCTTTGATATGTTAGGAAAAATTAGATTGAGACTTTTCAATAGAAATAAATTACTTCCCTATTTTATAGTTTTTTTGTTTGTTTTTATTTTTGAGACAGGGTTTCTCTGTGTAACATCCCTGGCAGTCCTGGAACTCGATCTGTAGACCAGGCTGGCCTTGAACTGAAAGAGAGCCTTCGGCTTCTGCTCAAGAGTGCTGGAATTAGCCAGGTGTGGTGGCACCCGGGAGGTAGAAGTGAATCTCTGTGAGTTCCAAGGCAGCCTGGTCTACAAAGTGAGTCTAGGACAGCCAAGACTACACAGAGAAACCCTGTCTCGAAAAACAAACAAACAAACAAAAAGAGTGCTGGAATTAAAGATGTGTGCTTCCATACCTGGCAAGCTTTGGTTTTTGGTTTTGTTTTGCTTTAAATAAGGACTTGTAATCAGCCTAGGCTGGCCTGAGACTCCTGAGTACTAGGATTATAGGCATGTACTCCACCACATCTGTGGATTTGGAACTGGTTTGTAAAGTTCTGTAAAACACTGATTTCTTTCAGAAAACCCATCTTCTCAGTATTGGAAAGAAGTGGCAGAAAAACGGAGGAAAGCTCTCCATGAAACACTTAAAGAAAACGAGAAAGTATGTGCTGTTTTCATACCATTTAACAGGTTCTGGTAGTGTTGTTCTCATCGGTGTAGTCAGACAGGTTTAGATCTGACTGAATGCTGGTCTAAAGGAAGTTTGACCACATGGGCAAAATGCATCCAGCTGTGTTACTGCTTGGGAGGGTGCTCAAGATCGGCAGATCTATGGAATACTGAAGTTTTATTTTTATTATATAGCTTCATAAAGAAATTGAACAAAAGGACAATGAAATTGCCCGCCTGAAAAAGGAGAATAAGGAGTTGGCAGAAGTTGCAAAGCACGTGGAATACATGGCGGAGATAATTGAGGTAAGCTGTCCCATCTTTTATGGGTCAGCGTCTGGTGGGCTGTGGTCAATGAATGCTCAGCCCTGGAATTGGGTTTTCTCAATAGAGCAGGTTATTTGTCCTGTCAGGGTTTTATTTTCCTTACCTATAAAATGGGAGTAATTATGCTGGCATCTACAAAAAAAGATATGAAAGTTACTCTATTGTACAGTTGACATATTTCTAGGTTTGTTTTTGTTTTTAATAAGCATGATAGCAACTATCATAAAATAAATAGACTTTGTGGCTTTATCTCAGTTTTTAAATTTGGGAAAGTAGCTAATGTGTTTCTCAGAATCAGCCTGATTTCTGTGCCTTTACCAGGCTTGGCTTGATACGTGTTTCTAGTCTTATATGTATAAAGCAGATCCATCTTACCAATGGGAAGAAAGCTTTTCAAATCATACCTTTTCACATTAAATTGGTTCTTTAATATTTTATAGCCATAACAGTGTTGGTTTCTTTTAATTTTTTAAAACTTTAATTATATGTAAATGTGTATAGAAGGTCTGGCCTGGAGCTGGAGTTACAGACACCTGGCGTAGAAACAGTGCATGCTCTAACCCTGAGTCATCTCGCCAGCCCTGCCATGGCAGTCTCTGAAGTAATGAGCTAGCCCTTTTTGTTCCCCAGAAGACATACCTCTGTGGGTTCCTAGAGAAGTACCACTTTAAGTTGTGTTTTGGAAGGAGCTTAGTTGGTGCTTTTAAAAAGTAGCAAATTGGGGCTGGAGAGATGGCTCAGTGGATAAGAGCACTGCCTGCTCTTCCAAAGGACCACGGTTCAATTCCCAGCACCCACATGGCAGCTCACAACTGTCAGTAACTCCAAGATCTGACACACTCACACCAACGCACATAAATTAAAAATTAAATAAAAAATATTTTTTAAAAAAAAGTAGCAAATTTCCATGGATTTTGCTGAAATAGGATGTAGCATTGTATAGACTTTAAGTGAATTTACTGGGGGCATTATAACATTGATGGGTTGCTGTATCAGTATAGTGATTAATAGTGGATTTCAGCTTTGAGATCTTTACAATAAATTCCTGGTTTATTCCTTAAAAGAGGCTAAGTAATGAACCTCTGGATAACTTTGAATCACCGAATAGTCATGAATTTGACTCTGAAGAGGAAACTGTTGAGGACTCTGAAGTGGAAGACTCAGGAACTGGCACGTGTGCTGAAGAGACTATGTGTTCCTCCACAGATGCCAAGCCATGTCCATGAGGTGTGACATACACTGCCAGCATTGCCCTTTGGTATAGCTCTTGGTAAATGAACTAAATGAATTCAGTGCTGGAATCCAGGTTTGAATCCTGGGGCTATAACTACATTAAAGTACAGATAGTTTGTATTTTTAATCTGATGTTTTATGTAAATAGCATTTTCATTTTCTAAGTGTCAGATGTGACTTATGTATATTAAATAAACATCAATTTCCTATTGAACATTGTTTACCTTGGAGAATTAAGTATACCCAGTTTGTAGGAAATGTGTCTGTTTCTATAGTTTTATTGTTTCACTATTATAGAGATGGGATGGACTTCCTCCTGTCTGGGCTGAGATGAATGAATATCTGATCTGATTTCAGGATCACTGTGAGTGCGGCTGACTTTCATGTTTGCATACGCCTCGTAGTGTTTTGAATAACTGTCTGCTTTTCTAAAGCTTCCCCAGGAGACTTTGATTAACCAGGTAAAGGCTTACTCAATTGGTGTGATTATATTATTTTTGAATCTTCAAAACAACAGGTAATAGGTGACAGGGATAGTCTTCAGAAGCAAAGTGGTGGGAGGCTGTAGGCTTCGACCTTTTCCAAACCTACTTTATTTCAGGTTCTTTAATGAATATACCTCCCTTCCAGCCCACCTACCCTAGATAGAGAAAAGAGGTTAATGGGAACAGGAGAAGTAGACCTTTTTGGACTCAGTTCCTGGGAGCGATTTCTCTGGTGTAGTCAGAAGGATTTCAGCAGACCAGCAATTCAACCAAAGTTGCTGCTGGAACCTGGAACAGCAGCCAGAACCTGGAGATCCGAAGCAGTCTCTGGAGTCGTTCTGTCTAGGAGTGTCTCAAGGTGGAGCCATGAACAGCCAAACAATACCAAGACCCACAAAGCCCCTGCCTCCTCTTTTGGGCTTCCTCTCGGAGTCTGTACTAAGATGTGTTTCAGCAGGCAAAAACCAAGCTCCCGCATGAGGTGGCTCATCTTCTGGTGGATAAACATCACCTGCTCTCTCACAAGTCTGTTCCCCATCCCACACTTGGGATCAAAACAAAAAACATGTTTACCTCTACTACATATCCCACACTTGGGATTAAAACAAAAATGTGTTTATCTCCACTACAAATCCACCTTTCTATTAAAAAAAAATCACCTATATACAATAAAAATAATTATGATAATTATCCAGTAAGTGACATTTACAAGAACCAGTCCATTTGTATTTGACAATCTTGGAGAAATTCCACTATGTACCCTATCCTACTAAGTCTTATCATAGTGTCCAAACTTCCTAAGTCACTTTATTATATTTATCAACTTCTAAACATGTTTTTAGCTCTTTAACGCTTACAGTAATACTATGGCTATATAGTTTTCAACCCCATCAGAGACTTAAGAAGGAAATATTATCTAATATGAAGGAAGTGTGGGCAAGCAACTTCCAAAAGTATAGACAGGACAGAGAGAGTTGACTGGACAGTAACAGGTTTTTCTCTATCATTGGGCATCCAGTTTTCAGCATGCAAACCCAAAATATCTGACAGACTGTTCTGCGAAGCAGGACTTGTGAAGGACTGGCCCACCTAGTCTCTGCAAAGCTGGACAGCCAATTTCTCAGTGTCATGCTTGATCGCCGTTTGGAAGCATTGCTTGTTTTTAGCTATGCACTATCTGCTTAACCTTGAAAACATACAAGAAGCTAAATAAAACTTCTGTAATTAACTAAATTAGTATCTAACAAGACTACAAATAAGATTTAGACGTGACTACTAACTTGTATCTCCAACCATCCTGAACAGTTTGTAATAGTTAGCTCTCATAAGAGTAGAACTTTATTCACATTTTAAAATGAGTTGCATATATACAATACATTAAGCAATCACTGAACAAAATCTATCAATATACAGTATACACAATACTTAAAGCAAAAGTTGAACAAAATAATCTTAAATTTCTATCAATCCACACACAATACCAATTGTAAAATATTTGAGGCTAATAGATTCAATAATCTACCTTTGATCCCATAGTTCTGTATCCTACCTTTTTATCGTTCCCTTTTTCTTTCCTTTCCCCTAACACTAGACAGGACAGAAAGATAAGAGAGAAAGAAGGATAGAGGGGAGAAAGAAAAAAAAATCCCTAAATGTAACCTTTATTAGGTTATAACTACCCCCCATAGACAGTAACAAACATTTATAACCCACCAAAAACATCCACCCCATCTATTGGGAAAGGGGCTATTGTGTTCTCAAAATTACTTTTTGCTGTCTGGGGTTAAAAACATCTTTTGAGTACCCTTAGAAAAATAAGATTTTGGCCAAGCGATGGAAAAGCTAACTGTATTTGTTTCTGTCTGGTATTTTTGGGACTGAACCCTTTGGGCTAGCCCTTTTAAAGTTGATAAGCATGCAAATTCTTGAGGAAACAGTAGCTGAGGCAATCTTCAAGGTTGAATCATCTGAACTACTTGTTTTGTCTTATCTTTTTTTTTTTTCTCTGAAAGTAAGCAAACTTTTAAAAGTGTTCATATAGGTACATTTTGCCATATATATGGAATATGCAAGGTGTACAAATTATCTAAAGATAAATGTCTGCCCTATTTTTAAGCAGGTGTAAGGCATCAACTTTATACGTCTGTTTGAGCTGTACTGTCCATGCTGTATGAAAGAATGGTATGTCATAAGGACCAGGTAGCCCTTAAGATTCCTTTTCTATATGAACACATTCATGTTTCAGGTAGTAGGAGGCCTTCCTTGGTCAGATCTAATCTTTATAAGTTTTGTCGGTAACCATATTTTTTTCACTCCCTGTAGAAAAAGAAGCATAACCATGTCCCCATTCCAAAACTATTGCAGGTTTCCAGTCCATTGTCAGCAGATCTTTATAGTATATTGGTTGTCCTAGTTCCTCAGTTTTTTCTATAACTCAGTGTCTCTCAGCTGCTGTTTTTCTCTTTTCCCCAACATTAAGAAAATTTAAAGTCAACAAAGAATTATTTAATCTGGCCCTGTCTTTATCGTTCCTTTTTGTTTAATAAGCATCTCTTTTAAGGTACGATTAGCTCTTTCTACAACTGCTTGTCCTGTAGGACTGTGTGGTATACCAGTAATGTGCTTTATATTATGATATGCAAAAAATTTCTTCATCTTATTGGATACATATGCAGGAGCATCGTCAGTCTTAATTTGTGCCAATATTCCCATGATTGCCATTATTTCCTGTAAGTGTGTAATTACACAATCAGCTTTTTCAGAACTTAAAGCAGATGCCCATTGAAACACTGAGTATGTATCAATGGTACGATGTATGTACCTATGCTTTCCAAATTCTACAAAATGAAACACATCCATCTATCAGATTTCATTCCTTTTGGTACCCCTAGGGTTACTTCCAGCAAGCAATGGAATTTGGTTATACAAAGAAAATGTAGGACACTTTTTAATTATGTCTTTGGCTTGTTGCTAAGTAATAGAGACTTTTTTTCCTTTAAGCCTCATGAAAATTTGAGGCTTTTAACACATTTCCTATTAGTAATTGGTCAATGTCCTCATTTCCTTGTGCCAGTGGATCTGGTAATCCTGTATGAGACCGAATATGAATAATATATAAGGGATAGTTTCTATGTCTAATGGCCTGTTGCAATTCTATAAATAACAGTCAATTCTGAGTTATCTGGAATAAATTTTGCAGTTTCTATATACAAATCAACTCTTTCTACATATTAAGAGTCAGTAATTATATTAAGAGATTCAGGAAAATGTAACAGCACTGTATTGCATACAATTCTGATTTTTGTACTGAGTTGTACGGGCTTTTGATCGCCTTAGTTATTTTATCTAACTTATAACCTGCCATTCCCATCCTGTTTGCATCAGGATAGAAGGTTGGTGCCTCTGGAATTGGTGTTCTCTTTATAATACAAGGAAGGATCCAATTCTTTTTATAAACTGTATGTGTTTGCTTTTCTGGTATTTGTTATTAATTTCTCCTAAGTAGTTACTACAAGCTCTTTGCCAATATTCATTTATTACCTATAATGACATAATCTTAGCATTAGTAAGAGGCACTACAATTTCTGATGGGTCTGTCCCTGACAGTTCATGCAGTCTTACTCTACTTTTATAGTTAATTCAGAATTTTTTTCTACGTAAATTTTCAATTTTTTACTTTGTTTATGTGCTAAGAAAATCCATTCCATGATTTTATCTTCCCTTTACATAATGAGCCCAGTAGGAGAATAACCAAAATACAGTCAACTTTAGGACCAATTCTATCCACATATGCATCTTGTATCTTTGTTCTACCAGAGTTAACTCTTTTTCTGCTTCAGCCATTAGACACCTTGGACTGTTTAAATCTGAATCTCTTTGTAATGTTTGAAACAAGTTGCTTAACTCATAAGTAGTTAATCCAATTGTAGGCCTCAGCCAGTTAATATCATCCATCAATTTTTGAAAATCATTAATAGTTTGCAACTGATCTCTACAGATCTGTACCTTTTTTTGGTTGAATTTTTTGTTGAGTTATTTTATAGTCTAAATAGGTAATTGAATCTCCTATTTGTATTTTTTCTGGAGTAATCTGTAACCCCCCAGCATGGCAGAATTCTTTGTGTTTCCTTAAGCATTTTCTCTAAAGTCTCTGCATCAGAATCAGCCAACAAAATACCATCCATGTAATGATATATGATAGATTTAGGAAATTGCCTACAAATTATTTCTAACGGTTGTCGCACAAAGTATGGACATAAAGTTGGACTATTCAACACTATTCCCTGTGGAAATACCTTCCAATGGTAGCTCTTCATTGGACCACTGCTGTTCAGAGTAGGTACTAAGAAAGCAAACATTTCTCTATCCTGCTCATGCAAAGGTATTGTGAAAAAAACAATCTTTTAAGTCAATGACTATTATAGGCCATGACCTAGGTAACAAAGAAGGTAAAGGAATTCTAGGTTGTAAAAGACCCATTGGCTGAATTACTCTATTCACTGCTCTTAAATCCATTACCATCCTCCATTTTCATCATTTCTTCTTAAAACAAACACAGGGGAATTCCATGGGCTGATAGGCTCGTCTATACGGTGAGCCTCCAGCTGCTCTTGTACCAGTTGTTGAAGTGCCTGCAGTTTTTCTTTTGTTACAGGTCAGTGCTCTTGCCACACAGGTCTATTTGATATCCACTTTAGGGGCAAGGCTGTTGGTATATTAGTTTAGTGGTGGTCTTTTTTATAAATTTGGAAGCTCAATACCTGTGAAGTTCTGTGTTTGGACAATGGGCACAGCTTGTGATTATTCTTGATTTCACATATCTATACCTTCCCCAGAAGCATCTACCATTTCACCCCTAATTTCATCATTGTCTGTCTCTGTGATTGCAGGAATATTAATTTGAGTACTCCATTATTGTAAAAGATCCCTTCCTCATAGATTTATGGGTATGTCGGCCACATATGGTCTCAGCTTCCCTGTTTGCTCTTCTGGTCCCACACACTTAATCCACCGTACACTTTGTCTTATTTGAGATAATGTACCAATTCCTGTAAATTGTGTATAAACCTTCTGAAGTGGCCAATCTGGCCTCCAATACTTTTGAGAAAGGATCATGATATCTGCTCCTGTATCCACCAAATCTTCTATTTCAACACCATTCATTTGTACCATTAATTTAGGTCTCTGATCATTAACCATTGTTTGCCAGAACACACATCTTCCAGTACTCTCAAATGCAACTGTTCTTTCTATTGGAGCAGCTTTACCCTTGATGTAAGAAAACAGTAATAGCTGAGCAATTCTATTCCCTACATTAATTTGCATCTCCTTTACATATGCCATGATTTTAATTTCTTCCTTACAATCCCCATGTATAATACCAGGTTGCATAATAAGGCCTTGAGAAGTTAATCCACTTCTTCCCAAGATTATTCCTACTGTCCCTGAAGGTAAAGGACCATAAACACCAATGGTATTTTGTAACATTTCAACTTGTGGGGATAGTTTAAAAGATTTATCTGAGGCCAGATCCAAAGCTGTGCTGTCTTCAGTCTTATGCATTAAATCATCAATACCTAGTCTTTGTTTTCCTGCAAGTTTGTTACATCCTGGCTGACCAAAGAAAGATGGCTCATATGGTTTGCAGCAGGGCCTTGACTTAATAGGCCCCTCCTTTTGTTTCTGGATGGCAAGAGATATCCTTGTATGTCTCTTGGATTGACAATCCCTAGAGCAATGTTTTCCCTTCCCACAGCAGCTACAATACCCTGGAAGTCTTGGCATATCATCACCATCACAGCCAGAAGCTCCTTGTACTTTTCTATGAGTACCATTTACTCCAAAGGGAGTGCATTTGTTATTTTGAGGTCTGGAACTTTTAACCTTACAGTTTCTTTGTAAATGGCCCAATTTACCACAATTAAAGCACCGGGTGTTTTGATATCTGAGACCTCTAGCTATAACTTGTCCTATGGTTTTGTTTTGATGCTCCTGAGAGCTAATATTAACTGTCTCTCTTTCCCATTTATCTAATGGGGCCCCTCATGCCTTTACTGGTCTAATTGCTCTCTTACATTCAGTATTTGCATTCTCATACGCCATGATCAGTGTCAATGCCTGTCTGGTCTCAGGATCTGGTATGGCTCTATCTAGAGCTGAACCCAATCTCTGTAAGAATTCTGGGAAGATTTCTCCAAGGCCTTGAAATACCTTAGTAAATGAAGTGGTTGTTTTACCAGGCTCCTCAACCATGTCCCAAGCTCTTAAGGCTGCAACATGACATTGTTCAATTACTACATCTTCAGATCGGGTTTGTTCTCTTAAGTCAGCATAACACCTTCACCAAGCAGTTGATCTTTAACATTTATCCTCCTTGTTGTACGTTGTTGTTCTATTCTCACAGCTTCATTTCTCCACCACGATGACCACTGTAACTGTGGAGCAGCTTCTAACATAGCTGACACCAATCCCTATCTTGGGGAATAATTCTATGCTCCATAGCCCAGTTACTTAACATTTGTTTAACAAAAGATGAATGCATTTCATATCATACCATATCCTCTTTAAAATGCTTGAAATCTAGCATATATATACTGGATGCCATGCTATCTCATCATAGGCCTCACCACCATCATTAGCAGGGATATGTTGCACTAAGACTGGAAAAGCTGATGGTGTCTGTGTAGCCCTAGAGAATTCCTCTATTGGAGCACTTGTCTCCAAAACCTTTTGGCCTGTCTGCTTTCCTGTGCCTCTAGAATCTTTACAGCTTCTCCAGCTTCCTATTTTCTCTGCCCCCTTCCACACGCTGGTGCTCTGGACACCTAGTGCATGGAGCAGGGCAGGGTGGCAATTGTGGGAAACACTGGCTCTCAGTTACCAGGTGCTTTCCCTTTGCCAACAGCGCTTTTTGCTTTCCAAATGCTTCAACCTCTACCTGCAAATTGTCTAGTTCTACAGCCAACTCTGAAATCCTTTCCAGAACGATAGAACTTACTGACCCTTCTGGTTTTCATATCTTATCCTTTCTTCTAATCTTTCAAAAAATGTAATACAGTAAAAAGACAAAGAAAGAACAACAACAAAAAAATTCCCTCGGTATAAAGCAGGAAAGAACTTTGCAAGGGCAGCTGCGATTTTGCTGATACCATGAAACAGCATCTGTATCTTCAAAACCTGTCTTCCTCCACAGCATTAGAAGTTAAGTTACCCATTATGCCCAAAGCACATTGAATGCCAACTGTAGCCTTCAACCTTTTCCAAATACTTTATTTGCACTTCTTTAATTCTTATACCTCCCTTCCAACCCACTTACCCTAGATAGAAGAGAAAAGAGGTTACTGGAAACAGTAGTAGATGTTTTTGGACTCAGTTCCTGGGAGCAATTCCCCTGGCATGGTCAGCAGCATTTTAGCAGACCAGCAATTCAATCAAAATTACTGCTAAAACCTAGAAAGCAGCCAGAACCAGGATCCCAGAAGCCCCTACGTGAGGTGGTTCAGCTTCTAGTGGATAAATATCACCTGTTCTCTCACAAGTCTGTTCCCCATCCCACACTTGGCATCAAAACAAAAACATGTTTAAATCCACTACATACTGGTGATCAAAACAAAAACATGCGTACCTCCACTACAGGAGGCAGCAGTACAGTGAGAAACACAAGGAGTTCTCACTGGGGTCTAAAGCAATAACTATTTTTCTGGGTTTGCTATGCTCTTTGCTCCTAAATAACAATTCGGTTTTCTACTCCATTTAGTTCCTGAATAAAAGACACAGGGAAGTTTTAGATTTATAAGAGCTTTAAAGCACCGTAACTGGGCAGCTATCAACCCTCTAAGCTATTTTTGCTATTTTCTAGCTACATACCCCAAGTTACTTGCTATAATTATTCCTGCCTGGGCTGCTGTTCCATCAGGCTGCTACCTCATAGCGACTCCCTTTTTCTCTGCCTTCCTTTCCTTCTCTCTTCTGCCTTGTGGTCCCCAACTCAGCCAAGCCTGGGAACCTAAGCTCCGCCTGCTTCTTTTATTAACCAATCAAGCTTTAAGTTGGGGAGCAGGTTTATACAACATCACTTGGTGTGTGTGAGAATTTACTCATCTGGACTGAAACCAGATCTTGCGTGCGCGCTGGGGGGGGGGGGGTTGTCAATATTTAGCATTTGAATACATAGTGCCAGACCAGCCCCTCAACAATGGTCACCCTCATAGGTTCCAGGAGGTTTCTGCTGCTCTAGGTTTCCATACCACATTCCCAGATGCCCCCATTTCCAGCTGTCTCCCGACACTCTCTTCCTCCACCCCACCTCCACCTGGTCGCCCCTGTTCACATCCCTACCCACCTCCAGTCCACCTGCAGAATCTATTCTATTTCCCCTTCCCTGGGAGATCCACGGAAAGAACATTTTAAAAATCCATACCCATTCATGTTGGTCCCAGGAATCAGCTCTTAAGTACAGCCCTAGTACGCAGATCGGCGAGTTTGCTTTTGGGGAAACTCAAATGCTGCAGAGATGATTTAAGAAGGGAGAGAAAAAGAAAACAAAAGGACCTGAAAAAATAAATCATCCAGTTTTCCAATCTAGGCTTAGCACTGCAGTGCTGCAAGACTTAACTTTGTATTTTTACCTCCTTCAACTTAAGAGATGCTTTTTGTACCTAAGTAGACTGCGGTGGCCAGACTGCCTCACAGTCCTGTCTGTGGAGAAAAATGTTAACCAGAGGTTCCCTGAGTACAGCCAGGAGAGCTTTCCAAGTCTCTAAGTAAACACGTAAATTGAACATAGCTATCTATTGGTTTTTTTCCCCAGCCCCCTAAGAAACTTAAAATCCATCAAGAAAGCTAGGATCCACTAATGAAGAAGTGACAGTGTAGGGACACCAAGACACTGTCACTAGTTAGTTTCATTTTATAAATATCTTTGATACACTTGTATGAAATATATGCTATTCGTTACTATAGCTGGTCTCTGCCACTTTGTGAGTTCTTATTTCCCACCCTTTATCCCGCTGCTTTCACCCCATCAGTAGACAGGAGAGAATGAAGGACATGTACAGAAAGATGCCTGAATCTATTTTTTCTTCTTTTGTTTCTTCTTTGAGCATGACTACTAACAAACTTCATACCAACCCCCTCCCCCCCAACAACCACCAACCCAACCTCTCAGGGTCCTAGCATTTATATACCCTCTGAAAAGTTCCTAGAATGCCAAACGTCAAACAATTGCAGAAACTATCTGCCACTGGCAAAACCATACCTTTCTAGAGCATGAGGCAAGTCATAGTCGCTTCTGTGGACAGTCTGAAGCAGCCTCACATGCCTACAGCTAGGATTAAAATGAAAGCACATTCTTATAATGTACCAAAATTCCAAAATTGTCACTACACATTATTGTTTTAACCTGTTGAGATGGGAAGCAATCTAAATGTCACTTTATGGTTGGTATAAAGTACAGTCCAGCCATGCCAGAATCTTCTGAAGCAGTAGGAAAGACTGTCATTCACTAGTATATGTAGAATGTTGGTATATGTTTTTAAAGGGGTATATATTTTTATTTTTATTTTATACTACTTTTTTTTTCTTTAAGTGTTAAAGATTGAAGCCAGGACTTCCTGCAGGCTAGGCAAAGACTTTACCACTAAAGCCACACCCTCACCGAGTTTTACACTTTTTGTGTATGTGTTTGTTTTTTGAGACAGAGTTTCTCTGTGTAGCCTTGGCTATCTTGGAACTCACTGTGTAGGCCAGGCTGGCTTCGAACTCACAGAGATCTGCTGGCCTCTGCCTCCTGAGTGCTGGGATTAAAGGTGTGTGCCGCCATGCCCAGCACCAGTTTAACACTTTTAATTGGCTGTATAACTATTTCTCTGTATCACATATTTTCTTCCAGGTATAGGACACTCCAGTAGCTCAACATTCTCAATTTCATTAGAGAGTGAAATGACATGATTGATGACTTCAGAAAGTATAAACCCAGTACGATGGACTCAGCTTTCCTCTCTGTCATTGCTACTTGCTACTGTTTTTCTGGGTTTAGTAAAAGACTGAAGTTGGGGCTAGGAGAGATGGCTCAGAGGTTAAGAGCACTGGCTGCTCTTCCAAAGGTCATGAGTTCAATTCCCAGCAACCACATGATGGTTCACAACCACCTATGATGACATCTGGTGCCCTCTTCTGGGCTGCTGGCATAAATGCAGACAGAACACTGTAATACATAATAAATGAATAAATAAATCTTAAAAAAAAAAGATTGAAGTTGAATCTATCAGTCAAGGCTCGATATGTAGCTTAGTGGTAGAGTTCTTGCCTAGCACATGCAAGTTGAAAAACATGTTGACTCTGCCCATTCAGTGAAGACTAAAGACTCTGGACAATGGAAGGCAATGGGATATAAAGAAGCATCTACATGAAAGGGGTGGTGGAGGTACATGGACATGAGACCTAGAATACTTGTTAGCCTGCTGGGTCCCATGATGGTGTGCTCTCCAAGAGATGCTAAATATAGGGAAGAAAAAATGTGGGAACGCAATGGCAGGTGTCCAGGAGCTAAGCGAAAAGCCACCACAGGGAGAAGAGTTGTACAAGGAGTGTGCAATCACACTGTATTAGTTGACAGCTCTGAGAAGTATTGAAGGAATTATGTTGCCTAATTGCGTACCAGTTATATATAGAGAGGGCATGTGGATGCAGTAAGAACATGTGAGTATGCACTGTTAGTCACTGTTTTATTGGGGTGAACAGACAGCGAGAACAAGGCAGCTGTCACAAGGAATAATTGGGGGCTTGCCTGCAGGTTTAGATGCTTAGGTGGTTATCACTGTGTCAGGTGGCAGCATGCAGGCAGACATGGTGCTGGAGAAGGAGCTGATCCTCGGGCATCAGGCAGAGAGAAAGACATGGGGCCCAGCATGGGCCTTCAAAACATCAAAGCCCACTCACTCTTCGCTCAGGCCTTAGCCAAGGATGCCAGTGAACTCCTTTGCTTTTGCTCCCACTTCCCAAGTGCTCAGATTTGAGGCGTGTACTGCTATCCCTGGTATGTGGTATGTGCTATGATGAGAACCCAGGGCATAGTTGAGTTTTTTTTTTTTTTTTTCTCTCAATGAGGAATTGGTAATGAAGTAATTGCTCTGAATCAGCTTAAAGCAGTATTATTAGAAAATTATGTTCATGGTTTAGTGGTTGACATTGGAGGCAATCACTTTGGCCTTTGTGTAAACAACAACAACAACAACAACAACAACAACAACAACAACAAACCACCCAATATTCCCAGAGCAATATTCAACTTTGTAATAGCACACAACTTACATGGTTTAGGTTAACCTCAGAGTCAGACAGCAGCTGATGACCTTGAACTCCCAATCCTTCTGCCTTCACCTACCAAGTCCTCTGGAAGAGCAGAAGGACTCAACTGTTGAGCTATCTATCCCTAAGACCTTGCAGTATTTGATTTTAAACCTGGGATTACGTGTGTGTGCCACCAGGCCTACTTGCCTTTTGTTTCCTACTTTAAAAAATATTTTTTGTGTGTATATGTATATGATGAGTATGTACATATTCATGTGAGCATAGGTGTGTGAGTGCTGCAGTGTGCGTGTGGAAGTCAGAGGGGGCCCTTGGATGTCAGTCCTTACCTTCTGTTTTATTTGAGACAGGATCTCACCAGTTCTAGCTCACCTACAATCTTCAGGGATTCTCCTGTCTCTGCCTCTCATATGCCATAAGAGTGCAGTGATTACAAGCACACTTTACCGTGTTCAGCTTTAGGTGGGTTCTGGGGATTTGAACTCAGGTCCTTATACTTGTGTGACAAGCTCTTCATCCACACTGGACCATTTGCTTCCAGTTGCCTTGCTTGCACACACTTTTTTTTTTTTAAAAGACAGGGTGTCATTATATAGCTCTGGCTGGCCTGTTACTAAATATGTAGGTAAACGACACAGACTGGCCTCACATTATAGAGCACTGCCTCCTGAGTGCTGTTAACCACACCTGGCCTCCTCCTCCCTCTCTCTCTCTCTCTCTCTCTCTCTCTCTCTCTCTCTCCCCCTCCCTCTCTCTGTTTTTTGAGACAAGGTTTCTCTGTGTAGCTCTGGCTGTCCTGGAACTTGCTCTATAGATCAGACTGGCCTCAAACTCAGGAGAAGAGGGTCCTCACTATGTTGCCCAGGCTAGCTGTGAACTCACAACTCTCCTGCCAAGTAGTTTGAGCTTGGATTAGAAGTCTCAGTGATTTAGTGTCTTTATGTCATAAAGGGAGAGATTACAACTGTGTGAGCTTCAGGAGCACCATATCTATAAGGTCACATTAGGCAGAAGAACTGTTAGGAAGTTTTATGATAACAGTTGATAGACTGTACAAGGATTGTGTGTGTATGCGTGCTTGTATGTGTGCAGCGTGTGTATATAGGTCTGCGGTTGACCTAGCATTTATACCGAGGCTTCATCACTGCTGGAACCACAGGCAGGCTGCCACAACCCATGCAGCTTTTAGGTGTATTCTGGGAATCTAGCCTTTTGTCCTCAGACATGCACAGCAAGTGCTAGCCCCAACAAACCATCTCCTCAGCTCATGTATAGAACTTTTTAAACTGAAAAAGACAGTGCTGCGGAACAACACGTGGATTTTATTCTTTATTTCAGGTTTCCAGGGCAATGCAATGGTACAGAGAGCCAAAACGTGTTAACTAGACTGAAAAAAAAAATTAACTCCTGTGAAAACCTATTAGGAAATACAAGACCTCAGCAAAATTTTCAGACCACCCAGTCCAGTTCTCCATAGCCAAGATCTGCAGGTGGTATTTTAGAGAGCTGTAGGACCTCAGCTCCTTCATGATAGATGAGTTATTACAGGTCATGGCAGAGAGAGCATAGCAGATCCAAAACTTAACGAGTTGGTGGCTGTTCAGTTCAGCTTTGACGGTGGAGTTGCAGGTAGCATCCAAGAAAGAGATGAAAGTAGGAATCAACTTCATCTGTCTGGCCCTCTTCTGGCTGGTGGGGTTTAAGTAGCACCAACACGCCACACTCTGCAACAGCAGGATCTTCGCCTTGGATGGTATCACCTTACCACTCTGCATAATGGAAGCGACTTCTTTCATGTAGTCAGTGGCAAACTGTGCAGCACTCGTGCCTCCTGTAAGACAAGCATTTGAGGTTCCAGAGGTATGTGCTGACTGTAGCTGGTAACATTTCAGAGCTCCTTGTACATTCTTGCTCTGTGTGTGTGTGTGTGTGTGTGTGTGTGTGTGTGTGTGTGTAGATGTGTAGATGTTTCAGTACATGAATGTGCATACTTGAGGTTAGGACATAGCCTCGGACATCATCCACATTATTATTATTATTATTATTATTATTATTATTATCATCATCATCATCATTAATTAATAGTAGTATTAAATAGTAGTAATTATTATTTTGGTTTTCTGAGACGGGGCTTCTCTGTGTAGCCCTGGATGTCCTGGAAGTCACTTTGTAGATCAGGCTGGCCTCCAACTCAGAAATCCACCTGCCTCTGCCTCCTCAGTGCTAGGATTGAAGGGGTGTGCTACCACACTGGGCTAATATCTTTAGATTTTTTGCAATCAGGTTTCTCTCTGTCCTGGAACTCTCTGACTGGGTACCCACCCGACTTCATCTCCCCAGTGGGAAGGCTAGGTCTAGTTTGTTATGTGGATTCTCGGGCTCAAACTCATGTCCCTGTGTTTACAAAGTAAGCATGAGTGAGCTCTCTCCAGCCTCTATTTTTTTCGTTGATTTGTTTATTTTGGTGCTGGGAATTGAATTCAGGTCCTCACTACACCCCCCCAGTCCCAGGTTCATATTTTGGTAAGCATAGGTGACATTTTAGACGGGTTAACTTTTCCTTCCTTACACTGCTGTGAACATTGAGAATCTGATGAGGAATCGTGTGTGTGTGGGGGGGGGGGAGGGGGAGGCACAAGAAGATCACTGCCTGCAGAGGCTGTGTTTGCTTAGCAAAGTTCTGTCTTTGTCCTGGAGGAAAGTCTGTGGATCCAAGTGTCAGAGCACAGAGGAATGCAAAGGCTGAGCAAGGAAAGCACAGCCTCCTCATGGTAGAAAGGTGTTCAAGAGTCATTAACTGCCGACCTTGTCTTATACATTTCTTACTCCCAACTCACCCCTAGACCAAGCCCAATATTGCTGTATAAGATTTTTTCTTCCTTTGACCACTGACACAGCCTAGTCCTATCCTAGATTCTGCTTCCTTCCTTCCTTCCTTCTTCCTTCCTTCCTTCCTTCCTTCCTTCCTTCCTTCCTTCCTTCCTATCATCCTTCCTTCCTTCCTTTCACTCTTTCTTTCCTTCTTGTTTGCATGCTTGCATTCTTGCTTTTTTTTTTTTTTTTTTTTTTTAACTTTGTAGAGACAAAGTTTCTCTGTGTGGCCCTGGCAGTTTTGGAACTCATTCTGTAGACCAGGCTGTGATTGAAGTCAGAGATTTTTAGGATTAAGGGAGAAACCCGCACCCCTCCTCCCTGAGATAGGGTTTCTCTTTGTAGCCCTGGAACTTAAACTGCCTCTGCTTCAAGTGCTGGGATTAAAGGTGTGTGCTAGGTTCTCTTTTCTGTATCATCATCCCAAGTTCTTTCAACTTCAAATTCCGACAAGGCAATATCTAAAAGCACAGAGGGTAACTCTGTTACCCTGGTTGGATAATGCTGAGAGTATTCCGTCTGATGCGAAAGCTGTAGGGGAAGCTGGATGTGAGCCCTGCCCATTGTTTCCCACCAGCATAGCTAAGCCTAATACCAGACTAAAGTATTATGGTCGTCTTTCTCTGGAAAGTGAGCATAGCTGTGTAGAGAGCTGAGCCTGTCTCTTGTGATGCACAGCACAAGCCATTCCCTCACAGGGCTGGGGATGTATCTGGGGTTCCTGCCTCTCTAGTTTTGACCATTTAATGGATATAGATGAGGACTTTAAAAAAATATTTAATTTTAATTTATGTGCATTGATGTGAGGGTGTTAGATCTTGGAGTTACAGACAGTTGTGAGCTGCCATGTGGGTGCTAGGAACCGAACCTGGGTCCTTTGGAAGAGCAGGCAGTGCTCTTAACCACTGAGCCATTTCTCCAGCCCTGGATGAGGACTTTTACATTTCACCTCATGGATGTTATTCCTTGGAGATTTAGTCTTCCAAGTTACATCTAAGTAATCAGTACAATTAAAACACTCAGACCTTCTAGACAGAATCCTTTTTGTTAAGAAACAGTCTCAGGTAGTCCAAGCTGGCCTTTAAATCTATGTTGCCAAGGATGTCCTTAAACTTCTGATTTTTCTACCTCTATTTGAGATCATACTTGGTCCTGGGATTGAATCCAGGGTCTCATGCCTGGTAGGGAAGCACTCTGCCAACTGAGCCATACATGCAGCCACAGTACATAGGAGTTTATTAGAAGATGGTTGTAAGGATTACATAAAACTTTATTTATTACTTAAAATTCATTAAGGAAAAATGAAGGGGCTGAACTTGGTAATCATTAGTGTGATTGTGCCTTTTACTGGTATACTTAGTGGATTTCTTAGTAATTGGGTTTTGAAAGTTTGTTTGCTTGTTGAGACAGGTTCTATTATGTAGCTCTGGCTTTCCTATGGATGTAGATCAGGCTTGAATGTAGATCTTGAACCTATAGCGATCCATCTGCTTCTGCCTCTCACCTGAGTGTTAGGACTAAAGGTGTGTACCACCATGCCCAGATTTTTTAAATAAGTGTTTTAGGAGTATAAGTTCTTATATATTTCTAAAAGACATTTGTCAAAGTAATTCTTTGTCTTATTTGAGCAAGGGGTTTGAGACAAGAACCCTTGGCTGGCCTGGAGTAACTGTGTAGACCAGGCTATCTTCACACCTGCACAAACTTTCCTGCTTCTCTTTCCCAAGCTGGGAATCACAGATGTGTACTACCACACCTGGCTGTGTGATTACAGATGTGTACTACCCATGCCTGGCTGTGTGATTACAGATGTGTATACCACACCTGGCTGTGTGATTACAGATATGTACCACTATACCCAGCTGTATATAATACACTTTACAAGCCAGGTACTTATATTCTTCATTAAAATTATCACAAAGTCAGGCATGGTAGCATATGCCTTTAATCCCAGCACTCGGCAGATCTCTGAGTTCTAGGCTAGCCTGGTCTACAGAGTGAACTACAGGGTAGCCAGAGCCACACAGAGAAACCCTGTCTCAAAAAACAAGCAAAACAAAACAAAACAAAAAAAGATCAGAGCTAAACAACAGCAACAACAGCAACAAAGTAATCCCCACTAAACTGCAGTGCTCTAATAAGCAGAAGGTTAAGAAGCAGCAATGTTAGCACAGTCGCAAAGCAGCCATACCTGTGAAAGCCAGTAGTCCAATTTTCTGGGCAGCCAGAGCTCTCTTTTCAAGGTTTGCATTTGTATTCCTTAGCATGAGGCCAAGTTCTATAATTTTTTCTCTGTGAAAAATGGAGTCAGCTGTGGTGGCTGACTTGTCTTCTTCCTCCTGGGAGGGCTTTCTAAAACACATCAGTATAATCCTACAGAGCTCTGTGCAGGGCATACATAACACCTTGAGCATCAGACATGGCAATTTGCAAAGATATCTACACAAAACACAGATCCACAACTTGCTGAAGGCCATTGGTGCTCGAGAGAACCTGCAGGGCTGGAGTTCACAGCCAGCAGTGCTGGGGGCGCGCTGCACAGCAACAAGATAGAACGGAATGCCCCGCAACAGGGTGGAACCCGAACGTAGGAGCCAGAAGCAATAAACGCCACGGCAGGCGGCGCCACCGAGGTTCCTGGGTCTGGCATTCCGGACCCTTTAGAACTAGAACAGAAGCAAGTCGCGCTTCTCTGGGGCCACAAATCCTCAAGTTAAGCTGTTTTCCCCCAACACTTAACTCACTCCTGTCTATACTCCTTGTCTTGCTCTGGAGACTTTTCGAACTAACCACTGGCTTCTGAGCAGCCTTTCCCTGGAACTTGCATCGCCTATTGAAAGGGTGCGGTGCCCGTTTTTCTTTACATTGCAGACTTACCCTGTTTTAACTATGAAACTAAAGCCAGCAGGAGAACCGTCTCTCACCCCCATCGTGTTTACCCGCCTCTCTGTGCTCATGGATTCTCTCCTCCTGTGCCTGTAGGTGTCGTGTTTGTGCACTTTTTAACTAACTTCTCCCAATTCCCTAAAAGATACAACTCTCTAATTCTTCCCTTCGTACATTTTCCCATGGCAGCTCGATCCCTAGAACTGTGCACACAAGCGTCTGGGCTTCATTCAAACCCAAGCAAACAAAAACCTCTCGGCTGAGTGTGGGGGCATACCTATCATTCAAGCATTTTGAAGCTGAGGCAGGAGGCTTGTGAGTTTGAAGTTAACTTGGGCTATCTAGCAAGACCCTGTCTCAAAAAACCCAAGCAACTCTTGATTGTGTGCATTCCTCCATCTTTCGTCTGTATAGACCAGCTAAGACAGTATCTTGACTTTAAATAACTTCTATATCCTGAACACTCAATTTAATGTGCTTAGGTCATTTTCAGACAGGACATTGCCATTTTGCCTAGAATGGTCTTACGCTTCCAAGCTTAAGAGATTCTTCATTATCATCCCTCCAGTTGGCTGGGATCACAGCACAGCATCAGGATCACACAAGGACATAATCCCTCCCACGCTGTCAACACATGTAATGCGCACACATGCACATGCAAACACACATGCACACGTGCACACACATACAGGCACCCCCCCCCACACACATTTTGAGACAAGATTTCTGTCTGTGTAAGTGTGAAGTAAGGTTTTGTGCATGCATATGCAGCTGCCTGCAGAGGCCAGAGTTGTTGGATCCCAGAGGCATTGGCCAGAGGTCAAGGTTGGACCTCTTCTTCAGTCAGTCCTCAACTATTTTCTTTTATTAAAATATTTGTTTTATGTGTATGGTCTTTGCCAGTATGTATGTTTGCAGACCATGTGTGTTCCTGATGCCCTTGGAAGTCATAAGATGCATTGGAGTCCCTGAGTTATGGATGATTGTGAACTGCCATGTGGGTTCTGTGAATTGAACCCAGGTCCTCTGCAAGATCTTAAACACTGGGCTGTCTCTCCAGCCCCTAAAGATTTTTTTTTAACACCCTGCAGGTACCCACACATACATACACATAAATTCCACCCACACATTCACACACACACACACACACACACACACACACACACACACAGAGTTTGCCTTTGAAATATATTCTGCAAAGCTATATGAGACCTTGTCTCAAGCAAACAAGAATGAAAAACCAAAATACCCGCCCCCCCAAACCCAATATATACATGTATTGGGGGAGAGTATGTCCTTGTGTAGTTGATCACGATGCAGAGTGTGCACTGCAGCCAATGCATATTTGTGTATGTGTGTCCACATATGAGTACAGGTGCTTTTGAAGGCCAGAGAACACTGGATTCCCCTGGAGCTAGAATATACAGGTAGTTTTGAGCTATCTGACTTGGGTGCTGAGAATTGAATTGGGGTCCTCTTGAAGGCAGTGTGTTCTCTTAACTACTGAGCTATCTCTCTAGCTCAGCCTCTGAGGCCTTGAGTTTGATGTTTCAGACCACTAAGTACTATGATTATGCTCTGGTGCTCAGTAGTTCGTGCATGCGTGCATGTGTGATAGAGTCTCATTCAAGGTCAGCCTTGGCTGGCCTGTAACTTGCCATGTAGACCAGGCAGGCCTTGAATGCATAAAGATCCATTTATTCATTTGCTTCAGCCTCCTACAATTTTTGTTTGTTTGTTTGTTTTGATATAGCCCTGGCTGTCCTGGAGCTCACTCTGTAGACCAGGCTGTCTTTGAACTCATGAAGATCTACCTGCTTCTGCTTCCCAAGGGCTGGGACTAAAGGTGTGAGACTCCACACTTTACCACAATGTTATATTTTTAATAGGACTTCTCCCTTGAATTCCAGACTTATATTCAATGACCAACTTGATCTTTGGATATAAACTTTATCATGTTTAAAATAGCTGTTTTTTTCCTTCTTACTGTAGGGGTTTCTGTCAATATTCAATCATTTTTTTTTTTATTGTTTATCCTAAAAGTTTTGAACTCATCCTTAGCCTGTTTCCTAGTTCATTTCCTACTTCCTAACAAATTCTTTTGGTTCTCTTTTCTTTCTTTCTTTCTTTCTTTCTTTCTTTCTTTCTTTCTTTCTTTCT
>OU015746.1:57961583-58014112 GCA_907169655.1 Acomys percivali | reverse complement strand
TCTTTCTTTCTTTCTTTCTTTCTTTCTTTCTTTCTTTCTTTCTTTCTCTCTCTCTCTCTTTCTTCCTTCTTCTCCTCCTCCTCCCCCTCCTTTGGTTTTTCAAGACAGGGTCTCTCTGTGTAGCCTTGATTGTCCTGGACTCACTTTCTAGATCAGGCTGGCCTAGAACTCACAGTGATCCCCTGCCTCTGCCTCCCAAGTCCTGGGATTAAAGGTGTGCACCACCACACCCAGCTTGGTTCTATTTTCGAAACATATCCCATAAAAAATGTCCTTGAGTGTGTACTTAAGTTATATGAACTTGTAAAAGTATAATGATGCAAAGAATATAGAAAATTTAAAACATCAACCATGTTACTTTTTCAAAGCCTTTGTATTTCTTGCTTCTGGAACAATCTTTTTTTAAGGATTTATTTTTATTTTATGTGCATGTGTGTTTTGCCTATGTGTATGTCTGTGTATAATGTATATGCCTGGTAACCCTAGAGGCCACAAGAGGGCATGTGACAGTTGTAAGGTGCCATATCGGTGTTGGGAATCAAATCCAGGTCCTCTGGAAGATCAGCAATGTTCTTAACCACTGAGCCATCATCTCTCTAACCTCCTGGAATATTCTTTTCAGAGATAATCTATATGATTTCTCTGTTCAGTTTTCAGCCACACTTTTTGTAGGCCTTTCCTGATCTTTCAACTTTTGACCTTTGACCTTGCCTCTCCCTACCCAACCTTCCCGCTACTCCTCTACCTCAGCCTTTGGAGCTGGAGTTCAAATTCAGAGCCTCAAGCTTGTTAAACATTTGCTCTAACACTGTGCTATGTCCCCATCTTCAACATAATCTTTTTCAATCATTGTTTTTTCTTTCTTATTATCGTCAGACAATGAGTCTTGCAAAGGCAAGACATTGTTAGGTCTTTTTTTTTTTGGTTTTGTTTTCAAGACAGGATTTCTCTGTGTAGTGCTAGCTGTCCTGGACTCCCTTCATAGACCAGGCTGGCCTCGAACTCACAGCGATTCGCCTGCCTCTGCCTCCCAAGCGCTGGGATTAAAGAAGTGCGCCACCACTGCTCGGCTCATTGTTAGGTCTTTTGTCCTCCCTGCTGCACATCCGGTGGCCAGTCCCTGGCTTACCCGCCAGTCGTAGCAACTATACAGCAAGTGCTTTTGAATAAGTGAGAAGTTCGAAGTTCTGGCTTTTAAGATTCTTGTGTTCTTTCATTGCTGTGCCAAAATAGCTGAAGTGAACCATTACCAAGGAGGAAATACTAATTCTCAGTTTGAGAGGCTAAGTCTACAGTCAGCTGAGTTGTTGGAGGACCAGATCACTCTCTGAGCTCACCACAAATGGAGTAAGGTCTCCTCTCTGCCTGACCTTGTCCTGGAAAGTGTCTCTAGGCACAGGTGTCTAACCATATCTGGAGTATAACTTTTGATACCATTCTCGCAAAGACTCTTTCCCTGTGGCCTATAGAATAATTAGGTATTTGTGTTCCCATTCATACGACAGGACTGTCCTGCCAAAATGCAAATAAAGCATACTGTGGGTACCTATTAGGTGATGCCCCAACTACCACCCCATCCTGTATAGTCTCTTCATTTCCCTTGAGTAAAGTTGAGCTGTCTCACTGAAGCTGCTCCTGGAAAGTTATTCTAGCATACTCACTACGGGCCACCCAAACCCTGATCACAGCTTCTGCTCCCTTTGTCCTCCAGGCTGATGGCTATGACCCCCTAGGGAAAGGGAGGGCCACACTGAGTCAATTGGCTTCCTTGCCTTTTTTTTTTTAAGACATGGTCTCTCTACATAGCCCTGGCTGACTCACTATGACAATCAGGCTGGCTTCAAAATCATAGAGATCTGCCAGCTTCTGCCTCTTGAACGTTTGGATTAAAGGTGTGGGATTTTGGTCCTATAGAAAGGTAGACCACCACAGGGACCATATAATGGAGCGAAGTCTTTTATTTTATGGTGGCCAGAAAGTAAAGAGAGACAGGAAGGGGCGAGGCCCCAGCACCTTTTTCATGGCATGCTTTACTCAACGCCTCACGCAGTGACCTAACATCTTTCTGCTAGGCTCCACTTCTAATTCTATTACCTCCCAGTAGCACCATAGGTTGAGGACCAAGCCTTTAGCACATGAGCCTTTGGGGGAGGGTATTTAAGGTACAACCTACATGACATGGTGGTGCATACCATTAATCCCAACATTGAGAGACAGGGTCAGATGGATCTCTGTGACTTTGAGACCAGCTAGAGCTACATAGTGAGACTGTACCAGAAACAAGCCAACAAAAAGCCTGTATTTCTAACATTCATACCTCATATTAATGTAAGCAACAGGACCATAAACTCTCAAGTAAAAGGGGACAAGAGAGAGTTTATTTTGGGGCTAAATATGAGCAACCATGGCCTGGGAACACAGATTTTGATTACCTTAAATACCAGGATCTAACACGTGAGGTCCTCCAGCTCAGTGGCCAGCATAAGGACGCGGTGCCATGAACTCCAAAAGCCTTGCTAACAGGGCCCTGTGGCTGCTCCCTCAGGCTGCCTCTCTCCACTGGTTGCAGCTTCCCGGGCAGACACTCCAATTTTGGCCCTATTTCTTCTCTGCGGCTTTGGGTTCACTCAGTAAAGCTTCATTCCTTGCCCTCCTCAGGGGGGTGTGGGTGGGCAGCACTTGCACACGTGCCTGGCCTCTAGGCTTTTCTTTTGAAATCTCAATGGAAGCATATACTAAGGCCATTCTCTGCTGCAGACTGAGTTCAAGGACAGCCTCTGTTATAAAGACCTTGTCTCAAAGTGAGGTGGGATGGTCAGTGAACAGCCTGGAGAGATGGCTCAGCTCTTAAGAGCACTTGCTGTTGAAACTATGAGGCTCAGCATTTGGATCCCAGCTGGGCATTGCACATTTGCCTATAACCCTGGCTCTGAGGAGGGGTGGGGAGGATTTCTGGGTCGTATTGGTTCCTAGCTTAGACACGTGAATACAAACCCCAGATTAAGAGAAGACCCTCAAAGAAACAGAGTTCACAAGGGCACATCTCAACGCACATATGTTTACACACATACACAAATAAATGGAGAAGTCTTTTTCAAAATTGGGAGGAGACTATGAGTGTATTCAGTGAACCTGGCCTGGGCACAGCTGAGCAGGACAGAACATTGCAAAGTGAGCTAAGGCCTTCCTAGGATGTTCATAAGTAAAGACCTTGGTACTTATTGAGTGGCTGGTTTCAAGGGCGGCAACAGCGTGGCTCTGGTGGGATGACATCAGGCAGGAAAGGCAGGAGGGTCTGCAGATGTTGTAAGTGGTTGCTTTCCTCCCGGATACTACTTACAGAATTCCTTTAGGGTTTTAACTTCTGGATAAAGAGCTCATATGGATAACAAGGAGTCCTGTATTGTAGAAATGCTAATGCAAGTCGGGACTGTGGAAGATAGATAAGGACGGTGACGTGGCTCTGGAAGTAAGTAGAGGCTCTTGCTGCATAGGCCTGAAAACCTCAGCTTGAATCTGGGAACCTGTGTAAAGGTGGAAGGAGAAGAACGAACTCCACAGAGTTGACCTCTGACCTCCACAGCTGCACCATGGCACTCACACCCCACACACATATTATGCACACATATAATAACAGATAACAAATTAAAAATACATATCAGATTCTATACCAGACTAGTAATTAAAAATAATTTTTATTTTGACTTACATGATTGAAAGAGTAATGAATACAAATACCACAAAACTAAGAGCACTCCCCCAACCAGGACTAAAATACAGAGGTGAATACAAAAGACATGAAATTAATTATCCATGCAATATTCAAAAAAGTTTCAAATCCACAAACAAACCAAACAAAAGCCCTATAATAGCTGTGATTTCACTGTCTACAAAAAGGACATTTCAACCATTTAACAAAGACTATATAGCCTATACATACTATAACTGTACAATGTACCATTAAAACAAGGGATATATGCATATATATACTATTTACAAATATACAAATATATACATACAGTGGAACTTCACAGTTGAAAGAATATGTTGCCAGAAGGCTGGCAAACAATTTTCACTTTAAAATGAAATGAACCCTTTTAAAATTCTTGCTAAAATGTAAATATTGAAACTAGTATCTAATTTATATTTATACAAACACATCCAGAATACAGTTTAAAATTGCACTCACACATATTGTTGTCATGTCTTGGCATACCCACCCCTTGCACACTTCACCTAGTGAGTGACTGAGCTGCTGTTGAAACAATGGAGCAGTTTTCATCTTTTAAAGCCTCCTGCTTCCCAGCCTCATGGCCAGTTTTATAGATGCAGGGACCGCCCTATTCTACCGGGTTAGGACTCATCCAACATCCAGGTTCCCATCTGAAAGAACAACATATTTTTCTGAATCTATGACTTTGGGGTGTGTATTTGTCTTAGCAAAAAAAAAAAAAAAAAAAAAATTATACATGTGGAACCAGGCACAGTGGTTTGCGCCTGAGATCCCCACTCTGAGGCAAAGGCCAGAGAACTGTTGAGAGTTCAAGGTCTGGCAGCCTATATATTCAGTTCCAGGCCAGTTAGGACTGCCATAGGGAGACAATGTCTCAAGATAAAACAGAAACCAAACAACGATGTAAAACTGAGAGTGTTCTTGGTAAAGAACAACAGCTTAAGCTTCAAGATTTTTGTTTGCTTTTAGCAGTATAGGTATGATCTTAATGAAGCCATCTCCTTCAGCTTAAAGCACACGGATAGACCACATGGAAATTCTCAGGATGGAAAAAGAAACAAATAGTAGGAACTATAAAAAAAATTAAGATATAAAACTTAGGTTCCCCCTGTCCCATAGCTTCATGTATCCCAGGTTTCCCTGGGAACTCCCTAGGTAGCTGACTGTGACCTTGAACTTCTTCTTCATTCACTTTCTGAGCTCTGGCTCCCAGCTTGTGTGATGCTGGGCATGCCCAGCAAGCAAGCTCCACCAAGGGAGCCACACCCTCAGCCCTGAAACCTAGTCTCTTATAACTTATCACTTTGCCAGGTTTTGTGAGAAAACTTTTATTTGAAGAACCATTTTTTTTTTTTTTTTTTTTGTGCTTTGTCTTTAAAAGTAAAATTAGGCAGCAAAAGGGCCACTCAACCCTGAGAATACAGAAGAAAGAAAACGGCAAGGCATACGATACTTATCCAAATAGCACATGAAGAGTTCAAGCTCACGGATGAACTCCCAAACAGGCGTAAAGATGGCTATTTTCAAATTCCACAGGAAGGTAAGATGGACCTTGAAGTGCTGTCAGTCACAACCACGATGCAGTCCAGTGAATTATACACAGCCCTTCTCTGCGGGCCAAGGAAACGTAGACAGTACGGTGCATTTGGACTTTGAGATCTCTGCACTGGCCACAGCAGCGGCACCCTGTAAGTCCAGGTGCTACCTGGCCACATCACAGCACCCTGTTGATGACCATGGCCAGGTCTCAGGACAGCAGTCAGGCAGTGCCAGTGCGAAACCTAAAAGGCAGTGGCAACTTCAGTTCCATGGCGGCCTCCGACTTTAACACAGTCTCGAGGGAATTTGTCTAACTGTTCATATGCCAGCCGCCCGTCTTCTCCTAGGTAGGAAACATTAAACGTGAATACTTCACCTATGTATCACACAGAATAACATGGCAGAACTGTGCTATTGTGACTTTTCTCCCCACAGTCCCCAGGGATTGAACCCAGGACCTCATGTATATTAGACCAAACACTTTCCCATTGAGCTACAGCCTTGTATTTGCTGTCTTATCTAGTTACTGTGTTAAGGAAAAGTGCTTTTCTATTATTCTTAATTACATTATGGATTTCTAGGCAATCCTTAGAATAACCAAGAACCTTTAAGTTAGCATCAGAGACCGGATGAAAAGCAAGGTATAAAATAAAGCACAAGCCTGTGCCATCTTCTACCAATTGTGTATGGCAGATTAATTTTTGTTTAGTGCTTTAGGGATTTCAGTAAGACTTATCCTTGACCTTAGTGTATTGAATCTCTATGTAACTTGAATACATTCTATGTTGATTTAGTTACATTATATCATATACACACATCATTATGCATTGTATCACTATGTAGGCCTACATGACTAATGGTAAAAGCTAATTTTTACTAATGGTAAAAGTTAGCCTTTCAAGCTTTGGCTAAAAGTTACTCTTTCTCTCCTAAGCATACAGTGTTTCTCCCAGGCTTTCTATTACTCAGTCTTGTTTATAGCCACATCTTTTGCTGATTTACTTATGCATGTGAGCGCATGTGCACGCGTGTACCACTGTATGCACATGGGGGTCAGGAACAACATTTCCATCTCAGGTCTCTCCGTCCACGTGGAGGCAAGCTCCCTCTTGTTTCTGTTGCTATGTTGCATCCTCCACACTGGCTGGTCCTTGAGCTTCCGAGTGAGTCTCTTGCCTCCATCTCCCATCTCACTGTAGGATGCTGTTATTACAGGTGTGTGTGCTCCTCATTTTTTGAAGGGGTTCTGAGGACTAATCTCATGTTCTTAGATGTGTGCAGCTATCATTTTACCTGTTGAGCCATATCTCTGGCCCTCACAGCAATATTTTATATAGACAATGTATTTTAAATATAAATTTGTTACTAATTTTAAAAAAAGATAAAAAAAAAAGGAATATGAGGGCTGGGGAAGAGCCAGGGATAATGTTCATGTTACAGAGTGAGTCAAAGGCTGCCTTGGCTACATTGAAAGACTGGCATAAGAAAGTAAATAAAAGCCAGGTGGTGCTGGCAAATGCCTTTAATCCCAGCACTTGGGAGGCAGAGGCAGGTGGATCTCTGTGAGTTCAAGGCCAGCCTGGTCTACAGAGTGAGTTCCAGGACAGCCAGGGCTACACAGAGAAACCCTGTCCCCCCCCCCCAGAAAAAAACCAGTAAATAAATAAATAAATAAATACATGCAAGCCAGGCCTGGTGCAGGCCTGTAATTTTACCTACATAAGAGCCTGAGGCAGGAGCATCACTACCAGTTCAAACAAAACCTGGACAACTTAGTGAAACCTGTCTCAGATTTATTTATTTGTTTATTATTTATACAATATTCTGCCCATATGTACACCAGCATGCCAGAAGAGGGCACCGGATCTCATTATAGATGGTTGTGAGCCACCCAGTGGTTGCTGGGAACTGAACTCAGGACCTTTGGAAGAACAGACAGTGCTCTTAACCTCTGAACCATCTCTCTCTCCAGCCCAGAATAAAATATTTTAAAAGGGGTGCTTTATCTAACTCAGCTGTAGAGCACTTGCCTACAAGCAGTAGAACCTGCATTCAAGCCTTAATTCACTTAAAAAAAAAAAAAAAAGAGTCATTTGGCCCAGCATAGTGTCTTAGAACTTAAATGCCAATGTTCTCTTAGGTGCAAGGGGAAAATGACCATGAGATGCATAGGATGTGGGTTTCTTAGAGCAAAAGTGGGATTTAATCCACTGTGCACAGCTAGAGCTCCATTTGAAGGAGAACATAGGTTAACAAAACACTGGGAATGTGCGGACATGAGTGGCTTTGGAGAAGGACAGACCCACAAATTACATCTCAAAATTCTCTAAGCATGCAGCCCTCCTGTACAAAATGCTTCCACACCCAAATCCGTGAGCGCTGTTAGGACGCCACAAGAGGGAGCCTTTACTCCCTTTGAACATGACAGGTTGTAGTCAAGTGTATGCATATTTAAAATATTATATACAATTTGCCTTCAGGGGAGGCATACAAATTTATATATAACACACAGTGTTCGTCTTTAGAGGGGTTTCATTCCTAGGATATCTCATGTATATGCAAATATTTCAAATTTTTAAAAATGCAATAAAATCTGAAACACTTTTGACTGAAATTGTTTGGCATGAGGGACATTCAGCCATTAGTGTTATGGTGACACAACCAGAGCTGGCCCTCAGGACATCTTGCTAACATCTATCTGTCAGGGAACTTTGATCTGACGAGTCAGTCATTTCACAGCCTTGAGATACAGGTAGAGTTTGGGAGGACAAAGAGGCTGAATTTGGGGAGTCCTGCGGCTCCAAGTGGGACTCATGTGCCACTGGCTGTTCTGGCATGGGTAAAGTTGTTTGCTACCGAGCTTGGTGACCTGAGTTGAATCCTTTGTATCTCTGTACTGGAAAGACCTTCATATAGGTGCCCTGGCAAGCATGCCTCCAACACCTACTAAATAAACAAATCAGTGTTTAAAAAAAAAAAAAAAGGAAATAGAATTAAATAAAGTGAAAGCTTTGGAGGGAGCAGGGTCTTGGATCAAACCCAGGACTTGTCCATGGTGACAGGTGCTCTACAACTGACTTAAGCCTACTGCCCCAAACTGAAGCTGAGGCTCTCATTGGGTTGAGCAGGAGTTGGGTATCCCCACTAGATGGCATATTGGGTGGTACATGTTAAGAACATTCCCATTGCCCAGAGGGTCTCTCAGACAGCAAAGGTTACAAGGCTGCAGTGAGTGCACACTAGGTGAGGGGCTGCTGCTTGGCCCTCTTCTTAGTGCTCATCGTGGCTTTACCCCTTTGTCAGGGGATGTCTTATGTGCTGCCATTGAGAGTACTGGGACACCATGTGAGTTCAGGCTTGGGTGTGAGAGAAAAATGCATTGGTATTTGTTCATCGGGGTCGAGGAAGAGTCACAATACTGAGTTCAGGGCTGGGATCTTCCAACACTGCTGCATCTTAGAAGGTTTTAAAATCCCAGTGCAGGAGCATCCCAGAGACCTCAAAGAGCAGCCCCATTGGTTGGAGTGGAGGTACATTCAGCTTCCCCGGAGACTTGGGTACGTATGGAGTGGAGAAGGCTGAACAGGGCTGGTGAGGCCTGGGAGATGTGAGCAGTGCACAAAGGGTGGTGGTGAAGGAAGTGTGGTGATCATTCGTGGGGATGCCACTGGGAGAGCAGCTAAGTGAGTCTCGGGGCACAGGCCATGGGATACCTCTCCTCAGTTTACTATGGAAAGAGAGACTGGCTGGCTGTGCTTTACAAAAGTCTAGCTCCTGTTTATTTTGTTAAATGTGCATGGTTATTTCAGAACTCCGAGGGATAGGAGGCATTAAGCCATTAACACCCTGGGTATGTTTTAGACAATTAAAGAACTATATCTAAAACAGCCATACAGAATAACCATTTTATCCTTTAAACAAACACGGGCTAAACTTTCTCTGCAAAGAATGGCGTATTCAGTAGCAGAGCCAAGTCTCGTTAATCCCATACCTGTAAGAAAGAAGTCTCGAAATAAATGGGATTTTCATGGTGGTTATAATAACCATGGGTCTTCTTCACATGGTCAAATGTGTTGTCAAACCAGTGGCTTTTTACCTGGCGACACTGGCAGGATTAAGTTTAAAGACTTTTAGAGGCGATTAAACAAATTTAGAGTGTATGACTATAGTTAAGTTTTCTGTAACTCTCTCTTTTCCTCTCCCCCTCCTCCTTCCTTTCTCTGTGTGCAGGTGTGTAGATAAGAGATTTTGTAGCCCACACTGGCTTGGAACTCAGTATGTAGCCCAGGCTAGCCACAAACTTGTGGCTTTTTTGATGAGGAGTTAAGAAAGGTTTCTCTGATGGCTGGGGATGTGACTCAGTTGGTAGAGTACTGGCCTACCATGCACAAAAGCCCGGGTTTGATCATTAGCACCAAATCAATCACGTGCTCATTAGGCTGGGCTCTTGGGAAATGGGGGCAAGAGGATCAGAAGTTCAAGACTGTTTTTCAGGGCACACAGTTCAAGTCTAATCTGAGATAAATGAGACCCTGTCTTTTAAAAAAAAGGAAAAAGAAAAGAAAGTCTTTGATATCTCCATCCTCCAAAGTCTACCCAAAAGGGACAAAGAAGGCAGGGACCTTCACAAACTGAAGGGGAGGGTTATCTGGACAGTCCACAGTGAGACAGCACCAGGAGAGAACAGGACGTAGGGCGAGCACAGGGCTCTGTAAGGTTGAGGCACTTGGGGTGCACAGCACTCTCCACAGAGGTCAGGTACGTTGACTTTGGCTGTCCCTACACTGGCAGCCAAGCTGGGGTTTCTACATTGTCTGTTTTGCTTCCGTGTTCCAGGCGCCAGCATTTTTGCTTTCAAGAGACAGTCTCACTGTGCAGACTAAGCTGTCTTTGAACGGGAGGTGATTCTCCTGCCTCAGCCTCTTCAGTGGGGGTTACAGGTATGAGTCACACTCTCAGACCCTCGTCTGTCTTGATTCTAAATAGGGCATAGGCTGGTGACATCTTGGAGATAACAGGGGAGACAAGGCCTATTTCTTGTGTAGAGAGAACAAGATCTGGGCACAATTGATTTCTGCTACACTAGGAGTCAGAAAGTACACAGCCAAGGGGGAAGTGGACAAAGAGGGTGCCACACGAAACTTCCTTCCGGTTCCCAGGAGAATATCAGAAGTAAACAAACACGTACAGATGACTCACCAAGAGATAAGAGGGTTTCCGAGGCCACGTTTCTGATCTCTTCAGTGTCAGATTGACACAGTGTCACGAGCATTTTAATGCTTTCAGTGGCCTGCCAGGGAAGATGGGTTAGTACCTGACTTTTCAAGCTGGGGGTGGGGGTGGGGGATGGGGGTGTGTGGGGTGGGGGTGGGGCTGGTGTTGGGGGTTGGGGGGTGGGGTATGGGGGGCAGGGGGTGGGGAGTGGGAGGAACCCTGAATGATTTGGAGCTCTCTCCTCTGTTCCCATATAGGATTGGATCTCCCGGGAGAAAAGGAATAGGGCAGGGCCTGGGGGCTGTGAGCTGGAGATGTGCCCGGGTTAAAGGCCGGCCTCCTCTATCCTTCCCAGCACGGACATCCAGAGGAACCCACACAGGCTGCTGCACCCGGTGTGTGCCCGTGTGAAGTCTATAGCAGAGACACTCAGCTGCGATGAGTCACAGCACACCAGGAGAGTGTCCAAATAAACACTTAACCAACGGGTCACCTGAAGGCCACATTCTGACCAAGCAACAAGGAAGGCGCAATTTCCCACGGTTGTTTTCCTTCACAGATCATTAACTCCCTTGTTTTCACGTCCCCTTCTTTCAGCTCCTTGTCCTGTGTGCCCCTCAGAGGTTTTTGTAAGCATTAAGGTGTGACCCCCCCCCCCCAGTTCTTTTTCCTAGGACCTCTCCTAATGTTTTTGTGGTAAAGGTGGGCCGCACATGAGCCTGTTAAAAGTCACACTTGCTTTGGAAACCTGTAGCCTTGCTTCCACGAAGTGGCATTTTAGCTCTCGCCCTGCTCACTAACGTCTCCTCTAGCACAGTTAAGGCAGTCAGGTGTGGCTGAGGCTAACAGTGTAGCCTGAATCGTACAAAATCATGATCTTAAAACAGTGCATGGCTTTTTTTCCCCCCTTAAACATGACTGTGAAGTTTGCAGATGATGACATTGTGTCATGATGTCAAAGGCTGGACATATCTGCAAATAATTTCAAGAGAAAGGATCTGGGAACTCAGGTGCTGACTGTACCATCTTCCTTTTTAGGGGTTAAGATGCTTTTGTAGCATTGACCCAAAGTCCCACTGGTTCTTCTGGGCAATGGTAAAGCATAATTATTCTTGGTCACTTTAACAAAATCATATGCAGTCATTGTTCAACTGGGAAAAGGACCCTGACTATGTGTCTCCAAGGAGATGAGCGACACTGCTGCACTCCAAGGGAGGCTTTGAATATGGAGAGAACTGGAGAAGTCCACATGGCCCGGCCTGCCTCTAAGCTTAACATGTGCAGCCCAGGGACAGCAGTTCTGAGTCTGGATGTGGGGGGTGGGGGGTGGCCTAGGATGTGTGTGTGTGTTTGTGTGTGTGTGTGTGTGTGTGTGTGTGTGTGTGTGTGTGTGTGTGTGTAGGTGAGTGGCTTTGAGTCTGGACTGGCATGGGACTGTAGGGCTTCGAGGCTGGCCTTTACCTCCAGGCTCTTTAGGGCCAGGCATGCTGCCTTCTGTAGCTGGAGATTGGTCTTCGTTAGTGCTTCACAATAATAGAGCAAGGCCTGAAAGGGAAAGGAGAGAGAGATGCTGTGAGACATTTTGAACTGTTTTTCACTCAAACCGTATGTCAGGAGAACAAAGGAGGGTGATTGGGGTAGGGGAATATGCTGTATCTTTTCTCATATGGGAGATATAGATTTTTAATTTTGTAAAACTCTCTTTTGTCTTATTTTACGTGAATGGGTGTTCCCTTGTGTGTATGTCTGTGCACCATGTACATGCAGAGTCTGAAGATGGCTGCAGATTTGAGGACAACCAGATCTGCATGGTGAGTCCCATCCATGCCAGCATGGTGTGCATCACAAGGTCCACAGTAGGCAGGGCTATTACAGTGGGACTCTATCTGAAATATTTAAGCGTCTTGGGCTGGAGAGATGACTCAGAAGAACATTGGTTGTTCCCGTAAGGGACCTAGGTTTGGTTCTCACTACCCACTTTGGCTATAACCTCATTCCCAAGGAACCTAATGTCCCCCACAAAGGACCAGGGGATGTCATGAAAAGGGGAGCAGGAAAGAATGTAAGAGTTGGAAGATAGGGCGAAGGCTGTAACATGCCATCTTCTTGGCACAGCTCAGCCATTGCACACATGATTTCAAAGCAGTTGGGTGCGAGGCCTGCACAAGACTGGGACTCTGTCTCCTGACTGTTGGTTACTGATGGATTCTGGGGGGAGAGCTATTATCTTGAGCTGTGTTCCGAAGGGTGCATCCAGTAGGTTGCAATGATCCGTTCCAACCCCATGGACACACACACAGCCCTGCTTAAACCCAATGGGTCAAAGAAAACAACAGTGCAGGAAAGTGGTGCATGGGAGGAAGTGGATACAGAGGTGGGAGGAGATAAGAGAAGTTGGTGTGAGAGAACGCAGAATGCGCTGTATATGTACACCAAATTATCAAAGAACAAATTTAACAAAAAGGTTAGAAACCCATAATGTTACTCACTTTTTGTATTCTAAAAATAATAATATATTATTATGTATAACATATATGAATTTGTATATATATACACACGCATATATATGTATGTATACACACACACACACACACACACATCTACCTGAGATAAACTGTAGCATGGTCTTTCACACAATTTTCAGGGAAAGAAAAAAAAAAAATCACACAATCTCACAGGTTTATTCAATGAGTTGATCGGTCTATTCTACCAGACTGTAGACCCAAAGTTGGAAGATACAAAGTTATGACTACAGGTTTTATTTTAATTATCATTTTTTCCTTTGATGGTTATTGTTTTAAAACCATACCACTTTTGGTTTTAATTGACAGAGTTGTGTGGACTTGGGGGTAGAAGATGAAGTGTAATGCTCAGGTCTCCCATAGTGTTCCCGCCTCCTCACACACTCATCATCTCTACGGGTTGGGAAGCTTTGAGTTCTTCCTTTCTAGCCATGTTGAAGCATACAAGATATGGATGTGATGCCGGTAGCCTTAGTGACAGAGTCCATTCCAGGCCCCCCCTGATTTCTCAGCAATCCTGGTCCAGAGTCCTGGATGAGGGCCAGGATCAGAGCCCAGGGGTGCCCCAATATTAACCGGCAAAGACAATTACGCCTGGGGCTCGATCTCCGCCATTCAGCGTCCTACCTTTTCTCTGAAGTGCTGATTTTTGGAGGCTGCTGCCAGGTAGAGTGTCACGGCCTCGCTGACCTCACTGTCATCTCGGGTGAGCAGCAGAGCCAGGGTTCTGAGGACTTCCTGGTGAGCGGGGAGGTTGCTGGGTGCGAGGTCGCTCATAGTCTGCAGGAGTTTCTCGTCCCTCAGTGACTGGAGAGTCTGAACCATGGCAACTGGAAGGTGGGGGCCAGAGCTCACATTCTGATAGTGCGGTGGCACGTTTATTGAGGACGCAAATATTCCGTGCATGTTTTTGCAAACACACACGAATAGCAGACCCAAGTTGTGTAAAAACTTAGTCCATGATAAAGGCAGTGTTTCAAATTAGTGAGAAAAGGTCAATAATTTAAATAATGAGGGCACATTGTAGGAAAAATGTAAAGCTGAATTTCTACTTTAAAGTGATGGCAAAAATATATAGTTTTTTTTTTCTCTTTTAAAGATAGGCTCTTATATAGCTTAGGCCAGCCTTAAACTCTCCATGAAGCAAAAGATGACCTGAAATGCTTGATCCTGCTGCCTCTCACTCCCGAGAGCCATGGTTATAGGCATTCACCACCCAGCACCATACCAATGAGGTAAGCAGTCAAATCTAAGTATATAATAAAAACAGAAAAAAGCATTATCTGCCACCTTATTAATATTCGTGGTAAACCCAATTGCCTCTCTTCCAGCTGGAACTATATGCTAAAACCCTCATCCTAGGTGAAGGGTCAGGCCTGGAAGGGGAATGTCACTTGGTGACTATGATCTAGAGACGATATGATGACCTACACGACTGAGTTCCACTGGAACAAACTGGCCATGTTCTGTAAATGATGAGAGGAGTCTACTCCCCAGCTAGATACCCAGCAAGTTTATCTCGTGCCTCTTCAGTACTGTGGGGCTAAACGGGAAGGGAAAGGCCAGAGCTCCCTCTTGTAGCAGACTCACACCTTCCCCATAGTGAGTAAAAGGGAGAATAGTCTAGATACTTTTGCTTTAATTTCCTGTTTTCTTTGCTGTGGACGTCTGCTAGTGCCACTGCTTTGTAAGTAGGTACTCCAATAAAAATCCCCAAGGGAGCATTAAATGACAGTTAAACAGGGGCTGGAGAGATGGCTCAGTGGTTAAGAGCGCTGCCTGCTCTTCCAGAGGTCCTGAGTTCAATTCCCAGCAACCACATGGTGGCTCACAACCATCTATAATGTAATCTGATACCCTCTTCTGCAGATAAAGCACTCATATGCAATAAATAAATCTTTTAAAAAAATGACAGTTAAACAAACAAATCACAGAAAACATTTGACAATACAAATACACAGGATGCACCCAGGTATAAGGACGATATAAAACTAATAAAATGCTTTAAAATATGTTATACTTAACAGCATGAAACATACTAAGTTAAAAAGAAGATATAATGCTGTATTTTTCGGACCATAAGATGCACTTCCCTGCTCCCTGGAAAGGTGGGGGAGGGGGAATTAGGATGCACCTTATGGTTCAATTGCTGTTTTTATTGTTTTTCTTGTTTTACTGCTCTAAAAACTGGGTGCGTCTTATGGCCAGGTGCATCTTATGGCCCAAAAAATACGGTATTTGTAAGGCAGAATCACACTGGGGACATTTGCTTTGAGTAACTGCTTGTCCACCATGGGAGATCCTGGGTTTAATCTGCCAGTGCTGCAAAAACAAACAAGCATACAAACAAACCAATGACAGTCTAAACAAGACACAGATCTAAAATCTAAAACCATGAGTGTTCAAACAAAATTAAAGCTCACAAGTGGGAAAAAGAGATTGAGTTTATATTTTTCTGTTTCCTAAACTTTCTGTAGTGCAAAAACAATCTGTTTTATAATGAAAGAATGAAAGAAAAAAAGACACTTAAAGATAAGGGAAGGGCTGGGAATGCAGCCTCGTTAGGAGAGCCTAGCACTCACAAAGTGAATGTGTTCAGTCTCCAACTTCACATGAACTGGGCATGGTGGCACACACCTGTCATCTCAGAGTTTTGGAAATAGAGGCAGGAGGGTCAAATGTTTAAGATCATTCTTGGCTACATAGTAAGTTTGAGGCCAGTCTGGAACTAGAGACCCTGTCTTAAAACAAAACCAAAACCAAAGGGCTGGAGAGATGATTCAGCACGGAAGAGCACATATGGCTCTTGCATAGGACCAGAGTTTGGTTCCTTGCACCCAGGTGGAACCGCTCACGGCCCTTTATAACACCAGCTTTGGTGGGGGGCTACAGCTCCCTCTTCTGGTCTCTGTGGGCACTGCACTCACATGCACAAATTCACACTTTAGACACATATACCTAGAATTTAGGATGAAAACATAAGTTTAAACGAAACACCACACCCAAGACAAAACCAAGAAAACAAACAGGAAATTTCCCAGAGGTTAAAAGGAATTTCCCCCACTGTCATTCCCCATTCCTGCTACTGAATGCGTGGGTTTTATCAAGGCCTATCACTAAGAGATGTAGGAACATGAACTGCCACACCAGACCCTTAATAATTCAGGTGTCTGCTTGGGAAGCTGATCTACACTTGGCAAGCTTAGGATCACATGTACACCACGAGGCTTTACACCTTAGGACAGGGTCTCCCTGTCCTGTTCTTTTGCGCCAGGCATGCCGCCTGCAAGACTTTCTCTAGAGCCCCTGCGTCGCATGCTAGGCAGAAATGTCTCCTCCTTTGTGATGCCAAACACTACCCACGTTGCTGCAGAATTTGATGTTTTGGAAAGAGCTGGGCTAGCCTGGATCTCAGCCAGACAAATTGCTGCTGTGTGGCGCTGTACCAGATGATACCTAGTTTCCGAACGCATAGCCCCTGCCCAACATCTGCAGCATTCCTGATGCTTGGGCTCCTCTATTAGAATATATACGATATTTGGATTGCCAAGTGAAAAGGTGGGCTGAGCTTACAGACCTCTAGTTACCGGCTCACCTTCCTTGATCAGGCAGCCTCCTACAGTCTTTTCTCATCGTCTCTGCCTACCGCCTCACTCCAGCCTTCAACTGACATCCGTTTCTGTCTATTCTGAATGAAAATTCTACTGCAAAAGGCAATATAAAGTAGCACTGCAAATAGGCTGAGAAAGGAAGGGAAAGCAGTGAGGTTTCCAGTTACTGGCTAGTTTTCTGTTCACAGAGAACCCCTGCTGGGGACCAGGGTGCTCAGTGAGATCCTGCTCCGATACCAGGAAGTCTACAAAAAGCCCAGAAGTCACTGAAAAGGGAGGCCCCGGCTCAGTCACGGAGGGTCCCTCACAATCCGCATCCTACCTTGCCTGGCCAGCTGGCTCAGGTAAGTCTCCAGGTCGCTCACACCGTGGCTGGTGAAGAAGCTGTAATACTGGAACACTGTGATGACTTCTGAGGAGACGCTGGAGGAAAGCAGAGGCTCGGCTCTGTCCAGGATTTGGGACACCAGGGTTCTAAACACTGGGAAGGAAGAGACAAGGCGGCTTGAGAAACGTGACCATTCGCTCATCCATCCATTAATTCACTTATCCATTCACTCATGTTTTATAATTGTATCTCACAATGAATGTGATAACCACACTATGGAAACGGACGTCAGCATTGTAGTACTTACTCATTCATTCATTCATTCATTCATTCATTCATCATCGTACTAATAATATTCATTAACCTTTTATCATAGCACTACAAACGTTCATCTTTAACATGCTGCGTGTATTCACGCATTCACTTAAACTATAATTTATTTATTCTTGTGTGTGTGTATGTATGTATGTCAGTGTACCACACGTGTCCCCAATGCCCAAGAAGGCCCTGGAGCCCCTGGGACTGGAGTTCCGGACAGTTGTGAACTGTCGTGTGAGTACTGGAAGAGTTGAACTGTGGTCCTCCAGAAGAGCAGCCCGTGGTTTTAAGTGGCGAGCCATCTCTCCAGTCCCTCACTCACCTTTTATGGCGGCATTTGTATGCCTCCTTCATTTACTCAGTCACCTTTTATCACACTAGGATAAGGTAAAGCGCTTAAAGGGAACTAAGCTGTCGTGTAGAGCCATGTAATGTCACCATTTTCCACACTCACATGATACCATGCAAGTCAGGATGTGAACGATTACCGACACCCCTCCAGGGAAATCTCGGGTCCCTCCTGTTGTTGGTGGCTACTTGGCCTCCCCAACAGGCCGATGTCCCATTTGGTAGGTATCCAGGCCTGGCCTTAAACTCCTGCTCTTCCTGCCTCCATGTTGCTGCCTTGTCATCACGCTCCGCTCTGGAGCCTGAGTTTCATCAACATTAGCTAGCTTTTCCTGCTCTCGAACTGTCATGGCAACAGCGTGTATAGTATGTGCTTTCTATGTATGTCTGGGTTACTTTACTCAACATGGAACAGCAACAGCGTCTCTGGGAAATGCTACATGATACTCTATGGTGTCATTGTATCACCACAATATCTCCCTTTCCACATGGCATTTCAGTTGTCACCGAATTTGTCCTGTTGTGACTAAGGCTGTGCATCTTATGCACAGACAGGAGTATATTTCTCTTTGTGTATTTAAGAGTAGCATTGCTGGCTCATGTTTTAGACACAGACTAGGATTACATTCTTCCAGAGTCATTGTCCCCCCTGACATCCCCACACTGGGGCATCCCCATGGAGAAAGCCTACTGTCAGCCTTCTGCACTCATGGGCACCACATGGACGAACTAAGCAACTGCTGACCAAGAACCCAGGAAAAAAGCGCATGTATACTGAACACGTAGAGACTTCTAAATGCTGTCACACCGCAGGCAATGTAATCTTAACAACCATTTACTTGGTGCTTGCCCAACCAAGTGTTATAAGTCATCTGGGGGCATGCAGGAGGAAGTGTGGAGGTTGTATACAAAGCCAAACTAGCATAAGCAAGGGATGAAAGCAAACACAGACTCAGCCGTGCATAGCATGTTCCCGCACCACTCACCCACAAACACCCAAGGGTCAACTGTACAAACGTGAGCAGCAAATCAGACCCAGGCTCAGGTGGTTCCCGGTCCTCAGCCGGCGGTGCTGTTTGGGAGGCTGTGGACGCATCAGAACTTAGGGGTCCCCTGGCTGGCATGGGCCATGAGGTGAGCATTTGGGGGCATAACTTGGCTCACTTCTGCTTCCTGTCATCTGTTGTCTCTGATGTGACCAGCCACATGCTCCCACCATCTTGGACCAACCTCCTGCCTTAAAAATTTTTACATATTTTGATTAATATAATAGAATAAATTAATTATCCAAGACATCTAGGTCTCATGTGTCTGCTGCCATGCCTTCCCTACAGGCATGGACTGTACCTTTTAAAATGTGAACCCAATGATAACTCTCATTTATAAATAGTTTCTTCAGGTGTTTGTCACGGCGGGAAAATAACAAATACGGCAATTAAACAAAAACAAAACCAAAGCCACTTCCGCTGGCATTCTGTATGCTCAGCACCTTTTTGTAGTCTGGTAGTCTAGCTGACTAGCCAGCATATCTTTCTTTTTCAAGGCTGGCCTTTTTGTGTGCTGCTCACCGCCCCCCTTGGCTGTGGCGGCGGTGGAGGAGACCCTCCCACTGCTGCCTGTACCTGGCTCTGCCAGTCCTGGGTAGTCTTTGTTGATGGTTCTGGCGAAGTTGGCCTCCAGCTGTTTGATGACTCGGTCCGCAGAGCTGTGGTAGACCCCGATGGGGCTGCAGCACTTGGTCCAGAACGAAAGCAAGGACAGCTTTTTGTGGAAGTCTGGTAGGGCTGCAAAAGACGAGGCGTGTTAGTGAAAAGATGAAGGTGGTGTCTGAGTTGGGTGGGCAAGGGGTCCCAGGGACATTATAGCGTTTCTTTGTGTTTTAAAAAAGACTATACTTTGTTTTATTTTTTTTACATATTTTGATTAATATAATATAATAAATTAATTATCTAAGACCAGTCTCATGTAACTTGGTTTGGCCTCAAACAAAGGATAACCTTGAACTTCCAATGGTCTTGTCTATCTGCAGGCAACTTTTCTTTCTCTCCTTTCTATCATTCTCTCTCTCTCTCTCTCTCTCTCTCTCTCTCTCTCTCTCTCTCTCTGTTACTAGGGATTAATCCTAGGATCCCATGAACGCTCTACCACTGAGTTATATTTCCAGTCATCTTTTTACTATTTGATTTTGAAATATGGTCTTGCCCAGGATAACCTTGATCTTACCCTATAGCCTTGAAATGGTCATCTTCCTGCCTCAGTGTCCCGATTAGATGAGATTAGCTATGTCCGCACATCCACTAGGACTGTGACTTTCACACGGAACTACTACAAGGTCCTTTGGGGATTGACAGGTGATCCATGGGAAAATCTCCTCCTTCTCCTCCTCAGTGAGCAAAAGGAATTCAGTGGATGTTCAGGTGTTTGCCTTGGCGAGACCTCACTTATCTCCGGGGACTTTATAGCAAAACCTACACAGGATTATTGATGCAAACTTCCAGAAGGGCTGGCACCCAGCAGAACTTGCTGGAGAAGCCTTTCTGCTGCCCTGTGGCTCTCAGGCCAGAATGAACAAACAGCAAGGCAGGCGGTGCACACTCACAATCACACTTGTGGGTGGCTGTGACCAGGAGGAACCCGCAGTACAGCACAGCACAGCACACAGGTCCTTTGCAGCCCCACCTGCCATTCTCACACCTTTTAGACACCTGCTGAGGTCACCTGCTCATAGCAGAAATAAAAAACAGAGGCCCTGGCGTGAAAAAGACAGCCCTTGCCTTTATGAAAGAGCCCAGTGCGCAGATCACAAAAACTCAAGGCCATCTTCCCCATGCCACCTTCTGCTTGCTTGTGGGGCTGAGGAATAGCTCAATTCGTAAAGTACTTGCTTTGGAAGCACAAGGACCTGAGTTTGAGCCCCGGAAGCCACAGTTAAACAGCTGGTGACATAGTACTATAACCTCAGTGCCCAGGGGATTCCTGGGGCTTGCTGGCCAGACAGCCTAACCTACTTGGTGAGTGCCAGGCCAGTGAGAGATCCTGTTTAAAAAAAAAAAAATGAGGCGGATGCCTCCAGAAGAATGACATCTGAAGTTGACCTTTGGTCTTCACACACATTGCACCCTCCCCCAAAGTTCTGCCTCAGACACACTCAGAGCCAGACTTTAACAGACTGTTCTGTAGGCGACACAGTCGCAGGACTGGAAAACACCTGTGCAACAGCATCCACTATAGGGGTCAGATTTGTCAACTCTATGCGCTAATTAGAACGATCCAGATGATCTGTCTCTTAAAGGCACTTGGAAACAGAAAATGTCTGAGAAGCGCTTCCTGGAGGTGGGTACCAATTCTATGAGCGCGTTTTGTCGGCTTTTGACCGGAAGCGGTGTGACTCAGGCCAAGGTGCGCTCCGCCGCTCCTCTGCTTTCCAGTGAGCATGCGCAAGTCTGGCGCGCTTGGTTCCAGGGATGGCCTGAAGGTGGCGGGCTTACCTTCCACCACAGAGGTGATGTTCCCGAGGTTCTCGTCGCTCACCGCTGCCAGCTTCTCCATCACGAGGACCTGCCTCGACAGCTTCTCCAAGAGACTTTTTGCCACAAAGGGGGTTTTGCTAGAGAAGACGATTTGCTGAGAAGACAGATAAAAGACCTTTCAGTGATGTGGAGGCCAGTGACCTTGCCCTCGGCGCCCTTCCGGAAGAGGTTGGCCGTTCTGAGCTCTGCAGCACTTTTGTCCCAGCCTGCCAGGGTTCATACATTTCTGCCAGTTCGTGAAATCATACATCTCTTAATCTTTTTGACATGTATATGGGTTCTGGAATTTTCTCAGTGGCTGAGATTCAGTATATTGTGAATTTTCTACCACTCCCCTCTCCCCTCCCTTTTTTAGACAAGATCTACCATGTGTTTCAGATTGGCCTGAAACTATATTCGGGCTGTCCTAAAACTCATAATCCCCTTGCCGTAGCTTCCCGAGTGCTGGGATTATTGGTATAAACTCCACGCTCAGCTCTGCCCTTCCTCCGATGTAAATCTCAATCTTCTTGAAAGATATGGAGACTATTTAGACTACATGCTTAGGTTTTTCACTGTGTGGTTTTATTTCCCTGCTTCCAAGTTGGAAATTATGAACATATTATATGTCATTCTTGTAGTCAGAGCTATCCCAGTGTAACCCAGGAGCAGTGTCTGTGTCCCTGGTGTCTCTCTGAGCCCTGCACATGGGCTAGCTCACACAATTTCTCACGGTGAGTCCGACTGCCGTCTCCACGGTGTTGACAGGAAATGCTATATGACTGAGGCACCCAGAGGTTACGTCACTGACTTAGGGCCATATCAGCAGGAATTGGCTTCACTTGAGACAGGGAAGAACCCAAGGGACTTGCTGTTTGAAGCCTCTGTTCCTTCTATGTCCCTTGGGAGCCTGCCCAGGTCACCTGGTGGTCAGGGATGGCAGCGTGGCTCCTGGATGAGAATAATACCGCCGTGCCATGCTGTCTAGAGCATTTGAACCCTAAAATAAATGGAATTCTCAAACGCCAAAGACTAATGGTTAAACAGTGTGGGTCCCACTACTTGGGAAATAGTGGTGTGAAGATTGGGTCACGACAGCCTCAGCTATATAGTTAAGTTCAGAACCAGCTTGGGCTACACAACAGAAAACAAAAGGAAACAAAAGTGTAGCAATTACACACTACACCCTTCTTGTGAGCAAGTGCAGTGGACCATACGTCTTTTCTAAAGGAGAAGTGTAACAAACTCGTAGACAAAATGCCCATTTTCAACTTTCTGCAATTATATACCAAGTGATAAATCAACGCCCGACTGCAGGGCGATAGGGAGTGGGAAGGGGGGTTTGTAATTCTCACTCCTTCGGCCCACGCCTTTTAAAATTTTTGCATGAAAAATTTTTTATTGCTTTTATTTATTTATTATTTTTTATTTTTGCTTCTTTTATTTTTTGAATTACTTGTAATAAACAATTACATTACTTCTCCCTTCCTTTTTCTTCTTCAAAACTCTCCAATGTACTCCTCCTTTCTCTCAAATTCATGGTCTTTTTTTCATTAACTATTACATATATACACATGTAACATGTATACATATATAATGAAATATATATAAAATAAATTTATATTTACATATATGTATGTTACTTGTATGTGTGTTTCAGTCCGCCTGTGCCTTTACATGCCTTTCTGTTGCTTTTCCAGCACAGATCTGCTCCACGAGAGAGTTGAACTGTCCCCTCATGGTCCTGCTAGAGAGGACCCGTGTAGGACTGCTGTGTGCCATCCACCTACCCCCCTCCGTGGAGGGGACACCGAGTGAGGTTTCACTTTACCTCTCAAAGGCTGGATGGTGGTTTGCCTAGACCATTATGAGACTCAGAGAAGATAATTACAGGCCTGAAAGAATCGTACTCAGGTGGCTGGTAAATAGCAGGTAGCTGGAAGGAAACAGAAACCCCTTGTTTGTTTGCCTGAGACAAGTTTTGACTCCGTAGTACAGGCTGGCCTCGAACTTACAGGCGATCCTCCTGTCTCATCCTCCCAAGTGCTGGGATTGTAGGCACAAACACCACATCTGGCCCCCTTTGCTCAACAGGGAAAACACTGCTTCTGCGAGGCAGTTGTGGATGGTCTGGCTATATATAGCCTCAACACTCTACAGCTCTGCACACAGGGTGCAGGTCTGCCCAGAGGGAAGGGTTTTGACAGCCAGCCCATTTCCCACAGCACATGAGCACAGCGCCCGCATCCTTTAGTTTCCTGTCATGTGGTTCCTTCCTTTGAGGCAGTGTCTTGCTATGTACCCCAGGCTTGTCTGGCGCTCTGCCTCCTCCTGTGTCTATCTCCCCAGTGCTCGGATTACAGGCGTGCATCACTATGCTCAAAAGGCATCCTTATTTGTGGGAGAAAAGCATATTCTTCTATATTTATAAGTATGTGCCTAACACCGGCCAATCCCTGGCCTTCCCTCCCGCCTCTCCCAGCCTCTTGGTTTTTGGCTGCCTCAGGGACACCCTTCCTCTCTTTTCTTCAGCCTGTCTTAGTGGCTGATTTCTGTAAAGCTGTAATTATAACTGCTTCTGCGTTCCTTCCTGTTTCACACACACCCAAGCAATCTGGATGAAGATCAAGGCAAGGAGAAGGCAAGCAGCCAGGCCAGGAGGAAGCATTTAAGTCCAGGCCTCTGGGGAAGTGTCCTGCTCAGGACAGCTGAAAGCCGCCCAGCTGCAAAGGACCTTGAAAGCATCTGCTGCTTCGGGGACTGTAATGCGGCCGGTGATGGACGGCTTGAAATGGAAACGAGAAGGAAGATCTGCCCTACGGGTTTCCAGTGTGAGAGCCAAATGATGAGGAGGTTAACCTGGAAGAATGCTCCTTCCCATGTCTCATAAAAACCACTAATCCAAGCCAGCCTTCCATCCCGGCCAGGAGGATCAGGGGTTCAAGACTAGCCTCGGCTATAAAGCGGGTTTGAGGAACAGCCTGGCTTGATGAGACCCTGTTTTAAAGAGAAAGAAATTTCTCGCTTGCTATTTGAGGAGCTGTGACCTGCTTCTGTCATTCATTGTTCTTAGCACAGCATGCCCTGGGAAGTGAGCTAGAGGACACATTCATACCTATTTAGTCAACAGTTTCCCAACTCAGCCTGTGGACCGCACCTTCTTCTTCCTTTGATGAATCCCTCGCCTTTCCTACCAGGCGATTTGGATGTGAGCACTGACTCCGTACTCTGCCCGGCACCCACTACAGTCTGCAGGTCTAGGTTTAATTGAAAACTGAAAACCCAGGCTTAAGAAAGGGTGAGCGTGTCCACTGAGCTTTTTGACTCGGTCCAACTCCAAACAGGAACATAGCCTTTACTTCTAAATTCTCACTTCCTTGGCAAAGTTAAAGCACACACCATGCATTGCCTTCCTGGCATGTGAGCACCCCCACCTCCCCTACACCACACGTCCTACCTGAACTAGTTGGGTGCAGTACTGTAGGTGTTTGACAATGGTGATGTCCAGGCTCTCGTTTCCTGTGGTGAGTGGGAGTGGGCTTCCTGCCACACTGGTCCCTACGCCTGTGTCTTCAGTCAGCGCTTCGCTAAGGTGGCCCCTGGCTTCCGGGTGAACTGACCTGTAACTGTGAGGCAGGAAGGCGGGTGAAACACGAGGCTCTTTCTTTCTGTGCACAAACCACAGGCCAGGTTCCCGCAGTCCCCGCTGAAATCGGTCCTTCCCTGCTTTGCTCTCAAAAGCCGAGATAGCCTTTCTGAAATAACTTATTTCAGGTACGTTGCCAGTTTGCCTAGTATCAGAAGACCACACAAACAAAGGCTGCTGTTTGCTTTCTGAGCACAATGGGCTCTTTGTGAGGCAGCTTCCCTGAGAAGTCTCTGCACTGTGCCCTCACTCCACACCCGCTTCACTTCCCCGCTCTGTGGTCTGGCCTTCTGTCCGCCTCTCTGGGATTCAAGAGGCCTATGTTTGTGGTTCCCTGTGGGTGATCCCATTAAAGAGTGATCTCACAGGCCTGTCTCTGGCCTCATGCTGATTGCCACTCAAAGACAAGAAGAAATAAAAGCTGCCAAGGGCAGACACACAGTGCTGTGAACAGTCAGACGCTGGAAGGGGAGTCCAGCTACACAGACCTCAGCTCAGTGGGTTTCTCTGTCCTCTTTAAACCTCACTGTCACACTGTCCGAAGTTGTAACATCACAGGCACTCGCATGAAAAAGTTCAGCTGCATGTGTCGCCTACATTTCTCTTTCCTTCTCTTTCCGAGACATGGTCTCACCTGGCCCTGAGCTGCCACATAGCTGAGACTGGCCTTGAGTTTCTGACTTCCTGCCTCTACCTCCTAAGTGCTGGGATTACAAATAGATTTCACTGCGGCCAGTTTATATGTTTTGTTTTATTTTATGGTTTCAGGTTTACAAGTAAGTTTTATATTTATATGGGTTTGATTTTGTATGATCTGAGTGTATAGAATTTTCTTTTTAAAAATGAATTTCTTTGTTTTCTTCCTCTCGTTTTTTTCTTCTCTCTCTCTCTCTCTCTCTCTCTCTCTCTCTCTCTCTCTCTCTCTTTCGTTCTTAAGACAGGGTTTCCCTGTGTAACCCTGGATGTCCTGGAACTTGCTCTGTGGCCGGGCTGGCCTCTAGCTCACAGAGATCTGCCTGCCTCTGCCTTTTGAATGATGGGATTAAAGGTGTGTGCCACAACCACCTGGCAAACTTCTTTCTTTTCAAATATACACTTTACTATAAAAAATTCTTGCAAATTAAAACTGTTATACATCCAAATTAACCAGACCAAAGTCTACATATCTCAACAAGCTTCTATAGAGCTGGAGTAGGCATTCCAAAGCTGTACGGCTTTCCACTTTCACTATAAAATTTGTATTTGTATACACTTATCCACCACCCAAGCTGAAAAACCCATAAGAGAGTTAGAACTAGAAACACCTGCTGCTTTATCTGCTATAGCAGAATTGGAATCAAACTAGTTGTCCATCAACAGATGAATGAGTAATGAAAATTTGTGTGTGTGTGTGTGTGTGTGTGTGTGTGTGTGTGTTCAGCTCTAAAGGAAACTGTCCTCACAAAACTGCAGGAAAATGACTGGACTTAGAAAATGAATATATAATACCAAGCAAGTTCACATAATCTCAGAAAAAAAAACCCTCACATGTTCTCCCTCATATGCAGGACCTAGCCAATAATATGTACACATGCATAAACAAATACACACATGAGCATAGTACAGCATGCAGAAGGAAAGGAGGAAAGGGTAAATGTTAAGGCAGGAGGAAGAACTGAGTGCAGGTGATGGGCGCGAGCTTGAAAGAGGACACAAAGCGAGTGGCTTTTCTAGTTCTGACAGTGACTTTCCTGAATCTTAAAAATAACCCACCGTGGCTGAAGGGATGAAGCCACAACCCTGTCTCTGTCTACTCAGTGTACTCGATGTTTACATTAAAAATAGCACAATGATAATTTTGTAGACATTGTAATTTATAATATGTTCTGATACTCCAAAGGATGGACCATACCCTATTTGTGAAAAACAGAAAAAACAACAATTTTGGGAAAAGGAACTTTTTATTGAGACAGGGTTTCTCTATATGTCCCTGGCTGGCCTGGAACTCCCAGAAATCTGCCTGCCTCTGCCTCTTGAGTGCTGAGATCAAAGGCATGCACCATCACCACCCAGAAGGAATTAATTTTTATACTTTAGGATCATTTGGTATGCTTCTTCCATCTACTACTTTTGCTGAAATTAAAAAAAATTATCATGTTTGTGAGGCACAGGCATGTGTGCGGTGGTGCACACATGGAGGTCAGAGGGCAACTTTGTGCAGTTGGACCTCTCTTTCCGCATGTTGGTGCCAGGGACCCAACTCAGGCTGCCAGGTTTGTACGGCAAGAACTTTACCACACTGAGCTATCTTGCTGACACTCTGCTGAAGTGTTGGTAGGCACTGTGTGAGCCCCAGAAAGACCCAGGATCTTTATAATAGTCAACCATCCTTTCCACAGTTGTGTCAAAATTTAGCATTTAAATTATTTATATATTTTAGCCTATTTTCATGTCTTGAGGTGTTTTTTCTGCTTGTTTTGGATTTAGTTTTTTTTTTTTCAGGTTAGTATATACAGAAATGGGTTAACCTTGGCGTCTACATACCTGCAGGTCATTCTTTGTTGCCATTTATTCCTCAGCCCCTCCCCCATACCCCCTAATTTTATTTTTTATATGTTCAGGAGGCAGGGGGTATCTGTTTCATTTTATACATGGAAGGGGCCTGAATAGCAAGGTTGCTGATGAGGATGCTTGGTGCACACAGGCACACAGTGGCCCAGCTTTTGACCTTTCACTTTATGCTCTGCAAGGTCCGCGTGGGGACAGATCACACAGAAAACTTAGGAGCTTTGAAAACTTGTTTCTGTTCACATTTTTGCCTTTAAGAACCATGTTCAGCTTGCATCAGCTTATAAAAATGTACACAACTCTCACACACACTTGTGCATACACATGCACAACACTCTCAATGCCCACTCAGTTATACACTATACAGGCACACACAGTCCATATATGCACATTCATATACATTCTCATACATATGTGTACACACATGTACATGCATTTTGATGGGTGTGCACACTTACACACACACACATACACACACACACACACCTCTTCCTATAGCTTCTAAGAACATATAGCAAGAACAATTTGATGAGATAAATGTAAAATCAGTTTTCTATGAATGTACAGTAGTGGGGCTGTTTTTGATAAAAGGCAACAATTTAAAAGTTAACAGGTATACAGAAATGTTTCTTTTAGGTTTTACAAGACAGGGTTTCTCCGTGTAGCCTTGGCTGGCCTAGGCTTGCTTTGTAGACCAGGCTGGCATTGAACTTACAAAGCTCCACCTGCCTCTGCCTCCCCAGTGCTGGGACTGAAGGTGTGCGCCACCATGCCGCCTCAGAAAAGTTTAAATGGAGAAATATTTTGCAGATTCACTTAGGAGTCAGAGGAAGGTAGATCTCTGTGAACTCAAGGCCAGCCTGGTCTACAAAATGAGTCTAGGACAGCCACAACTATTACACAGAGAAACCCTGTCTTGAAAAAAAAACAAAACAAAACAAAAAATAAGCTGGGTGTGATGGCACACACCTTGAATCCCAGCACTCAGGAGGCAGAGGCAGGCAGGTAGCTGTGAGTTTGAGGCAGCCTGGTCTACAAAGTGATTCCAGGACAGTCAAGATAACATAGAGAAACCCTGTGTCGAAAAACAAGCAAACAAACAAATAAACAGGGCTAGAGAGATGGCTCAGCAGTTAAGAGCACTGACTGCTCTTCCAGAGGTCCTGAGTTCAATTCCCAGCAACTACATAGTGCCTCACAACCATCTATAATGGGATCTGGTGCCCTCTTCTGGCCTGCAGCTGTACATGCAGGCAGAGCATTGTATACATAATAATAAATAAATAAAACTTCTTTTAAAAAAACAAATAAACAAAAAACCAAAAAATAAAAAAATAAATAAAATAAATCTCAGTATAGCATGCAGAACTATAAATCAAATTTTACATTTCTACATTTCACTTCTTTTTATTTCTAGTCTGCTCAAGGAATACATTTTTTGTTCTCTCTCTCTCTCTCTCTCTCTCTCTCTCTCTCTCTCTCTCTCTCTCCCTCTCTCTCTCTCTGGGTTTTCAAGACAGGGTCTCTCTGTGTAGCTTTGGCTGTCCTGGACTCACTTTGTAGACCAGGCTGGCCTCAAACTCACAGCGATCTGCCTGCCTCTGCCTCCCGAGTGCTGGGATTAAAGGCATGTGCCACCATGCCTGGCTTGTTCTCATGTTTTTGTATATATACTTGGTTTTACTTTGGCAAAGAAAACCTCTAAGCAACAAGCACCAACAGAAACCAGAAATAACAGCACCTCGAAGACGGCTCTATCAAGTTGGACAGCCAGGTTTGTTGTAACTTGAAAACCTATTTATGCCACTTCTGTTGTACCAGAGATGAAGCCAGAGGAGAGCATCCTTCCTGTAAGCGTTGCTGGACTCTTTCCCAGCAGGTGAGTACTGGCAGTTCAGTTTCTTTTGTTTCATTTGACATTACCAAGTGGGCCCAGGGCCCTTGATGGAGAAGGTGACACACTTTCTGCCTAGAAGGATGTGGAGCGCCAAGCATCCATGTTTACATTACAGGGACACTTAAGCCCGGCTTTGGGAAGCATACTGATGATTTTTAACGTCATGCAGAGATGAAAGGAAAAGGGAAAGGGTGCTGGCAAAACACAGCTCAGCGAATTGGAAGGTGGTGGAAGTATGGGGACTAGGAGGGACGGGGTCCAAGTCTGGTGCCACCTGACTTGGCTAGCTTAGGATGACCTGCATGGGGTCACTTTACACCTGCCTGTGTACATGCCTCACCCTACACCACACATGTCTGTATACATGAATCACATAGATGCTTCTAAGAAATAAAAGGGATTTATGTTCCCTTTGCAGCCTCCAATGGGTCAGCAATATTTAGAAGCTGTACTTAACAGTCAAGAGGAACTGCAAGTCAAGTCATCCTGGAGGTGTGTCTAACCTTTTGACAATTTAATTATCTTTTTTTTTTTTTCCGAGACAGGGTTTCTCTGTGTAGCCTTGGCTGTCTTAGACTCACTTTGCAGACCAGGCTGGCCTCAAACTCACAGAGATCCACCTGCCTCTGCCTCCCAAGTGCTGGGATTACAGATGTGCACCACCATGCATGGCTTTTGACATTTTGACATAATATCGTCATCTACAAAGTCCATGCTCCAGAACCGTGCAGTGTAGACACCAACAAAATGCACAGCACAATGCCATGATGTCTCAGGGGAGTTTATGGTTTTGAGTTAGGCTGCACTCATGGCTGTCCTGGGCCCCATGTGGCTGCATGCAGTGATTGTGTCATCCTGGACATGTGCACCAGGCAGCCCCCAACATTAAAAAGGGGTGATGTACTGGCTCCAGTGGGGGACCACACCCACATGCTGTCTTCACACTCACCCATTTTTCTCAGTCTCAGTGTCTGAAAACACGGAGTCCGCTCCTCCTTCTCCGACACGGCAGACCTCATCACCGTCTTCTTCCTCTTCATCAAAGTCAGAGGTGTTGAGGAAATCAAAGCTTTCTAAAGCACTCTCAACTGTCAGACTTAGGCTGGAGGACCTGCTGCGGCTGCCTGCTGCCGGCTTGCACTGCAAAGGCAGAAGGTACCAGTGTTGATGATCTCATCAACACACCGGGGCATGGGGGGTGGTGGTGGGACGGCACCATAGGACTCATGGCACCCGTGGGAAACGTGACACTTTCTTACAATTTTCCAAGCCTTTATTGTTTTGATTGGCACTTAAAGTCTTTATCTTGAGAAAAGGAAGTACAAGTACAGAGAAAATGGCACAACGGTTGTGATTTATTCTAACAGAATCCAGAGGGAAGTGCATGGGAAGGATGGAAGAGATAGGATTGGAGGGGGGGGGGGGCGCTGGAGGTGATGGGGGGTCACTGGGGGTTTGGGCAGATTGTCAGATCTACCTCTACTTGAAGTTGTATAATAACAACTTAAAAAAAATGACAACCTGAAAGTCTTGGGAAATAGAAGTGACATGTTCCTTTGGTGTAGCACTCATCACCGACTGAAACAGAATGAGCAAGCCATTGGCACTCAGGATGCTGAGCTGGGAGCACCGTTGGAGCTCATGCATTCAAGCATGAGGCCAGCCTAGGCAATGGAGTGAGACTCGGTCTCAAAAAAAAAAAAAATTTTTTTTTTAACCAACCCAGCATACAAAATTTTAAAACCACTGAGTCACTGCTGACTGTTAACTAGAACCAGTGTCTGCTGCTGAGTGATAATATCTTCAAAGTGGAGCGCTCTGTCTAAAGCATCTAAAGTATGTAAAGAATTGACAAAATGAATTCCAGAGAAGGAAACCACTCAAATATGCCTGTCTTGGGCTGCCTAGGCAGGAAGCCCTTCATCACCATGTTACTTTCAAAGTTGCTTTTTTTTTTTTCCCCTGAGCACCGAGGAGCAGATGACTGACTAGGGCATGATGAGAAAATAACCCTGCTTCCCCTGGAGGTCTGCTTTAAAAGGAACTCATCCCACCACCGCCTCTGACCAGGCCCTGGAATTGTGGGGACAAGTTCCTTCTACAGAAGGTTGCACGACAGACAGGCTGACAATGCCAGTGGCTATGGCCTGGAGAAAGGGAAGCATGTCCGTTCGTTCAAGAGGACTTGAGGTGGGTTGAACAGGACAAGTCTTGTGAAGAAGACACACTAAATATCCTCTGTCCGGCTAGGAGGAAGCCCTTGCTGATTCTTAGCACAAGGTAGGTAGGGCCTTTCTTTCAGGGATCTGTCCCAAACACTTGGGGTGGCACAGAAGCACACGGGGAACTGTCTTTCGCTCTTTTAGATCACGGTTGTCTCATTCACCCTCAGGGACCTCCATCAGGGAAGCAGCATCATTGAGTTTCTCATCCTAGGAATGTGAAGGAGGAAGAAAAAGAAAGAGCATTGTCTGGCGGAAGCCAAGTGCCCCAAGACCTATGCTCCCAATGATACTGTCATCTCGGGGAGAAACGGGTAACCGGGGTGGATTCGAGGGCTGTCTTTTGAGTCTTCTTTTCTAAGCTAGCCATCTGTGTAGCGAGATCTTGCATACAACTCAATGATGGCTTCAAACACTGCTCACAGCAAAAATACAGGTTGGTGGGGAGGGAGGGGGACGCGCTTTCACTAGGCTGGTATTGGAGCAGTATTGGACCAGAGCAGGCTGAGCCAGGAAGGAATCTGAGATCACCAAGGTTTTTATAAAATGGACAGTTAATGAGCTCAGTGTATCCTGCTGAGCTGAGCTACTAATCAGTACCGTAGGCTGGAGGCTGTTGAACCCTTACCCCCCCCCCCCACTGAAGATTAAACCCAACCACTCTCCTCAAGGGTACCTTCTTTAGTGTGGTCAGTGTGTGCCTCAGCTCTTTGATCACACAGCAAAGCTAGTCAATCATGCAGATGAGACGCAAAGCAGACGCCATCCACGTGCCCTCCATATTTGAGCCCTGACTGCATATTTTCCAGCAGTGTTCTACAGACAGCATTACGAGTGCCCTCCCCTGCTTCTCAGAGGCTCTGGAGTGTCAGAGGCCTACATCATCATTTTCCCTAGATACAAATCTTGTCTGGAACTCAGTCAGTATGAGCAAAGGGAGAGAAAGAAGATGGCCAGAAATTCTTGAGCGTGTAGCTCCTGATATCATTGCAAAGGCCATAAGACCATCTTACAGAGAGTCAAGGATGACTCTCCGCTTGCTGCAGCAAATTTCAAGCTTATTTATTTCTTGAGGAATTGTATGTGACCATTTGATCAGAGCAGGGAGACAAGGGATAAATACATGGCCATGTAGTCTTGCCTACCTAGTCTGCATTTGAAAAGAGTTTCCACCTTGTCAGGTACAGGTACAAGTATGTCAGGTACAGATGGATCCATTCTGAGGGAGCTGGGATGATTCCATCGTTAAGATAATCTGTTTGAAGAATGTCTACCCTCCCTCCCACCTTCACACCTCGACCTTATCTGACCACCAGGGATGGAAGAAACTGTCTTTGTTGGAATTTGTGGCTCACTGGCTTCTAGCATATGAGAGCAAGGGTGAATTGTTGCCGATTTCAGTCCCTAAGCAGGTGGCGCCTCACCTTGGGCCTAACTCCTCTGGCCTCCCTAGTACCCCCAGGGAGGCCCTAATGGCTAGGAGCATCTTTGAGACCATGATGAACACCAGTCTTCCACATTTTGACTTTATATGCATGTGGAGATAGTGGGGGATGTGCATGCACACATGCATGAGGGTGTGCATGCACATGTGCGTGTGGGTACATATGTAGGACAGAGGTCAACCTTTGAGGTGCCGTCTTGTTTTGAGTCAGGGTCTCTGTCTGGCATGGAACTCAGTGAATAGACTAGACTCTCTGGCTGGCAAACTGCAGTGTACTGCTTCTAGGGTGGCTGGGATTTCAAGCCATGCTTGGCTTTTTTCTATGCATGTTTCGGGGATCAAACTCAGGTCCTCTTGCTTTCATAATAAACTCTTCACTGTTGGGGCCCAGGTTTTCTCTGAGGCCCTCCCTGCAGGGATATAGTTCCTTAACTAAAACCAGGAGTATGCTTGGCAAGGCCAGTAATGGCCTGGTCCCTGGGCCTTGTGGAAGCTGTGGCTTCGGATCCTGAGAACCCAATGCTCTCCCACTAAGGGGTGATGGTTATCAGTCCCAATACCACATGGGGCACTTGAGATATCCTGTGTTTCCTTTAGCAGCATTGCTTTATTCGCTTCTGGCTGAGTTTGCCTCATTGTATTATAATTTTCTGCTGAGCCTGTTGCTTTTTTTTTTTTCCACTGAAAACTGTGTATTAGATGCTGTACTTCTTAACAGACCTGCTTGGTGTAAGACATAACTTGTGCAAGACCTCTTGATGCCAAAGCTTCCTATCTTCTTTATTTCCTCATCCCCAGGTCCCTCCTCTCAGGCAAGTATCACTAAAGAGTGACCAGGTCCAGGTCACCAGGTCACTGAGCCATCTCCCTAGTCCTAGACCTGATAAACCAATTCCCAACCAATTTGGCTAAGCTGATTTGTTGTCAGGAAAATAACAATTGACAAGAATAAGTGAAATTACAAAGAAATCTACCCCAATTATGTAGCAGCTGCACATTGGTTCTGTGACAGGAGAAGATTGGTTATCTTAAATATAATGTTGGTTTAGGATGCTTTTTTTTTCCAAAACGAATCATATTTTTCAGAAAGGTATTTACCTTGATAACATCATCCAAGTGTGTGACCTCTTGGTTCAGATCCCGGAACTCTTTGTATTGCTCCTTGTGTGGGTCTAATGCAAGGAAGAGTCCATTGAAGGCATCTTCCAGGCTTCCATCGAGAAAGGACCGGCCAGCGTCAGATTCGCTACCAACAGAGCCTTCAAAGAAAAGCTTCTCGGAGGCGCCTGGGCCCTCCGCTGAGGTGAGCCTCTTCACCAGCTGCTTTGTGATGTTTCCTTCAAAAGTGTCCAGCTCCACAGGCTTGAGCTCAGAGGCCTCATCTGACACCTGTAGGAGTGCCTCGGCCACACTGTTCTCCATAAACAGGCTCTCAGCACCGGAGTGTGCAGCCACGCCAGGCTTCCTGGGCTCTGCTGCATCACTCTTCGTGTGGGACTTAGGCTCATGGTCCTCACCCAAGGAATTCCTGGAAGATGTTGAGCTGTTGTCCTCTGTGCCCTCATTCTGTGAGGACAGGCTGCCGTTGGTGAGCTCGGCAGGGGTGATGGTAATCTCCGGATGGGCTGAGTGTGAGCTGGAGGGAGAGGTGGCTGAGCTGGAAGTGAAGGCACAGTCTCCATCCTGCAGGTCACTGAAGCTGAGGGACAGTGGCCTTTTCTCCTCTGCTGCCTTTCCACTTTCAAAGATGTCATCTGGCAGATTGGACTGTGGAGAAAGTAATGACAAGACCACGTTTGGCATGACTCATCTCCAGACAACAAGGAAGACAAGCAAGATGAAAGAAACATTTCGATGTTAGCCATTTAGTGTGTGTGTGTGTGTGTGTGTGTGTGTGTGTGTGTGTGTGCGTGCGCGCGTGCACGCACAAGCAAAGGAAACCAAGGCATTAGCCAACTGTTTCCATTGGTGGGTCTAGGTGAAAGTTCATTGTTGGATCTAGGTAAAAGTTCACGGTGCTGTTCTTAGGTTTGACAGTTTTCACATGCATGTAGTGGGTGAGTCGGGGATGTTGCTTATTTCTCTCTGTAACCTGTATACTCGTGGCTATCCTGGACTCACTTTGTAGACCAGGCTGGCCTCAAACTCACAGAGATCTACCTGCCTCTGCCTGGTGAGTGCTAGGACTAAAGACGTGCACTACTATGCCCGCTGCCCGCCCGCGCCCGCGCCCGCCCCCTCCCTCCCACCACCACGCCTCCCTCCCTCCCTCCCCCCCCCCCCCGTGTGGTGTGTGTGTGTGTGTGTGTGTGTGTGTGTGTGCATGTGTGTGCGCGCATGTGTGCGCGTGTCTTAAAAGGCCTTGCAATGCCATGTTCTTTTGCTCAAAAGATATTTGTTCTGCTTTAGTTGTCAACAATTATCTTTTGAAAAATATCCACTGACAAATTCCAAACTCTTGAAACACATTTGTTTAGCTTCTATAGAAACAAAAAGAAGAAGACTGATGGGTGGAGCATCTGTCTCCCGGAAGGCAAAGCCCCAGGCTCTTGGAGTGTCTGGAAACAGTTCTGTCTAGCAAGCCCTGCCTCAGGCTCCCTTTGCGCTCCAGGAAGCTCTGGAGAGAGAGCTCAGATAGCACCAGGCAACTGAGCCCGGGCCATCGCTCACTGGGTCGGGCATCTGCCTAGCATGTGTGAGGCCTGGGTTTGATGATCACACAGGAAGGGATTTCCAGACAATCAAGCAACTGGCTTGCTGTCTTGAGCAGAGCAAGTTCACAGTGAGCATCGTCCGTAGCCCAGTTTTCCCTCAGGCTGGTGTATCCAAACTTTTGACACCTTGAGATGACATTATCATTTACAAAGTTCACAAAATTCTTGTCAAGAACTCTACAAATGAATTTTTAAAAAAATTGCAAGAAAGAAAAATCTCATAATGTTTTAACTAGATTTATGGTTTTGCATTGGGCTGTGTTCATAGGTACGTATGTTGCCTATAGAAAAAGCTCTCCAGGTATCTGAAATTAGCCTCTTAGAAATTGCTCCCCCCCTTATATTCCAGATTGAAAATTTAAATTTTGCTTTATTTTATTTTGTGTGTGTATTACATATGAGCATGAACCTGGGAGGTGGAGGTCAGAGGTCAACCTTCTGTGCTTAGTCCTCATCTTTTCCTGTGTCTGAGACAGTTTCTACTTCCCCATTGTGTATAGCCGGGTAGCTGGCCTGTGAGCTTCTCACAATTCCCCTGTGTCACTGTCCATCTTACCACAGAAGCACCAGGATTGCAAACGTATGCAGCACCCCATGCAGCTTTCTGTGAGCTCTGGCTGTCCAAACCCAGTCCCTCATGTTTGCAAGCCAGCTGCTACATCCACTGAGGCACCTCCCGAGCCCTCAAGTGAGACTGAAAAATTGCTTATTAATTATTGGTGTGGTGTGTGAGTATGTGCGTGTGTTTGCCACGGTGTATGCGTGGAGGTTAAGAGACACCAGTGAGTGAGCTAAGGGTGTCAAGCGTGTGCTGCTTGCACTTTTACCCACTGAGCCGCCTTGTTGACTCTCCAGATTGGGCTTTTAAAGACCAGCCATTTCTCTGTATCTATCGGCACAGAGCCGACCAACCACACATGGGAAATATTGGGAACATGTACACACTTCTCCTTACTGCTATCCACTACAACAGAACAACTGTTTTTTCCCCCATCAGTTATACTGTATTAGGAATCATAGTTAACTCATAAGGAGATAATCTGAAATACAGGGGTAGAGGGTGGGGCATGTACATAGGGTCTAATCAGTCACTATGCCATTTGATGCAAGGGGCTTAAGCCTCTGTAGATTTGGGCATCTGATTGGGTCCTGGCATCAGTCCCCTGCAGACACTCAAGGATAGCTGTATGTACAGCATTAAGCAAATGCCTGTTTCAGTTGTATATAGAGTTAAGAATTTTCACAGTCGTGCTAGGAATGATCCCAGTGAACAGTGACAGTAAGTGAGCGGAAGCAAGCAGGGCAGGTGTCTTCCTCTGAGCCCTCGGAGGCAGCAGGCTTCTGTGCACATCTTCCTCCATTCTGCCTGAGTTCTTCCCCTGACTTTCACAATCTCCTACACACTTACACCCCTAGTAAAGATAAGAGGGAAAGTCTGGGAAACTGATGGGTGAAGGATCAGAGTCCCAACTGCTGGGCCTTCTCTGAAAAGTGCTTAGACCCTTTACTGGAGGTCATGTTCTCCAATAGCCAACAATTCTGTGCCGCCTCACCTGAACTGCTGTGTGTAACTCCTTGGTTGCATCAGGGGTAGACTGCTGGCAGAGGGCTGGGTGGCCAGGGGTGCTTTGCACCTACATAAGTGGTAAATACTGAGCTGTACTAAGCTCAGATGCTGTGCTCACATGGACTTATGGTCTATGAAGGACACACACTTACCAACAAACATACCACAGGAAGGAGATCAAAGTGAGTAGTATAGCTGCATGTCTCTAAAAGTATCAGGAGGATTTGCAGATAGCCAAACTTTCCTAAGGAGCTGTGTGCTCATATCTACCTGGCTACCTGAGGACCTTGCAAACTACCCACACTGTTTGGGAGAAAATTCACTACCCTGTGTAATTGTAAGACTACCCCCCTTGCTTCCCAAGATTGCTCATCCCTCTTAATCTCAAAACAGTTAGGCTTTTATGGCACCAATCACAGCTCTTGATGCACAGGGATGGAGCCTCAACTACAAACACTACTGTCTCCTAACACCTTGCACATGTACATTGGTCTCCAGGTATCAGGGTCTTCACAGACACAGACATAGGATTCCTCTTAGCTTTTGACTAGATTTGATTTTACTTTGGCTGAGAAAAGATGTATTGGGAAGTATGTCAAGAGATCAATGCCCTAGCAAGGAAAAAGATGGCTCTAGAACCCAGCCACAGAGACTGGTGATGCACAGGACAGGAGGAAGAGACATAAATGAGGTCTTGAAAGAATATGGGACATTTGAAGAGCCGTGGAAGACACTGAAGGGACAGAGTAGAGAGGGAGCAATGGGTCTGGTGTGGTGGGCTGTGAACAAACGGAAATGGCTCCATTTTCTAAAGCATACAGGAAGTGATCCAGTGTTTTCTAATCTCGCTTACATTATGCTGTGCAAGCTCTACCAACTCTCCCAGAAGAGCCGATGTTCATGGTCAACTTGAAAAAATAAGAATCATAGTGGAAACATACCTTTGGGCATGCCTGTGAGAATGTTCCCAGGAAGGGTTAACTGAGGTGGGCAGAGCCATGGGACAGGGACTCAGACTGAATAAAGGGAGAAGGTGAGTTGAGTACCAGTGTTCATCCCTGCTTCTTGACTGCTAACACAAATGCAACTGGCTACATCTTAGGCCTGCCACCGCCTGCTCCACCATGTGTCCCTGAAACAGCAACTCTTCCTGCCTTAAGATGATTCTTGCGAGGTATTTTGTCACAGTGGTAAGTAGCTTTAACACTCCTGTAGCCCTCCAAGGCACATCACATGAGCGTGAATGCCCATCACATCCATAGCTCCTTGTACAAGTGTGTCAGACTAGTGGTTTTTGGTATTATTTTTATTTTTACACATTTCCCATACATTCTTTCTATTTTCCTCAGAAACTCCATGAACATTTACATTGTCCTTTTCACCTTTATTTTTAGCTCAAGGAATTATTGTTGATATAATTATTGTTGCTGTTATTGTTATTATATTATCCAGAAGTCTTTTAATTTCCTCTCAGGTTAATTAAAGGTGACATTTATTCTTCTGATGAAGAGCAGAGCATGTCTCATATGTACATGTGCTTGGCCATGTATTCTCTTAAACATAACATGTAATTCATAAAAATAGGCTACCTATTAAATTTCTATGAATTCCAAAGGTTCTTTTACTAGTGCAGGGTGGAATGAACAAATAAGACAGACAGTTAAATAGAAGCAGCTATGGCAAAGTCGCCTCAAATTCCCCTGAGTCCCTGAGTGCTGGCTTTTGGAAGCCTGATGCCAGTGGTAAACCAGTTACCTCCTAAAATCATTTCTTTCTTTTTTTTTTTTCTTTTCCTTTCCACATAGGAACTCAGCCCCTGCAGCTGACCATGCAGTGGAGGATGACCTTGAACTTCAGATCCCCTTGACTCTACTTTCTGAGTGCTGGGATCATAGGTGTACCATCACATCTGGTTCATGTGATGCTGAGTGTAGAATCCAGGCCTCAAGGCTGGATGTACCAACTGACCTACATCCTCAGTCCCAATTCTATTGTTTGTTTTTAAAAGTGAAAAAATCTTGTTACCATAGAGTGAAAAAACAAACAAACAAACCACAGCATAAAACCAGTAATTGTTGGAAAAGGAGGGCGACAGAGTTGCATGCAAGACCATGCTCCCCACCCCAAGGACAGGACAGTTACCGTCACCCAGCAAGCAAGACAGGTGAGACAGGAGAGTCATGCTGGGCTGCATGCACATCACTCTAGGCGGCCCACACTCACATAGAATTCTAGCAGGGCCTTGGGGTTCAGGCTGAGGGAATGCAGGTCACCGACAGAGTGGTTGTGGTGCAACGTGGCAAAGAAAGTGTCTCGCAAGGCACTCAAGACAGACAGCCGCAACCACCTCTTCAGAAGGCAGGGCGAGATGGGGAGGTTAGTGGAAAGAAGCAGGTTAACGGGGTTTCCCTTGGTAGTTAGCAGGGCTTGATGACGTCAAGCAGGCGCCATTCAAACACACTTGAAAAGATTCATGTCAAAGAATGCTTCAAAAACCTACATGCCATTTCCTAGCCAAAGGTAGAGTGAGGTAGAGACAGGCAGAGGAAGCCAGCCCTGGATTCGGAGGGCCCGTTGTGTCTCGGGACATGGCTTCCTTAGTCACCGCACAACGAGAGTGACCTCTAGGAACTACATTTCTTCTTCCCGTGTGTTTATGAGTGTGGTGGGCATGCATGGGCAGATGTGTGTGCGTGTTTATATGCACAGGTGAGGAGTCCCAAGGTTGATAACAGGAGTCTTTCTTGGTTGTTTCCCCACCTTGCTCACTGAGGCAGGTCTTCCATCAAATCCGGAGCTTTGTGATATGGCTAGTTTCACAAGCTCGCCTGCTCTAGAGACTCCCACCTTGGCCTTTCCAGGCTGGAATTACAGGTGGGCCAACACACCCATGCAGCACTTCTGTGTGTTTTGGGGGTCCAAATTCTAGTCCTTGTGCTTGGATAGCCAGCACTTTAACTGAGGCGCCATCTCCCTATTATTCAAAGTCTCTGATGTGTAGAGCTCCCCAGCCTTATCATCGCTACGCCAGGGATCACACTGAACTTACGAAGAAGGGGTGGTCTTTGAAGGTAGGTGTTTCTGGGGTGCCCTGGCTGTACATGGACATCCTCCGCTGGAGGGCAGCTGTCTTGTTCCCAGGGCCTGATGATGGGGTTGTGTCCTCCACGTCAAAGGGACTGTAAAACAATAGGTTCTCAGGTCAGCGGATCTGGTAAAAATCACCTGTTGTCCTGGATTGAGGGAAGATGGCTTCTCATTGTGACAATGTCAGCTTAGTCCAGGGGAAACTGGGCTGGTTTGGACCAAACAAGGCTGCCAGGGGAAAAATAAAAAAGGCAGAAGACTGACACTAGACCTGATATCAGGGCAGCTCAGAGAAGCTTTGAGCGCGGATGTGTCAGCTTCCCCATGGGTGTTAGAAACATGAGTGGGTTAGCTGCTCACATGTATCAGGATGTTGGGGAAACCTATAAAGACCGCTCTGAGATTTGTCTGGGCAGACAAGTGACTAGCAGACTTTCCTTCAGTGGTTTCAGCTGTACTGGTTGTTGGCCACTGACATGCCACCACCCAGCAGGGAAACAGTGACCTTGCCTCTGAGGTGTTGCTCACCAACGGCCACAAGACTGGGAGCACAGAACAGCCAGGCACTGGGCATCAACACTGTTTCCATGACAGGACAGCAGGGTCTTGGCTGTTTCCACAGCCGACTTTGATTTGTAAAGGAGGTCTTTGACCCAAATATCACCGTGACACACTTACAAGGTAAAGAGCTATGGTCTTTCTCAACAGGTGACTTTTAAAAATAATACATTTTTTAAAAATCCCCTTTAAAAAAAACTCTGTGTGTGTAGGATCAGAGAACAACATTAAGTGTGAGTCCTCTTCTTGAAATTTCTGAGACAGTGTTTCTTGTTGGCTGCTCTGTATAGCAGGCCAGCTAGCTTTCTGTAATTCTCCTGCCTCACTGAAGGAGTGCTGGGATTACAGACATAGGCTACTGAGCCTGGCCTTACATGGGTTTTTTTTTAAGTAAACTCAGTTCCTCAGTCTTGAGTGGCAAGCACTACCATGCATACAGCCATCTCCCCAGGCCTTATTTTACTTGACTTTTTGAGACAGGTCTCTTATGGCTCAGGCTGGCCCAGAATTAGCTATGAAGCTGAGGTTAACCTTGAACTTCTAAGCCACCTACTACTACCTCCTGCTTGCTGGGGTCTCGGACCTGTGCCACCACACCAGGTTATGACGAAATATTTAAAAGGAGGCAGGGGAAGAGGAGAGTTAGGTAGACGTTCCGCCTGGTGAGCATAAGAGATGGTGGTGGAGCAGTTTTGGTGTGGCCACAGCTCCATGAGATAGATACTGTGTGGCACGGACTGGCTGGCCTTGGACAGCTTCAGCCATCAGCACCGGCCTTTCCGAGACGAACTTGGAAAAAGCAACTTACTACCAGGTGATTTCCAGGTTCAGTTTGATGGTCCCAAGGTCATTGATGTCAACAGCCACCACCTGGGGGCGGGCTGCAAACAGCTCTCTGGTCTCGCAGGTCACGCTGCCTACCAGGATGTGAGTTGCTAGCCCTTTGAGTTCTGTGACCTGGTTGAGAAGGTGAGAGAAGAAAAGGAGCAAAAGTCTAATCTTCATTTTTTTTCCCTCTTAGTTAACTGATTCCTTATTTCGGATATACATGTGACAGTTTTTTTTTTTTTCTTTTACAAGAATGTTACTTTGTTACAGTTACTTTGTCTCCTGCCTTTGAGAGCAGCTCGCCTAGGAGAGGCTTTGCCCAGAGAGAAGCCTATGGGACCGAGGCCCCCGCCCAGGGACACTAAGAGAGACACTACTGTACCTTGATGGAAATGAGGCCAACTATGAGGGGCAGGAAGAGCGTCTCTTCGCCATCCCAGCTCTGTTTGCCGTTCACTTCTATTTTGCCCTTCAGTTTCCACCTCTGCCGGCCATACTTCATGAAAATCTGGGGTGAAGACATCAGGCAGCCCCATGGTTCACCAGACTCAGACTCCACCAACCCCCCCCCCCCCATTGCCAAGGTCCAAGGGCCAGGAAACAGCCACCTGGCTTTCATTCCTTTCCTACCCACCAGTCTGGGCTCTCCATGGAGCTCAGAAGGATAATAAATCAACAATCAATTAATTTGTTTCCTTGAAACAGGGTCTCACTATGTAACCCTGGCTAACCTGGAACTCAACTATGTTGCCTCTACCTCACAGGCTGGCCTTAACTCACAGGGCTCTACCTGCCTCTGACTCCTCAGGGCTAATATTAAAGGGACATTGTCTGTACATCTGGCCCAGTCAAGGGGTGCATTCTGCTTCGCTAGCTGAGAGTGTGGGAATGTCTTTAGTAAGAGACCACAGCAGGAGCTGGAGATTTGCGTCAGCATCTAACAGCGCTTGCTCCTCTTGCAGAGGACTGAGGTTTGGTTCCCAGCACCCACATCATGGTTTATAGCTACTTTAATTCCAGTATCAGGGTATCTAACACCCTCTTCTGGCCCCTGTAGGCAACACACACACACACATACACACCCACACACCCACCCACACACATACAGCATACACTAAGAATAAATAAATCTACATAGGTATTTTAAAAAGAGGTCATAGTGCTGTCAGACTGTCCACACATGCCCAACTGGCCATTTACCCTGCATCAATGTATCAGCCATCAGAACTCGAAATCTGCTAACCCTGGCTCCTTTAGAGAGCAAAACACAATCTCCGATTCTATTTGTAGCCAGAGGAGAGAGAAATAAAGAGCTCTCCCTGGTGATACCGGGAAGGGCTGAGACTTTCCATGCTGGGCAGAGGGGGCAGCTGGAGAGAGTGACCGGAGAGCCTTTGCAAAGAGATGATGAAATTGTCATGCGCATTCTCTTTGGAAGAAGGGAAAGACAAAAGGCCTTTTTATTTTAGGAGGATTTTGGTTGTTTTGTTTTTTTGAGTCAGGGTCTTACTAGGTGGCTTAGGCTGTCTCAATAACAATCCCTTCATGCTCGTTATAAGTACATTTTTTTTCAATAAAGAAAACTCTATAATCAGGTGTCAGCCATGTCCAACTTTTGCACACGATCAGATGAGTTGTCACACACAAAGGTCACACTTAACAACTGTGCAAATGAGTTACCAAATATTTTCTCACACACAAAGATTATCCTCTAATGTGTGAAGTTTACTATTTTTTTTGTGTCAGGCCAAATTTATATTCGGCTGTGAGCTGGACATACCTGGTAGGTATTATTAATTTTCAGTCATAAGACTTTGGCTCAGTCATGATCTTAGATTTTGGATCAGAAAGAAAAACTGCTCCAGTGGGCAGCTGGGAGGTCACTTGGGTGAGTATTAGTCTATTCTATCAGATGGCATTTGTTGAAGAGGCAATGCTAAATTTGTAGATGTTAGGAATTATGTTGGGCTTATGTGAAAGATTGTCCTTTCAGCGTTGGGAGAAGAACGTAGGGATGAAGGGCCCTGGTTGATAGTGAGCCAAGCAGCATCGGCATGGTACTGATGGGGATGTGGAACAGTCATGTTCCATATGTGGGAGACTTCACGTTACCCTCCAAACTCTCTCACTGGCTCAAAATGTTAAAAGCAGAAATAATAACAACTGGAGCCAGGCCTGGTGGTGCATGCCTGACCTCTTGGCTGAGGCAGGAGGAGCCCCAGTTCAAGGTTAGCCTGAACAGCTTTCTGAACGGCTGTTTCAAAAATAAACAGCAGGGGTGGAGAAATGTCTCAGCCATTAAGAACACATACTACTCTTTCAGAGGACCTGAGTTCAGTTTCCAGCACCCACATCAGGCTCACAACTGCTTGAAATGCAAGCTTTTGGTTTCTGTAGGCCCTGCACTCCTGTGCACATCCTATACACACACACACACACACACACTTTTTGAAAAAAGTAAAACATTGATGGAGCTCAATGCTTAGTATGTACAAGTTCCTGGCTTCAGTCTCTAGTACCAGAACAGCAGCAGCAACAGCAAGAACAACAAATAAAACCATACCAGCCCCTGCCCTTCAAGGGCTCAGTGCCAACATGCACACTGACATGTTACTTACTTCATATTGATCTCCAGGACAGAGTCGGGCAAAGCCAGCCAGACCTGTAATCAAGAGATTGGGTTGTGAGGTACAGAACACATTTCCTCTCTTTAGAGGTCCAGCTTGTCATGGGTTAAAAACGCAAGTAACATGAGAAACTGGAGAAAATTCAGGTCACAGATTTGGGACCATCTTTGGAGAAGAGCCTGTGCAGGGGGATGTAGAGAGATTAGATTCCACCCATCAAAGCTAGCAGGGACTCTCTGTGGTGGAAGTTGGGGTGGGGGTGGTGGGAGGGTTCTCAGGACTGGGAAGAGCGTTGGGTGGTTAGGACTCTGTGTACCTTTGGCAGATTTCAGCACCAGGCAGCAGAACCAGAAGGATCTATTATTTCACTGATTAAACTATTCCCATGAAAATAAACTGGCCTCTTGGTTTTCTTTCTGTCCCAAGATCTGTGACACTAAATTCCTCCCTTGTGAGTCCTTGTCCCCAGGCCCATCACTTGCCTGTGGCACACTCATTCCTCTTTTTCTCATTCCTTTTATACAGCACAATGATGCCACTGTTTACCATTATGAAATTGCGAGACTATAATGTCCCCCAAACTGATGATTAGGAAAGACAAGGCTGGAGAGATGGCTCAGTGATTGGGAGCACGGACTGCTCTTCCAGATGTCCTGAGTTCAATTCCCATGTACCCACATGGCAGCTTATAGCTGTCTGTCACTCCAGGATCCAACACCCTCAGACAGACAGGCATGCAGTCAGAACACCATAAAAATATAAATGAATAAATAAGAAAACAGACCAAATCCAACCAACCAACCAACCAACTGCCAACAGCCTGTAGGCTCAAAAGAAGAGCTGTGTCTTAGGCCTATCATTGTTGTGATGAAACACCATGACCAAAGCAACTCAGGAGGGAAGGGTTTATTCGGCTTAAGCTTCCTGGTCACTGCTCTTCATTGAAGGGAAGTCAGAACAGGAATTCAATCAGGGCAGGGGTCTGGACCTTCTGCCCAGGAATGGCCCCACCCACAGTGGGCTGGGCCCTCCTCTGTCAATCACAAATTAAGACAATGCTTCATGGTTGGCTCATTTTCTCAAATGAGGTGACCTCCTCTCAGATGACTCTAGCCTGTGTCAGGTTGACAGGACCAGCCAGCACAAGGTGGCTTTCCCTCCCCTGCCCCGCTTGCAAGTCATTTTGAAGTAGATTGCTCCACTCCAGGCCTACTGTGTAGCTATCTGCTTGTCAGAATAGATGGCTGTCATCTTGGGACAGCTTATGAGCCCCGGTTTTGGTCATACTTTTCCTTCCTATAGTTACCGAAAGCCGACTGTGTGAGGGTGAAAGTATTTATTTGCACTATTTTTCATGAAAAAAATTTTATGACAAAAATTCCAGTGAAAATTTTAGCACAGACGTTTTTCCATGTATAACCCGAGAATCTTGGGAGATGTTTCTCGTGTATTTGTATACGCTAGTGCATGTATGCGTGTCCATGTATGTGCCCGTGCTTGTGGAGGCCGGAGTTCAATACTGATACTGATGTTGCCTTCCTCAATTGCTTCACCCACCTTATTTTTTGAGACAGGACCTCTAACTGAGCCTGGAGGTTGGTTAGATTGGCTGCCAGAAAGCACAGGGTCTGACCAGCCTGTCTCAACTCCCCTGCCCCTTTGCCCACTGCTGCCAAACTGGGATTAAAGTCTCATGACACTATGCCTGGCTTTTCACATGGGTTCTGCAGACCCAGACTCAGATCCCTGCGCTTGCTTCACGCTGTCTTCCCTGCCCTGGGTTGTGTTTGTAGCAAACAGCAATTTACCCATGTAGGCATAAAAGTGACGATGTCACACTGTGTGCGTTACCTTCAATGAACAGCTCCATTAATAGGTTGTGAGAATCTTGAATGAACCAATCTGTTTCCGGTTGGCCCATGGACATGACTATGAATAAAATAAATCCAGGAAGCTTCAAAACGGACCCAACTTTTACCATCATTTGTCAGTAGGTGGCAGCAGCTCACCAGCTTGGCATGCCTTTCAGCTGGTGAGCCCATCCATCTAGTTCCAGCTCTCACTAATAATTAGGAGCTAATGAGCCACTTAGGACAACCCACTGTAATAAAAGCAGGATTGGAGGAAGCTATTTTCATGAATAGCTCTGGAGCAGTTAGGCTTTTTTTTTTTTCCATTCCCACAAAAATACATCTGAAAGAAAGCATCATTCACTGGCTGGCTTTTATGAATCTGAAGCCTCATGTGCTCATCCAAAAATCCTGATTTACCCTTTGAAGGTCTACAAATCATCAGCTTGGGGGTAACCCACTGCCTGTTTACCTATGCGGTGACAATAGCTGGCCATGGACCATGATGGATAAGGTGGGAAAAGGGGCTGAGGATGTCCTTTGACGACCCCCCTTGCCCCCCTTCTCAAAATCACTAGAAATTTCCTATTTGAAGAACTTTACCGGAGAGGGAGAGCCATGGCCGTGATGGATGTGGGCCTTAGTGCCCGTGTAAGGAGAACACTTTTTTGGCGTTCTTTGCAAGGCATCTTCCCGTCCTCTAGTGACAGTGATAACGACAGAAAAGCAGCGTTCGTGAGGAACTAGTTCCAGGAAACGCTTTTCAAAGCTCTCCAGTGATGGCGTTTATGGTGCAGGCTGCAGAGAGAGCACCTACGCTGGAGCGGTGGCGGTGACAGCCGGTCTCTGGGGCCTGGCAGGGGTTCTTTCAATTCTGGCCTGAAGCCCTGCTGGCGCTGCTACCGCTGTAGAGAACTCAATGTTTCCTCATCTGCTTGGTGGTAACTGTTATGTCAGCTAAGAAGTTTCCATTATGGCCACTCAGAAACCATCCCTAGGTTCCCTCACATGGGTCTCCCATCTTTTGGATCTTTTAACTTGCTCCCCTGTGTTACTGATGTAACAGCGCTTCCACAGCCTGAATCGAGGGAAGGATGCTGCCTCAGTGAGGCTGTGTGAACACCAAATGTCCCCAGGCTCATGGTCGAATGTTTGATCGCCAGCCAGGTGGCTCTGTCTTGGAAGGTTATGGAATCTTCAAGGGTTAGGGCAGGTCTGGAGGGGTTTATAGGCCTGCTCTGTTTCCGGTCCCTGCTTGGCTTCCTGATGCACTTTAACCCTTGCCTCAGCTGCAAGCCCCTCTGGCTACCACAGCTCCCTCTCCTATGGTGGACTGAGTTACTCCAAACCTTAAGCCACAACGAATCCTTTCCTTAAGTTGCTTCTTTCTGAGAGTTTATCACGGTGGAGAAAAGTTGCCGTTAACAGCTACATGGTGGCTAAACAGCCACACAGCTGTCCACCTGGCTTCCTGTGTCACTGGCTCCATTTGCTCAGACATGGTTTGGTGAGAGAAGTCCTCCACTGTTTCCCACTTCTGCCATGACCTTCCTCAAAGTGCCACCTCCTACTTTAAGGCAAGTTGCCAAGTATCTGACCGCTGCGTATGTTAATATAGGCCTTCTGCTTTATGGGCAGGTTTCCTAACTTCCTGGTTCGGAGTTCTGATACGGTCTCCTTAACGGGGGAGGGGGGAAGGGGCGGAGCACTCGGGCTTTTCAGAGTCTGGTCTAAACAGGTGCACACAGCACTTCTACAGAGCACAGGGGCCACAACACTTTTCCTGACAGCTTTGGGTAGCTTCCCCACCTTCAGGAAGGACTTTCAGCTTATTTGTTCTAGCCAAAGGTTATTTTAGGAAGCTCCCTCCACTCCCACCCTCCCCTCAATGTAAAACTTTTCTTAATTTTTTCCTCTTGTCTTGTCTTCTTCCTCCCTCCCTGCCTGTCTTTCTTTTCTTTTTCTTTCTTTCTTTCTTTCTTTCTTTCTTTCTTTCTTTCTTTCTTTCCTTCTTTCTTTCATTATATAGACAGTGTCTCACTCTGAAGGCCAGGCTGGCCTCAAACTTACAACAATCCTCTTGCCTCAGCCTCTAGAGTGCTGAGCTTAAAGCATGGATCACCAAATCTGATTTAATTTCCCTTTTTCTTTGGAGACATGTTATTATGTAGCCCAAGCTGGCTTTGCACACAGATCCACAGATCCTTCTGCCTCTGTTGCCAGCCACCCCTCCATCTACCCTGAGCTTGGGCTTCCACAGCAGTTTGGTCATGTGATTCATCCAGTTGCCCATGCATGCCCACTGAGTGAGGTGTGCTATTCAGAGGTTCCCCCAGACCCCGGCCCCCATGCCCAGACAACTGTGGTGTCCAGGGGTCGTCATGAGCTGCAAAGGCAGGCATGCATAGCTTAGTACCGCTTGTCCTCATGCCTTCATCATCACCATCACCAGGACAACCGCCTTTCATATTGTAGTTATTTGTGGGGTTGAGCAAAAGGGAAGTGTGGGAGGGCGTGGTGGGAGGAAGTTGGGGGTTGTCAGATCTGAGGCTCTGATGAAAGTAGCTGGTTTTGGACAGGAGGGTAGGGATTGGGCGTGTATACTAATCAAACAAAATGGACAGGCAGTGGCTCATGGGAATCTATGATGTCATAGAAGCTGGAAGGCCTTCTCACTTCTTTCGTGGAGGGAGAAGAGGATGGTGGCGGTGGTGGTGGTGGTGTGTGTGTAAAATCACAGATGTAGTTTCTGGGTTTTTCACTTCAGGAGGGTAGATGTGATACGCAGCCAAGGAAGCATATGAGAAAAGTGGGCAGAGGGACAGCGGAGCAGACAGCTCAAATGTTCCCTGCCTCAGCCCAAGGCACCTGGTTCACAGCAGGTGGCCAGGACATTTCCACCTTGGCAGAATCTATCACCTCCTTACCTACATCCTCCAGGTCTGAGATTTGGATCATGTGGGTGGGTGGCAGTCCATTTTGCCTGCCATGCTTTTTGGGTGCCTATGTTTTAGGGTGAAAGGATTCCCCTCTCTAGGGAAAACCAATATTTAAACAGTGGTTGATGGTGTCTGCTCAGCCATTAGAACCTCTTCATCATGTGGCTTTGAGGTGCCCACATACTGCATCTGTGATGGCTTATTTCCATGGTCAAATTGCTTGAATAAAACACTGCCTAGAAGGCTGGGTACAGTGGTGGGTGACTGTAAAAATGCCCTTTAGACATGTAAAAATAGCTTATTCAGGAACCCCTGAGGTTGGAGGGTCTCCCCTAGGATCCTAACCCTCACATGTTGGAGACTGAACCTGACTTTTAGCTAAGATACACAGGACAGGTGAGCAGCCTTGGGGAGATAGGCTTAGGACTGTGGCGAGGAATTTAGAGTATGAAGCTTGTGCGATGACCCTCAGCATAATAAAATACATTTTTTTATACCAACTACACAAATAAAACTTTTGTTATACCAACTACACATATCTATCTTCTTGCCCGAGACAGTGACTATAACCCTAGTGCCTAGTGGGTAAGTTAGTGGTAAGAGTATTGAGAGTTCAAGGTTAGCTTCAGCTGTTAAGCAAATACTACAGGTGACCCTGCCAAGAAAGAAGGAAAGAAGGGTGGGAGGGAGAGAGGGAGAGAGGGAGGGGCTGGCCCTGAGAAATATTGAGCTTAACCCTTTGGATGTGTTGGTGAGGGTGTTTCCAAGGTTAATTAATTTAGAAGGTAAGACCCACCCTGAATGTGGGTGGCCACATCCTGTAGGCTGGGTTTTGGGCTGAATAAAACAAAAAGAGGGAAGTGAGTGGAGCACCTGCATTGTCTTTTCTCTGCTGGGAAATTTGAGGGGTCTCAGCTGCAGACCCCCACAGCTATGAGCTCTTTTATACCCACACTGCCATGGCCAACTGTCCCTGCTTCAAACTCAAACCATAAACTACAGCAAACCCTTTCTCTCCAAAGTTCTCTCTCCAAAGGTATTTGTCACAGAGATGAGAAAAGTAAACTAATACAGGAGCCAGGACCCCAGAATTCAAGTCTGACTTCAGCTGACTATGTGACCTCGAAGAAGTCATCCAGTGTTGCTTAGCTACCGCCTTCCACATAGGACATAGAAGAAATTACCCCTCTCATGAGAAATGGAAGCATCTGATACCAGTGGACATCAGAAACAGGACATGGCAGCCTGTGTGTTAACAGTGACACCGTAACTTCACTCTGTATGCTAGGCTGCAAGGAAGCAGGCTGCTCACAGAATCATCCTGAAAGGTTAAAGAGTTGGAAAGGTGCAGGTGCCTAACATAGGTGAGGTGTTTTGGCTGCATGTATGTGGGTGTCCCACATATATACCTACTGCCTGAGGAGCTCAGGAGAGGGCATAAGGGCCCCTGGAATTGGAGTTATCCATGGTTGTAAGCTGTCAGGTAGGCACTGGGAATTGAATCCAGGTCCTCTTGAAGAACCAATGCTGTTCTTGACTTCTATGCCATCTCCCCGGCTGCACCCTGAGCCCCTTTTAAAGGGAGTCCCTCCTTTTTTCCTCTCCTTATTGCAGAAAGTACGTAAAGTAATAACCCTCATTAGTAATCTAGGGGTCAAAGTGTTAAACAAGTAAACAAATCCAGAGAGAAGACTGCAGGGGCCCAGCCTGCTCAGCTGCTGTCAGACAAGCCAAGACATGTCATGGCGCTGCCCCACAGTCCCGAGGGACACCGTGGACACTGCGGTGTGAGTCTGACCACATCTAGGTGAAGTTTCTTTTCTGAAACCGGGCTTGCTTTTTGTGCCAAAGCTGCTGTAGTCTAAGTCAACAGTGCTCCTAGATTAGAACATCCTGTATGAAGCACCGCAGACTTACAGCCACGGGGGAACGAAGGAACAAATGAAATGATACCAGCAAGGCAGGTATGATGGTGCAGGCCTCTAATCCCAAGGCTTGGCAGGCTGCAGCGAGAGGCTCGATTGCTGTTGAGTTTGAGACCAGCCTGCTTTACATAGAAAAACTTTGCCTTCGAAATGAAAAGAAAATGTCCTAAGTAGATAAATAGACAGATGACTAAATGACAGTGCAAAGAGGCCAACAGGCAAGTCTAGAAGGTAGGACAGGTTTGTAGATTAAAGGGCGCTCGTCTGACAACTGATTGTAACACACGGACCTTGTGTGGGTCCTAATGGAAGCAAATCAACTGTAGGAAGCATTTTTGAGACAGCTGGGGATATCTTCAAAGGAAGTAGGTTAATAACAAAGGCTTGTTAACTTTGTTAGATGTGATCATGGGACACCGGGACATGGCGCTGCCGTTATGTAAGATGGCCCTATTCTTTCAGAACCGTCCTGAAGTTTACAGGTGCTGCCTGATATATCTGGCTTTTGTTCCTCTGGAGTTTTCCAATTCATCATCAAAGGGGGAAAAGAAAAAAGAAAATATGGCAAAACCTTGCTGATTACTGAACCTAGGGGTTGGGTTCCCAGGCTACCTGTCTCACTAACTGTATTTTTATGCCTGTTTGACATAGGCCCACAGTAAACACCGTATTCAAGTGTGAGGGCAAGGCTCAAGGAGAGACTCATCAAGACATCAGCATGAGTGGGAGGGCTGGAGAGTGGTGACCCTATAGCATGCCTTCTTATGAAGCTCTGGAGATGGCGCCTTTACCCATCTCTGTAGAAGATTACCTTTCATCTTGATGGAGAATTCTCCCAGCAGGCTCTCCAGCTCTGCTTCAATGGTGCACATGTTCTGCAAAGAGCACAAGAGATGGTGTTGGACCCACTCCCTCCACACTGCAGCACAAGGCATTTCAGTAGTGACAGCATGAACAAAAGGCATTTTGCTGTTTGCTGTGTGTATGTACACAGTATAGCCATTGAGACCCAGGCTTCCAGTACACAGGATGGCTGGGGTTTAGATGGACAAGATAAATGATATCCAAATAGTCAGACAACTCCAAAACGCGCACGACAGACTTGGGGCTGTAACAAAAGGCAGCACTATTGTGATGGGGGATCAGGCAGTACACACTACATACTACATAGGAAGAGATCCATGCCCTGAATTAAACAAGCTGGGTCAGCCACTCTATAGTATGTGCCTGTTTCATAAAATCAAGCTATATACCATACATGTATATGTATTTTTTACTTGCTAAATTAAAAATAAGGAAAAAGCAGCCAGGCATGGTGGTATGCACTTGTAATCCCAGCAGAATGTAGGAGAGAGGCAGACTCCTGGGGTTGTTGGCTGGCCAGCCTCACCTGCTTAGAGAGTTCAGATCAGTGAGAGACCCTGTCTCAAACAAAACAAACAGAAGCCAAGGTGGGTGGTAGCACCTGAGAGGATGACGGCTGAGGGTCTTCCTCAGGTCTCTATAGCTGCCTCTCTCTCTCTCTCTCTCTCTCTCTCTCTCTCTCTCTCTCTCTC
>OU015746.1:57924714-57954518 GCA_907169655.1 Acomys percivali | reverse complement strand
TTATTATTATTATTATTATTATTATTATTATTATTATTATTATTATTATTATTGAGACAAGGTAGCCCAGGCTGGCCATCATCCTGCCTCAGGCTCCCTGCTTCTGGGGCTGCAGGTATGGGCCACCATGCTCAGCAATTCTTCCTTTCAAAATATACACCAGGAGGCAATAGCTAGTATCTGTTTTTCTTAAACACTCCTCTCCTCCCTACTCATGCCCTGCAGTAAGTGAGGAGAGGAAAGCCCGACCCTCCTTAGTAACCTTATTATCACCTACCAGGCGAGAGTTTCTTTTCATATCTTTTAACTGAGCAGTCAACTTGTCCAGCTCTGTCTGGTGAAATTCCAGGTATTCACTGCAAAGGTAAGACACTGTGGTGAGTTCTCAGTTCATGAGGGATCTGGGCAGTTGCTGACCTTTGCCTTCTGAGAGGGAAGGGGGCCCAGCTAAGAATTGGGATCTCAGCCAGCATGGGGGCACACACCTGTAATCCCAGCACTTAGGGAGGCAGGTGGATTGCTGTGAGTTTGAGGCTAGCCTGGTCTACAAAGCAAGTCTTCAGGACAGCCAAGGCTACACAGAGAAACCCTGGCTCAAAAGAAAGAAAGAAAGAAAGAAAGAAAGAAAGAAAGAAAGAAAGAAAGAAAGAAAGAAAGAAAAGGAAAGAAAAGAGAATTGGGGTCTTAGTCAAGAAGTGGCTTACACCTTGTGGTGGTTTGAACAGGTACAGCCCACATAGACTCATGTGTTTGAATGTTTGGCCCATAGGGGGAGGGGCACTGTTAGGAGGTGTGGCTGTGTTGGGGGAAGTGTGTCACTGTGGGGGCAGACTTAGAGGTCTCTTATGCTCAAGCTATGCCCACTGTGGCACACAGTCTCCTTTTACTGCCTGCAGATCACGATGTAGAACTCTCAGCTCCTTCTCTACTGAATGCTGCCATGCTTCCCACCACGATGATAATGGACTAAACCTCTGAACTGTAAGCCAGCCATGATGAAATGCTTTCCTTTGTAAGAGTCGCCTTGGTCATGGTGTCTCTTCACAGTAATAAAACCAAAACTAAGACACACTTATAAGCTCAGCACTTAGAGACCGAAGCAGGGCTATTACCCATTCTAGGATAGCCTGGGATCCATAGTAACTCTCAGGGTAGCCTGGGTTACAGAGTGAGACACCATCTCCCCCTTCTCTCTCCTCTTGAGAAAATAATCAACACTTTGCTCTGTGGCTGGGGAGCATTTTGAAAGCAGCACTAGTTGCATCTGATCCTGTCTAGTTAGAAGAAAAGGGAAAAGGGTGTGTGTGTGTGTGTGTGTGTGTGTGTGTGTGTGTGTGTGTGTGTGTGTGTGTGCTCTTTTGAGGCTGAAAATCCAGAAATGAAAGGGTAACTGGGAGGGAAGAGGGAAGAGGTAGATGACAGGACCCGGGCCACATAGTTTTGTCTAGTTAAAGCTAGTAGCAACAGTAGGTGCCTTACCAAATGTTAGACACCATTTCTTCTGGAAAAGCTGTCCTTTTTATACATGCAGGAAGGTTTCATAACCGTTTGCAAGCTATTTGTGTGTATGTATGTGTTTTTAATATATTTTATTAATTTATTCATATTACATCTCAATTGCTATCCCATTCCTTGTATCCTCCCATTCCTCCCTTCCTCCCATTTTCCCCTTACTCCCCTCCCCTATGACTATGACTGAGGGGGGCCTTCTCCCCCTGTATATGCTCATAAGGTATCAAGTCTCTTCTTGGTAGCCTGCTATCCTTCTTCTGAGTGCCACCAGGCCTCTCCAACCAGGGGACGTGGTCAAATATGGGGTACCAGAGTTTGCGTGAAAGTCAGACCTCCACTCAGTTGTAGAGAATGTCCTGTCCATTGGCTAGATCTGGGTAGGGGTTCGAAGTTTACTGTATGTATTGTCCTTGGCTGGTGCCATAGTTTGAGCAGGACCCCTGGGCTCAGATCTGCCCATCATAATGTTATTCTTGTAGGTTTCTAGGACCCTCTCGATCCTGTATATGTGTGTTTGAGGCAGGTTGTATGCTATGTCACCCAGGCTGAGTGTGAACTTTGGATGATCCTCCTGCCTTGGCCTCCTGAGCAATGGGTAGAATTACAGGTGTGACCCACCACACTTGGCCCAGAACCCTTGTATAGCACTCTCTAGTGCAGCTATGGCTATCCACTATTGTCTGCGTGAACACACTACTGTTGTCAAGTGTGCTTCAGCATCATGGATACAGTGTGTGGTTCCAAATGGTCTCCCATCTGTGACACTTATTAAAAGCTGCCTTAGCAATAAAATAAGAAGGACACACACAATAAAGTGTGCTGGCACACCTTTTCCTTCTGCAGTCCCAGCACTTGGCAGGTGGAGCCAGGGGATCAGAGCTGTAAGGTCTACAAACTGAGTTCAGGGCCAATCTGAGCTGCACAAGACTGCTTCAAAATCAAACAAAAGGATAAAATAGTGTGACCCACATGGCCATTTCAAAATGTTTTCCTAAGACTACTAGCTTTTAGAAAGGAAAATGGTCATTTTAGGAAGGAAAAAGATCTTTCCCAAAGGTACACTGTCAAGTCTATTATTCTTACTCGAGTCCATTTTTCAAGGCCCTGTAGACCTCCTCGACTCTCTTAGGCTGAGGCTCCTTTGGGGTGTTGTTATTTTTGTGCCCTAGATTGTGCATTTTCTTCAGCTTGGCCTGAGGCTTCTTGAGAGCAGAGGCATTTTCAATGAAGGAGTTACATCTAAGGAAAGAGAAGAGAAGGAAACTGTGAGCCTCAGACACCAAAAGACCCACCAGAGAAATGCCTGTTAAATTGTCTCGCCCTCATCCTAGTGCCCTGGATGAAGGTAACATGGCCCTGAATGTCAACAGATCCCAACTGGACACATTTTGTCTCTTGACGTTTGTTTGCTGAAAGCTTGGCTGAGCAGAAGCCACCCCGGAGGCAGCCTGACTTTGGGATGTATGCCTTTTGAGGGTGCTCTTGTGGTTTAGGTCAGAGAGAGTCAGGGATAAATGGTTCCCTCAGTTTCAATATGGAAGTAAGGAACAGGTAGAAATTATATCCAACCAAAGGAAAAGAAAAATCATTGCATAATATTAGATGCAAACTTGTGTCTCGCTAGGACACGAGCAACACCTTGTGGGTAAAGTGCCAAGACATGACAAATAGGTAATGTCCTAGGACACTAAACAGAAACACATGTAGCCTGTACTTAGAGATGTCCTTGAAGTAGTATTTATCTTATTTTACTTTAATTTTTTTTGTGTGTCCAGGTCTGTGAGTGTATGCGCAGGTGCAGTGCATGCATCTAGAAGCTGTTTGGGTGTCATCCTTTATCACTCTCCACATCATCATCATCATCATCATCATCATGATCACAGACTGTCTCTCTGAACCTGAAAAAGGGAGAGCTTCGTCCTTCAGAAAAACCAAGCATGAGTTTTCTTGTATGTCACCCTTTCACTCTCTGTGTTTCCTTAGTTTTATGAGAGGAAGAGACTCCAGGGAAGCTGGAGCCTCATTTCCCAACCCCCACACAAATGACATCTGCTCCCCAGAGTCACCCTGTGAGGCATAGACTTTATCCACTGCATAATTTCACACCAAACACAGTCTCCAGAAGAGGAAAGTAATGAAAAGTGTGCTCTAAAAAGGGTTGGGAGGGAGGCAGGGAGGAGTCAACCCCTTCAGCTCCTTGCCTGACTGTGGTGCCTGTTAGCATACCAAAGAGCACTGCTGGCCTCCAGGCTCTCTCAGCACTGCAAATACCTGTTCCAGAGTCCATGCTGGCATCCTGGCTCTTCTCGCCCTGCTCCCAACGCTAAGGTTCTCCAGCTCAGGGCTTCCCCGCCGCCCCCCCCCCCCTGCCCCTGGCTTCTGATCCCCATAGAACCCCGCCATTTCACCTACACATAGCGCTCTTGGTCCTCTTTCTGCCCCCTTGCTCTCTGCCCCTACTCTTGCTTCCCCTACCACACACCCCTTCACCCTGCTGGCTGTTCTCAGTGTTACTTTTCTCCTTGGCTCTTCCAGATGCCTCTGGCTGTCCTCTCCCTCATATCTACATTAAAAACCTTCCCCTCAACCATACCTTGGAGTGGTCGTATCCTGAAAAGTGAGGACATGATGGCTCATAATAGCTAGGATAAACCAGCCACTTAAGGGTATGTATAATGTGTACACATGTATGTGTTCAGATGAAGGGATAGCTCATCCTAAATCCTCATACATCTTTGCACAAGGAGTTCTAAATGCTAGAGATGATATCACTTAATACTGGGTGCATCATCTGCTCCATGAAGAAGTCATTAGCTACCACATATATTTCATGCATGTCAGCCAGGGACACTCTTCAGCCCCTGCCTCTTTCTATGGCATCCCAGGAGGAACACCCAGCACTCGCCTGGATCGCCTTTCCTGCAGGCCGCTAAAACCGGCGAAGGACTGGCTCCGGATGATGCCATTGGGTCCTCCAGGTGAGAAGGACTGCGGTCCCACCAGCATGATTTCTGGGAGCCTGGTTGGTAGTCCTGCAAAGCAGAAGGAAGATCATGGTAACTGCCAGGCAGTTCACACACAAACATTGAGCTTGTCAGCATTCAGAGGCATGACAAGGTGAAGTGACTCACGAGATCCTGGCCACGAGGGCCATGAAATGGTTTTGAGACTTTCCTAAAAAGATACTCATCCATTCAGACCAAAATAAACACGAACCCACTTAAGTTTTCTTTGGGTGTGTATGTGTGTGTGTGGGGGGGGGAGGAGTTATGTGTATATGATGCCCATGTTTTTATGTGTATTTGCATGTGTGTGGGCACGTGTGTGTATGCATGTGGATATTCTTCCTAGAATGTGTTCGTCTTATTGTTTGTGTCAGCCTCTCAGCTGAATGCAGAAACTGACAATACGGCAGTGTACTTAGGCAGCTTGCTCCGAGGATCAGTTTTCAGCTTCCCAATGCTGGGATTATAGGCCAGCTGCTATGCCTGCTCAGAGTTTATGTGGGTTCTGGTGACTGACACTTCATCCTCAAGCCCGTCTAGCAAGTGGGCCATTCCCACCTTCCCAACCCATGTCTGTTTCCTTTAGGAGTTCTTTTCCTCCCTCCCTCCCTCCCTCCCTCCCTCCCTCCCTCCCTCCCTCCCTCCCTCCCTCCCTCCTTCTCCTTCCCTTCCTTTTCTTCTCTTCCTTCTCCTTCAACCCTCCCCTTTCTTAGGTTCAACCAAGGTTTACTAAAGATAAGAACATTTGTGATCAATCTATCCATTCAATTATGACAACACTGCACAGATGAGCCACCATCAACGTTTCGGACAGTCCAAGCTGAAAGTCAGAACATAGTCAGGCCTGCAGATGGGATTTTGTGCAGAAGGTGGAAAACACGAGGTAACACGAGGTATCTTTAAAGATGAACTCATTTAAAGTCTCTCCCTGTTTCTCTCTTTATTTTGATAGGTAACATTGTATCACTGTGCTGGCTGGGCAAACGGGGAAGGGCAGAAGGAGTGCTCACAAAAGGAGTGATAATCTGCTTTAGATAAGAAGGCCCACAGCATCCTCCATCCTTTTTGATCCTTTCTTCAGTTGTCTGGCTTTGTGAAGTTTCCCTGTGACAGACCAAGGTGCAGTGTCAAAACGCAACTCCAGCCCAAGGTTAGTCCCCCAAGGGACTGTCCTAGAACTGAAGTAACCCTACCCACCGCCAACCAGACAGCTTCAAAGCATGTGCCATTGTCCCAGCAGGTGACATCATCGTGGGCAGGGCCTGAGTTAGCTGGAATAGGTGAGTATGCACATTGAAACCTCCCAAGGGATACACATCAGTTGTTGGTGGATTTGGGGAGTGTCACCCATTTTTCTTTAAGGACCCTAGGAGTAAGAGAGAACAGCTAACCCCTCAAACAGCAGACTCCCCTCCACACTGAAGTAGGGGTTCAAATCTTTACCCCTCCGGGAGGCATGTATCTAACTGCAGGCAACGAGGTGCTCACCCACAGGGAGGTCAGTCTGGGCATGGGCCGTAAGCAGGCTTTTCCATGGGATGGGACAAAGCCTCATAGCTGCCAAAGACAGAAAGGCTTCTTTAGAAATTTTAATGTAGTGAAATAGAAATATGTAATAGACTGTGTGCAGTGCCTGGGCACACATGAGGCTGGTCCTGTTCATGTCATGTCAGTCACAAGGCTCACAAAGAAACCCAGTTTCTTGAATCCATCAGCAAGTTCTCACAATTACTCTTGCTGGCCCTTAGGTAGCCTCACTGAGGACATGGTCCTTGGGCTCACAGAACTGGCCGGCCTCATATAGCATGATGTCACCCACAAACTTCTAAAAGTTGTCAGGAACGCACCATGGCTTGTTTGTCTTCGTTCAGTGCCAGGGACTGACCCCAGGGCCTCCCACATGCTACCACTGAGATACACTGCCAGTCCTGTATGCAATAATTTGACAGCCAAACACTCATCTCAATAAGTCTCAACTTGACAAATACTTTTAATTTTTTGTTATTATCTTATGTGTATGGTTCTTTTGCCCGAGAATATGTCTGTGTACCACCACAAGCTAGAAGTGCTAACTGAGACCAGAAGACGGACACCTGAGCCCCTGGAACCAGAGTTACAGATGGTAGTGAGCAGCCATATGGGTGCTGGGAATTGAACCCAGGCCCTTTGGAAGAGCAACCAGTGCTTTTAATGACTGAGCCTTTTCTGTAGCCCCAGGTTGATAAATCTTATTGTGTCTCATCTGTAAATTTTTCAACAGGTCTAATGATGCACAGACATTTGATTAAAAACAAACAAACCAACGAACCTTAAAGCTAGTAAAAATATTTAACTGTCTCAGACTTTCTAGAAATTATGTGTATATATTTTGTTATTTTGTTTTGGTGTGAGTGTTTTGAGACAGGGTCTCACTATGTAGCCCAGCATGGCTTAGAACTCACTCAGGCACCCAGAGTGAATTTGAACTCATAGCAATTCTCCTGCCTAAGCCTTTAAAGAGCTGGAATTGTAGGCAGTCCTGGCTGGCCTGGAACTTGCTGTGTAGAGATGGCTGGTCTCACGCTCGGATGAGCCTGCCACCTTTGTTCCATGTGCTACAGTATAAGTATGCTGAAATTTCACTTAAAAAAAAAAAAAAACCCAGGGGGCTGGAGAGATGGCTCAGAGGGTAAGAGCACTGACTGCTCTTCTAAAGGTCATAAGTTCAATTCCCAGCAACCACATGTTGGTTTACAACCATCTATATAACAAAATCTGTATACATAATAAATAAATAAATAAATCTTATAAAAAATTAAAAAAAACAGAAGATTTTTTTCTCTTATTCTTTGCATCTGTAGATTAAGCTACAGTAACCTGGCTCCAAGCCTCAGACATTCTAGGCTAATTAATATAGGAAATGACTTGTGTATGCCGCTGTTCCAATGGCCCATCTGGTGAGCTGGAAGATGCTGCCTTAGAAGTTTCCATTAAACAATTAGTTGCACTAAGATAGGCTTGAAACAAAAAGGAGAATAAGAGAGCAAAGGGAAACCCTTCATGTTGGGTAAAGTGTAAAACTTAGAACAGCATTACAACTTAATAAACCCAAAACATTTTCTTAAATTTTATTCTTCATTTTATTTTATTTTCATTCATTTATTTTGAGGCTGGGTATTGCTATAAAGCTCAGACTGGCCCAGAACTTACTCTGTGGCCCAGGCTTGGCCTCAGCCTCCTGAGTGCTGGGATAATTGTCTACCATGCCTCATTTGCTACTCAGTCTTAAGCCCCCACCTGCAAAATTCTGGTGTTATAGGTGAGTGAGATGCTACATTACAAAACTTGTGTCCTAGAGTGTCTGTCATGAGGACAAAACCATCTAAGAGCAGGTGGTTCTGCAGTACCTTCGGATATACATGATTTGGGAGACGATACATTATTCAGGAACTTCTCACTAAATTCCTGTGGGGAGTGGGTAACTTTCAGGAGCATGGCTGGGGTGAGAGGTTTAACTTCAACTCACCTCTTCCATCCTAGCAATAATCATCAACACAGACATGCACTCTCTCTCTCTCACACACACAAGAGGATCTTTTGAAATCAGAATAATGAGATTTTGCACATCATCCTATGAACATTGTGATGCCATTGGCCACTCCTCGACCTGGACATCATGTGGCTGAATCAGAAGAAGGCTCATTATTTCATCAGGCAGGTTTGGGACAAGAGCATTGAACCAGGAGTTGGATGAGAGCCTGAGGCAGATGGAAAGAGAGATTAAGGTGATTGGCTGGTTCTCTCCCATTTTACTAAGTCTCACATTGTGATTGGTCTTGAAAGGACAGGTAAGAACTGTAAACCAGAGCTTCCTGGAAAACTTAGAAATAATGTGATGCTGAAGAGCCAGTGACAGGAGTCACTGTTGGAAGGCTTCCTGCTTGGAGACAATGAAAAATATCTGTCGAAGTTGCCCGTACAATGTGGTCCCAACTGTAGCTCATTAATGCCACTAGAAGGAATGGGAAGATGTCTGAGAGGCCAGCCTGGGTTCTACATTGTGTTATGGCTTTATTAGCTGGCATTCAGAATTACAAAACACGCTACGGTTGGGTCAGCTTGTGTTTACATATTTCTCTCCTCAAATGCCAACAGCTCCTCTAGTAGCGAGTTAGGTATGACAAGGGGCAGATCTCCTGCAGACTCGCTCACACCTGCCAGGGATGACTCTTCACACCGAGGAGCTCAAAGCAGAAGCGCTTAGAACCTTTGATAAAACAGAGCAAGGAGCAAACTAAGCAGAGAGCCAGAGGCAGAAGGCTTTGTTGATGTAACAACACTGAAATACATGAAGGAAACAGGAATAGCTGGGTCCTTGCTTTTTTCTTTTAAGTTTCATAGGCATCAAAACAATCTCCAACATCAGGAAAACAGAGAAGAGCAGAGCAAAGGCAGGGACAGGAACCAGAAGGAAGGACCACGTTGTTCTCACTGCTCACAGGACCACAGTGGAATTTGTATACTTTTCAACTCTCCCCTCTCCCTGCAAGCATGACCGTGGTGCACCCTGCATGCTAACTACTGCATGCTGCTTTTCCTAGCAAGTTTTTTAAAAAGTTCTTTAGGGGCTGGTTTTCATACATTAACTTTTGTCTTAACCCATTTTAAAAGGACACACACAAGTTAACCCATGTTCTTCTTTGGTCAGTAAAAGGAAACCCACATAGACTGCATTATATATGTTTCTATTTTTGACTTTAAGATGGAGAGAGTTTGGCCATGGGCAAAGGCAAGCCCTGCAAGAGAGAGAGGGGAGCATCACAGCCACTTGTGTTCCAGTTGTAAGATAGCACGTCATGAAACCTAAGAAGTGGCAAGTGCTGAAGGCGATCACCTTGATGCTCGTGGGCTTTCCTTCTCCTGTGTAAGCAAATCCCCGAGGACCATAAAGAGGCAATCATGAAACATCCACGATGACGTCAGAGAACAGACGTCTGTGATGTCCAAGTGACAAGAAGAGGGACATCTCTGCTCCTACTGAAGCATGGCTCATGGACAAAGGTCCAGCGAGAAATCAAGCCGCGTCAAAGTTCTGAAGCTACCTACGCTAGCTCCACAAACCGAACTGACTGAGGCCAAGGCCGGGAGACAACACAGCTGAAACGCTAGTCGCAGCAACAATGATGCGATTGCTTCAGTCAATTTCTGGAGGCCATGGCTAGAAACACTCAGGAGGTGCAGAGAATTTCTGGAGTATGATAGAAGCTAGAATTCTACTGTGATATGTTGGGATCATAGAGATCTTGCCTAGGATGTGCAAAGCCTCCGGCTCCACTCCCTACACTTTAACAAAACACAAAGGAAGATAAATATAGATAGATGAATAAATAATTTTAAATATGGGATGATGTACATTTATTAAGGCCTACGCCAGAAACACAAGATGAGTAAATGTTATGGCTGAGGAATTTCAGATCAATAAGGTTGACTTAAAAGTCATCATCAATTTCCAGAAAATTTATCATAAGTCCCAAGAGATGAGGGCAAGAAAAGAAACACTGGGGTGAGATGGACACCTCCCCCAAGCACAGAATGACTCTAGGAAGTTGCTCCTTTTCCTAGCAAGGCCACGTCACAGGCAGCACGCTGGGCCTACTGATCTCTGAGTCATTTCTTCATGCCTGGCAGGTCCCTCCTTCCCTAACAGTGTGCCCTACTGTTTATGTTCCTGCACATCTCGGTCAAGTGCAGAAGTATAATTCAGTTGTCTCAATAAGCATGTGAGCCCAATGTAAATAGCCTGCTATGCTAGATGATTGTTTGAGATGAATCCTAAAAATAGGTGTCCACTTACTCCTCATCTACAAGGCACCCATTACAGGGCTGACTAATCTTTAAGAAAAGGAGATGTATTTAGGCTGTCGCCTATGTTTTTAGATTTTTTTAATATGTTTTGCCTCAGTGCGTTTGTGCACTATACACCCCTGAAAGACAGAGGGGGCTTCGCATCCCCTGGAGTTGGAGTTACAGATTGTTGTGAGCTGCCGTGTGAGTTCTGACAGAAGCTGTGTCATCTGGAGGAGCTGCCAGATCTCCAGCCCCCATTACCTCCTTGTTTTGTCTTGTTTTGTTTATTGACAGTTTCTCTGTGTAACAGTCTTGCCTGTCCTGAATTCACTTTGTAGACCAGGCTGGCCTTGAACTTACAGAGATCTGCCTGTCTCTGCCTCCGGAGTGCTAGGTTTACAGGCGTGCGCCACAGCACCTACCTCCATTACCTACTTTTTAAAAAGGCATTGCTACTTTAAAAATAAACCAATGCAATGCCAACAATTGTTTCTCAGATCTCAACACTGTCAAACAGATGACAAATTCCAGCTAAGATAAAAATGGATGGAGGAATGTATAAGTGACTTTCTGTAACCTCATTCCTTAGCAAGCAGATGGTCGGAAGGGACCATGGCGGGTGTATAGGCCTTGTAAGCAAATGGCATCATTGGGCAGCTACAGGCTCTGTGTTTGCGAAACAGAGAAAACTCATATGTATGCACTTTCCATGGCACATGTGTGGGAAGGTCAGAGGACAATCTGTAGGCATAGATAGGTTCTCTCCCTCCACTTTGTGGGTCCTTAGGAGCCAATGGCAGGTCATCTCAGTTTTGCAGCAAGTGCCCACCTGACTCATCTTGCTAGCCTGTACTTTCCATTTTAATGTGAGCATTAGGCATTTCCAGTGAGAATGAAGCATCCTCCAATCTTGAAATCACAAGACCACTCGGGTCTTTCTAAGCTACTAACATCCCCACGGATGGGAAAACTTCTGTTTAACAATACAAGACAGTGGAGAGCTAACACAGTTGGCTTCAGGTGTAAGCAGGAGGATGAAGTTTTATTCGCAGAACCCACATAAAAGGCAGGCATGGAGGTGTACGCTCATAATCGCAGCACCGGGGCGACACACGGGTGGATTCTTGAGTCTCATTCTCCAGTCAACCTGGCTGAACTGTAAGCCATTTGCTGATTCTTGCTCCAGTCAATTATAACTGCGATGGTACCTTAATGGCCTCTTTGAATTCCATCATTCCTCCGTGTATAAGAAGGGGTTTTCTCTACTCCTTGTATCCTTAATCAGTTAGTTTATTGTTAATATGAACCCATAGATTCAATTGGGTCATAATCTACTATTATTATCTTAAGAGAGACTTAACTGTTTTTTGTTTGCTTGGCTTTATTTTTTCTTTCTTTCTTTCTTTCTTTCTTTCTTTCTTTCTTTCTTTCTTTCTTTCTGTCTGTCTTTCTGTCTGTCTGTCTGTCTTTCTTTTGACAGGGGTCTCAGTATGTAGTCCAGGCTGGTTTTGAACTTGTAGTCCGTCTGTTTTAGATTCCAAATGCAGGACTTACAGGCATGTGCCATAAGACTGTAAGTGAGAGTTGCCTGCTATCTTTTAAGCTATCGTTGATACCCAGTGTAGAGGGCAAGACCAAACAAAGAAAAAACCCACAAACAAAACTTGGCTTTGGGGCCAGGTTGACCAATTTTACTCAATTTACCCATGTAAGGCCTGTTTTCTCTTGTCCTAAGTTACCAAGGTTGCTTCACGGAGAAAAGTGCATGGCCAATATGGGGCGAAGGTCTTTTCTGTTACCTAGAATTGCAATTTGAGGAGACATCTGAGCTTCGTCAATCAAGTGGAGCTTGCCCATTATAAGCCCGTGAGCATTTCACAGCTGAGAAAATGCACAGTGAGGAAGTAATCTGCTGTCCCCACTCTCTCTCCTACATCCTCTCCCCAAAGATGACAGCACAGTACAGTATGTGGAAGCTATTTTGAGTGTCTGCCTGAGTCATGTGAAGAGCGAAGAAGAAACGCTAACAGCCCGTCTATTCATCGCCTTAGTCAGTTGTAGGAACTTCTAGATAATTGACAGTGTGCTTCAGCCCTGGGGAAAATGAGAATTCGGCCCCTTCTTCTGTTCTGGTGGATTAAATAAATGCAGGGAGTAGCAGCTGGCCTCACGGTAATTAGAAGAGAAATGATTCAGGACACAAAACCCACTTAAGTCTCTGGAGGGGTTGGGTTGATTTTGACTAAGGTTGTCATCACTCATTTTAAAATGCAAAGCCTAGAACACTCGCAGGACTTCACTGAGCACACACGACACATCAAAGCGGGCTGTAAGGCAAGAGCACTGTGCACTTAAAGGCAGCTCAGGCTCTTTGTAATAATAAGTAATTTTGCCTTTTTTTTCCTTCTTTTTAAACCCATGGGTATCAAAAGCAGAACGTGACTTGGGAACATGGTTTTGGAGACAGCTTGGCTGATCCTGCTGAGAGAAAAACACACCCACCATGAACCCTTTTTTTTTTTGACCATCAGATTGAAAAACAACATTGTGGTGTAGGAGAAAATCGGCTCCTCCTAGCAGATCTGCATTCAGCCTGACCCTCACTGGTGCTGGGCAACTCCTTCAATAACAACCGACCTCAAAGTGAGACTGCCATGCTCCGCCCCCCCTGCTTTTTGGCTATACTAAAACTACCTTTTTTTATTTTTATTTTTGACAAGTGCCTACGTTTTATTGTTCTCACCAGAACTGACCTTCCTCTTGGAAATGCTAAGCAGAGACTGCTGTTGGGTTCTAGGAGAACATGCCCAACAGTGCGTTAAGAAGTGTAATTGCAAATTGTGGGCCTGATAAAGACTGGCATTCATTAATGGTACAGGAGTCAGGTAGAAAATGAATCTGGGTTCTTATACATAAAGATATATGCTGCATTTCATGTTAAAGAATGGGCAGGAATTTATCTTAAGTAAAATCTTTTCATAGGGCCTGCTATTTTCTCTGTGGGCATACCCTTTTTTTCCATTTCCTCTTATTTTTATGTTGCACTATTTTATTTATTTATTCCTTGAGAATTTTATATATAAATACAAATGTATTAAGCCACTCTTCTCCTCAGTTGCCCCAGCCGCCCACAACAGGTCCCCCTTGCAACTTCATTATTGTCCTTTAAAAAAAAGATTTATTGTGTTATTTTTGTGTGTGTGAGTGTATACGTACATATTTGTAGGTGCCCATGAAGGTCAGAAGAGGATATCAGATCCCTTGGAGCTAGTGTTACAGGCATTTTTGAGATACCTGACATGGATGCTGGGGTCTAAATCTGGTCCTTATGATTGGGCAGCAAGTGCTCTTAACTGTTGAACCATCTGTCTTTCTAGCTCCCTCCTGTTCCTGTTCCTCTTTCTCTTCCTCCCTCATTCTTTTTTTCACCCACTGAGTCCCAGTAGTGCTGCCCATCTGTGCATGAATGTGGGCCATTCACTGGAGCATGGGCCACTTACCAGGAGCCATACCTCCCTTACTCCCACCCCACCTCCCCATGCCCAAAAGACTCTTCCCTGTCCAGAAGTCATCAGCTGTTTATAGCCATGTTAACACATATTAAGTAAACTGAACTAACTGACAGAGCACAGGGTGGCGGTTCTGAGATGTCAATACAGTTACAACTGTGGACATAGCAAAAACGACCGATAACGGCCTGCGTCTGAGCTAGTCAGCAATAGTAAACTCTAAAGCCATTCCTTTCAAACTGGGGTTAATTCATCATTTTATTCCTGTTGTTATGACAACACTTCAAAAGCAGCATCTCCATGCTTAGTATTCAGCTGTCTTATTATAGATCTGCGTACATATGCAACATTGCTCAGAGGGGCTTAAAAATGGGCCTGCAGGGCTAGGAGTGTAGTTCAGTGGTACAGGGTTTGCTCTGTGTGTGTGAGGCCCTGGGTTCAATCTCTAGTACTTGGAGGGGGGCTGTTGGGGGGTTGGGAAGGAACTGCAGATCATCATAAGATGCAATCAGATTTCTTTCTTGCTTTGGCCACTGGACTTTCCTTTTATTTTTCTACCCTTAAGATAGTGAGGGCTTGAGGAATGGAGGGAGGGGAAACTATATCTGGGATATATTGTATGAGAGAAGAATAAATTAAAAAAAAAAAAAGGATGGAAAAGAAAGTGAGGGCCCACCCAGGAGAGGGAAGCCTCAAGAATTCATGTGGGAAGACTAATTATTCTCGCCTACTCTTTGGCTGTTTGTGAATAAGAAATTATCTCATAACCTAGTTTATTTAATTTTCTTTTAAAAATGTATTTGATGATTTAGTTATGTGTCTGTATATGCAGGTGGTCCTGGAGGCCAGAAGAAGGCATTGGATCTCCTGGAGCTGGGGTTACAGGCAGCTGTGAGTGCTGGGAGCTAAACCCCTCCTCCACAGGAGCAGGAGGCATGCTCACCTGCTGGTCCAGCTCTCTGGCCCCATTTCATCTCCTTGATTGAATCAGGTAGTCTCCGGAAGTCCGGTGTGTTCTGATTGACTTCAATATTGTTAGCTATTGGAGTGACCTGCTTATGTAATTGTAAACTTATAGTAATAAAAACTTCTTGAAACTTGGAATTATTATGAAAAGTATTAGCTGACAAGGGGATATTGATGTTGGTGTGAATGTGTGACAAGAACAATGCTCACCTCTATTTGTACTACAATTTGATAAAAACATAAATGCTTGCTTACTTTGATATTTTAATATTCTCTCTCTCTCTCTCTCTCTCTCTCTCTCTCTCTCTCTCTCTCTCTTTCTCTTTCTCTCCAGTTGTTTCTCTTTTTAGCTCAGGGCTGGCCTGGAATTCACTATGTAGTTCTGACTGACTCTGAGCTTATGGCAATCCCCCTGCCTTAGTCTTCTAAGTGCCTTGATTACTTGATTACAGGTGTGAGCCACCACACCAAGCTTTCGTATTTCGATTTCTCTTAGCACACACAAGTAGGATTCCGTTTCCCCTGAGGGAATGAGTCAGCTGAATGTTTACTCTCCAGTCACCATGCACTTGGAGAGAGTGGATGGATCTGCTGTCTTTAATTAATTTTCTGTCTTGAAATAAATCTGGATGATAATTTTACCTTGATCTAAAATTTGTGGTGATTCATTTGAAATCATGTTAATTATTACTGATGAAGGATAACTGGCCACAAACAAACAAACAAACAATAAATAAATGAATGAATGTGTGTATGTTTGGAGAATGAAAATGCCAACTAACTGCTTAATTGCTGAACAACCTAGCTTCAGAGTTAGTCCATTTAAAAAACAAAACAAAACAGGGTCTCACTATGTAGCTCACTATGGAATTTACTATGCAGATGAGGCTGGCTTTGAACTCACAGAGATCCACTTGCCTTTGCCTCCTGAAAGCTCGGATTAAAGGTGTATGCCAGCAGGTTCAAAGTTAAGTGGCTTCCCAGAAGCTTGTAGACATGCTCTCTTTGTGGTAATTTTAGCACATTAATCGGCTATAATTGGGGTGCTTTCTGCTGGTCCTTGCTGCTGCATACCAAGAGGTGTAGAACATCTGCACAGTTATTCTTGGCTGCCAAAGCCAAATTATTTATCATTAGAATGCAGAGCAGCCCTGTGCAAGAGCGCAGATGATCCACAGCAGAACAATGTGGCTTCCCATTGGACAGTAAGGGTTTCCAAGCCTATGTTTTGCCCAAAGTACATGAAGCTGTAAAACAGTAACAAGGCAGAAACCTGCCTCTTTCCTAGTCTTTAAGAACAGTGGAACAGAAAGGAGGAACAGAGTTAACGAACCCAACACTGGATTTGACAATACAGGGAAGAGCGGGCGTGGTGGTGCACGCCTTTAATCCTAGCTCTTGGGAGGCAGAGGCAGGTGGATCTCTGTGAGTTCGAGGCCAGCCTGGTCTACAAAGCAAGTCCAGGACAGCCAAGGCTACACCGAGAGACTCTGTTTCAACCCCCACCCCAAAAAAAACCAATACAGGGAAAATCCCCAGCACCAGAGACAAAAGAATACATTAGAGGCTAACTGGTGAGGATGTGGAAGTCATATTGCTTTGATCTTGAGCTCAGTAAGCCTTGTCACATTGTTTTCCTTGAGCCCACAAAACTCCTACAGTCAGTCACACCAGGCTGCCACCTGGGCCAGAGTGGATTCTGCTATGTAGCTTAGGTTGGTTTGGAACTTGCAGGGATCCTCCTGTCTCAGCCTCTCAAGTATTGGGATCCTGGCTTGCCTGTTTATAGTCCTTAGACAATTTACCTAGACGGGAGCCACATCTATCTTATGGACTAGAAAATGGAGGGGTTGGATGCCTTTTCCTAAGGCTTCTGAAAGTCCTGGCATACAGCTCAGTTACCTCCCTTGAAATGACGGTCTCTCCTACACCTGTGTTGCCATCACAGTGTGCACCTGGCCCTCTGGACCGCACTAGATCATTTGCAGGACTGCGATTGTGTTCCGGGGACTCAGCCCTCACTCTGCAATGCTGTCCCTTTTGTTTTTATCATGATGACAACTTAATGAGGAGTGATTATCAGATGCTTGGGCCATTTGTTATGGTTTAGATATTAGACAACTGGAAGGAAAGTTCACTTATTCCATTGGGTATGAAGTGGCATTAGAATTATCCATGAAGACACCCATAGCTTCATGATGCACACTGAAGTGTGTACCAGGGAAATGGCATGAGGCCTGCTTTGGCTTCCACAGTTACAAAAGCTAAAGAGACCTATGGAGTAAATATTAAAAAAAAACTTGGACATTTCTTACAACTGGCTGATGGATATTCAAGGGTTGCCTTATACCTCTTGCTTACATGTATGCTTGAATAATTAATGAATTTTATTTATTTACCATGTGCATGCTCCAGTGTGTGTGTGCACACGTGTGCACGCGCGCCTGTGGGTGTATGTCGGGGTCAGATGTCTAACTCAGTGTCACTTTCCAGGAGCCGCCCACCTAAGCTACGTATGTCCCCTCTACACAGCACTTCTTAACCTTTGCCATCCTTGTGAGCTCATCAGGGCGCACTGATCCTAAGAGGGGGGCATAGATAAAGGTAACACATGGAAACCTGTTGCACCATCAGATGTGAGGCAGAAGAAGATGAGTCCTCAGTGAGGAGGAATTTAGTCTATTTTCTCCAGAAGAGGAAGGAGAAATGGTTTGGCCTTTTAGATTGATGGACCTACCCTTTACAACTCAAAGAAAACAAGAAACCATGCTGGGGGTGAAATTAGCTGGCTTTAACAAGTTCCATGTCCATGTAATTTCCATCCCACATGGGCTGACATCCTTATAAACATAGAAAGCCCGAGCTTGGGACTGTTGCTCTTGGGCTTGGAAGAGACCAACAGAGAAGCAGGGATTGCTGTTAGGAGCCCCTGACTCAGCTCCTGTCCTCCAGGAGACACACCTAGGAGCTTTCTAGGCTGTTAGCTACAGCTAAGAGGACACAGAGATCTCACATTGACAGGACTTGCAGAGACGCACATGTTTGGAGCAAGCTGATTGTATTGGGTAAGTCTACATCTGCTGGGCAGAACTAAAGTGATGACTATAGATTCTGTGTAGAGAAGTCGTTCTGGAAGCCTGGCTGGGGCATTCTTCGCCATATTGAGTTTTATAAAGAGTCTGGGGCCAAATGCTTTTAGGAGCAAGCGGCCCAGTGAATATCAAAATCAACAGAAACAATGATTGCTGTCTTGGTGGCTACATGGCTGTTGACATCTTACTTATCAGTAAAGGGCCTCATTGATGAGCCTTGTTCTTCCCCATAGCCCAAGTAGGTAGCCTGCATGTTCCCAAGGACTTAGGCATCACAACAGCCTGTGAATTAGGAGGAACAGTTATATTAGCATTCATTCCTCCACGCCTGTATGCCTAGGGATTCATATACATTTTTCTCTGGCAAAGAGGTACTGTGAGTGGGAAAGCTTTCACAGTGGATGATGCTCTATGGTGCCATTTGTCAGGTCTTTGGTGAGTAAGCTCAGGCAGTCAGTGGCATGAGAATTTTCTTTTTTGCAGGACACAGTAGTGCTGCATACTTCTGGAACCTCACCCCAGAGTTTGGAATTGGAAACATGGAGGGTGTTGAGTGTAGGCATTGAAGATAGTCAAATGGGATGAGCAGGATTCAGAGTGCGACCCAGGCAACTTCTTCTTAAAAAATGACACATATTCACATAAGAATGTATTTTGATCCCTAGGAGGGATAGGATTCCTCTGTACCAAAAATACATCATTTGGCAGGCTGGGCCTATTGTTTCCGAGTCAGCAGTGCGAGTGTTCCAGTTCCGAGAGCAGATGCCCTCCAACTGTTCGGAGTTGGGTATTCGGGGCCAAGAGTGAAGAGGCCACCCCTTGGACAGCTGGCTGGTCCCAGTCAGTCACTGCAACCTCCTCTTCCTCCCCACACTCCTGCCACCCTGTAGAGTAGCACTGGAGGGGGAGTGGGGAGGGGATTACTGTGTGACACAATTAATACTCGCAGCAGGAAAGAGCAAGTATCAGCATTTGGTAACTGCACTTTCCTTCTCACTTCCAGAGTCCACACAAATTGGTGAAACAGAAGCAGTAGCCTCAGAGTGTGGAGAGCAGCCCACTTCACACATGCGCGCAGTGCCTCTCTCCTTACTGACCACAACTCTCACTTATAGAGGCCTTGAGTTACAGAGACTTAGAGATGCTCCCAGCCAACGTCCTAAATAACAGGCAGAGAGAAGTAGGGAGTGAAAACTAGGAAGCAGAGGGATCCGCAAACCTAAGAACACACACATACAGGATGTGGGGCATCAGCGTGCAGCCGCACGGCTGCCGAGAGTCCTCACTTTGCAAGAGTGCCCTTTACTGGGCTTCCTCTTCTGTTAAGATGTTGGCTGTAACATTTGCATCCTAATTTCTGAGGATTAAAAACACCAAGCCTGCCCAGTGGAAAGCTAGGCACCAAATAGATGCTCCGATAAACCAGTGCCCGCTGTTTACATCATCAAAAGTGTGTGTGGTGACATTTCTTCATGTTTTGCTAACCAATCTAGTCTTCTCAGAACTTTAAAGTCGCAAGTGACAAATTGTGGCACAGCCGTGAGATCACTGAGCAGTCGTGGTCGCGCAGCCCGGGCTGGGCTCCTGTGAGGGACTGTGGGGCTAGGGTCAACCTTCTTTAACACCTCCTGCTAATATTTGTTGAGAACAAGATCTGGTTAGCTGCGTGATTTTGGCTTAGATTAACTTATATCAGTTTCCCCAGAAAAGGGTGGTTGATAGCCAAATACAGACTTTCTTTTTCCTTTTATAATATTTATTTCCCTTACCATTTTTAGGTTTTGGCAAAGCTTCAGGGAGAGACAAGAGAACAAGAATGAAAACTAGCAAGCACAGGTCTGTCTGTAAAATTTGCCGAGATGCTTTGGTTCATTAATTGCCTTCATTAAAGCACCTCTTCCACAACTCATCACTAGAAAGGTTTGTCCTCCAAGGAACTGATGTGTGTGTGTGTGTGTGTGTGTGTGTGTGTGTGTGTGTGTGTATACATATATTTATATATACACATGCATACATATAGCAAATATGTATTATACGTATAGCACACAGCATGTATACATATATACACACACATACATATACTTTTCTGATAACAACAACTTAATAACATGCGATGCTGCCTTTTCTGCCTGGCTGTGAGGAAGCAGAGCCTGACACTCAATCAGATCAAGACCTTTGTACTGGGGACCAAAGCAGTGCCAGGCGAGTGCTCTTGTACCAAGCTACACCTGCAGCCTGCAGACTTTTTGTTATTTGTTTTTGTTTATCAAGAAGGAATCTCACTATGTAGCCCTAGCTAGCTAGGAACTCGCACTATAGACAGGGCTAGCCTCAACTACACAGCGATCCCCCTTCCCCTACTGAATGTTGTGACGACAGTTTGTGACCCCAGTTTTTAAGTCAACTTTATCCAAGCCTTAGTCCCCTCTCAGTGCCATGAGGGGGCTCACAGAGGCCTGACTCAAGTCATCAGGAAATTCCCATCTGTGTTCTTTCATGGACCTATAATTTGTTCCAGCTGTTTGTTTGAGTTTTGGCTTTCGGAAGCCACTGTTTGGTGGAAGTTCTCGGACAATGTTGGGGCGAGGGACAGTTACTGATCCTAGCTGGAAATACCCCACATCTCTTGATAAGGGAAATCACCATCAACCCCACCAAGTCATCCTCAGAAGAGACATTGCGCACAGGCTGACACGGAGCCTGTGAAGACAGCCTCTCTTGTGCAAATTTGAAAAAATGGGAACTTCTGGAAAAGATCAAATATGCATTAAATTGGTGAATCCCAGCTTTTGTCCTAGAAATAATATTCAAAACTGGTCTGTCTCAATCTCAGAACTATTTGTGATGCAAATCAAAGGGTATATACCAGAAAATACTTCTGCTCGCACACCAGTGCCATTTTGCATTTCATTTAGGTTGGTTACCACTTTAAATCTTTTCAGATAAAGACACAGAAGGATAAATTGAGCGTGTATTAACCAGATTTGACAGTATTCATTTTTCTTCAACTGCATGTAATTATCCCGTGTAATTCTCTGATGCATAAATTAAAGCCACATAAATTAGCAACGGTCTTGTTTTCCTACATTCGGTAATTAAGACAAAATTGATCAATGGATATTTTACATGTGGACATGACGCCGATAATAAACCTCCTCATCGGAGGAAAGGGATGACTCCTTTTATTCTGCTTTTCCTCTAGTCCCCTCTCCTGCTCCACAATGGTTCAGATCTTGGAGGCTCATTTGAGTCAGGCGCTACCAATGTGGCATTGTTTCTCAGGATGCATTGCCAGTGATGCGGTAGAGAAAGCGTCGTTCTCATCCCAGTGGGGATACCTTTGTAGACACTTGGCTGGAATAATGACCCTTTTCCCTACATAATGTGGAAAGGCTTCTCTGTGGTTGCAACAGACTCTAGCAGGGCCCCATTAATTACCTCGCTATCAACAGAGAACCTCAGCCCACGTGGACAGTCTGAGATTTTAGTTGCCAAGCCAAAAGACCTGGCAGCCACAACCCAGCTGAGTTACGTGGGAGAACTCTGGCTTTCTCAGCTTGCTGCTGACTGCTAGTTGCTGTGGGAACCGCAGCTCTACTCTTTGAGTCTCTGTGTATTTTATATTCATTGCCATTGCCTGGACTTGGATCCCACCTGGCCTAGGTTTAATGGCAGGCCGCCTGCAATGTAATGGTTTTGCAAAGCCGTAATTGTATCATCTATTAGATGGTGAGAGCAATCTCTGCAGGTTATCATGAAGACTTGATGAGTTAATACGCATGTCTGGAGCATCAGAAAGGCTATTGGATGATAGCCATTATTATTGGTATTATAGATTAGGTTTTTATTTAGATTGGCTGTTTCAACATGGAAGAAAATTTGTGTCAACATTCAATATGAAATATGTATTCATGAAGCTGTCACTCAGGATTTGTATTTATTACATCTTTCCCCCTTTTTCTTTTCTCTTGTTGCTCCTCCTCTTTTTTCCTCCCCTCTCCCCTTGGGGGTCGGTATTTTAAGATAAGGTTTGCTAAGTAGCCCAAGATGGCCATCAGATCTACAGCGATCCTAGCGACTCTGCCTCTTGAGTGTTTTATTTTATTTTATTTTATTTTACTGTATATAGGAACTTATGTGGGTGCTAGAGAGATGACACAGCAGTCAGGAATGCACATTGCTCTTGCAGAGGACCAGAAGTTCTCAGCACCACCAAAGGGTGCCTCACAATAGCTTGTAACTTCCACCTCTCCAAGGCACCTGCGCTCACATTAATGTACTCTCTGACACATACTTATAAATTAATACAAAAATATTTTTAAGAATAAAAACTGTCATGCATAGTGTAGGCAGATTTATTCTCCCCTGCTAGATCACAAAGAGTGAGACCAATCTCCTGAAGGAGAATCTGCCCCCTCTCCCCTCCCCCCTCCCTCCTCCCCCTCTCCCCTCCCCCCCCCCCCCCCCTCTTCCCCCCCCCCCCTCCCCCCTCCCCCCTCTGTCTTTCACTCAGCGCCTCAGCCTGATGACTATGTTCACACTTAGGAGCCTGATGACTATGTTCACACTTAGGGAAACATCTGATGTCCCCCTTTAGCTTCTTTTGTGCCTATTTTCTTCCATTATCAGGGAAGAGGCATTTTTGCAACAGGAATCAAAGTAAATAAGAAAACATCTGGAAAACATCTCACTGACTGTGGAGGAACACACACCGAAGATCCCAAAAAAGAAAGTGACCCTCCAAGGAAAAGAACACCATGTGTTGCTGCTGCTCTATTTTAGGGCAAAGAGCAAGATGACATGATTCAGGGGACAAACTTTTTTTTTTTTTTGGAACATCATGGGATCCTGAAAAGGAACAAATCCTGTCCCCTCTTCCATCATTTTGTGGAAGAAAGCTCTCAGAGAGCATCAGATAGAAAATAGTCACCTCAGACCCACCCTGAAGTTTGGCCATAGTTGAGTTATTAAGGAGGAAAGGCAGAAAAAAATATCAGCCTCCCCTTTCCAGCTTAGGTAGGCTTTCTCTGCCCAGGCTAGGGAGGTGGGCAGGCCTAGGAGGGCAGAGTCCAGGGGGCAGATGGAGTCTGTGCTCACCCACCCGTTCCCACACTCAGACACTCAGATGCTGGGCAGAGCAGTTTACCTTTTGTTTTTCTTTTGAGGACCCAGGCTGGCCGCCTGATCACCTCTGTAGCCAAGGATGAAATGGCACTCTCAATTTCACTGCCTTCACTTGCAAAGCCCTGGGACTGGGTGTGTGCATCGCCGCATGTGGCTCGCACTTTTTAATTTGTGAAATCAGAAGCATTGCTAATACATCAGTGGGTGGTTCCGTGTTTAGAGGATGACTGAAGGGACTGGGGAGATGGTTCAGTGGGTAATGTGCTTGATGTTCAAGAATGAGATCGTGGGTTCAGATCCCCAGCACCCACATGTGTGGCGTTCTAGGCCTGTAAGCCCAGCACGGGGAGGCGGAGGCAGGAAAATGCTCCGGTCTTGCATGCTAGCCAATGCAGTTTAGCAGTGAGTGCCAGGCCAGTGCAAGACCCTGTCTTAAAACACAAGCTGGAGAAATGATAAGGGAGATGCCTGACATTGATCTCTGGCCTCCACATGCACTTCCATGTGTATGCTTGCATGTACACATCCATACATGCGTGTATACACACACGCACATCACCATGCACACGAGTGCACCACACAAAATAAAGTGAATAGGGCAATAGATGTAAGAATTTTGAACTGTAGACAAACCAAAAAACCAAAAACTGAATAAAGCAGAAAGTCTCTTCACTCAGGCTAATATTATCATGCACTCTGTAAACAATGTGAAGGAACACTGAACTTTAGGTATCAAGGAAAGAGTCACAAAGAGAAAGAAACCACACAAAGAAGAGATATCAGTGAGTCTGGTGGGGCAGCGGCGCCAGTGTGAGGAACTGCCTCTGGGTTAAGTGACTTTAAGCCTTTCTTTCTCCTTTTTCCTCAGAGGGACCCTTGTTTGAGGCTGTTCCTCAAGGCAAACATGTCCAGCCTCTATATTTCGCACACAGGGGAAGCTGGACTTCAAGGAGTTCTCTGGAATCGCCTGAGTCAATGTTGGACTGGTTGGCTGGAAACTCCCCCTCCATGCTGGCATCTCAGGCTTCCTAACGGCCTCCTCCCCAGCAAACCAACCGCAAAGCATACCCATCTGCTCCACACAGAAAACTCAATAATGAAGTCTGGCATCCTGGCTCGCACCTTTAGTCTCAGAACTTTGGAGGCGGAGGCAGGATGGTGGTTGTGAGTTTGAGATCAGTCTGGACTCTAGAGTAAAATCGTATCTCAAGGGGGATGGGAATGGAGGTGGGATGAGTTTCTTAGCTGACACTGAACTGGAAGAAGAGACGGGAGTCAGATCTGGGCTGGTTTCTACTGTAGACAACCATCCTGGGATCTACCTCAGTAAAGGCATCCTGGGGACAAACAAAAGGCTAGTCTTCACTGAGCTTTTCTGCATTTGTTAGGACCAAACGGGTTATTTATTGTTAGCTGACCAGTCATCCCACACATGTAGCGGCCCTCAACAATCACAATGAGTCATGAGCTTCAGACTGCTTTGGATCCAGGTTTCCTGTCAGTCAGATGGCAGGAGGTCATGGCATGTCAAGGACTAGTGTTGCTGATGGCTGATGGGGACCCATTCTCTCTTCTCAAAGTCTCAGGTTGGTCTATGTGTTCAGCTGCCTTGAGCTTCCTCACAGCCTGGTAGTCTTAGCTGAGACACTTTGAATGCTGGCCCCCAGCGGACAGAGTGGAAGTTGAGTTCCCTCTCAGGGAGAGGTGTGGTGCCATTTGTAATCCCAGCACTCAGGACGCTGGAATAGGAAAGAGGACTGCCACAAGTTTGAGGCCATCAGGCTACACAGTGGGCTCAAGGCCAGCCTGAGCTATATCGTAAGATGCTCTTGTCAAAACCCAAACTTTGTGATCCAGGCTTAGAAGATATATTCTTAAACTGGGCATAAGGGTATATTCCTATTATTCCGGCTGGCAGGTGCTGGCCTGGCAGGATGGCTGTGAGTTCAAGGCTTTAGACAAGTTCTAGGCTACCCTGAGATGCTCAGTGAGACACCAGACAACAACACTGATGCCAGCAACTACAACAACAGTCACAAGAACGGACACCAAAAAGGTCATATTTTGAAGTGTTGCAGTTTTGAGGGGACAGACACAGACCCTCATCTCTCCGTCGGAGGAGTGTAACAGTTCTCCCTTGAAGGAAGATTGTACGGTGAAGGAGGTAACGCTGGGGGCATCTGTGTTCTGTGGTTCAAGGTAGAGCTGCAGCAAGGCACCACTTGGGTCCAATAATGATGGTTTTGCGCTAAGGGCTTACTCTCTGGACAATAACTTCTACCACAATGAAGTCGGCAGCTATTCGGAGTCTCCTTCCTCCCCACTTCCTCTTGTACCTTCAGGACTTTGGGACATTTGTTAAACTTCTTAAAAATCTCAGGCATTCATGTCTGCTCTGCCAAATGCTACCATCCCTCAATGAAGGATAGAGTGCTGGACATATCCATTGGCATCTCACAAGAGCCTTGTGACTTCCTGTGGCAGCTGCAGGGGTTATGCTTGCTTGGCATTCAATGTTACATTGGCTACTGCCCCCAGCCTTTAGGTGCCTTCCCGTATTGACATTTGGAAACTGGAAATACCATTTCCCAGAATCCTCTGCAGCTAACCCCCTCCTCTCCCCCTCCTCCATGCAGGAGGGGCCTCCATCAGACTCTTGTGAGCTCTGAAGATAGATGTGAGGGTGAAAGTGTTGCTTTTCTATTGGCTGTTTTAATGAATAAAGCTAGTGGTATCAAACACCACCATGCACTTATGAGCTTATAGCTCTAGAAGACTGAGATTTGAAATGGGTCTTACTAGATAGATGCAAATTAAGACACTGGCAAGCCCACGTTTCTTTCTGGAGCCTATACGGGAAAACCTGTTTCCTTATCTCTTCTAACTTCTAGACTTCTTGTATTCCTTTGCCATGTCCTCCTTCCCTCACCTCCAAAGGCAATAACTCTGGCTCTGACCATCCTTTCAGAAGCCACATGTTTTCTTTGCTTTTAAGGACTGACTTAATTCGATTGGGCCCAGGTGGAAACCCAGGACATCGCTAAGTCCTTGTCTTAATCATATGGGCAAAGGCTCCTTTGTCAGGTAGGGGATTGGATTTGTAGGCCTCAGAGATTTGACATGGGCATCTTGAAAGACAGACAGAATCACTATTTTGCATACAATTCTGGACCAGCCATCACAGTAAGTGTCTGGAGTTTCCTTTGATAACTTCCTGTTCGTTGTTTCCTAGGCATGCCAATAGCTTCTCAGAGCACCAGGCAGCTTCTGCATACTAAGTCAGACAGTAGGGACATTTATTGCTCCGTCACACACATAGGGTTTACAAAGTGTAACCCGTGTGTGTTTGCCTCGCCGTCATCAATGTAGCACGTACTGCAACCGAACCCTGGGAAAAGTTGGGGTCCCTGTGTGTTTGTCTGCCACCCAGGATCCACCTCACCCCTTCCTCAAGCTCCAGTAGTTCCCAGGGATGAAGCATCGTTAAGACAATTCTAAGTTAACCTACAGCTAGCGAAGCGCATGCATCACCTCCACACGGCTAAGGCTCCCGTAGCCTTATGAACTAATAGTCCGGTGTAGTTCTGCTATCAAGGATCAGCCTGGAGCCTGTCTGTTGGCAGGGCACCCAGTGTGGGGACACAATACAGGGCACCCAGTGTGGGAACACACTAATTGGGAAGGAGACTGTTAAGGTCAAGGTCATTCTTGAACTTGATGTGTTGCAAAGAGCAAAGACATCAAATGCCACGTGAGGATTAATCTCTTGGCAGTTGGTCTAGCTCCAGGACTCTGTCCTGCGCTGTCTAGCGGTCCCATGACTCTGTCTCCTTCTGCCCTTGCAGCCCTCCCAAGAGCACTCCTGAAGGATGAAGCTTTCTACACAGACAAGCTGAAGAGAATGCAGTCATTGTCCCTTCGGACCTTTTCAGAACGATCTGCTTGTGAAAGGAGAGAGCAATCCCAGGGCTACGAGGGAGGGACAGCCAGTGACATTAACCCTGAAGGCAAGCACAAACACGAGAAGCCGTTAAAAGACACTGTCTATGTGTAGGGTGTCCTGTAGTGTGGCCACAGCCCAGCTTTGCTCTGATGTCACTATCAGTTATAAGATCTTGTGTCACAGCCATTCCCAGGCGACCTTCCCTGCCAGCCCTCCTTCCTTCTCACTGCCCTGCCCTTCACTATCTTCTTTTAGGTTCCTGCTCTTAAATCAGCCTCACTAGTTGCTAATTAGCAGTTGGTGTCTTCTATTGGCGAGGCACAAACCACAAGGGCCCAGGAATAAACCAAACAGCCTGTCTGGACCCTCTGGTAGTTTCTCTTTTTCCTTCCATTCATCTTTCCTAAGAGGCACGGCTTTCTCTGACCTGTCTAGGGTGATCACCTTCATCTTGTCCAAACCTCAAATGCTTTTGAGTGAAGGGGTGTGTTTGATATCAATAACTGTCCTACAACAACATGTATAAATGTGGGGCTATGATTTGAGTGTGGTTCCCATGTCCCCAAGGGTCCCAGAACAGCACTATTAGAAAGAGGTGGAACTTTTGGAGGTTGGAACCTAGTGGGAGGTCCCTAGTTTAACTTGGAGCATCATTGTCTCTGAAGGGAGTGTGGGATTCTAAGCTCTCCCTGTCTCTGGCTCAAGATGTCTTCATTTGCTTAATACTCACTCATCTGATAACTATTCGCCATGAGGTTATCCATCAAGAGGTGCCTCTCTCCAGGCCTCTATAATAAGCATCTGGCCTTATAGCCTTCCAAGCGGGAGTCAAATAAATGAGTCTTTCTTTACGTCAATAGCGACAAAGAACTAACACATGGGACTAGCCAAATCCTGTAGTCACTCAATTGTCCCTTCCTTCTTCTCTGCTGGATTGTACTTCCTGGAAGATATAATTGATATCTTATGCTTTTATATTGTAGGAGAAATCTCACTCTGGCAAGTTCCCAAGTGCTTCCTCAGGGAACACATGTGTAAGCAGGAGAAAAAGGAAAAGTGGACTTTAAAAATCCAGAATTAATCCAGAATTAAAAGTAATTGGTAATCAATTTGTGTATCTATTTTAGGATAGTGTAAAATTTGTACACTCTTAAAAGAATGTTTAAAAAAGACATTCTCTTTGTTTAAAGCTTGCTTCATGTTTTGGCTAGGAGCTCATTTTGGTCTTATGGAAGACAACATAGAAATACTGCATCTCATTTTCTTTCACTGTGGAAAAAAAAATTCCAATTTCCTTTTTCATTAGTGTAATGAATGTAAAAGCACTCAGCACCCCTCCCTTACCCATCCGTATCCTGTAAACAAAGGACAATAAAATAAACTGGTCGGACTTCTCTTCCTGGTAGTCTGGGTTTCCTTAGGTGGAGGGAAAACCCTCAAGGGTAAACAAATCCTTAGAAGGAGGGAAAACCTTCAATGAGTCAATGAACCCTTACTACACAGTTGCCATGGTTAGAAAAACACCTATTATTCCCAGGGAATGTGTCCAACCCAAGTGGGATAAACCTACTGTCACCAAATCAACCAAATGGAGACCTAGACCGTTAGCCCAGAGAGGAAGCCTGTGGCTTAGCAAGGCAGGGCAGGCAGCACTAGTAGGGCCTGGACGCCTGGGTATTTCTGAACTAGCTCACTCAAGATATCAGATGGGCTGTTTCATGGGGGTCCCCAAGAAGGCTCCTGTGCTTATAACAGGGAAGATTTCAGAGGGAGGGTGCTGTCCAGAGTGACTGACTGCAATCCGACAGCCCAGAGGAATGAAGCCCACAGCAGGGCTCCGCTGGGATACAGCGGTGCAGCTCAGAGCCCTTTTCCAATAGTCACATTGTGAGTTGTTTATATGACGGCTGCTGGAAGACACCATTGCACACTGAGGTTTGTCTTTGCGGAACCAATTACTTGCCTATCTGTACCCCTACCCCACCCCCAACTCCCCCTGACCCATTGTCTGATTTCAGTTGGTATTCTTTTCTGGTTGAACGGTCTCAAACACAAGCTGCCCGACTCCCATCCCCCCTACCCTCACCCCCATCCCCGCCCCCACCCCCACATCCAACCCCCTGCCACCCCACAGCTTTTCTTGGCGGATGAGAATAACCCTGGTAAAAGATCTGTTTGCAAGCATGAAGCCCCTGCTCAGTGCTAGGCTCAGGAAGCCCAGATGGAAAAATGAGTCTGCCTTTGCCTGAGGACCAGCCATTGTGCAGATAAAATGACGTTTGCTTCCTTTCAAGGAGAGCAAGAGACTGGTTTTAGACTTGTTGCTTCTGTTCAGAATAAAAATAAGACTGCATTTTAATTTTTTCCAACTCATTGAATGCAAACTCTTTAGCCCAAAGGACCATCATAAGAAAGCTCTGATCATCAAAGGTGGAACTTGAAAGCTACATTGTCTGATCTCTACAGCTGCCCTTCTCTGTTTGGGTCTCTTTACAGAAGTGGGGTAATAAGAACTCAAGATGTGACAGAGAGAAGGGTTGGAGAGGTGGCTCGCTCAGTAAAGCGGTTGTCATACAAGCATGGAGACCTGAGTTTGATTCCCAGTACCCATGTGAAAAGCTGGGTATGGTAGCACATCCCTCTAACTGTAGGACCAAGAAGGCAGGGACCGGGAAATCCCTAGAGCTCCCTGGCCAGTTAATCTTGCTGAATGGGTGAAGTCCAGGTCCCGTGAGACTGCCTTAAATAATAAAGTAAAGATTGACAGAAGACACCTGAAAACACACACACACACACACACACACACACACACACACACACACACACA
>OU015746.1:57906266-57924704 GCA_907169655.1 Acomys percivali | reverse complement strand
ACACACACACACACACACACACACACACACACACACACACACACACACAGAGAGAGAGAGGCATGCATGCACGAGGGGTTGGGGGAGGGGCAGGAAGGGAGGGAGAAAGGTAATAACAGAAATGGTTTGGTTACATTCAGAAGGAGGGCTGGGCGTGGTGGCACAGTCCTTTAATCCCAGCACTCGGGAGGTTGAGGCAGGGGGATCGCTGCAAGTTCGAGGCCAGCCTGGTCTACAAAGTGAATCTAGGACAGCCAAAGCTACACAGAGAAACCCTGTCTTGAAAAACCAAACCATTTAGAAGGAGGTATATGGCTGGTGTCATAGCTCGGCCCTGGGGTCTGTCCTAACAGGGGTAGTTCCATGTTAGTGAAGGAAGATTTAGTCAGTATACCTGTCAGGACCCCATTCCAAAGACTAAAGCCTGGATGCTTATATAGGTGTAGTTCCTAATATTCAAACAATATCCTAGCCCACTTAGGACATTTCACCCCTGAAAGGGGACGAGTCTCTCCTTTGTAATTAACAGAAGGAAAGCACACATTTATGGAACCTGTGTTTGGGTAATTAGGATTCCAGGCAAGGCCTCTGGCCATGTTTTCAGTTTTGCTTCTCTCTAGTTTGGCATTTCTTTATATTTATACTGAGGACAAACTATTCATAGCAAAAACATCTCACATCAGAGTGTCAGAGGAAGAGAGCAACAACAGCCATCAGGGGGGCTTTTGGAAAAGCAACACGTACGATATGTTTTGACTAAACAGATTCTCCAGTGTTCTTTTTCAGATGGTTGGGAGCAGTCAACTTTTGGACAGGCAAATGTATTAACTTCTAGTGGGAAAGCCGCCCTGTGGCTGCAGCTCCTCTGATGGGACCTCAGAAGGCAGGCAGGCACTTTGATGATGCAGAATGGCTTGAGAAGCAGATGAGAAAAGGGGAGGCCCTTCCCTCAAGCTACTGTCACCCCAAGCACACACACACACACACACACACACACACACACACACACACACACCTCTGCAATTTATTCCCACAGAGGGAGGGTGGCTACTGGCTACTTTACAGTTAATTGCTGGAGACTGGATTGAGGGTGCTGGTTCTCTGAGGGAGTTGTGCCCTGACCTCTCTGCCTATCTAGCAGTTAAAAGGCTCTGGCTGAGCTAAGTCTTATGAATGGGATTCTTGAGGTTGCTCTAAGAGAAGTAGGCTAGTAGGAACACTGGGGTGAGGGTGGGAAGGAGGAGCTAGGCAAACTTGACCCAGAAAAGTCTCCCCAAACAAAACCAACCAAGGAACATCAAAAGCAAAACCGAAGGGGGAGAAATGACTGTGTCAGGAAACAATGGGCGGGTGCTCGTGTTTGCAAGGGGACCCTGGAGGAAAGGCTGCCTGCCGAGGGTTTTTTGTTTTTGTTTTTGTTTTTGTTTTTTTTCTTTTAGAGGCAACCACATTGTTTCCCTGGATGATGTGCTGACATTTCTTCACAGTTACTCATGCAACATGTATGTGTCCCCTAGACCAGAGCCCATGGGCTGTGGGTTCCATTCTGCCCCACCCCCACTCCACAAAACCCAGCCAGCTTCTCTGGGATTTTGCCACGTTTCTCCCTCAGGAGCTGTCACTGTCAACTGTCCTGTCATTCTCAAACCTGAATGGCTCTGCCTCGCGTAATTTCAAAGCCTGTTTTCCTTCTACAGCAAGGGGTCTGTGTGTACCGCTACCCACGAGTCTGTGGGAGGGAGCCGTGAGGTAATAATTAGGCTGAGGCAGGAACCGGCCTTCACAGGCATGGTCAATACCACAGACACCTGCTAGGGCTGGAGTGTCCCCAGGTGTGACCCATACCCAAGCCTTCCCAAACAGGTTGGTAACAAAAGCAACACATTTCTTTTGGCTTGCCCGCTTGCCCATTCTCACGGGCCAATTTGGACCGGCAGGGTCCCAGCCAAGCTCAATTGCTCAGTCTGGAGACGCACGAAGCCCTTGGAAATTGTGATCCTTCCTCTGTTGTGGATCACCCAACGCTGCTGGGGGCCCGGAAGGCTTTCGGTAGCCAGGGGTTCAGCCGCTATGCCACCCGCGGACGCTCACACTCCCGGTTCTGTCTCCTACTTCTCAGGTCCCAACCTAGGTAATGTCCCAGGCTGTAACCTCCACCGGCCCTCCACGGTCCCGGACACACTCGGGTCTGCCTGCATGGCCCCTGCCAGCAACTTCCCTCCTCCTCTCAGCCCGCATCAGAATCCCCCCCCCCCCCCGATTAGTCAGGAGGATCGAGGAAGCCCCGACACCCAAGGGTTCTTCTTACTATGCCAGGCTCATTCAAGCTCAGGACACCCTTCCAAACACCCACCTCATCCCCGTGAAAACAAAATCAGACACAGAGACTGTCTTTACGAGGCGCATGCACCTACCTGCCGAGAACGCTCCTGGTGCCCGGAGACGCTTAATACCGGGTGGCATGTACCACCTCGGCATCCACGCGCCTCCACTAGCTGCCTTGCACCTCCGGCTCCGCTCCTCCCAGCCTACAGGGAAAGGGCCGCGAGTGACAGTCGTGGCCCCAGCGCTCGGGAGTCAGTCCAGCTGCCGCGGCGCCAGGTGAAGTTGGGGGGCCAGGGGACGCGCGGGTGGCGGAGCGCGGAGCGAGCGAGCACGGCGGCGGCGGAGAGGGCGGAGGGGAGGAGGCGCGCACGCGGGGGCCGGCGCGTCACCCGCGCGGGCAGGAAAGAGGAGGAGGGCGGGTGGAGACAGCTGCTTGATGGTCCCTTCAGCCAGACTCCTTCAGGCTGCGCTTGGGTGCTTGCCTCCAGCTGATCGTCTGCCTGCACGCCAGGCTCCGGGACGCTAACTTGTCTTGCAGCTTAGGAGGACTCCGCCCCAGGGGAGTTGAGTGAGACCGGTGGTGGACACGGAGCATTAGAGGAGATCTCAGCTGAGACAAGAGTGCCTGTGCAGCCAGCCCTTTGGGAAATCTCAAAAAGGGCAGTGCGTTGCAAATGATGAGGTGGGGGAGGACTGTGCGCTGGGCTGAGGAGTGCAGTACAAGGCTCAAGGCAGGAGTTATGCTGGAAAACTCGGCTGGAGAAGGACTCTGGCTACAAGCACTCGAGGTCTCACAATGACAGGGAGAAACAAGGTTTTTGTTTGTCTCTTACCCTCTTCCCTTTTGTGTGGATTTGAATTATGCTTAAAGCTTTCAAAGTGCAGCTGGGTCTGACAGACGAAAACATTCTATAAAAAGGACCTTTTGAAGCTGGGTGTGGTGGCTCTCAAGAGGCTGAGGCAGGAAGACTGCTGCGAGTTCGATGCCAGCCTGGGATACACATAGTAAGTCCCAAGGCAGCATTGGGTTACTAGGCTACTATATGAAGCTCTGTCTCCAATTAAAACACATTCCATGTGTGAGTGAAATGTATGAGATGGGGAGTCTACAAAGACCCAGAGACAAAGGGGAGGCTCTGCCTCCACCCCTAAGTCCAGTCTTCACCGTGCCTCAGTTTCCTGATCTGTGAAACCGTCCTGTTCATACAAATGTGTATCTACAACACATAAAACCAAACTGTTCCACAAACGTGCTCATCACATCCTAAACTGAGATCTAGTCACTTTGTGAAGACATTAGAGCCAAGAAGTATAAACCTTGACCAACAAGGACCACAAGAGGAGTCAATGGTAGCACCAGGAAACTGGGACATTTTCAGACCCAGAACACAAGCAGCCAAGTCAAACCTTACCTAAGACTGCAGAGATCGGCCAAGGGAGAGCACTGGTCATGTCTCTCATCTGGGCCACGAGAGATGGCTTGAGAGGAGCCTTGATAGCCTACCCTTTCCAGCTGCATTGTCCAGGGATGCCCTTCTCTCAAGTCAGCACACCTCCTATTGGCACCCACCTTCCCTGTGTGGACATTCCTTTCCAGGACAATGTCAGCTGCATGGCATGACAGTCTAGCATGGCCCCAGGCTCTCTGTATGTCTTCTTTATGGGTGTTCTGCACAATACATAAGTCCCTAAGGCATCAGTCCTTACAATAACAAACATACAGTCTGTGGTGACCCTTGTATCCCCTGGGCATCGGGCTGTCTACACCTGGCTATAACCTTTCAGTATTCTGATTTCTCCTTCATAGATGGGCAAACTAAGGTTAAAGAGAGTTAGCATAACCCGTCCAAAATGACCCAGCTTAATCAACTTCAGATGTACATGGAGAAAGACATGGCCTGTGGGGATGGATTCTTCATGTCACCCGATCTTCAGAGGACACAGAGAAGCTGGGCCTGGATTCCTGATGAGTGGAAACTGTGAGTTAATGCTGTATGTCCTTTTAAATGGCTGCATGTTGGCGAATTGTTGAGCAGTTATAGATAACAGTCTATCCACATTGTAGAAGCAGTGGCCTTTTAAAAAACCATAAACCATGACATGGCCTGCTTCAAATCCTGCTTCGTTTCCCCATTTGGAATATAGAACAAAACCCACAGTCCACACCGCTCCTGGTGGTCCCTCTCCATCATCAGTGTGGCAGGACCTAACCTCACCTAGGCAGCAGGCCCTTGGACAAGACTGAAGGATTCTCTAGATAGGTTAACTCAAGTGGAAAGTCCCATCTTACATGCGGACAGCACCTTCTATCCATGGGCTGGAGTCCTGGACTGAATACAGAGGAGAGAAGGAACAGAGCATCAGCACTCCCCTGCCATGCCAAACAGTGTCCCCTCAAATGGAGCAAGGTATTTGACCCTAGCAGCAGCAAGACAGATAACTAAAAACACCATCGCTAACAAGATCCCAGGTCCTCTGCTGTCATCAGGGCCTCTCTCTAGTTCCTTAAACTTCCCCAGCCTTTCCCTAGGTCTTCACTGAGCACTGGTACCATCTTTAGTGCATCCCTGCCCCAGTGGTCCTTTCCATCCCCCTTTGTCTTCCAAAGCACTGATGATCCTTTGCCTCTTCACTCTCTGTCACTAACCTGTGAGCTCATGGGGCAGGGACATTTCTGCCTTATACACTGTTGCCCAGACCTATCAGATGGAAGAGGGATAGCTTTGAGTTCTGAAGCAATCCTTGGCTCTTCCATCATTTTATTTCCCTCGTTGGTCTGGCTTATCTCCAAAGGGGGTCTCCAAGGCACTGTCATTAGCTTTACCTTGGAGATGCTCAACCCCTCCACCTGGGGCAGAATTGAAATTGTGAACAAGAAAGGTGGGTTGAGTAAGGTGCCTCTTTGAGTGGGTTCCCAGGATGGAAGCCAGGGTGTGGATGATGCAAAGAGGATCATGAACACAAGGCCAGTGCTCTCTTTGGCCTGGGATCTGCCCTCCATGACTTTGTAGCCCCTACAGGTCCTAGCACAGACCATCCTCGACAGCAGGTAAGTGCATGAGTTAGGGACCAGGCATCACAGGTCCAAACAGACAGAATGCAATCCTGAAGGGATTGTGTGGTTCATGTGCCAGAGAAGTTAAGTGATTTGTCCAACAGGGCAACAGAGTTAAGAGTGCACACCAGAAGCCAGGCCCAAAGTTCTGCAGCAGACATCTCTACCTACTGGGCCTGCTGAGATCTCCAGAATCCCCACTCTTGAAGAAGTGGTTTTCCCCTGACTCCTACCTTCTCGTGTGGTGCTACTCACTGCTCCCTAAGCAGGATTCTTATATTTTCTAAACTTCACTGAGCAGAGCCTTCACATATCCCTCAAGAGCATTCTTGTGACCACACCCAGGCAAATTATGAAGCACAGATTGTTCTGTCCATGAGGCAGGTGTACTATGGGAATCTCCCTACTAGGAGACAGTTGCACTTCTTTATGTTGGCAAATAAGAATGGCTCCTGAAGCAATTTGCTTTATGAGCCTCTTTAGGATAGATGGCTTCCCCCCCCCAACTCCTGATGTTCCACTTCTCTCAACATGAAGGAATCTAGACCACACTCATTCCTATGATATCACCCTCAGGTCTGTAGGATGTGCCGATGCTACACTGTTAAAGCAAAACCAAACCAAACACCATCCATTTACAGTAAGACACGTGTCTTCAATTCCAGGCCTCACACTCAAAGTAGGAGCCTGTTATTAATGCCACCAGCCCTTTGCACCATCACACTGTTGTGAGTGTCTTCCTTATACGTGTGATATCTCAGATGGAGAACTTTGAAGTCATGAATATGTTCTCTACTCAAGTAGAAATAAAAGAAGCTCAAATAAAAGAAATGTGGGCTGCATGCATGCGTGGATGGAGCATCAGTTCTTTTAGAAAAGGGCTATCTTGAAATGTTGAATTCAGCTTTGAAGGAGCTAAGTGATCTCAACAGGCAGTGTAAGAATGACAGCCCAAATCTCTTACATAAAAATTTGTTCACTTAAAAAAAAATTGTTCCTTAAAGCACAGTTTAACCCATCCCCTCATGTCATTCTTTATTGAGAATATTCCAAAATACAAATGGTAGCTATTATTAGTGAATGGTTGGGCGAGCTCAGATGGGGCAGACACAGGGGAAGGCCCTGCAGTCACTCGACCTGCTCGGGGGTGGGAGGGTCTGGAGATGAGTAAGTGAGGTGTGAGAGGGAAGAGGAAGTAGTCTGGGTGCTATGGGAACGGCTTTATTTTTGGTAGCATGAAACTGTGTGTGAACTTCAGCAACACTGACAACTGTCCCTTTCCATAGCAGGGCTGTGTCTTGCTCCTTGAGCATGTCTTAGCCAATGGTTGGCTAACAGGATTGGCCCCAGTGAGCCTGATGAAGGCTAATAAATACACAGCTCATCAGAAAAAAGGAGAAAAGTATTCAAAGCACAGCTGATTTGACTTCCCAATTTAGAACCCCGAACTATGTAACACAGAGCTCAGCATATGCCTGAGGAATGCCTGGCATTGCCAAGTGAAGCCGGTGCTATCAGAGACTCGGCTGTAGCTACCTTCTCTGCTTCATTTCTCTGTGTGCCTTGTGCCTGTGACACTAGTGACTTCTGGCTTCTACTCTTGGCCTAGTTGACAGTTCCTGGAGAGGTGACCAGACATGCCTGGGATCTAGTCTTGCTATGTGGGATGCCTCACGTACACAAGCAGAGCAGAGTTCATGAGGACTCATGCTGCAGTCCTTTCTCTGATCACGTGACCCTCTTTTAGAGGCATTCAGCTGTCCCAGTGCACAGCTACACCATTGCCTGGAATGCTGTTGGGGTTGAGTTCCCCTGCTCCCTTCCCCCCAAGACAACGTTTCTCTGTGTAGCTTTGGCTGGCCTGGACTTGCTTTGTAGACCAGGCTGGCCTCTAACTCGTGGAGATCTGCCTGTCTCTGCCTCCCAAGAGCTAAGATTACAGGCTTGCACCACCACTAACTTATGGAGTACATATGCTTTATTCTGGGTAGGAATTTAAAGTGCAGACTCCAAGAGCTGGGCTTGGTGGCACACACCAGGATCCCAGCATGCGAGAGGCTGACATGGGAGGGTTGCTGTGAGTTCAAAGCCAGGCCAGTGTGAGCTATAGGGAGATGACACCTCAATCCCCCAGCAGACAAACTCAACTCTAAACAAACAAAACCAAAAACAAGAGCAAAGGAAGATTTTCAGCCTGCTTCCTCCCCATGTCATGCTAGCAGTCACATGGCCCTGGATAGTTCTGGAATGATTATCAGGATGATATTTAGGAGCTGTGTCCCCACCTTGCTGTCAACCTTACATGTAGGGGAAAACTCTGGATTTGAAGTTGGGAGACTTTAGCTCTGTCTCAGTGCCTGCCGAGAAGGGACTTGGCCAATCTTGGGCCCAGTGTCCCATCTGTCATATGAAGTGTCTGGACAGCCAGGTCACCATACTTCCCTTTGTCTACCGCCCCCCCACCCCACCCCCACACCCCCAGCTCAGGCCAGTTCCACTGCCTAGAAATTCTTTTTTTTTTCTGTTCACTCTTTTTTTTTAATTAATTAATTAATTTATTTATTTATTAGTTTATTCTTGTTACATCTCTATGGTTACCCCATCCCTTGTATCCTCCCACTCTCCCCTCCCTCCCATTTTCCCCTTATTCCCCTCCCCTATGACTATTCCTGAGAGGTATTACCTCCCTCTGTATATGCTCATCTTAACTGATTCTCTGGCTATTACTCTTCCTCCTACCTCTGAGGTTTATCTTTAAAATTGCCCCTGGCTTAGAAAGCTGTGTTCCAGCACTGCTTCCATCGTGACACTGGCCTTTTTTTGTTTGTTTGTTTTTTTGTTTTTTATAGGTCCTTTGTCCCTTGAGCACAGACCCGTGCACGCCCATGCCTTCTGAGATAGTTGGTTAGCACACGTCTCACCATAGCTCCTGACACTCAGCTCACTGGTGGTGAGGAGTGTGCTGATGTGTCTAGAGGAAGGGCCGTTTGGTGGCCCAGTGAGAAAGGTGACCATGCACTTCCATGCCACCTTCTCCTGAAAAGCCTCCCAAGTCTGCATTTGTTGGCACATGAGCAGCTCGTGTGGACGTGTTCACCACTTACTGAACTGTAGGGAGGCGGACCGCATATTCTTCATCCATGCCTGGTGCTCTGATAAAGTCCTCACGGGAGCAGCCAGCTGAGGCATTTCCTTCCCATTGTTCTATGTGTTTGCTTTTGCAAGGGGAGCTTTCTTGGTCAACACTGCTGGCATTTTAGTACGTCCCAGAAACAAGCACCTCAAAGGTACTGAATTCAGGCCTTTGAGTTCAGGCAAATTACCTCAAGCCTAAACTCTACCTGCAGGCCTAGCTTCAGCACTGAGGGACTAGACGGCTTCAGAGGCAGAAACAAACAACTGGACGCTAAAAGCTGATAGGGAAGAAAATGTGCTTCGAGCACAAAAATTTCCTCTTCAGAAATTTTGTGTCATATTTCTTATATTACATAGTGCCTCAAGGTCCTTTTCTGTAACGATGTAACCTTGACCAATATTCTGTCATTCTTTACTTTTTAAGACAACATTTTAATATAAAAAATAATACAACATAATGTCCCGAGATCATTAGGCCATTTTATGCTTTTTAAAAACAATGAAGCCAAGCTTGAGGGTGCACTCTGTACCCAGGAAGGCAAGGCAGGTACATTTCCACACGTTTGAGGCCAGACTGGACTACACACTGAGTTTCCAGCTAGCCAAGGCTAACTAAAAAACAAACAAACAAACAAACAAACAAACAAACAGGAGCTATGGAGGTGACTCAGTGAGTAAAATGCTTGCTATGCAAACATGAGGAACTGAATTTGGAGCCCAGCGCATGTGTAAGATCCAGAAGTGGCAGCATGCATCCATGACCCCAGTGCTTAGGAAATGGAGACAGATGGACCCTGGGACTCATTGGCCAACTGGTCTACCTGAAGCACTAAGCTACAGGTTCAGCAGGAGACCCTGTTCTTAAAAAACAAGGAGAGCAACAGAGGAAGAAAGTTGATTTCAACCTCTGACCCACACACGCACACACACACACACACACACACACACACACACACACACACACACACATTGAAGGTGTTGGAGAACTCCTTGAAAGGGCTTTGGTAATCTTCAAAGGTCCTCAGATTTCCTTTTAAGAACCAGCAATGGAGACTGAAAAAATTTTTTCAGCATATGTTAACCTTACAATTCTTTTCAGTTCTGAATACCAAGAGGTTCAGAATGAAGACTATACATTTAACTGAAACGTATTAGGGCACAACAAAATGGATATAAAATATTTCAAAATGCAAGCAGACATGGTTGGAAGCTATTGGTGTCTGTAAGCAGAATGCTAACAACCCAGTGTGCAGGAACTTTTGTTTTTAAGGCTGGGAATAAACTTTCACTTCATAATAGGTCCCTTTCTATTATCAAGCCATTGGAGGCACAGTAAAAAGAAAAAAAATATCATTAACTCTTCCAAGGCGATCCATTCAGTGCTCCCACATGGATGCAGCTAGTCCCAGACTGGCAGTTTGTCTGGTTGCCACTTTCTGTTTATTCTCATCTCCCTATCTCCTCTCTCTGTCCTGGGCGGGGGTAGGGGGTGGGGTGGAGTAGGGGTGTGGAGGGTGGGGGAGTGGGGATCGGGGTGGGGGGTGGGGGGCTCTCATTGTGAGGACTGCATGAATAGCCTCCTTCAAGATACAAATTCTAGACTTTTCCTCCTAATGTCATCTTTGGCTGGCTGTGTCCCTTTATAAACATCCCCACCCCCCATACACACCCCGCCCTATGGAGAACAGCCTCTGTCTACTTCCTTTGCTCCTCTGGTCTCTCTTGTTCGCTCCTTTGGCCCAGCAGTTTTTCTGCAATGCTGTCACTGGTTCCTCTACTCCCTCCTCTGCCCCCCCCCCCCATCTCTGTGATTCATCTCTGTATAAACAAAACTTCAGATTGTTCCAGACTTCACTCTCCTGGTGGATACTCCTTAGGAATTATCTACTGGGCTGGTTGGACGGCTTGCTTGGTACGTGCACCTGTTCCAAAAGCATGAGAGACTGAGTTCAGCCCCAGGAACCCCTGTAAGAAAGCTCAGCATGAGGGCGCACACTTGTAATCCATTGCTGAGGAGGCTGACACAGGGAGATCGAGGGCCAGCCTACCCAGTCTACTTGGAAAGCCCAAGTCCCTCAAACCGACACCATTCGTCCACAACCATTGCAAATAAACCAGCACAGACCAGCCTGTGTTGGTGGAGCTCAGAGCACGGCTCAGCACAGTGCCTGGAATCAGTGGGAGGAGACTGTGGAAGACAGTGCAAAGTCTGCATAGATAAGAAGAAATGGGATGGATAAGAGATGGGACTTGCCTGTCAGCCGTGTATTTAGTTTAAACCGACACAAAGCTTTCCCTACCTAATCCTGTGGGTTATTTGCTGTGGTAGGAAGAATAACCAGTTAATCCAGTCCCTCAAGCCTCTCTCGGACTGCTGGCTCCAAGAGATTAGGAACCAAAATGATTGCTGAATGACCTTTTCTGAGTAGTTTGTATCAGAGATCAAATATGTGTGTACACACACACACACACACACACACACACACACACACACACACATTTAACTTTTAAAAGAGAATTCTTTAATCATTCATATTTTAAGTATTTCTTACTCAGGTAGCCCCTTTGCTGTAAATGGACTTCCATTTTCCTTTCGATTTCAGGTCATGGCTGTTTTCCCCTATAATCTTGTTTAATTCCCTTTCCAGCTTGGCAGATATCTCTGCAAGGGCCAGGTCCTTTCTAAGTCACAAATCGAGCCCTTTAACTCTAGAAGTGATTTTGGAGGAATGGTAGGGACAGACTGGCGGCTTACCTTCCGTTTTCTTGCATCTTACTTACAAGTGTGGTTTGGTCTCATGGGAGGTTATGTGGGTTGTCACTGCTCAAGCACAGCTGGGGAGAGCTAGGAGTACCTCAGAATGGCTTAAATGGCCACGGTGCCCATTGGGAAGAGCCCACCAAGGATCTCCATTTATGCCTTGGAGAAGTGAACCTGTAGCTCATTGCTTTGCTTTTCCGGCCCTTCGCTCTGAACCCAGCTCTCTGCTCTTGACCTGGAGAGATGGAACCACTAGCCATCCTAACTAGCTCCATTGTCTTCAATCTCTTTCCTTCCTAAGTCCCTTTTGTAGCCCACAGCTCTCCCAGGCACCATCCATGTGACACAAAACCAGGGTGCTGAGTAGCAGATCCATCCCAAGGGCTCAGTACAGTTTCACTTTGCAGAGGTCCGAGTGGGAATCTAAGCCCTTCCGAGCCTCGTTTGGTAGCTGCAGGAGTGAGGAGCCTGGCCCAGTTCCCCTCTTCCCTTCATTGCTCACACACAAGTCCCTGGTGGCTTCGCAAAGGAGCTGTGACAACAGGACAGAACATCGTTGCCCTCCCTAATTAGCCAGGCAAAGGAGTGCTGTGATATCAGAGAGATGACAGTGCTCTCGCGGCTCATAAATTATTCACACAGCTGAAGTGCAAGGGCTGTCACGTTCAAAATAGGTCATTTATGCTAGAGCTGTTGGAGCTGAAATTTTCACAGCAATGGTAATAAATCCAAGGACACTGGTTTAAGCAAATCTCCAAAGAAAGTGGCTTCTGCCAGCACTCCTGTAGGCAAGCATCTTCTACTGAACCTCAGCTTTGTTTCCCATAGGGAGAGGCCCAAACAGCTGTCTCCTGGCAGGGCTGAAGCTGGGGGGGTGGGGTAGGAGGCTCTCTTTCAGCCTCTTCTTTCATGGACTCTGTTCCAAAGAGCCTCAAGAGGCTACTTGAGAAAGATAAGTGTGAACACCTGCTTGCGTTTGCTCCCTGCACACAGACGATGCTAAGCCAGAGTAAGGATCAGCCCTCCACATGCTCTAAATAGTCGACCTCCCAGCCCTGGATGCCAAATTTACAGAGGAATTCAACTCCCACAGCTGAAGGCCTTGTGTCCTGGAGGTTCACATCTGATCCTCAGACATATGGGCCTCTTCCCGACCCAGAATGCACTGGACTCTCGTCCAGCAGTAGATACATTATTCAACTCAAGTGCTGGGCGATGGAAAAATACTGAACTGTCTATTTCAGCATTTGGGAGAGTTCCTGGTATGGAAATAGGGTCTTTTAATGGTTTTTTTTTTTTTTTTTTTTTTTTTTTTTTAGGCTACAAAGAGGGATGGGGTTGTAGCTCAGCGATAAAGCAGTTGCCTCGCATCTTCAGGGTACTGAGTTTGATCCCCAGCACTGAAAAAGTAATGCACACCAACAAAAAGCCCTTCTGCAAAGGCCTGTCTTACAGGGAGATTAGACTAAAGAGAAGCAATTGAAAACAGCATGTGGGACTTGGGTTGAAATAAGAATGAATAAGCTGGTTCCTTACTGTTAAAGGAATGTGTGACTGGGAGAGACTGCTGTATCTCCTTGAGAAAGAGGAAAAAAGGGAGTTTAAGAATAAGGAGACCCCCTCTGCTTTCTTCTTTGAGGAGAAATAAATCAATAACCCCTGTAGGTCTCTGTTATAGCATGGTCTGGTGCTGTGTATTTGGATGTTAATTGCTTGTCCCCCAAGATTCTTACTGTTTTATGAGCAGTGCCTCATGTATACCAAAATGATACTGTGTAGCCTTGCCTCAAAATTATCCCTGATTGGCTAAATAAAGTTGCCTACAAAACTGAGCAGGGCAGAAATTAGGTAGGTATGGCCAAGAGTCATGCGCTTAGAGGAAGAAAAGCCAAATTTAGTCTTATTCTTGCCTATGCCTCCCACTACACAAACCCTGGCTCCTCCCACTACACATACCCTGGCTCCACCCACTACACAAACCCTGGCTCCTCCCACTACACAAACCCTGGCTCCACCCACTACACAAACCCTGGCTCCTCCCACTACACAAACCCTGGCTCAATCACAGTAGGGTCTAATAGAGTTTTTATCAACTGTCATCTGCGTTATTCTAATAGTGTTCCAATTGGTTGCTTACTTTTGTATTTTATGCCTTTTTTTTTTTTTCAGTCAGAGCTTTATGTGTCCTGGGTCCCAGGCTGACCTGGAACTTATTATGTAGCCAAGGATGACCTCGAACTTCTGATCCTCCTATTTCCATCACCTAACTGGTGGAATATCAGACAATGCACTATTACGCCAAGTTTACCAAATCCACGGCTTCCTCTGCGCTAAGCAGGCACTCTACCGACTGAGCTATGTGCCCAGCCCCTCTTCCTTACTGTCAAGAGAGCGGTCAGAGTGTCTTTTAGAAGGTGGGTCAGATACCCTCATTCAGCTGAGAGTGCCCATCTCACACAAAGTAAAAAAAACCCTAGCCTTCCCAACATTGCTATAGGGCTCTACAAGTGGTGGCGCTCCCCATACTGCCGCTCTCTGCCCTGTACCCCCCTGTGCTGCAGACACAACAGCCTCTTTGCTATTCCTGGAACACCCTCTCTTTGGCCGTCCACAGGGCCAGACTCTGACTTCCCTCAAGCTTCTGGCACTTGCCAGCCAATCCCTCCCCTGCCTCCAGGCCCAAGATCCTTCCCATCCTGCACCTCATTTGTCAACAACACTTCTCTCCCCTAATGCAGGGCATTTCTGTATCTTTTTCTGTCTGCAACCCTCCTCTCTAACAGTGTGACTTCACCCGGCCTGGAACTCTATTATAGTCACTGCTGTGTCCCAGGAACCAGAATAGAACTGAACCCAGCACATGGCAGACTTCCAATGGCAGTCTTTCAATGGTGGAAAAATAGTTTATAAGTTCTTCAGGAGCCCACAGCTGCCACAGGGGTCACTTCTCTCAGGAGCCTCAGTGAGGGCTAACCACAAAACGTTTACATAGAAATCCTAAGAACCATTCATAGAGAGAATCCCATTATCCAAAGCTCCCACGTGCTGTTTAGTGTCATAGGCCTGGCAAGAGCAAAGCTACTCTAAAGAGAAACACTTGTGTCCCGGTGTCTCCCACCTCCAGCCCGCTTCAGCCATTGGGCTATTGGAAAGATGGGTCCTAGGAATCCCACGCCTGGGGAAGGGAAAGGCTGAAGTCTTGGCAGCAGAGACTGGAGGAACTTGCCCTCCAGGAAGAGAGTCTACACAGTTCTGACGATTTGCAAAACAGACAGGATTTGAGACAAGACAGGTCACATAGGCAGGACCACCCACACCTTGACCAGGACTGCTAAGCAGTGCGTACTTTTTACCTTCTATTTAACCTGAAACTTCATGTCTGTCTTTCTGAAGACTGACTCCAGGGGCATTAGACTTTTTCTTTGTTCCTCCTCCGAATGTGGCTCCATTAAATAACTGTCCTTCCCCGTTTTTTGCTCTTAATAGTTGTACTGGGGTCTGGTGGCCATGGCTAGCTTGGCGGGGCTGCCAGACCCAAGACTTTGACCCTAAACACTCCAGCAATACCAGGAAGAATGATATTGTTCTAAAATTGTGTTGAATAGAGTCCACCTTCATCAGGGCCAGCTCCCTGGAATCAAATCTGTCTTTTGTGGAAACTTGGTTCTCTTATGTATGAGGCTCAAGTGAAAGGCTGCACAGACTTCCAGGAATTTCCTATCTGAAGGTGTATATGTTCCTGACTAACTTCTCAAATGCTGATATGTATATATGTATATGTCTATATATGCATATGTAAATAGTTGCGGTAAAACTATCATAACATAACTTCTAGTATCTCAGCTCATCAGGGAAGAACACTTGCTGCTCTTTCAGAAGACCAGAGTTGGGGTTCCCATTGACATGCTGGGCAGCTCCAGCTCCAGGGGACCCAACATCCTCGGCTAGCCTCCTCTGGCACATATACTCAGGTGCACATAGCCACACACATAATTTAAAATAAAAAAAAAAAGCATTGTAACAATTTTCACACGTAGTTCATTAAGTTTGTTTTCAGTGTCTCGCAAGCAATCTCCAGAGCTCTTTTGCTTTGTAAAACCAAAACTGTATGCCCTTTAAACAACGATTTACCTTTTATCTCCTCCACCAGCCCTGGGAACTGTCAACTTTCTGTTTTAATGGACTTGATCACTGAAAATTTATTATGTAAGTGGGATTGGGTGGTATTTTACATTTGCTGAGATTGATTCTCTTTCCAGAATATAACGTCCTTAAGATTTATGCACATTGGGGCCTGTTTGGGGGCTTCATTCCTTTTGAAGACCTACTAATATTCCTTTGTCTGCGCTCACCACACCCTGTGTCTCCATTCTCCCTCAATGGACACTTGAGCTACTTGCCCCTTGTGGGCATTGTGAATAACATGTTATGAGGACAAACGTGTGAACATCTCAGGACCCCGCTTTCAGTTCCTCCGGCTGTATATCCGGAAGCAGGGAACTCAGATCATATGCTAACTCCATTTCTAATGCTTTGAAGAGCTTTTACTCTGCGGCCCACATCTGTGACACCCTTTACACTCCTGTGGATTTGGATTCCCACCAACAGCGCACAAGAGAGAGTTTCCTGTCTTTTTAGTAGCGGGTTTTTTTTTCTTCCCCAGTAGCCTGTGAGAACTGCCCAAAGATGTTTAACAGAACTAGACATTGCTGCTTCTTCCAGCACTTAGCAACAGGGAGCCTGTAGCTCTTTTTTTTTTTAAATGTGTGCGTGCATGTGCACGCTTTTAGCTTTCTCTTGTCATGTCTGTTTTGCAAAGGCTTCTTCATTCTCAAATTAACAAGCATGCGAGCAGACGTAGGTGGCTCTGCCTCACAGACGAGGGGTAGTGAGAGAGACCTGGTGCTGTGCAAGGGTGATAAAGACGGGCTTAGCTCCTTGTAATCCTTTAACAGAAAGATACTGTGAGCCCAGTCTTATTTATTTGGAAAGTTGATGCTTAATATCCAGCATACTGCTCCTGGGTAAACTGGGGCATCTCTGTGTGGGAAAGCGTAGAGGAAGACAGCTAGGAGTTGTGCCTGCACATCAGCCATTCATCACAGGAAGGTCCTAGGGACCTGTGAACTCAGAGTCAAGGGAAGAGAGAAAAGTCTCTGTAGGGGAATAACCAGGAAAACTCTGCGCCCCTCACATGTGATATCTTCTTTCAGCTACTTTACTGCTGGGCTGGGAGAAGAGAGCACTGGACCTCCTGTTTCTTCTCCTTCGTGATCTTGGCTTCTCTCCCTTCCCCCACCCAGGACAGTCTGTATTAAAGTACTAGCTTTTTAAAAAATAATCATCTTTCCAAGTGGTATTAAAAAGAATCCCAGTATGATGACATATTTTCCCTCTAAAAGAACATAAAGCGAACCCTAGGGGATGAATCTATCTCATGTGGGAATGTCGCAGAGAGAAGACACAGATACGAAGCCAGTGCTACAGAAAAAGGTACCCAAGGAGCTCCTCCAGGTGAGCACAAGAGAGGCAAAAAGACTTGGAAGGGGCTGGAGGGACAGCTCGGTGGTGAAGGGTTCTTGCTGCTCTTGCAGAGGACCAGGGTTCAGTTCTCAGCCTCCAAGCACCTATAACTCCAGTTCTAGGAAACTCAGGCTTCTGAGGGCACCTGTGCACACGGTGCACATTACAGACATTCAGGCACACACACATAAATAAGTATAAAAAATGAGTTGGAAGTTAATGGTCCACACAGACCAGAGACCAATAGGCTTTTTTTTCTCTACAGAGGAAGTTAGTAAATATTTTAGGCTTTGTGGGTGGAGAGGTTAAAAATAAGAAAATAAACCAGAAATGCACAATGACAAAGAAAACAGCAGTTCACATAGTTCGTACTGACAAATTCAAAATACGATAGTAACCGAGAACTCTCCCCCCCCCCCCAAGTAATAGTATTCTCTTAAGATAAGAATAGAATTCTTTGGGACAATGTCTTGCTTACTTGGGTTCATGGTTGGTGACTCTTAGAGCCAGATCAGCTACAGATGTTAACCTGTGAAAGCCATTCCTATGCTGTAGGCTGTGCAGAAGCAGGCAGTCGGGCCTAAAGGCTAGGGTCTGTCAAGCCCTGCCCAGAGCACTGCAGGAAGGCACTGACTCAGTGTGAGTAGCTCTGACACTCCTCAGGGGTCTGAAGCATCCAGCCCTGTCTTCCAGTGCACACCAGCAATGCTAGAAGGCTCACTGGCTTTCTTCTTATGTGTGTATGTGCACGTACACTCTTGAGTGTGCACTTGTGTGTGGGTGTGCATATATGCAGAGACCAGAGGTCAATGTTGGGTGTCTTTCTCTACATTATTTATTTATTTACTTATTCATTTATTTATTTAGTCTCTCATTCAACTTGACAATCGCCAATTTGTCAAGGCTGGCTGGCCAGTGAGCCCTAAGGGTCCCCTCTCTGCCTCCCTAGTGTTGGGGTTCTAATCATGAACCACTGCACCCGGGTTTTTAAATGTGGGTTCCGAGGATCAAAACTTGGTCGTGGCACTTGCATGGTGAGTGCAGGAGCTGCCTCCCTCAACCTTGTGGACTCTCTTCTGTGCTGCACATTGCAAATCACAGTCTTTCCAGACAAAGAAGATGAAGCCTGACACCATCTGTCTTCCCAGGTGGAGGGAGGAACTGCCTTAATCAGGTTCTGGTTTATCTTGATGTAGTGGGTTCCATCTCTAACTTCACTAACCAGTATCCATGTGTTCTGGTCAAACCTTGTGGGTGATGATGAGTAAGTCTCCATCAGTTAGTTCCCACCTAGAGGATTGATACCAGGTTCTGTCCATGTGCTCTCTTGCCTCGTGTAGTAGCAGCACTAAGCAAGCAAATGTTTGTCATCCTGAGCATATTTACTCATAAGTTCATGAGAACTAATTTTCAAGGCTTCCTCCAGAAGCTGTTAATACTGAAGATGTCTGGAAGTCAGTGGAAGGAAAAGCAAAATCCTGAGGGAACATCATAGAGGCTTCACGGGCAGTCTTAATTGCTGTTCTAAAAGCCTCAACACTACCACCACCATCACCATCACCATCATCATCACCATTACCATCACTACCACCACCACCACCATCACCATCACTACCACCACCATCACCACCATCATCAC
>OU015746.1:57879285-57904468 GCA_907169655.1 Acomys percivali | reverse complement strand
TCCTTCCTTCCTTCCTTCCTTCCTTCCTTCCTTCCTTCCTTCCTTCCCTTTTTCCTCTTCCTCCCTCTTGTCATGTTTTAGTTTTGGAAGGGGCAAACGCAATTCAGAACGCTTTAAAACATCTTAGGTTTCTTATTTTTATTTTTATTTTTTATATCCTGACTGCAGTTTTCCCTCTGTCCTCTCCTCCCCGCCTCCCCTCTGTGCCCTCCCTCCCATTTTCCCTTCAGAAAAGGGCAGGCCTCTCATGGATATCAATCAAACACGGCATATCAAGTTGCAGTAGGACTAGGCATCTCTCTTCATATTAAGGGTGGACAAGGCAACCCAGTAGGAAGAAAGGAGTCCCCAAAATAGGCAAAAGAGTCAGAGACAGCCCCTACTCCCACTGTTAGGAGTCCCACAAGAAGACCAAGCTACACATCTGTAACAGATGTGCAGAGGGCCTAGGTCAGTCCCGTGCTGATTCTCCGATGAGCCCCTGCGACCCCAGGTTGTTGATTCTGTGGGTGTTCTTGTGGTATCCTTGACCCCTCTGGCTCCTACAATCCTTCCTTCGCCTTTCCCACAGGATTCCCTGAGCTCTTCCTAATATTTGGCTGTAGGTCTCTACATCTGTTTTCATTAGTTGCTGGATGAAACCTCACTGGTGACAATTGGGCTAAGCACCAGTCTATGAATATCTCAGAAAAGAGTGTTCAGTTCTATCCTAGGTCTCTAGGGTATCCAGCCTCTGGGTCCTGGCCCTCCAGGCAGCGTTGGAGGTGGGCTCCCTCTTGTGGTTTGGGGTAACATCTTCGTTTTATAATCAGTCTACATAGAAAGGCAAAACTCAGCCTGCATCCTAATTACAATTTCTTTCTTGATTCATTTTGAGATCTTTTTGCTCTGAGGTGAAGTTCCCTTTGGAAGAGAAAGCATGCAGACTCTCTCTCTCTCTCTCTCTCTCTCTCTCTCTCTCTCTCTCTCTCTCTCTCTCTCTCCCTCCCTCCCTGCCCCCTCTCATATATTTTAATTTGATATATGGGTATTTTGTTTGTGTATCACATGTGTGCCTGCCAGAAAAAGGCTGTCAATGCCCCTGGCACTGGAGTTACAGACAGTTGTGAACCATGTGGGTGCTGGGAATTGAACCTGGGTCCTTTGCAAAAACAGCAAGTGATGCAAACCCCTGAGTCATCTCTCCAGCCCTTCAACTGACTGTCTTGAGGAATGGTGAGATGCTTTCTTTTAAAAATGAGGGAATTTGTTGCAAACACCAGCTAGTCTCTTGTCTTAAGTGCTATAGGCGGCCAATTAATCTCTGTCTAGAAGCTGAAGCAAGTCCCTTCAGGATAAGAGAGGTACCCCTGCTACCATGTGCTCTGCAATCTCTGGGGACAGAAAGAGCCAGCAGAGCTTTCTCAGTTGGATGTGGTCTTTAGGTAAGATCTTAAGCGCTATGGGAGTGCAAGAGCCCGAGAGATACTGTGAACTCATAGTGTTTTACTGTTCCAATCAGCGCGCTGGACTGAAGCCACCAAGCAGTTCTGAAAATGGAAGCGACTGGGGCTGGGGCTTCTAAAAAAGGAGGCAACTGCTGCTAAGGTGTAATTTTCATGCTCACAGGCTCACTGACCGCCACCTGAGACCCAATGCTTCCCTCAGGATAGTGGCTCTCTTTTCTGAAAGATAATGCATACAGCAATGGTGTCCACCAGTCTTCACCAGCTGGCTGTCAAGACTGCCTGGCAATAACATGGATGAATGCCCTTTAGTCTGATAAGCATGAAACACAATGAGAAAACAGCCAGTAGTGCGAGATACTAGCGTTTCAATATCTTAATAATGAAATCATCTACTTTTCCAAGAAAGACCACATGTACCTGATAGTAACTGCCTTCCAATGGCACAGTAAGGTTGTAGATTTTTAGAAAGCATACTGAAGGCTATGTTTGTTGGCAGGGGAGAGGAGGGAAGAGAGAGAGAGAGAGACTGTTCACCCACACATAACACCCAACATTTTCCACAACTCTCTCTCTCTCTCTCTCTCTCTCTCTCTCTCTCTCTCTCTCTCTCTCTCTCTCTCTCTCTCTCCCTCTCTCAGAATAGCAGCAGAATAGTACAGCATTGCTTCTTAGTTCTGTGAACCTTAACATTTTCTCTAACCACAGAGAACAAACAGGATTTCAGAGAGTCTGCGAGGAAACACCTTGTAAGCGCTGCTTGCTCCCCCACCACCTTGCCAGATTTTTCTGCATCTGCACAAAACCTGTCAAACTGTATGTTTTTTAGGAGGACAATGTTTCCTTTAAAAGATGTTGTCAGCTGTAAAGAAACAGAGCTGCCCCAACAACAAGCTTTCTGAGTGGTTCCCGTCTGTGTGTGGGAGGGGACTCACTGTGTGGGGACTGTGCTGCTTTCTTGAGTAGGTTAGGGAGCAGAAAGCCCAGGGAAATTTAGGCTGGTCACATATTGCAGGTTAAAAAAGTCATGATGCAGAGATTAGGCAGAAATTTGAGGTTTTAAAAAATGAGGTGGTCTCAGCCAAGAAAGCCAAAGTGGGGAATGAAGGAGAGTGAAGGGGCAGATATGAGCCAAGTACAATATGTACAAGTGTGTGTGTGTATGTGATGTGTGTGGTATGTGTGATGTGTCTGATGTGTGTGCCTGTGTGATGTGTGTGTGATGTGTGTGTGAGTGTGTGTGAGTGTGTGTGGTGTGATGTGTGTGAGATGTGTGTGTGATGTATGTAATGTGTATGTGTGTGTGGTGTGATGTGTGTGTGATGTGTATGAGTGTGTGTGTGGTATGATGTGTGTATATGGTGTGATATGTGTGTGGTGTGATGTGTGTGTGTATGATGTGTATGAGTGTATGTGTGGTATGATGTGTGTGTATGGTGTAATATGTGTGTGTGTGTGGTGTGATGTGTGTGTGAGATGTGTGTGTGTGATGTGTATGAGTGTGTGTGGTATGATGTGTGTGTATGGTGTGATATGTGTGTGTATGGTGTGGTGTGTGTGTGGTGTGATGTGTGTGTGAAAATAAAATCCATTATTTTGTATTGATTTTTAAAATTTTATCTTATATATTTATTTATTATATTTTAATAATAAACAAACAACCCTTGTGGTCTCAGAAACTGTATAACCCGTATGTTTTCATTATAGAATGAGGCTCAAAGAGTTCTTTCAACTATAAATGACAGGAAGGGGACAACAGAATTCCCTTTCTATGGCATGAGTGTGTATTTGTCAACGCAGCAGTAAGTGCTTTATTGTTCATGGAGTACTGTTCTAAGTACTTCCCTGGAAGAGGATTCAATCTGCACACACTCTGAGGAGGTTTGTGCCTCATTTCTCAAGGGGTAAACTGGAGAACAAGGGGGTTAAAAATCTATTTAAGGTCACAAAGCAGATTACTGGGCAGGATGCAGGCCATGCCTGCACAGCACTTCTTAAAGTGAGACACAGGCTGGACCAGATTCACAGTGAGCTAGCAGTGAGCCCTGACCCTGAAAACCAACAAAAGCACACTGACTGGCGTTCTCACAGGAGTCTCTCACATGATCCATGGGAGAACAGACAAACAGTTACAACCCCATGATGAAACTAATCTACATGACCAAATCGATCCTACAGTCTCACGGGGACATCGAGGAAACAGAAGTGATGCTGCAAACCCTGTGCAAGGCAGAACGAGAATTCACGTCTAAACCTGCTCTGAAATGACACCAAGCACTGAGCTTAAAAAATATCATTTGGGAGGATCAGGGGCTAAGAGCTGCTCTTCTAGGGGACCTGAATTTGATTTCCAGCAACTACTGACCGCTCACAACTGTCTGTAACTCCAGTCCCACGGGGATCCGGCACCCTCTTCAGGCCTCCACAGACAGCACAGCATGTGTTGTACAGACAGACATGGTGGGCGAACAACCCATACACATTCACTAATAATTTTTTAAAATTTAAATGAACCTGACGTCTGTGAGTGCTCAGCAGAAAGATTGGCATATTCATGAAGCCCTGCTTTGTGAGGGTCTGGCTAACCAACCTTCCTTTCAGCATGGGGCCACACGTGATCTAGGGTCATGCACTAGCCTGTAGATGGCGCTCTTCAGCACAAGCTCTAGATACAAAAAGAAAAATCCCTCTGGATAGGAAAATGTGAACCGGGCATTTTAGAATGTCATCTCTCGTGGGCGGGGGAGAAGTACCCGAAAACTATGAGATTACCCAACCTAGGTGAATCTTTCTAGTTGTAACTGTGAACCTGGTGTCTAAGTAAGTAAACACCAAGCAGAGAAGAAAAAGCCTAAGACCACACTTGAGAGCACCTGTGGCGCTCAGTGCCTGTCACTCAAGCAAAGCGGCAGATGGAAACCTTGGCCATCAGTAGCAATGCTTTACAGGCACTCCTCACACCGATATACATTGTGATTTAAAAAAAAAAAACCCAAACATGATTTTATCTTATTTTTGGTTTGACTTATTTTTTCTGACAAGGTCGCACCGGGTAGCCCAGGTTGGCCTTGAACTCCTCATCCTCTCTCACCTCTAGCCTCCCAAGTGCTCAGACTTGAGCAGTGTGCCAATAAGTCTGGTCTACATTATTACTGTCCTGTATTGTTTACATCTTCTTTTTAGACTAGGACTCATGTAGCTCAGGCTGGCCTCAAATGCTTTATGTAGCAGAGGATACCCTTGACTCCTGATCCTCCTGCCTCCACCTCCTGGTGCTGTGACAGCAAGTATGTGTCACGTGACTCCTAAATTCTGATTTTAAGTATTTCTGTGGCTAAAGCAAAATGTAGGTAGCAAGCATATCCTAGGTGGCTAGACCACAGGGCTTTATTCTTACCTGGTTGAACTTGCAATATTTAGGAGACAGTGTACACACCCACAACCCCCACTAACTCCTTTAACATTGCTTGACAGACTTTTTTTTTTTAAGTAGGAAGATGGTATTTTATGAAAAATCTGAGGTCCCTTTGTTCCCAGTTCTCATCCATCTAGACAATTCCAAATACTAGAGAGGTTTTTGCCAATGGCCTATCTCATTGCAACACTAGAGTAAGCCATCCGTAGGTTACAGCCTACCCATGTGAAACACTAAGCTAGCCGCAGAATTATTAAAAGAGCTATGAATTGAGATGGAAAGTTCAGCAATGCCAGTGGGTGTCAGGAGCTCCCAGTATTCAACATCCCCTCCAAAAGGAAAGGAGGAACAGAGAGCTGGGTAACAAGTAAGTGTGACAGAGGAAGGGGGTAGCCAAATAGAAAGAGGGAGAAGGAGTGAGGGGGGGGAGGGAGGGTTGATCATTAGGAGAACCCCTCAGCCCCCAGCATTTGGCATGCACAAAGCGCTGTGCCAGGCTTCCCTTTGGATGTCATAGAAAAGAACGCAAATGAGGGACAAAGTAAAAAATGTAGTTCTATTTTCTGGCTGTAGCCCTTTAAAAACAAAACCTTCAGGAGAATCACTCAAACGGAATGTCCCTTCCTTGCTTCGAGGCCCCTCTGTGACCATCAGGATACTTGGTCTTTACCATCTCAAAATCCTTAAGCCCTTTGTACAAACCACTCAGAAGGTTCCCAAACTGTCAAGTCAGAGCAGAAGCAGCCTGGCTCCTGCCAGAGAGATGTGTTTACCTTCACCAAAGACGTCATCCTCTTCATCCACCAGGAGCTCCTCCTCAGGCTCAGGGAACTGCATTGTGGGAGGACAGGGAGCTGGAGGCACTTACAACAGCAGCTACCCTAGTTCTGAGCAGACACACTGCCTGAGACACAATGATTTCCTTCCCCGTAAATTGCCCAAGCCCTGGGGAGGGCAGCTTCCGCATCTGCCCTGAAGAAAGCAGCTTCATTCATATGAAAAGGCTTCTGAAGCCTTTGGCAGAGTGAATTCCAGGTGAGGTCATTCTCACCACGGAGAAGAAAGACTTGTTAAGAAGGGGATGCAGATCCCGTAGGATCCGTACATAGATATCAACCGAGCTGAGCCAGATGAGTTCTATTTCAAAGCACCAACTTTCATATTTCTTAAAGAGGACGGTGGGCTCTTAGCTTTCCTGCCTATGAACCTCAAACAAAGGGTAGTGTTGAAAGAAAGAGGCTCAGATTTCTCATATCTTGCTTTTGCCTCAATGACGATTTATCTGAAAGTAAAGCAAGCCTTGTGTTCCCCCGAAGCCTGCGTTTGGAAGACACGAGCTTTTGTTTCCACTCAGCAATAGTTGCCTTTTTCTCTTTTGCAAACCTCTTGCATTTGAGGGGACTTTATGGTGATACTTAAACCAACCGTGGCACTCACCCAGGCTGTTACTAGTTCTAGCTAAGCCTACCTTTAGCGAGCAGAAAGTTGATTTGTGTGTGTCAAGAAATGTGTATTGCCTAACATTTACTCAGCCCTATACGTAGGACTCTTATCAGTAAAGGGGAAAAAGACAGAGACAATGTAGCTTTAAAGAAACCACAGCAGTCCCTCCCAAAGGAAGGCAGTAGAGCCCAGCTGTCATGTGACCCACCCGCGGTTTGCCACCCAGAGCTACCTAGCAGATTCTGTGTACTATTACAGCCTCCTCTGGGGCTTTCCTAGATTCAGAAGATGCAAATGGAGGCGACAGCTGAGGAGCTATTGCTGACCCAAAGTGTTTATTTTTGGAGCCTTGGTTACTGTGTGTGTTTGAAGACTCCTAGTGTTATCTTCAAGTTGAGAGTCTGTCCCTTCCTCCTGTAACTTCTTTGGGATTGTGGCCAGTTTTTCCCCAAAGGGGAATCCTGAAAGTGGGAGGAGGCAAGTCAAGGAGTTAACCCAGGGGTCAAGAATCATCAAGCATGGGCCACCAGTTCCTATAGCGCCCCCCACCCCACCCCACCCCCCCCGCAAAGTAAGGGACATTCTGAGAACTGCTGGGACTACCAGTTATCTCAACCAAGGCGGAAACTGCCCTTGCGAGAGAGCTTGGAAAAGCTCTGTGTGCTGGGGTTGTGCAATGACTGGGGATCATTTATGGTACATGGTGTCGTGACCCTGCAGTGGGTAGGACAGTGGCAGGAGAAACTGTCCTGTCCCAAAGCCAATAGTGTTGTTCACTTGACAAACAGCAAGAGGTAGGTGACAGGACTCTCCCTTCCCCCAGATCTCCTTTGCTTCTGGTCACCTGCCTCTCTACCCCAACTCCTATGTAAATGATATTTCCTGTGAGTTAACAACATAAATCGACTGAATTAAGATAAGTCCAAATGTAAGAAGTCTGATTGTGGATTAGAGTTTTATCTCATGCAGTTGAGACGAAAGAGAGGGTGGGTGTTGATTCTGATCACATAGTCCCCTCGGCCGTTGTCCTGTGTTCTTTGATTGTCATAGCCTCATGAGGTGTGTACCAGCAACCATCACGTGCACAAAGCAGTGAAGGCTGTTGGGTTGTGACTAGCTCTCTTGAGATGGCCAGCAGGCAAGCTCCAGACTCCCGAGCTCATCCCACCGCCGCTTGAGCTCACAGTGTTAGGGACTGGCTCCTGATGCTCTGAGTCACCGTGGCATTCCACTGGATCGGAAGAAATTCTTCTCCTTCCCACCCGAGAACCACTAAGTTAACAAGTTGCTATGGTCCTTCTTAACTGGATAGGATTTGGAGTTACTTAGGAGACACACTCTGGGCCTGGCTGTGAGGGCATTTCTAGAGAGGTTTAGCTGAGGAGAGGAACCCAATGCTAAAGTGGGAAGCACCATGCAGTGGGCTTGGGTCGGGGCTCAATAAAATGGAGAAAGTGAGTTGTACAGCAGTGCTCACCTCTCAGCTTCCTGACCGCAGACACAGTGTGTCCAGCTGTCTCGCGTTTCCATCACCATGTTTTCCAGCCGTGATGGACTAGGTTCTAAAAACCCTTCACCAAGATAACCCTTCTTTCCTTACCTTCCTTTTTGTCAGGTGTTTGGTCCCAATCACCTATGTCAACCAGTCAGCCTATCTAGGTCTATTTCCCTCCCTCTTAATCAGCAGAACTGTATCCTTCCTGAACTGGACATTGGAGTCCCCATGAGCCTTTATTTGAGAATGATCCCATGGGATGAGCTCATCATCAAATGGAGTAGAAGATCCTGAGCTCATTATCATAACAGAGAAGGGGGTCCTTAATCCAATATGAATATAAAATCTCTTGTAAAATGAGATTTTAAAAAAGACACACATAGGAAGGAGTGAACACCACATGAAGACAGAGGCAGAGGTCGACAAAACAGTACCAAAGACTGCTACTAAACCAGGGGAAGTTTGGGAGGAGGTATGAGCAGCCTTTCCCTCGAATCCCTTAGAAGCAACCATCCCTGCTGCTGGCGCCCTGACCACTGGCTTCCAGCCTCTAGATCTACGCAGTAGTAAGCATCACTGCTGTAACTCTCCTACTTTGTGGGATTCTGTTATGACAGGCCTATCAAATAAGTGTGCATATTTGTTTGGCTTGTTTTGAGGATTAAATAGGATAATTCAAACAAATGAGAACCACACTCATTGTAGTGGCTCGAATACAAAGGGCTCCATAGGCCCACAGGGAGTAGCATTATTGGGAGGTATGGCCTTGTTGGAGGAAGTGTGCCAATAGGGGCAGGCTTTGAAGTCTTAGAAGCTCAAGCTAGGCCTAGTGTGTTTCAGTCTCTTCCTGCTGTCTGCAAATCCATGTCCCTCTCCTGCACCATGGCTGCCTGCATGCTGCTGTGCTTCTCACCAGGACGATCATGGACTAAACCTCTGAAACTGTAAGCCAGCCTGAGTGAAATGTTTTCCTTTATAAGAGTTCCCATGGTCATAGTATCTCTTCACAGCAATAGAATCCTAACTCAGACAACAGTGTACAATAAGTTCCTGTTCTAATCATCCAACCTAAACTCCGCATGGGACATCTTAGAGCATTTCTCAAAATGCCCACAGAGATGGAGACTGCACCTTCACCAGGCTGTGGTAGTTTTCATAAGAAAGGCCCCATAAGCTCATATATTTGAATGCTGAGGGAGAGGCACCATGTGAAAGGATTAGGAAGTGTGGCCTTGTTGGAGAAAGTGCGCCACCCAGGGGGGTTTGAATTTGAGGTTTCAAAAGTCTATGCCAGGCCTAGTGTCTCTCTGTTGCTGCTGCCTGTGGAACCAGATGTAGATGTCTCACCTCCCTCTCCAGCACCACATTTGCCTGCCTTCTGCCATGCTTCCTCCATAACAATAGTGGACTGAGCCTCTGAAACTGTAACCAAGCCCCAAGTAAATGCTTGCCATAAGAGTCGCCCATGGCCATGGTGTCTTTTCACAGCAATAGAACACTTGATGAGACACATACCCTGTATAAAGTCTTAGTAATCACCAATACCAGACTCACTTGCTTCTCTTACTGTCAACGGCAGGATGTTATACCAGACGGAAACACTATGGGACGAATTATTTATTTTGGTTCACAGTTCAAGAAGACACAGTCCTTTACAGAGGAGGGCATTCACGATAGTGGGAGGGGCTTAGCTTTGTGGCAGCAGAGTGCGATGCGGCTGATGCCACTCTGTCAGCAGTGAGGAGGCAGAGTGAACAGCTGGTGCACATCTCACAGTGCTGTCTCACTGACCCATTCTTCCATGGAAGATCCATGTCCTAAAAGTCTCACAACCACGCAGAGCTAGCTGGGGACCAAGTATTCAAACATGTAGTTTACAGTTGAAGCCACTATCTCTCTTGCAGTCTCCTCTGCTCCTATTGAAATGTCTTAAAAATAGCTAGCAAGCTCAGGGAAGATGCTAGGAAGTCTCTCTTGAATGCAGACGTGTAGAAAACAAACACGGCCTTTGTTTCCATATTTTACAGACACCCGAGAGAAAAGCTGTGCAGGTTCGATGGTTCGGTAAGGAGGAAAGTTAGTAGAAGCCAGATGAATGCATTTGTATGAATGGATGTCACAGAACATCATATGAACTAAGAGAAATCTCATAAAACACAAACAGCATGATTGAATTTATATAAATATCCCCAAGTGGGCAAAATAGAAAAAGTATAGGTGCAAATGATAGGTAACATATACACAATGCCTGGTATGGTTCTAAATGCCTTGGTTTACTGAATTCTTACACCAAACTTATGTACAGGCATAATTATTATCTGTAATTTAGTTTATGGCTCAAAAAGTAAAATGGCTTGCCCAAATCATGAGTCTGGTAAGTGTTAGAGAGGTTTAGATTGGACCCAGGGCCCAGCATTCACATTTTTAAATGCCACACCTCAAGTATCTGGAAGAAATAGGGTGCATGGGGCCGTTTTCAGCTGCCCAACTGGAAACATTTCAAGTCTTTCCTTACATGACTTCCTCCACCCAGAAGCCTCCTCTTCTCTTGTCTGATCTTCCAACCTCCGAAACAGCTACTCATCCTTGGAGTGTAGTTCAAGAGCTATCACTTTCATGAACCCTAAATTAGTTACTTTTTTCATTGCTGTGACCAAATAGAGGAAAAGCAATGTGGGAGAGGAGAAGCTATTTGGGGCCATGGTTTTTCAGAGTATACTCTGTGTGTGTGTGTGTGTGTGTGTGTGTGTGTGTGTGTGTGTGTGTGAGTGTAAACCTAAAGGTGATGTTAGAAACCCTCATCAATTGATCTTCTACCTTTTCTTTTGAGGCAGGGTTCTCAGGCAAGCCCAGAATTCACTGACATCACTAGTCTCTTTAGCCGCCTTGCTGTGGGCAGACCATGTCTTTGCTTTTCTAGGCCAGAATTAGAGGCCCACCCACATTTATGTGGGTCTGGGGACTTGTATACTGGTCCTCATCTTGTGAGGCAAACATTTTAGCTGCTGAACCATATCCCAGTGCTAATCATTCTTATTTTACAATATGCTTTTTAAAAATCTACTTGACATTTTGCAATTATGTACTTTACGCAGTACACCGTGACACTTAAATACATGTGCCCAACGTGCAGTGATCAGCACAGGGCAGTTAGTCGCCGTCTATTGTCTCAGGCATTTGTCACTTCTTTGTGCAGAGAAAGCTGTGACTAAGAAGGAAGGGGATAAAGCTGAACCGAAAGCAGAGCCACACGCTTCCCAGGGAGGCAAATGACGGCGAGATCAGTTTAAGAAGAAAACAGCATAAGGCTGAATCAATGTGAGGATACACCTCGGTCACTTGGATCATAGGCTGATCGGTCACACACGGGCTAAGTCTAACTGGAGCCCACGTCACGGTCACAAGCACAGGGGTGGGCAATGTGTGCATACTCTAAAGCCTTGGTGCTCCCCTGTGTTGTATTAAGTCTGATGGGAAATGGGTAAGGTCTGCCTCTTGCCCTGAAAAACCTCTTCCTTCCTTCCTGAATTCATTCCTTCCTGAATTTATCCATCCATCCATTCATTCATGTATTTGGAAAGTAATAATGATACGGTTCTACCAGAGATTAGGTGCAGTGGGAACCACTGAGGGAAAAAAATCTCTGTGCTTGGTGTGTCTATGCATGACACAGGAATATTAACAAAAGATTATTAATTTCTGGTATGATAAATTAGGTTGCAATAATCTCAGTCTGTAATTTATTTATATTTTGTCTATGTGTGTGTGCACATGCATTTTGCCTGAATTATGTATAAATAGCATGTGTGTGTCTGGTAACTATGGAGATCAGAAGAGGACCTCAGATTCTCTGGAATGGAAGCATAGTGGTAAGCCCCCGGGTGGCTGCTGGGAGCCTCCCCCAGGCCCTCTACAGGAGCAGTGCTCCACACCGCCGAACCATCTCTCTAGCCTTCTCTCATGGGTTGTGTTTCTGTTTTTCAGATTCACAAACTTAAGAACAGGGGAAAGAAGCTGAACTAAGTAGATGTAAAGTATCCAGAAGTAGAAAGGAGAACAGAGCAGGCGAGAGGGATTGAAACTGTGGAGTAGCTGGAGTCCAAGGGGGAAAGTGAAAAGATTACAAAGCCGCAAATAGCCTTTTCTTTGGGCAACTTTGCCAGTAAAGATGCATGTAAAACGTATCTAATTGCAAAATGCTGTGACCAAAATATCATGTCTACCAACAGTATGGCTGTTCTAGTACTGCAAAGAGGGGATGCTGGCGCTGTGGGAGAGCAGCTCTCCCCAGGCCTTTGGGGATTCTTGCTCATTGCTCTAACTTGAGGGCATCTTAGCCTTCTATAATATTAGCTGATTAGAACTTCAATTATTGTGCAGAGTTTGGAATGCTGCAAGTCCAGTGTCAAATTATCTCGGGCCATCTTTAGTCCTCTTAATAGTCATTTATTGCCCTTCTCTGTAAGTGACCTAGAGACTTTGTGAGCACCAGGGGGATCCCTGGAATGTACATGCAAAGCACTGGCTTTCCTTAGGAATGCATTCACTGACCAGCTCACTGGCTTCCACCAACTAAAAAGCTAAGCGTTATCAGGTGCCATCTGAGGCCCGGAGCCCAGGCTTCCCCACTCTGCTGTAACTGCCTCTCTGATGTTCCTACCAGTGAGTTTGAAGCGTTTTTTGGTTTATGACTTTCTTTCATTCTTTTTGTTTGTTTGTTTTGTTTTTTTGTTTTTTTTGGAGACGGGGTTTCTTTATTATTCTGTTACTATAAAAACTTCATGCTATTGCTGTCACATTGTACATGAAGTTTTTGGGTAACCTCTGTTCTCAGGCCATGGTCACCCATATTTTTCTTCAGAATAAACTACCTTTTTCTTTGTCTGTTTATTTTTCCTTTCTCCCCTCCCCCTCCCTCCTCCCTCCCTCCTTCCCTCCCTCCCTCCCTCTCTCCTTTTTGTCAACAATCATTTTGTTTTGTTTTGTTTTTTTAGTAAGATAACAGAGTGATTGTTCATTGAACAAATCCATTTATCCCCTAGGAAGGAGAAGAACGCATAAAAGCCACTGAGGAAAGACTGACATTGGGTGAGGTTGGTGAGGTCAGAACTGTGGGCTCAGGGTTTGATTGTTTGGTGAGTGTTCAACTAGTGACTTTTGTTTGTTTGTTTTTAGGTAGGTTTCTCTATGTGGCCCTGCCTGTCCTGAAACTCACTCCATAGATCTGCCTCTGCCTGCCCAGTGCTGGGAGTAAAGGAGTGCACCACCACTGCCCAGCACAGCGAGTGACTTTTAAAGATGCAGTAATATGGCACTAGTTCTGAGACTTTGATGGGAACGTTTCAGTGTCCTCGCTTGGCTTGTGAATCTGACACCCCCCCCCCCCGAGTCCATAAAATGGAATACTTATCAGTGGCTGAGCCAAGGGTGAGCTCAGTCCTCTCACAAGCTATCCCACACTAAAACAATCTTCATCAATAGATTGTGCTATGTATGCAAACAGTATCAAGACCCAATCTTGGTCTGCGTGCTCTATCTCAACCAGAATACATTTCCAAAGCCTCTTCAGTAAAGGACCCTTCAACTCCTACTGATAATACAATTGACCTTTCAAGAAAAAGATAAAAAAACAAAGATAAAAATGGTAGAGGAAGTCCTGCATATTGAACAAAAAGGACACTGGACCATAACTCAAAAACATAAGAAAAAGGAGGAAATGACGGTGATGTAACTCCATTGTAAATCCTGAAGAAAGGTGAGTGTGTTATTGCTTTACTTCTGTTCTCCCCAACCTATCTAAAAGGCAACTCATTAAACAACAGTTACCACTGTGTGGATAGACCCTCGATATGTAAATATGTAAATTCTATGACAATAGGAGCATACGGAGAAGAAAGGGGGCTGTAAAGGCTCAGAATGTGTATTTGCTACTAAAATTAAGGCAGCACTAATCCAAACTCCATTGGTTTGTTGTTGTTGTTGTTTTTGCTAAGATATTGCAATGCTCAGAATAACCATTTTAAAAATAATCTTAGGTTTAGAAAAAGAAAATATTTAAATCGTACACTAGAAAATATTTAATATATAGAATTAGGTTTTGGTGGCGGAGTGTTTACCTGACATGAACAAGCCCCAGTATCTTATGTGCAAAAGATGATTACAGAAGATGCTGGTATTGGCCAGATGGCTCAGCACTTAGGAATGTTTGCTATTCTTCCAGAGGGCCTGGGTTTGCTTCCCAGCACCCACATCGTTTTTATAGTAGCTGTTCCAGGAATCTCACAAGAAGTTTAAAATCATATTTGGTCAATATATCTGCGATGTTGTTATAACTATCAGTGTAAAACTTTGTGGGGAAAAAGAGACTAGAAATGCAGCTTTGACAAGCAAAAGGAATTGTAATGTGCATTTTCAGGTCTCAGAGAGTGTGTATCTATTTTTTATACAGGTGATGTTTATATGTGATACTACCTTATAAATTATATCCTCTGTTACTATTAAAGTTTATGATAGGATGTTGTAGCTATGGGGGGCCAGTGAGACAGCTCCTCAGGTAAAGGCACTGGCCACCAAGCGTGAGCTGGATACCCTGGACCCACATGGCAGAAGGGGAGAACCATCCCTACAAGTTGTCCCCTGTCTTCCACACCTGCACCACATGTGTGCGCCACCTGCAACACACACAGTAAGTAAATGATACCTGCAATTAGGAGGAAAAGGTTTAGATATATAAAAACGTTTTCCAGAATTTTCTCTATATTTAAAAACTAGACAGTTAAAGATCTGACTGCAGACTGTTCACTGGGCAGGGGGACACCAGTGGGCTCTGCAGGCCAGAAAATGACATGGGGAGACCTGAAGACAGTGGGGGTCAAGAGTTGGGGTCTGCACATGTTGGCCTTAGTAACTTCATTTCTGCCCAGAGGTTGAGCATCTATAATTGAAAATCACAAATCTGAAATCTCCCCTAATCTCAGGCTTCCACTAACTGAGAAGGAAGAAAACAAGAATTCAGAATTAGGGACTTGAATGTAATAGTGCTTTGAAAATTCTAATTATTTTGTATTTATGTATGTGTGTGTGTGGTGTGTGTCTAGATGTGTGTGTGTGAGTTAGGTGTGTGTGGGGGGGTAGGTGTGTGTGTATGTGTGTGTTGGGGGGAGGGGCGCTGGGAAGGATGTGCGTGGAGGTCAGAGAACAACTTTCAGGAGTTGGTTCTTGCCTTCCACCATGTGGGTCCTGGGGCTTGAACTCAGGTCCTCATTGTTGGCAGCATGCACCTTCACCTTTTGGGCCATTTCACCAGCCCAAGGAAACTTCTTCCTTGTGTGACCTTTCTTCACTATTTGTATCTTGGTGACCTTTGGCATACTGAGGACAGAAAAATACCTTGAAGGGAAAAGTTTCCAAGATTTCAAGGAAGGGACCTGAGAGATGGTCCTGTAGTTAAGAGTTCACACTGCTCTTACAGGAAGACCCAGATTTGGTGGTTCCCAGCACACACACTGAGCAGCTCACCCTGTAACGCCAGCTCCAGGAGATCCAATACCCTCTTCTGGCTCCCCAAACACACATGTAGCTTGCACACACACACACACACACACACACACACACACACACACACACACGCGCGCGCGCAGGTATAAAAAGTAAAAAGTAAATTTAAAGAGATCCCCCACATTCAGATTCCATGGAGGCAAACAAGCAAGGAACAATATTCCTCTTTTGAAAGGGAAATACTCGCAGATTGCATCTGGTTTTTTCAAGGTTCTGTGGGAGGAGAAGCCCAGGAACATTCCTTAGTTTGAAAGGTCCACCTTTTCAGAAACCCCAGCATTAGGTACCTGTCATTGCTATAGGGCAGAGGTGGGTGCTGCAGAGAAGGCCCACCTCTCTCTGCCACACTTGCGTGGTCATGCCTGGGCTCCCTGGGGCCTCACCTTGGATGAGCCCAAACCTGCCTCATCAGGCACCTGCAAACAGCCGGGTAGGTTGGGTCACCGTGGAAGGGAGAAAATGGGCGTTACACACCAAGAAGCCCTTGTTCTCCCTTACTTTGCACACTGACAGACTAAAGAATGCAATGGTGAGGCCAGGGCTGTGGACTGGTCGATGGGGTACCTGCCTCGCATGGATGGACGGACGCGTAAACCAGGCCCTGTACTCAGACGGTGGACGCAGAAAGATCGAAAGTACAGGGTTATCCTCAGCTACATAGCAGCGTTCTAGGCCAACCTGGGATATAGGAGACCAACTTGAAAGGCAAAACAAAATAAAAAGAATGCAGCCATTAAAAGCCAAATGCCAAACTAAATGCTAAGAGAATGTGTCCCCGCATTATGGAAGTCTTGCCCTGAGGAAAAGAGGACCCTATGGCCCCTGACTCTAGCCTCTTAATACTGCCTGCCTTGCCTTAGCTTGGCAGCAAGTTTTCAGCTTCTAAGAACCAGAGCGGCAGAAGCTGGTAGTGTCAGCCCCAATGGCAGCAGGCTGCTGGGTGGACAGCTGCTCTGCTCTCCCGTTCTTCCTGTTCCAGTCAGCAACCTCAAGCTTCAGCAAAGAAAGGAGCTGCTTTATTTTCCTTTTAAAAGAAAAAGAAATTAAGACAAACAAGCAAACCACTAACCAAAGAAGGAGGAGAAAGAGGAAACACAAGGAAGAAGAGAGGAGGGAGAGGGAAGGAGGGAGGGAAGGAAAAGGAAGGACACATTGCCATCTGGATCGGAACTTCAGTGCCGGGCGTTGGAGAACAATTTCAGGGTGGCACCTTCTGAGTGGAGCTCCCTTCTCTGCTCTCTCTGTCCTCAGAAGATTAGACAGAGGAGAGAGAGAGAGAGAGAGAGAGAGAGAGAGAGAGAGAGAGAGAGAGAGAGAGAGAGAGAGAGAGAGAGAGAGTCTATTTTCAATCACTCTACCATTTAGAAGAAAATTCCCCTTCTAGATGTGAGCTCGGGTTGCCACAGAAAAACCTTGTTATGATGAGGCTCTGGGTCTGCTGCCCTGGCCCCCACCCTAGGCTTCCCCTGTGGCTGGGCTCTGATCTCTCATCAGCTGAGAGGAATCAACACAACTAGAGGTTGTTTCATCTCTGCACAGCTGGGCAGCTGTGCTTCTGCAAAACAAGGCCTCTCTTTCCTAGAGGCGTATCTGGTGTGGTGGTAGACTGAGAAGTGCCACCCATCCTCCTCGGTGAGGCCACAAATGGTTAGTGCACTGAACCAAGCTTCATAAACAAGGGTGTAAACCTGAGAACAGGTTGGGGCTGGGGCAGGAGAAAACAAGTAAGAAGGAAAAACTACTGCATTGTAAAGTGGGAGGGGGGCAGAGAGCCAGAGAAACCAAGACTGCAAAAACAAAACTCAAACTAACCCATCACAAGGGAGGAGGTTTCCAGTCATTGCTACTGTAGATTTTGGTGACACGGTCCCGTTCCTACGATGGCCCAGAATTCACTGTGTAGACTAGGATGACATGGAATCCTCCTGCCTCAGCTTTCCAAGTACAGGGATCACAAATGTGAGCCAACGTATCCATCTGGATTTACAACAGAGTTTAGAATTCTCCCATAACCCCAAGGTACCTAAGGGTTTTAAACCTGGCTATAAATCCAGATTTTTGCACTGAAAGGGGTGGAGGGTGTTGTCTCTGGAAGGTACAAGATATTCCTCGATGTCCCTGCTTGGGAGGCCCTCAGTGCTTTTGAGGAAACCTTAGAGTGAGGTTTGTTGGATTAGATTGGGCCAGCTTTCTGAGGACTAGATTCTGCCAAGAAATAAACATGGAAACTAGGAGAAGATGGAGCTGGCACACAGAAAGAGGAGGTGGTGTGCTTCTTTCAGCGGGGACTTGTCAGACACCAGCTGTTGCACTCTCTAACACCATAGAGATGGGTTGCCCATGATGATCAGGGTCCTCAAAGCATCCTGAGGTGAAAGAGAGGGGCCGGGGGAGGAGGGAAGAGCGCACACTTAGCAAGTGTTCCTGAGCTCTCATGCTCTTGGGGGAGCAAGCTCAGGAGGAGGCGCCCACAGCCTGGAAGAGTGTTTACTTGAGATAAGTTAGAACACAAGGGGCATTTTCTGTGGTTACCTAGAGAGTCTTATATAATACTGCAAAAAGAGGGGAAAGCTCAAGGATCATGGGTAATAAGGTGAAGGCAGCAGCTGGGCCAGATGCATTGCTTTTCTTTGTACTCACACTGCACAATAGAGATATGACCCAATGTCAACACCAAAGAGCCTGCTTCCGGCAGCACTCTGTGGCTTGAGAGTCATTATTTATAGACTAGTACAACTGCCCTGATGCTAGAAGCAGGGTGCTGCATGCCAATTGTTTTTGGAATGGCCTTGGAAGCTTGTCTCTCGCTGGGTGGCATCTGATAAAGACATTGCGCTAAAGTAACACACAGAGACTACATATATAATCTGTTAACAGTCTTGATAAGTTCTTGTTCCAACCACATGACTGTGAGGGCGAGTGTTGGCAAGGGATGCCTTAGAAGGGAAATTCTTTCTGCTTGCTTTTGGTTTGGTTTTAAATACAAGGTCCTAAATACAAGGTTTTAAATACAAGTTCTGGCTGGACTAGTATTGACTGTGTAGACCTGGCTAGTCTTGAGTTTACAGCAATCTTACTGCCTCCGCCTCCTAAGTTCTGAGAGTAGAGGTGTGCATCCCCATGCTAGCCCAAATTGTTTGTTTCCTGTTGTGCTCAGGACTGACCCAGGGCCTCATGCATGCCAGGCAAGCAGCTTTCTGCTGAGCTCTATCTCCAGATCCTGAAACCATCCCTCTACTTCTGTCCTTCTCTTAGGATAATGTGGGTCTTGCCTTTGATGGTGCATTCCTGGGTCCTGTGGTGCTCTGTGATGGTAATACTAAAGCCAATAAAGGGACATGCTTTCCTAAGGACTCAAGGACACGCGGTGCTGGCTTTTCCAGCTTCTTTTGAGGGAAGGAAGGAAGCTCACTTTACTGAGAGGACATTTAGGACAAGCAAACTGGGACAGGGCAGGAGGGCACATGTCATGTGACATAAGCCAGCATATTTCCAAGGGCTAGTGAGTGAAATGGTAGAGGCTTCCTACGGGCATGACTGAACCAGTCCATCTACATGAGAGGAAAAGAAACTCAGGTGCGAAGGGCAGTTGTTCTCCATCCGAGCAGGCGCAGCTCGGTGCACAGGACTTGCTGCTTGGGACTAGGTTCTCAAACTTCCTACTTCCTTTGAGGATGCCAGCAGTCTTGGCTCTAAGTCTCAGTATAGCCAAGACACTGGACCCCAAAACTCCAGGTCTCACCTCTCAGTTCTGAAGGCAGTCTACCCACTGCCTGTGAGACAACAGCTATTCAAGACGCTCACTGGAAGCCTGACGCCAGTCACTCTTCACAGACACATTGGACATTTTTTCCAGATGAATAAGCCATTGATTCCCGGACATTCTCTGGGGATCAGCATACACTTTAGGAGGGTCACATCAAGGTGGGATGACATCTGAGAGAGCAGTGGCCACCAAAGCATAGGCATCACGGTGGCTGGGAACATTCTTTACCTATCGTCAACTTTGTCCCACTGTCCAGCCTCATGTGGACGGACCGTCAGCACACAGGGTCTGACCAAGAGGGTCGCAGTAGAAAGATGCACATCTTCTAGTCAGCCATCCTCTGTGTCCACAGGAATTAAGTCCTGGACCCTCTTGGAAACCAAAACCCGTGTGTGCTCATGTGTCGTCTATATGTTAATTGCATGCAACCAACACTAACTTCTCTATAGCGTAAACTGTCTCTAAGCCACTTATAACACTGAATAATGAAAGTGCTACTTGAATAGCTGTATACTGTATTGTTTGAAGAGTAGTAGCAACAAAAATTGCACATGATCAGTGCAGATGCAATTTGCATTTCAGGTATAGTTTTTCTCTAGTTTGTGTGTGTATGTGTGTGTGTTAACGCATGTACCTGTGTGTATGTGTGTTAGCATGTGTGTGGGAGTACCACATGTATGATGTATGTGTGTGCTTGTGTGGAGAGCAGAGAGTGGTTTTAGGGATCATCCTTGTTGGCTCTTCCACCTCACTCATGGGGAAGAGTCTTTCAATCAAACCTAGCCTCTCAGGCAAACCCAGAGCTTATGGATATCTCTACTTTTGGTAGCCAAAATGTTCTGGGCCCCTCCTGTCTCTACTTTCTGAGACTGAAATTACAGGTATGCCACCATACCCACATGGCATGTACAGGGGTTTCTGGGGATCTGACTCTCATCCTCATGCCCAGAACGTGCTGGCGAGTGTTTAACCTTAGTGACATTTCTCCAGTCTCACAATTATTTAATTTATTTACTTATATATTTATTGAGTGTCTAAGAATCAGAGGATATAGGATACAGAGGACACAAGTTTGTGCCACCCCAGGTCCTGGTACAAGTGGGCTGAACAGACATTTTCTCCTGTTAATCAGTCATCCAATTCCTGAGCTTACATGGTTCTGGCTGCCAAATAAGGGACTAGGAACCTTCGAAGTTTATTGACAAAGCTTATTGACTCCCATGAAAGGACCTCTTTGAAAGCAGCTTACTAAAGAATTCTAAGCATTTGTAATGACAATACATGTTTCTCTGCCATTTGCTTTCCTGTCTTTGTTGTTGTTTTGGGACTCTGCCTCACTGTTCATCCTCTAGCTAGTCCTCCATTTTGGTATAACAAAAGAAGACTAAGCAAAGTGTGCTGGCACAGGCCTGTAATTCCAGTGTCTGAGAGGCAGAGGTAAGGGGCTCTTGAGTTTGAGATTGCTCTGTCTTATCTAGCTGCCTATAATGGTTCATGTCTATAATCCTAACACTCAGGAGACTGAGGCAGGAGGATCATCATGTGCTCAATGACAGCCTGGGCTATACAGTTAAGTTTGAGGTCAGTCTGGGATATATAACACAACCTTTTTAAGCAACACTACCACCACTGACTGTTTAACATACATATATGCATATATGTACATACATGTATATCAGTTATAGAGAGAGAAAGTTTATATATAAGTATATACAAATACTTAACTATATATTTAAACACACACACACACACAATGATGGGGATAAAAACTAGGGCTTTATGTCTGCTAGGTGAATATTCACCGCCAAGCCACATTCCTAACCATGAAAATGTGTAAAGCTTAGTAGACACATATATTACAACTGATCTAAGGAAATACTGTCCATAAACACTCCTACAAAATTTTGATAGGAACAATTATTTCCAGCTTTGGCTTCAGCAGTTTCTGGGTATAATTTCCACTGGTCTTCTGAGCACAGTAGCCACCTTGGAGGACATGATCTATTTCCCTTTTTTACAAGGCACTGGAAAGAGGGCGCATGGGAACGGAACTTGTGGTGAAGCAACCTTGCCACAAAAGGACCCCGCCCTGCCTACCTTCCTCTGGATCTAGTCATAAATATGTCGTGTATGGTAAATACAGATTCTGCAGTGGGCGTGGCCATACCGCTATCTCTAAAGGAATGAACTAGATTGTAAAACTTACACCCCTTTTGAAATGTGATGAAGCAACAGAGTTCAGAAATAGGAAGCACACGTTTGCTGGACCACATTGCCCTCCTTTGCACAACGTGCAGGAGCCAACTTGAGAAAGCTGCAGCAGAGGAAACAGCACAGTTGAGGCTGCATGCAGGCTGAGTGGTCAGCAAGGTGTGGGCAGGAGTGATGCCCCGCCTCGCCAGCCTCCTCTTGTTTTGTCATTCTCAGTCTCGAGTCAACCACGTGTTGTTCTTTTGGCCACTTGTGCACCATCCTTTCAGCATTCACTGTGCACCCTGCCGGAAGCTGATGCCAGTACAGGGCCTGAGTGACATGCTGATGGAGACTAAGTGCTAGTTCTGACAAGTGGCACTGAGTTGCAGTGTGCACTGCTGACCACAGCATGTGTACTCCCTCCATTAATTTTAAATCACATAGTCTTGCTGATCACACAGTTGGATAGGGATGTGCAGTAGCTCACTACGGTGCCTCCGCCATTGCACTTTACAACGGCAATATTAACACCAATGAAGGTGCAGGAATATCTATCCATCTCTGGCTTTTCTGGTTCCAGTGTAGTAAGTGGGGACTGATGGACATTATTTAGCATTGTTTTAAATTTTATGTATTTAATTCTACATTTACAGAATGTAATTTTCAATCATGATTGTTTTAAGAAAAGAACTCACAATATGTCTTTAATTTTTAGCACCTGGCCCTTATAAGTACGTCTGGGCAGGATCTCAGCATTCTAGTGGACAAAGTTAGTGCATGAGGTCTGCTCTTTGCAAATTTTAAGAGGACATATGATACAAGTGAACAGCAATCGTCCTAGAGTTGAAGCGGGTGTGCAGTGAGAGGAAGTGCTGGGCGTAGAATTAGTGGGTTGGTTAGGGTGTACCATCTTCCCATCCCCCATTCATACTTGAAAGTTCTAACCCCCCAGTTATGGCTATATCTGGAGTATGAACATAAAGTTAAATGAAGACATAAGGGTGGGGCCCCGATCTAATGAAATTAGTGGCCTTGTGAAAAGATAAGCCAGAGAGCGCTTTCTCAAGATGCAAACACCAGGAAGTCGAGCAGTTGAAAGACAGGGGAGCCCTCACCAGAATCCAATGTACGGGTTTCGGTTCATGCAGAGCCAAAATGAGGCACTATGTCATTTAAGAAACCAGCAGATGCTCAGTTGGAAGAAGATGAGTTCTGGCTGGTAATACAGCTTATGACAGGGGTTGCCCAGCATGTACAAGGCTATAGGCTCAGTACTCAGCACAAAACAAAACAAAACAACAAAATCCAATAAGCAACAACAACTTTTAAAAAACCCTATAGTTCTACCAGTATAGCTGGGAATAGTGACTCTTGCCTGTAACTATAGGGCTCAGGAGGACTGCTGTGAGTTTGAGGCCAGCATGAGCCTCAGGTCAGGTTCCAGGCTGTGAGACCCTTTCTCCATAACAACCAACAAAGAAGGTGAGCTGGGTCTGTCTCCCCTCCCCTCCTCCTTCTCCAAAGCCAAAGCGAACCCCACTGAGAAGTCCCTTCTCTGCACCTAGGAGCAAGGGATGCTCTTATTTCTACAGACACAAAGAAATGTGACACCCAGATGCCCCAGCTCACACCATAAATCAGACTGCTGTTACCCAGTCACCGCACTCTGTCCAACTGGCCATTCTTCGTCAGCCCAAAGCATAAGCACACACAGCCTTTTCTGCTTTAGGATAAAGGGCTTCATTTCTGAAAACCCTTGTGTCTATAAGGCTTATGCTTATAATAAATATGCTTGTGGGTTTTTCTCTTGTTATTCTGTCTTTTTCTACAGGAGTCTCAGCCATGAACTTAATCAAGATGGGAGAAGAAGAGGGAGTTTGCCTGTCTATCTGGAGCCTTGGCCTTAGACTAGAGCATCAAGCATCATGAAGAAACAAATCTCTGCTGTTTAAGTTGCCCTGGCAACGGTATATTGTTAGGCTAGCTTTAGCACACACAGAGGGCCAGAATCAAATGCCCTTGAGGAAAGACTGGCAAGTTGGACTCAAGTACCAGCTAACACACCGAGAATGTCTGCTTTGCACTCTGCTAGTGGCCCCTCCCTATTCAAGCATTTTTTTTTCTTATCTACATTTTGTGTGTTTATCTACTAGATTCTGGCATAATTGACCCTTGGCAGTGTTGGCAAAATAGAAGTCTCACATTAGAGCCTGGACTCTGAAACACAGAGGAGGCAAGGATCCAGAGACTGGAGTGTTCCATGCAACGCAGTGAGTGATGCAGACTTAGTTTATGGCAGTGGTTTCTTTTGGCAGTGAAATGAACAGAGTAAGTTGGAGTAGTCACATGCCTAGGTATTGGGCATTGATAGCAAGACCAAAACCCCAGAATGCCTTTGTGAAGCCTTGGAGTGGCTGTGGAGGCACGGAGGTTTTTCCCTAATTGGGAACTAAATGGTATTTGTCCAAATAGTAAAATCTTATTGGGTTGTGATCATTCCTATTCTGAATGGCAGGATGGGTAATGACATATCTACCGGACCAAGTAGCTAATATGTCAACAAAGGGTATCTCCTGGCAAATTCTTGGTGGACAGTTTACTTTGATATATTTGCCTGAGTTTTGATCACATTCTTAATAATCCCGCCCATTTTGCCGGCAAAATGTTAATCAATAAACAATAGCGGCTGAGTTAGTCATTTTTTGTCAGTATACCTGAAAGAATGAGCTTATAAAGAGGAAAGGGCTGCTTCGCATGCTGATGTAGTCATGCTGCGTTTGGGCCTGTGGATAATGAAGGATGTGTGGTGGGAGCAGAGTGGCGTAGCAAAGCTGCTTCCCAAGTAGCTGGGAAGCAAGAGAGGAAGAAGAATGGAAATGAGGGTCCCACAGTCTCTTCAGAGACATACTCTCCACAATCTAAAAGCCTACCGCTAGGCCTAAGGGTATACAGCTTATCTAGTGCATTAATTACTGTGACCAAACACCTGCCACAAAGCAACTTAAGGGAGGAAGGTTTTCCTTTGGCTCACAGTTTGAAGAGATACCATCTATCTTGGGAGAAAAGGCGTGGCTGAGGGAGCAGGAGGTGAAAGGTCATACTGTACCCACAATGTGACTGTAAGAACAGGAATGTGGATGGTCACATTGTAGCCAGCGTGACTGCAGGAACAGGAGGTGGATGGTCACATTGTAGCCACAGTTCCATCAGCAAGGTTCCCCCTCCTAAAGCATCTAAGACCTTCTGAAACAGATCCATCAGTTGAAGGCCAAGTGTTGGACACATGAACATGTGGGAACACTTCACACACAAGTCACAGTACCCTGGCCTTGATATCCAGCACCTCACACATGTGCATGAGTGCTCTCCCAACAGGCCCCACTTTTTAAAGGCTCCATCATCTCTCAGGTAACAGGACTAAGGATTCACAACATAGCCCTTTGGAGATAATAGGCTATGGTCAACTATAACATCTGCCTATGGTATTCTTCTATCTTATTGTTTCTTTTTCTGTTTGTTTTATTTGTTTGACTCAGAGTCTCATTACATAGTCCAGACTGGCTTTGAACTCATAATTCTCTTGCCTGTTACAAGTATGACCATGTGTGACTGACATTGACCAACTTTCTAAAAGTTAAGTAAGACTGAAAAAAAAAAAAGCTTACAAATCTAACCATATTTCTACAGCCAAAGAGCAATGCTTGATGGGAAGATGTGCTGTGTGTGGTGTTTCCGGTGTGACTCCTCATCACCCATGTCCTGATGGGACACCCTCCAGATGTGCTGTGTGTGTGGTGTCTCCGGTGTGATCCCTCATCACCCATGTCCTGATGGGATGCCCTCCAGATGTGCTGTGTGTGGTGTCTCCG
>OU015746.1:57868910-57879275 GCA_907169655.1 Acomys percivali | reverse complement strand
ATGTCCTGATGGGACGCCCTCCAGATGTGCTGTGTGTGGTGTCTCCGGTGTGACCCCTCATCACCCATGTCCTGATGGGGCGCCCTCCAGATGTGCTGTGTGTGGTGTTTCCTGTGTGACCTCTCATCCGCTGTAGATGAAAACTCCATATCCCCAGCCATGTGCTGCTGTGTGCTGGGGGCACAAGGCTCCAGTTCACACTATGAGCTTAGGTTTTCCATGTGGTAGGCCTTCACCCTTGCACAGTTAAAAGAAAAACCTCTCTCTAATTAGACCTTTTCGTTCCTCACACGGTTTCAAAGCCTAAGCCATTCCCTTTCTCGCCTTCTGTAGCAAAGATAAATATAGGACGTTAGTTGGGACTCACTTTATTCTTTTTACCTTTTAATCTGGAACAATCTTCTCTTCCCCTCTGTTTCAGGTGGAAAGCTATCTTTGATCTTGTTAAAAATCATACTCTTTTCATCCTAAAAAAATTCCTCTTTGTTATTGCTAAGAATTTAGGAAACATGAGGAAACAAGAAATAAAGTAAAAAATCACATGTAACCCAGACCCTAGATAGGGGTGGTGCGTACTGGAGGGTTTTCATTCTTCCATAAGGTTATATATACAGGCATAATATGTATTTGCAAAATCCAAATTATCCTGCTTATTATTAGTCTCTTAATAGTAGATCATGAATATTTTTGCATGACCAAAAATATTCTCCAGTGGTGAGATTTTTAAATAATTTAAACTTAAAAAAGAATCGCTCATTTTCTCTTTTACTTTAAAAACAGAGCGTGCTTATTGCAGAGTTATTAGAACCTGTGGTTAAAACAAACAAAAAAAAACCTTAAAAATCAATTTATACTCTTATCTCTGAGATATAATGAGCTCTCATATTTTAACATAAATCTATAAAAACATACTCAGGTAGCTTTTCCATATCATTTGTAATATATGAGCATTATATAATTTAGTCCTTATAACATATCTCCTTTTAAATGTTAGTTTTTATTTTTACTTATTTCTTTATTTTTTGAGACAGGCTTTCTTTGTGTAGCTCAGGCTAGCCTTACATTCTTCTCTTGCCTCAGCCTGCAGAGTACAGGGATTACAGACTGGGCCATCACACCCAGCATAAGGATCTGTATTTACCAGTAAGGAAATAAGGCCCAGAGATGCCACGTGCCCTGCCCCAAGCTCAGTACCCAGCCTGAGATGCCAAGAAGCAGCCTCCTCTTGACACTTTCCTGACCCACTGTCAGCTCCCAGTTCCCTGGGTGGGTGGAGGGGCATCTCCTCACGCTGAGGATTTTGACTTTTTTTTTTTTTTAAGAAAAAAAATTCCCTTCTCTACGTAGCTGCCTATCAACCTACTTTTTTTTTTTTTTTTTTTTTGAGTGGATTCTCACTTCAGTGTTTTTCCCCGAAAGGCTAATAAGAATGACCCAGATTTCATTTGTAAATAAGCTATTGCCATCTTTTTTATTTATCTATCTGTTTATTTAAGAATAATATATTTCTCACTGTGTCTCAGGCTCATGAAGTACCCCAGACTGGTTTTCTCATGATAATCTTCCTGCCTCAGAGTCTCCTATCCTGGGATTACAGACATGAGCCCCATGCCAGGAATATATATACATATATATATATATATATATATATATATATATATATATATATAAAACAGAGTAACCTGTAGTCGGTACTGGACCCTTGCTATGAAGACAAGACTGGTCTTGAACTATGATCCTCCTGCCTCCACCTCTAAAATGCTAAGACTACAGGCGTGCTCCACCAAGAACAGCCTTATATAACGAGTTGCTTATGTATCTGTCTTCTGCCACATACTTTGGAAACTGGTTTTGTTTGTTACTCACTACAGATCCTGGATTTCAGAACCCTGAGAGAGCTTTGACTTATCTGTACACTTGCCTAATTAATTGATGGACCCACATCTTGTCGAAGTGTAACCGTGATGAAAATGCAAATTATCCCTGAGGACTTAGAGTCTACACATGGACACAAAGTTCGAAGCACACATGGCTGCCATTCCTGCAACGTTCTGACAGTGTTCTTACTCAAATACCATCTCACCTGACCCTCACAGTAGCCCAGTGCCACAGGTTCTATATTTATCTCTGTTGTTCACATGTGCTATGAAGCATGACACACCACTTAGCTTTGCGGAGAGTTGGAGAAAATTACGAGGCAATTCCAATTTGATGCAAGAGATGCTATTTCTCATAGGGGAAGCCCAGGGTTCTGCAAGAACACTTGATGAGACCATGGTAACCAGGGAGGAGAAAGTTATTTCCCCATGACCCCTAAAAGATGGTCATTTGTCTTGCTCAGATGAATGTGGGGTGAATGAAAAAAAAATAATGATTAAGCTGGCACAGACAAGAGAGGACGGTGTGGGGATGGATGCCTGAGGGTGGGTGAAAAGATCTAAGCAATAAAAGCAGTCATCTGAAGGGCCAGAGACAAGAGAAGAGATGGGCATATGAGTATGCACCTGTGGTCTTGGGAATGTAGAGGCAGGAGGACCCAGAGTTCAAGGCCAACCTCAGCTGATGGAAAGTTAGAAGCCAGCATGGGTTGCATGAGACCCCTTTCTCCTAAAACCAAACCAAAGGCAACACAGCAGCAAGAAAAAATTAAATACAAATCTCAAACAAACAAAAATAAAAGCAAAGAGAATCCTGCACCATAGAAGTTGAGAAAGGACACCTTTGAGTCCAGGGTTGGGTAGGAGGGACTAGGCAAGGACAACGCTTGTTTTGGGATGGTTATCAGAAGTCCACCATGCCCAGCCTAACACTGTAAGGAAACTTACCTGCAACCTTACCACCTGGTGAAGGATGACTATCCCTGTGGCAGCAGTACAGACAAGGTAAATGCTGTGGTCTCCTGCCACAGGAATGATGCTGCCTTTCCCTGGAGCAGCTGGCATGGAGTCATGTGTGCTGAGTGCACTCAATCAGTAGTTGGTAAGTCTGACCTGGCTCTTGGCTTGGCAGACATTTCTTGTATTGACACCCATGGCTTTGATGGAAACATCTGTGGTCAGTAGCTAAGGCTTGGTGTGTGTACTGACTAATGTTAGGCCAACTTGACACAGGCTAGAATCATTTTGGAAGAGAGAACCATCTATGGGAAGATACCCCCCCTTAGATGTGCATGTGGAAAGCCTACGTTGCATTTTCTTAATTGATGATTGTCATAGGAGGGCCCAGATCACTGTGGGTGGTGTCACCCCTGGACTGGAAGTCACAGCTATTCAGAAAAAAGCAGGCTGAGCAATCCAAAGGGAGAAAGCTAGTAAGCAGCATTCCTCCATGGCCTCTGCATCAGCTCCTGCCTCCGGGTCTTCGCTCTGCTTGAGTTCCTGCCTTGACTTCCTTTGGTGATGGTCTGTGGTATGGAGGTATTAGCCAAAAACCAAACAAAAACAAACCAACCAAAACCCAAATGAACAAACAACACCCTCACCTGCAAGTTGCTTATGTTTATGGTGCTTCATCATAGCAATAGAAACCCTAACTAAGATAGAAACTGGTACCAGGAGTGGGGTATTGATGTGACAGACCTGACCCTATGTTTTGGCAAGGATTGTGGAAGGACTCTGCAACTTTGGGCTGGAAAAGCCATTCAGTGCTCAATTCTTAAAGAGCTTTTGTGGGAACTTAGAAAGTAATGCTGATAGCAGAGCAGATGATGGAGTTGTGCATGTACAGTTTCAGAGGGAAGCTTAAGAGTTCCTTAAAGACTCTACTGGTGCCGGGCGGTGGTGGTGCACACCTTTAATCCCTGCCTCTGGGCAGGAAGAACACTGTGAGTTTGAGGCCAGCCTGCTCTACAGAGTGAGTCCAGGACAGCCAAGTCTACACAGAGAAGCCCTGTCTAGAAAATTAAATAAAGAAAAAAATAAAACAACCAAAAACCAACCAAACAAACAAGACTCTATTGGCACCCGTTGCAAATTTGCGCTTAGGATACCTGGAGCTGAAGAATTGGCTGTGGTTAACAAGAAAGCAGAACCATTGAAGTAATATCTTTGCTTTGCTGGGACAATCAATACTGGTCACCTGGGCCTCAAGAATCAGCTCTGATTAAGAAAAGACCAGCAGCAGAGAAGTGAAATCTTCTAGGAAATCTTTCCTCAGGGTTTGCACACAGAAGCTGTAGTCTAGAGGTGGCCAAGGCTGCACCTGTGCTGACAGCCAAACGTGGTGACGTCTTAAGTCTCCCAAATGGAACTGATTTGGAAGGGCCAGGCTTGAAGGGGTCATGGAGAGAAGGCGAGGCTTGGCACCATGTGTCAGTGCAGCCCGCTTGCATGAGGAAAGCCCAGCATTTGAGAGGAGCCAGTGCCCTGGGATGGACTGCCAAGGATGGGAGCAGCTAGAGGGCGGGGCTATCCTGAGCCTGGGAGACAATGTTTTTATGTTGTGAATGGCAGGCAGAGAAGTACCACCATCCTAGCCATTTGGAGCCCAGAAGATCCTGAGTGAGTTCCAGACATGGTACAGTGAGTTATTTACACTGTTGGAGTTTGATTTTGCTTTGTTCAGACTGATGTTGTGGCCTGATTCTTCTTCCCTGAACAAAGTTTTAATTTATTTTTGATTTATAGGTACCCAGAGTTATGAGAGTTTAGATATTGTAAAAGAGACTTTGGGGGTTTTTTAAGGGGTTGAATTTTTAAAATGTTTGAAAATTTAAAGACCATGGGACTTTTAAAGTTTGAGATAGGTTTTATACTGTGATACTGATATTAATATGCTATGTTGTGGACAGTAAGAAAAGAAAGGTTATGGCTTAACAGTGATGTGTTTGTGTCAAGTTGTCAAGGGGTCAGTTGTGCTGGCTAGTTTTATGTCAACTTGATACAAGCTGGAGTCATTTTTGAAGAGGAAACTTTAATTGAGGTGATGCCTTCACTAGACTGGCCTGTGGGCAAGCCTATGGTACATATTCTTAACTGACGATTGATGTGGGGGAGCCCAGTTCACTGGGGGTGGTGTTACCCCTGGGCTCCTGCTCATGGATGCTATAAGAAAGCAGACTAAGGAAGCCATGAGAAACAAGCCAGTAAATAGCATTCTTCCCTAGCCTGTGCATCAGCTCCTGCCTCCAGGCTCCTGCAGTGACTTCCTGCCCTGACTTCCTTTGATATAGACTGTGATATGGCAGTGTAAGCAAACCAAACCCTTTCTTCTCCAAGTCGCTTGTGGCCATAGTCTATCTTTCACTGCAATAGAAGCCTGAACTAACATAATGTATATAAAGGGTGCAGAGAAGACAACACATCCTGACCAACGTCTGACCACAGCATTCCTGAATGGACTCTGGCCAGCTCAGGCATGGCAAACATGGCTCTGGCAGGCCTTGCCCTGTGCATTGCTAAACTCCATTAGGCTACTTTTCTAAAGCTAGCCACTAAGGTTCATTTTCTTATTTTGGCCATCTCCTCCTCCTGAAGCCGAGTGCCAAAGTCCAGCTATCAAAGTATTGAAGTCCAGAAATCAAAAGCCCCCTCTGACTCACCTAATTAACATGTGCAATTAAAATTAAACTCCTCATCCTAATACAGGATTTCCCCCTTTTACCTTTATAAACTGCCATTTGCCCAAGGACCACATCTGTCTCGCAGTCCTTTGCCTCCCCTGGGCCCCCAATACCCGTCACTCCCTTGTCCTCTATCACCTGTCTCTTATTCCCGCCCCTTTGTCTCTCTGAGGAAAATAAAACTCCTTTGTGCTGAGAGCTTGGTCTTCGTTTGTCCTGATCCAATACCGGTCCCTTCAGTTCTCTAACTATACTTCACCAGTTGCTGATCTGTCATTAAGGTGGATATACAAAGTTTACAAACAGGTTCAATGTTTGCAATACATTACCATTTAAGCTATATCACACGGGACACACACACACACGGAGGGGGGGTAGAGAGAGAGGGACACACATTTAAATTCATCACATATGCATAGTTTTGTATGACCGTGACCCTAATCTAATTTTAGGACACTGTTAGCTCCCCCAAATAAACTCTGTGCATTCACATTCATCTCTCCACCTTCTTTTCCCGGGTTACCTCAGCCTCAGATCACTGTAAAACCATTTTGTCTTTTCATTTGTCTGTTTGGGGGACTTTTCATAAATAACATCCTCTCCTGTGTAGTATTTTGCGACTTGCTTCTTTCACTGGCTCGTTTCCAAGGCCCAGCCGGATGACACCATCTACCAGGCCTCATTCATTTTAATAGCTGAATGATCTCTACTGTGTCATTGTACCACACTGCTTATGCGTTGGTCAGTTGATGGACCTTTGAGATGTTTCTTCCTTTGTCTTTATAAATCATGCTTTCGTGAACATTCATGTAGAATTTTTATGGGTTTATGTTTTGAAAAGGGTTCCTACCATCAGTGTTCATCAGTGATTTCTTCTTAACAGTTGGCAGCCTCCCAAGCGGGTGTGAAGTGCTCGCTCACTGTGGTTTTGACTTACATTTTCCTAGTGACCAATGATGCTGAATTGGATCCCCTGTGTCTACTTGATGTCTGGGCATTTTGCTGCCTTTCTTCTTTAATCATCGATTGTGGCAAAATACGTTTCTATAGATTTGTTCAGTCTTCACTCTCTGTATCAGGAACCTTTAGAAAATGTAGTCTTTCAGGTGGGGCTTTCTTCATGTCCATGCTATTTGGAAGGCTTAGCCCCATTGCTGGGTGGGTAAGCACTGCCTTCTACCTTTCTCTCAAACAGTCTTGCACTGTTCACCACATTTCATGTAACCACGCATGAGATGACGGACCACAGACATGCTGTCCATTTTTAGCAATCGTGAATAATGCCGCTATGTACCCTTGCATAACAAATTTCTGTGCCGACATCTCAAAGGAACAAGGTAACAGGAAGCAAGATGACATTTTCATCTCTTTGGGCACACATCCAGAAATGAAATAGCCACGGCCCAGAGGGTTTTGCTGCACTGTCCTCCAGTCCCGCCAGCGGGGTGCCAACAGCCCCCATCTGTAGCTCCCTCTATCCTGGTATCTGTCTGTTGGATGTGGCTGTCCTGGTGGCTATGAAGATGTCTGTCTGTTGGATGTGGCTGTGAAGTACATCTGTGGTTTTCATTTCCACTTCCCCACATGACTCAGAACATCTTTTCATGTGCTAACTGGCTAGTTAACAGTCTCCTTCTGGAGCAGTGGTCAGTATCGATCAAATGAATGAATGTTGATGTAGTATGCCTTCTTTGTCCTCACTCCTCTCCTCCCTTCCTCTTTTTCTTTCCTCTCCATCACTTTTTTCCCTCTTTCATGTCATAAGAAAGATTAAAGAGCTGAGCTTAGCCTTTGCCTCTGAGTAAGCCAACTTACAGTATGGATCAAGGTGGAGGATTTACACGGACAAAGTTTTCCAGAAAGAAATTCCCCCATAGTTTTTTTTTTTTCCAAGCTTGGAAGAGCTTCTAAAAATGATGAAGGTCTACCCTCTCATGCAGGTCTTTCTGCAGCAGTTAAGCCAGTGCCAGGCCTGTAAATCCAGTTACTCAAAAGACTGAGGCAGGAGGGTGCCAAGTTGCAGACCTGTCTGGGCTGTATAGTGAGCTCAAAGGCTTCCTGGACAATTTAGTGTGACCTTCTCTAAAAAAAAAAATGAAGATTAAAACAAAAAAAAAACAACAACAACAAAAAAAAAAAGAGGCAGAGATACAGCTCAGTGGTAGCCCATTTGCCTAGCACTTGTGCACCTCTGGGTTGAAATAATGCTCAGTGTTGTGAAAAGAATAAAACCACAACACTATAGGCATTCCCTGGGAGGGGCTTGACCTTCTGAGGCAGTGTGCTGTGCTTTCAGAACATGGAGAGTTCTTTGCTACAGTGAGCTAAAATCCCCCTCTGAGGAGTACCCCACAAGGAATCCTCACACACCTTTGAGATGTTATAATGCACCTCTATCCTATTACCTACCACTCTTCAAAGATTAGTAGCACAGTGCATCGAACCATTCCTCAGACAGGACAGTTCCTACCTCGGGCCGCCAGCACCAGCCTTCTCCCAGGAGTCCAATGCTCCCTCTTTTTTCTCTCAGAGGTGACTCTTGAGGCAGAAGCAGCTAAGATGGACAGGTTGTGAGAGCCTCAGGCTGCCTAGGTTCTGCTCATGGTCACTGCAGACAAACTATGTCTACCATCCATCCCCAGGAACTCTGAATGAGCCCAGTCTTTGTCTCTGCATATCTCTGTGGGATCCACACGTAGAATTTATCTCACGCTTCCAAATGCCACCTTTCTGAACCGGGTTCCACAAGTGAGATAATTATTGTTCATAATCAATAATAAGATGTCCAAAGCTGTGGTTCATTAGTATTCCACTTTGAACTTCGCAAACACTCTAAGACGTAGGGACAATTACTTCCCTTACTTTATAGTAAGGACAATTGAAGAACCAAGATCTGGCAAGGTTCATTAAGTTGCTCAGAGCCACACCCAGCTCCAGAATCACAGGCGCACACCCCTTAGCAGGCTGCTTACGCCTTTAAAGTTAACAAAGCTGGGTGTGCACAGCCCACGGGTCACTGGCTTTGGCTGCCAGTTGGTTGCTATGCTGAGTGTAGCCTCTGCGGTTTCCTGCAGTGTGGACATTTTCCAGTTAGAGTGTGCTGAAGCCTCTGTGGCTGCCTCGGGAGATGGAGGGTACCCTCCTCATTGTCTTTCTGCAGTCTCTTTGTCTGTGTTCTACCCTGGGCTGCTTTAATACTGTACGTGAAGAAAAATACCGAGGCCCCAAGTAACACTCATCCTAAACTACACATCAGTCTCAGAGCCTGTCTGTGGGTGAGCTCCTCATAGACAGGCGTTCAGTTAGTACCTTCCTGACAGTGCAGTTAGGTCCTGTCTCCAGTATGAATCGCCCCCTTGTCTGTGGGGAGAGCTAAAAAGTGCCTGTCAACAACTGGCTGCATCCAGTGACTGTCAGTCTCATCTTTCAGATATAGTCAAAGATGGCTGCTGCCTTGACATCCATGAAATCCAGCCATTTCTATGGCTGGTGTCCACTGAGGAGGACAGTCTGTGCTGAAGCTATTGCTAATTATGAGAATCCCTGCTGAAGGTCTTGTCCTCCTCATGCACGGCTTTCTAAGTCATCCCTGCCGCAGGCCACTGTGGTGTTTGGTTTATTCACCACAACCATAACAACATCTCCATCGCTAGCTTGACTGAGCTGAGGTGCTCTTGGTGGTGGTCAACACAGGTCAGCTCATGAGGGAAACCGGTCCTGTCATTTCACTATTTCCAGCTGAGGAAATGGGCTTAGGGAAGCTTAGTGACTTTTCCAAAGGTCACTCAGGCCACCGGGCTGAAGAGTATAGAGTCCTAACTGGAATCAGTCTCTGTCCTTTCTCTCTCTCTCCCTTTCTCCTCTCCAGTCCTTTCTCAATCAGTCTCCTTTCTTCTCCTCTCTTCTCTCCTCTCTGTCTCTCTACTCTCTTTTCACTTCTCTTTCTTCCCCTCCCTCCTCTTGGCCTCTCTCTTCCTTTTTTTATTTTTTTTGCTGCCCCCTCCCTGGCCCCTTTATTGAGAATCAATGTGAAGTCCACCCCTCCTCTCAATCTCTGTGCTTTAACTGTACACCCATGGGCATTTATCATTCTCTCTTCCGGTCTCACGACACTTGAATGGTACTTGTGGAGGCCTGTAGTTTATTAGTTGACTGACCTGGTATTTCCCCGGGTTCCTCAGCTTTAAGTCAGGTGTTTTCTTGTGAATAACCCAGGAGGATCCACATCACAGGGCCCAGAGTAGTGGACAGTGGAGGAGCCTGTATGTGAAAACTGGCAAAGGTATGGGCCCTCCCAAGATTACAGAACCCGTCCTCGCTTTCTAAACCCATCCCCGCCAGCTTTGTACCAACCTGCAAGAGGAATTCAGGTCCTCTGTTTCTCCTCAAGAATCCTGGCTATTCCCTACCCCTCCTTTAAAGCTATGCTGACTTTCCTAAAGTGCCAGGAGAATGCAATTCACAGGCCCAGTGAAACATCTACTTCTGTGGTGGCAGCTGCTCCCACTGACAAGAGGTCTGTGTACTGGCCCTTCCGTTGCTTTCTCCTGCCTCTCCACAGTGCTCAGTCCTTTCTTGCCATCCTCAGGCTTCCCCTCGGGAGCATCAGAATCCTCTTGCCTCTCCTGTGGAAAACAGTTGAACCATGTTCTCCCCTCTGATCATGCCCAAATCAATTTGTTTGATTTATAACCAACATTTATTAAACACCCATAATGTGCAGCAGGGCTCTTGACACTAGGAGAGCAGTACCCGGATACACACACACACACACACACACACACACACACACACACACACACACA
>OU015746.1:57824762-57866967 GCA_907169655.1 Acomys percivali | reverse complement strand
TGCATTCCAGGCCTGTGTGAGGCAGTTGCATTCCAGGCCTGTGTGAGGCAGTTGCATTCCAGGCCTGTGTGAGGCAGCTGCATTCCATGGCTGTGTGAGGTATTTGTGTCCCATGGCTGTGTGAGGTAGTTGTGTCCCATGGCTGTGTGAGGTATTTGTGTCCCATGGCTGTGTGAGGTATTTGTGTCCCATGGCTGTGTGAGGTAGTTGTGTCCCATGGCTGTGTGAGGCAGCTGCATTCCAGGCCTGTGTGAGGCAGCTGTCTTCTAGTTTTAGTTGCTGCTGACTTTATACATTTCAAGAGCTCTCATCTCCTTCAGTTGTGATCATCTGAGATTCTGCAGATTTCTAGAGTTTGAAATCCTCGCAAGACACAGGAAAATGGGTGTTTTGAATGGGCGTTTCTTACTGACCCCAGAGTTCACCAGTGGACTGGCCAATGAGCACTAGAGAAGTAGTTTTGAAAGTTACTAATTGGAACTGAGACAGTGGGATGAGAGGTTTCTGTGGTACCTGTCAGAGGAGGGGTTCCTATTAAGCCCAGTCCCCACACTTGGGAAGTAGAGGCAGGAGGATCAGCAATTCAGTCATCCTCAGCAACGTATTGAGTTTGAGACTGGCCTGAGCTATAGGAGACTCTTGTTTGTCCTGGATAGTTTTATGTCAATTGACCCAAGCTAAAGTCATTTGAGGGGAGGTACTCTCAATTGAAAAGACACCTTTGTAAGATATGCCTATAGGCAGGCAATCCTGTAGGGTATTTTCTTTCTTTCTTTCTTTCTTTCTTTCTTTCTTTCTTTCTTTCTTTCTTTATTTATTTCTTTATTTATTTATTTATTTATTTTTGTTTTTGTTTTTCAAGACAAGGTTTTTTTGCTTTAGCTCTGGCTGCCCTGGAACTCATTCTGTAGACCAGGCTGGCCTTGAACTCACAGAGCTCCACTTGCCCCTACCCCACTGGGTATTTTTCTTAATTAGTGATTTATTGGGAGGACCCAGTCCATTTTAGGCAGCACAATCCCTGAGCTAGTGGTCCTGGGTTCTACAAGAAAGCAGACTGAGCAAACTATGAGGAGCAAGGCAGTAAGCAGCACTCCCCCATGGCCTCTGCATCAGCTCCTGCCTCCAGGTTCCAGCCATGTTTGAGTTCCTGCCCTGACTGCTCTCAATGGACTGTGATTTGGCATATGTAAGCCAAATAAACCCTTTCCTCCACAAGTTGCTTCTTGTAACGGTGTTTCATCACAGCAGTAGTAAACCTAACTAAAACGCTGCTTTAAAGCCGGAAAGAGCAACAGAAAGCAAGGGAATTTGGAATTTGGGGCCACAGATGAAGGACACATGTGCCACCTAGCACACGAATCCTTGGAAGAATTAATACACATGGACAGAATTGTTGTCTATGTCCTTTGGAGACTTGCTTCTTGCTCCTAATGGTGACAGTTCCAGAAACACACAGTTCCATTTTAGCAGGTTCACATCAGTGTATAAAGCTACACCTGCGCCCATGCAGATTTCATACAGGGATGCAGAGAATTCTGTTTTTAATCCGAGCCCACGTGGCTGTTCTCTGGGGATTTGGACTGCCACAGTTTTCATGAAGGGGTGGGCATCATCTTTCTTTCTAATTGCTATATGAGGCATATTGGCTACACATGGTAGCCTGTGGGAGGGGTCTGAGAACTGAGGAGAATCTGCACACTGTGTGCTGTGGTCACCATGGCAACCAAAGGAGGCTGCCAGGCAGGAGTAGAGAAGCCTGCCCAATGGGTTTGGGAGTTCCAGCTCTCCCTTGTCTGCCTCCACCAGAGCAAGACTGAAGGAGGTCCTTCCTCTTCTATAGTTCAGAATCCAAGTGACAACCTCCAGCCAAGTGCAGCTTCAGGCTCCCTAACCCTCATATGCCAGTCTCTACGACATAAGGTTTTTTCACAGCATTCACACGGCCAGGAAGTTTAACATCACCTTTAACATCTGTCTGCTCATAATCTCCTGTCTTGACTATAAGATGCTGCAGCAGGCCCTCAGCGGTTGCTTTTGCTCGCTTGGGCCCACAGGGAAACTAAAAGCCTGCCACCTCCGCTGTCATTCTGTGCCCATGCCCTTGGCCTTGCTTGACCCCAGGCAAGCATAAGAACCACTAAGGCATGCCTATCTGCCTAAACATAGCTCGGTACCCCTCCAAGAATGAAGATACTGAGATGAAATCACTGCCCTAAACTTGAAGTCACCTTGACTTCAAGCCAGAGCAAAGTCAGGACAGGACACTGTCCCTAGCCCACCCCCTGGCCCAAGTAAGGATGACTATCCACGATGGTGAGATACCATCCTGAGAACCATCTTATCCCCCTTCAAGCAATAAGAACGTCTTTGGATCACCTTTCAGAACTAGACCTGAGACAGTGATGAGACCTTGAGAAGAGCTGGTTGATTAACCAGGCCTCTACTTGCTCGCTCGCTCTCCACCCCTCAGTTCTTTGTTTAAAACTAAAGCTCGTGCCTGGACCCAAAGAAGAACTTGAGTTCCTGGCCTCTTCTGTTCTTCCCAGTGTTGACCACATGGAACCCAGCGCTCCCTCATTCTCAGCGATGCGTACTTCCCACCGTTTCCTTGGCTTTTTCACTGGCTGTTGGGATGGGTGGACATGCCTCACCTGTTGGGAGAGCTGAAGCCAAGGCTCCTACTCCAGAGCTGCAGTGACGGTACCAGGTAGAGCATGCTAGAGCGTGCTACTGCCCCCCCTCTTCTTGCAGTATCGTGGTGGAACTGAGGGCTAACACACACAAGGCAAGTATGTCCCCTTGGGCTGGGCCCTCAGCTCCTCAACTGCTCAGAACCTATCATAGCAAACAATTGGAAATTTTCTTTTCTCCCACTACTCCCAGGTCATACATACTGTCATTAACCAAAGAAAACTCCCTTAGGTCCATGACCCTGGATGCCAGGCTAGCCTATGAGATTATGCGTTTGAAGGGAGCTGGCCTCTCAAGCCGGCCCCTCCCTTTTCATGCCCGCTTCCCCTGCCCTTCTTGCAGACTGTGCCATCTCTTTCTAATTAGCCTCTGGTACCTCCAAAACTCTCTCCTCTCCAAACCATAATTTATGTCACGGGAAGAGTCATCCTAAAATAGCTTGTTACTTATGTCTTCTGGAAGGCCTTCCCTGGCCACACACAACCTATAATTTTAAGCACAAGCAACAAAGCAGTGAACTAAAAACTCCACTTGCAAGATGTTCTTGCTGTCCTTCTGCTGGTGATGTTCAAGGTCATCCCGACCAAAGATCAGCTCTTCTACTGCCACGCCTTCAAGGGTAGCTAGCCCAGTCACAAAAACATAACTTGTGTCTGGAGACTGAGGGGCGGGGCTTAGCCTGGTGTCTGGCGACTGAGGGGCGGGGCTTAGCCTGGTGTCTGGAGTCTGAGGGGCGGGGCTTAGCCTTGTGGCTAGAGACAGAGGGGCGGGGCTTAGCCTCTTTAGACTTCCCATTTTATGAGCTCAAAGAGATTATTTTAGTGGTGGCTCACTTGAGTGCTCTGTGGGAAAGCGAATCTATGAAATACTTAGACAACACCTGTGCTGTTCTTTCTCCTCACCTTGAGGACACGTTGCAGATAAGAAAACTGCGACCTGGAAAGGTCACACGAGTCCCCAGACCTTGGCTATGAGAACCGTCTAAGGTGGAGTTCCAGTCTGCATGTTTGGCTTTATGTGAACTCTCTATTTTGCCCAGGGTGTGGTGGTACTCCTACCTTTTCCTCCTTAGCACCGTGGCATGGCCCACTACCATCATGCCCTCTTTGCTAATTTCTGGACTCTCTCTAACCTGTGTGTGAGAGTGTAAGCGTGTGTTCACACGTAACAGAGGAGCCTCTGAAGTGTCAGTCTTTACACCCTGCCTTGGATGAGATTGAGTCTCGCTGTCTCTGTCTGTCTGTTTCCCTCTCTCCCTCCCTCCCCACTTCTCCCCACCCATCCTACCCTCTCCTACCCCTGGCTTCTCTCTCAGAGATCCACCTGCCTCTGTCTGGTACCATGCCTGACTGAGGCAGAGTCTCCTGATGCTTACAGTTGTGTGGCCCAGGCTGGCCGGCCTGTGAGCGCGCAGGGATTCTTTTGTCTCCCACGTCTTATAGGAATGCTGGGATTATAGAGCTCGCTACTGTAAAAACATGTGCACTGAGAATTTAAACTCAGGTCCTCGGACTTGCATAGCCAGAAATGCTGTCTTCGCTGAGCCATCTTCCCAGGCCCTCCCTTGCCTTTTACCCACTGGGACTCCATAAATGCTCAGATTGCTTGCTAAAATATATTATACTAGTTGGAAGCTTTCTTCCCACACACTGTCCTCCCGAATGGAATAGTTCCTCTTCCTTCCAACAAGTGTGCCTCCAAACTTCTTATCAGTTCAAACTGTTCCAAATTACTCTTCTGTTTGTTTCTGGTTGTTTTGTTTTGCTTTGTTTTGTTTTTGTTTTTTATGACACTTTAACTGCCTATGAAACTCACTGGCCCTGGCCATATCCTGTCTTGCACTGTAACTTGTCTTTTTTATGTGCTCTGTTTTGCCAGCAAAGCTGTACATCTACTGTGGGCAGACGGTGCTTGTGTTAACGGTTCTCATGCTCACAGCAGGAGCGCCGAGGGCGCTTTGCCCAGAGCAGATTTGCCTCAAATGTCTGATGACTGACAAACAGGAATAGAAGCAGCTAGAAACGAACGCAGCACCTCTTGGTCCTATACTTTCATCACTCCAGGGAGCCCCTTGGGAGTTGGAGGTAACATAAGCTGTGGGCTGACTGTTCATGTTCCTGTTGTAACTTAGTCCCCAGTGTAACATTGTCAAAAAGCAGAGGCCTTGCTGAGGTCACCCAGCCACAAAAGCTCCTGCACAGTGAGTGAGTTCATGACTTATAAAAGAGCTCATAAGGACGGAGGGAGCTAGCTACCACAACCCCAGGGACAACAGCATTGAAGGTGTCATTTTGGAAGCAGAGACCAGGCCTTTACCAGACATCCAACCTGCCAATACCTTGTTATTTGGCTTTTAAATAAGTAATTATATATTACCCAGTCTTGTTGTTGCAGCACACACATATTCAGACAACACACATCCCTAGACTTTTCTTTGTGTCCACTCAATATTTGGTTTCTGTGGTGTAGAGAGTTTATCTAAAACTGAGCGAGCTCCTGCAAGGTCAAGGAAGCCTGGAGCCACGCCCCTTTTTCCTTCCCACACATGGAACTGAGTTGTAAACCCAGGAACACACAGACACATTTCCAACAGAGGTAAAGCTCAGGTTGGGAGGTGGCCTATGTCAGTCAATCCTGTGATACGCTAACCTGAACCACCAGAGTTAGTCAGATTCATCCATGTAAAAGCAGCTTCAATGGGGACAGGCCTTCCCCTTGAGGCACTGCCCTAGATAACTTACTAGGTGTAGGATGGGAGGACAGAAGACAGTGGACTTCAAAGAGCAGAGCAAGAGTTGGCAGGAGCATGCTCGTAGCTAGGCCACTCTTCAGTCACAGAGGAGGATGGGTTAGGGAGTGACAGAGTAAGGGACTTTTACAAATGTGGGCGCTTAATATGAAGGGAAAAGATGTTCTGCATAACAGTCTCCAGCTGTGTGTCACCCACTGGCTAAACCAACATATCCACAGTCAGCTAAGCTCAAGGTCACCCTCCCAGAGAGAAACGTAAGCAGGCTAGTGAAACATCCTACCCTACTCCACAGGGCTGCTGCCCCGCCAGCAATGTCTAAAGATACCTCTTTTAATTTTTTGGATTTATTTGATCATACTATATGTATGAATGCTTTGCCTGCATGTATGTTTGTGGCGCCATGAGCATGCCCTGATGCCTTCGGAGAGCAGATGAGGGTGTCAGGTCCCTTGGAGCTGGAGTTCAGAGAGTTGTGAGCTACCATATGGGTGCTGGGAATAAAGACCAGTTATCCTGCAACAAGTGTTCTTAACTACTGAGCCGACCCTCCAGTCCATGTATGGACACTTCTACAGTCTGTCACGGGCAACATGGACTTTGTTTTGAGACTAACCCAGCTGGACCCAGAGAGGAAACATTTGCAAATAGATCACTGCAGGTTAAAATGAAGTCTTGTTGGAAGAGATTGTCTTCCTACGCAAATATGGCTGATGTCGGCACAAGGCATCATCAAGACAAAGGGAAAGAGTGTCACTGGAACATAAACACAGACAAACTACACACACGTCTATAAGGCTGGGGATGTCAAGGCTTGGTGAGCACTGATAGAAGGCACCAGGGAGGAATGGACCAGGTACATCTGGTTAGCTCTCAGAATAAGTCATCTCTGCCAACCTAGAGACTTCAAACTCTGTGTCTCCTGAATGGCATCACACCAAGTGTGACAACAGGAAAGAGTTACACAGTATGGCTCATACAGATGTTAAAATGTGACGCAGCCATTTGATGGATGCATTTGAACACTTAAACATTGTTAATAAATATCACTAGAAAACAGAATCTTAAGAAATTCGTATCAATACTGTGTGATACCAGCTCTATGGAGACAAAGCAATAGACACACTAAGATCAACCTAAGACTGTGGCACAATTACCCCCTCAATTAGTCTCATCTGCTTTCTTGTCATATGCATTTCATCATCTCCTCTTGTCTCTATGTCTTAAAGCCTTTTCTCCTTCCTCATAGACCTCTTTGTATTTCACATCCTCTGTGTGCACTCTCTTTGTCTCTCTGTCTCTGTCTCTCTCTGTCCCTCTCTCCCCTACCTCTCTCTCTCTCACACACACACTGCATATGAAATGGTGATATTTATCTTTCTGAATGAGGATTATTTCACTCAGCATGGAGATAAGACCTGAAACTTTGAAATTGCTATAGGAAAATAAAGTGAAATGTTCTAAGATTTAGGCACAGTTAAGGACTTTCTAAAGACTCCAACAGCCCAGGAGACAATCCCTCAAATTGGCAAATGGATTGTACGAAATTAAAAGGCTTTTACATGGCAGAGGAAACCCTCAGCAAAGCCAGGAGGCTGTTTACAGAGTGTGAGAAAAATCTTTGCCAACTGTACGCTGGACAGGACATAAATATCTGGAAACCATAAAGAAGAGCACTTTCGATTTAAAAAAAAAAAAAAACTGGATAGAAAGAAGCAAGGTCCAGTTAGCTGCGCATCTTGGAGGGAGGGCAGCCATCACCTGTGGAAGTGCTACCTTGGGGCTTTACATCGGCTTGCCCTTGAGCGCCCACTTGTCAGTTCTGAGGATGGAAGCCATCAGCATGCAGAACAGTAGATGTGCTTGTTGAACTCCCTAGAAGTAGGCCCCCTGACCCCACTTATTAACCTAGAATCATGTGATGCACAGTAGCTTTGGGGTGACCGCCCTGAATGTCCGTCATGATGGACTGTTTCTTTGAGATGAGCCTGTGAGGGAAAAGCAGGACTCAACTTGCTTACGCTGGGGACAGAGCCTCAGTCTTCTCACCAGTAGGATGAGAAAAGCTTTTCAGTTGAATGCTGGTTTTGAACTGAGCCCTACAGGGCTCACAGCTAAGGCGAGTCTGTTTTTCAGGCTAATGTATAAGCTCATGCTGGGTGGTGTTATGCCTAGTCCTTTTTCTGAGCTTCAGTGCCCTTGCTCTCAACAAGAGGTTGACAAGTTTCAAAATTTTAAATTCACTTTCGTTTTTGAAAAGTCCTAGTCACCATACATCAATTGTGCAATGCACAGGGATTTGTCATGACATTTTCATACATGTACAATGTGCTTTGGCCATACTCCCGCCCCCCTTTTTTTACATCTCTAATCGTCCATCCCTCATCGATTTTATATTTTTTTTTTGTCAATTTTAATTTTTAAAAAATCTAGATTCTATATATGAGAGAAAATTGAAATCTATGTTTTTCTGAGTCTGGCATATTTCATCTAAGAGTGGAAAGAGGGGAACAGGAGAGGCTAATAGAGGATACGTGCTATAATAAAGGAGGGGGGGTACTGTTTGTAGGAAGAAAGAAGAGTAGCAAGAGATGGGGGCAGGGAGGAAGGGAGGGCAATGAGGAGGTAATAAGAACAAAGAATAATGTTATGTATCTATTTATATGTCACAATGAAACATTTCCTTATATTGTAACTAAAAATTAAAATATAAAGAAAAGTATGTTGAAAATGAAGTGGATGACAGACATGTAAATGCCCGGTAAGTGTTATGGTTTCTTGTGGTTCAAGGGTTTCATAGCAACACCTGCCTCTCAGGGACAGATGACATGAGGAGGTCCCAGTGGGAACAGTGAAGATTGGGGGCTGACATGAAAGGCACCCGCTGGGCGGAGGGCCAGCTTTGGAGACAGCTGTACGCTTAAGGAAGACTTCCCTATTTGTGAGCAACTTCCTGTCTCCAGGTCTCTTCTGTAATTGGCCTTTCCATGTTTTCTATCACTCTTTTTTGTTGTTTTTTGGGTTTTTTTGTTATTGTTGTTTGTTTGGTTGGTTTTTGGTTTTTGTTTCGAGACAGGGTTTCTCTGTATAGTCTTGGCTTCCCTGTACTTACTTTGTAGACCAGGCTGGCCTTGAATTTACAGAGATCCGCCTGCCTCTGCCTCCCGAGTGCTGGGATTAAAGGCATGTGCCACCACCACCCAGCCATTTTCTATCACTCTTTAAGGGGTAATTATATGTTCAGTTGAGTTTAGTTTTGTCTTCTGCTGCTCTGTAGCCATCTGAAGTTTGGGCAGGCTTTTCTGCAGAGTGAACTGTATCCTAGCGTATGTGTAAGGAGACTGTGACAAACCCCTGCCACAAGTGGCCGAGCCTTGAGCAAGTGAAGCAGCCGAAAGTTGAAACCATGTTCACACAAGACAGATATGAGTGTAACCAGCTGTGTTGACTCTGCGCTCCCAGGTTCTGTCAGTTACATCACTTTTGCTAGAAACATATCCTGCCCATGTGCCAAGGCACCATGGTCAACTGCTTGAGGTTCACATTGCAGTCTGATTCTAGAATTGTAAACAAAGGTAGCTAAGACCCACAAAATGATCAGACTTGGTAGTGCCTTTGATCCCAGCACTCGGGCGGCAGAGACAGGCAGATCTCTGTGAGTTTGAGGTAGCTTGCCTACAGCCTGGTCTACAAAGTGAGTTCCAGGACAGCCAGGGCTATGCAGTGAGACCCTATCTCAAAACAAACAAACCCAGCAAGTTGTATATTTATTCTCTCTCTCTCTCTCTCTCTCTCTCTCTCTCTCTCTCTCTCTCTCTGGTCTTGCTATACAACCCAGGGAAACCTTGAATTTTCCACCTTCTTGCCTCTGCTTTCTAAGTGCCAGAATTATAGATGTGTGCTGCCATGCCTGTATGAACTTGACATGTAATAGCTGGCTATAATTGGTTGTTGTTTTCAGGTGTCTTCCTCCTCATCTGTATGTTCCTGAGACCCTTGGTTCTCTCCTTTCCCGCCAGTCTTTGTGGGAACCAAAGACCAAAAGAAACACCCTACAATGGGCTGACTAGGTTTGGCATGAGACAGACTTTTTTTCCTGGCTGTTAGTCATCGCATGACATTGTTTTTCTTGTTTTGAAAAGGTACACTGTACACTGTCCTATGGGAGAGCCACATCAGTATGCCCACACCACCAGGAGGGACTGTGTCTACCTCAGACTAAGAGGGTTGATGTGAATGGAATCTTCTTCCTGGCATCAGGTGACAGAACTCTGGGCAAGAATGACTACAAATGGATGGAAATGCGTCCGGTTCTGCTTTTCTGGAGCAGGGAAAGGCCAGCTCTTACAGCTTCCCTACATCACTGTGGGACTAGACCCAAAGGAATGGGTCTGTTTGTCATCCGTAGGACGGGTTTTAATTCTGAGAGTCTCAAGTCTGGTGTGAGCACTGGAACACAGTTTCTCAATATAGCATGAAGATGGTAAGCACAGGCTTTAAAAACTGATAATGCAACTCCAATTGCCATGTAGCCGCGGGCCAGCTGTGTACACAACGACCCCTCACTGGTCACTATAACTCCTCTCATGGTGGGAGCAAAGAGACCCATCGTAGAAACTAAGCGAAGGTGTGGAATTAAAGCACCTGACAGGCGATAGGAACTCAACAAACCACGCTGCTGTTGTCTAGCAAGAGGCCATGCTCTGGCCACTAAAATGACACTGTGAGCAGAGGGAAGGGGCAGAGGAGGCAGCCCAGACTCACAACAGTTGCTCCAAGAGCGAACATTCCTGAGAGGAGATTTTGGGACATCCCATCCCAAATAGTTCCTTGGCCTCCGAGAGTCACTGAGACCCAAGGACTTCCCTATTCCACCGCTGCTGCTGCTGACACCAAGGAGCTGCCTAGTTACAGGGATTTGTATGTAGTAAAACGTGTATTTAATGAGGAGCTCCCTGGTTTCTCTTTTCTCTATTACGAATACCGAATCAAGTGAGAGCACCTGCTTGTATTAATCGTGACCCAACAGCACTCTAATTAACAAATATGCACACTACTCTGAAAGTGGATTTTTACGTTTATAAGTTTAGTTTGCATGTGAGTGGGCTCATGCTGTAGCTCGCGTGTGGAGGTCAGAGGACAATTCTTTTCTCCCACCAGGTGGATCCCAGGGATAGAACTCAGGCTGTCTGGCTTGGCAAGAGTCTGTGCCTGAGAAACCATCGCATTAGCCCATAAATGGATTTTAAAAATAGCATTATATACCTCCATGATGTAGGAAAATAAGGCTCTAACTAGCCTGTGGCTGCCCTTCCCCTCTTCCCCTCTTGCCGTGGACACGGATGCAACTATTGGCTTATGAGTTAGGAAAATGATCAGCTTTGCACACATATGATGTAAAGCCAAACAAGAAGTGTTGGGAACACAAACCGAACCAGGCCCGTAGGAGCACAGAGAGTACCTGCCACACACAGGTGCAGGCCGACCTAAGGGCTTGTCAGAGAGTCACTGGATGCTGAGGACGCTGGCACCTTTAAATTTTGTGTTTGCATTCGTATTTTATAATGACATTTATGTATATTTGTGTGCATCTCTGTGTGTATGTATGCGTGCATTGTTGGGATGGGGGCATGGATACATCATGGCTCATGCATAGAGATCAGAGGACAACTTTTGGCAGTCAGTTCTCTCCTACCACATGTGGGTGCTCTGTGATTAAATTCAGGTCATCAGGCTTGGTGATCTGATAAAGCCTTCTCTCCAGTCCTTGGTGTCTTGAAACAGGGTGTTGCTCAGTAGCCCAGGCTAGCCCAGCACTCATTATATAATCTAGGTTGGCCTTAAACTCACAAGAGTTATCTCGCCTTACCTGCTGAAGTGCTGGAATTACAGGAGTGATCTGTCACAGCGCCTCGGCTTTGACACTTCTCTTTACACTTTAGCCTACCTCCCGCCTTCAGTGCATCAGAGCCCTCCCTTGGTGCACATCACTGGGCCAGCTTGGATAGGAGAGAGAAGCAGAGTGAACTAGCCAGGCCCAGAGGTGTGTGTGGAGAGCAGGCGCGCAGCAGCCTTTCCCTGAGCCTTTGAATGAATGGCCACATTCATTCACTGTGCCAGTCTTGTATCTCAGATAGCTCCACTTCCCTTCCTGGCAGGGTAACTTTCCCCACCTCTCTGTGAGATACAACACCAGGGCCGACTCCCAAAATATTTGGAATTCTTTTCTCTGTGCCACACTGACTTCGCTCTGTCTGTTTGAACAAAAGGGTGTAGGGCTTGGATGAGTACCAACAAGGTTACAAAGAATTTTATCTGGGGATAAGGCTCTCAATGGCTGCTCTCTGAATCCTGGAGGCCCAGTGGCTTCTGAGAAAGCAGAAAGCACTTAATCAGCCAAACAAATATTTTCCCAGCTTCCCTTTTAGTGAGGCCACAATGGAGTGTACAACAAAAGCTGCCAGCACAGATTCTTGCTGCTCTGTACACCCTCTGCCCAAAGGAAGGGAGTCTGGAGTTAGGAAGGAAATAGATAAGTATAAAACCAAATGCAGGGAAAGGCTATCTATCACTCTGCTGTGGTTGCCTCAGCCTGCACAGCTGGATCCTCACTGAGCCAACAGTGACTCTAGAATGAAGGGATCCATCCTTAGCCTTAGTGATAACGCCACAGTCTCAGCAGTCATATTGCACAGGGTCCAACCCCTCCCAGCCTCCAGCTTACTAATTGTGCAACCCTGGGTAAGTCACTTAGAACTCTCTGCGCTTTAATCTGTAAAATATAGAATGGGGAACACCCACTTCATTGCCTTGTTGGGATCATTCAAGGAGATGGGACTTGTAATGGACTTACAAGTATTTTTTGCACCTGGTAAATGCTCAGCCAATGGGTTTTTTCCCCTTTTAGCTCAAGCTTGAGTATGGAAGAGGATTCCCTTGTCCTTAAGCATTAGTGGATCAGGGAGCTGGGCAGAGGTATCTCCAGCCTCTGGCTCAGCTGCCACCGTCTAATATTTGAGAAAGAAGCTGGTAGGAAGGACCCTAGCCCCAGGTATTTGTCTCAATGTCACACTTTCCAAGATCAAGAGGGCTTTAGCAATTTCAAACTTGTAAAAACATTTGGTTTGGGGTAACAAAAGGAAGATATACTTGTGACAAGAATTTACGTTCTTCTTACTAACATTTACAAAATGGAGATAAAATGGTTCTAAGGCTGGCTTTGTACAAAGAACTGAAAAGGAACTGGTTTTATGTTGCTGCTCCTTCCAGGACCCACCAGATTCTCTGACCTCTGCTGTCTCCTGGAGAAAAGGGGATTATGGAGTGGTGAGCAAGGGCAGTGTCCAAATGCCGGGGAGGCACCCCGAGGGAGGGGTTCCTGTCTACTCTGCCTGCTGCTTACTACTGCTTAAGGGGGATCCGCTTCCACCAGTGCTGCAGTTTGCCAGTGAGCTATTTCTGGTACATGGAACACATGAAGTCAGATTGCAATGTATATGTGCATAATAGGTCTCCCTAATTAATCAACTATAGCTCAGTAAAAAAACATTTAAAAGGAGGGAAAGGGGGCTCTAGTAGTAAAATTTCTGTCTCTGTCTCTCTCTGTCTGTCTGTCTCTGTCTGTCTCTATCTCTCTCTCTGTCTCTGTCTGTCTCTATCTCTCTCTCTGTCTCTGTCTGTCTGTCTCACACACACACACACAGAGAGAGAGAGAGAGAGAGAGAGAGAGAGAGAGAGAGAGAGAGAGAATGACCTTGTTAAACTGGAGAGATGGCTTAGTAGATTAAATGCTTGCCTCTTGAGGACTGAAAATTGGATTCCTAGCATCCAGGGAAAAAGCCAGGCAACTGCAGCATCCCCCAATAATTCCAGCACTAGGGAGGCAGAAGAAGGGGGTCCCAGGGCAAGACTACTCAGAATTGGTGAGCTCCAGGTTCAGTGAGAGACCCTGCCTCCATAAATAAAGTGGAGAGAGATTGAGAAGGCCTCTCAACATCTACTTCAAATTTCCACATACATGCACACAGATGCGTTCAGGTACACCTCCCCCATGCATGTGCTCATGCAGGGCAAACACATATACACAGACACATGTTCATCATGTTTATGCACCACACATTCCTTGTAAGAAAGAAAGATCATTTTAGGACCATCTGACAAACTATCTATTACATCTATTTTATACAGCAAGGGGCACAGGAGTGTGTGTGTGTGTGTGTGTGTGTGTGTGTGTGTGTGTGTGTGTTCTGTAGGGATGTCTCATTACTGAAGCTCTCTTCTGAGAACTACCCCACTTTTAAAATAACTGAGGTAGAGTTGGTTAGCTAGAGACATGTATCCTGCATATACGCTCTGAAGTGTGGCTTCCTGCATTCTAATATGGCGGATATAGCAACTTGTGATAGAAAGAGCTTGTAACGGTTCATTTTCACTGTCAACTTGACTGGATTTAAACCATCATGGGAACACCCCTTTGGGCATGTCTGTGAGGAAGTTTACCTGGCAATTTAACTGAGAATAGAGGGACCAGCCGGAGTGCAGGTTATACCATCAAATGGGTTGGACTATGGACAAAAGAGTGGGCTGAGCATCAGCATGCATCATTCTCCACCTCCTGATCACGGGTGAAATGCGGCCAAGAAGCAATGTGACCCACATCACATTCCCTCCACTGTTCTTCCCCCATCACTATGGACCATAACCCTCCAGCCCTCAGCCAATGTAAGCCTTAAGTGCTTTTTGTGTTTGATCATAACAATGAGTAACCCAGAGTTTTACTTTTTGTGTTTGATCACAACAATGAGTAATCCAGAGTGTTTTTTTGTTTTGTTTTGTTTTTTGTTTTTTTTATTTTAATTTTTTAATTTTCCTTTTTTTCTTTTTTTCTTTCTTTCTTTCTTTTTCTTTTTCTTTCTTTCTTTCTTTCTTTTTTTTTTTTTTTTGCCTTGTCTATTAACAACAGAAGCACATAATGTTCAAAGCCTTGAATTCGGTCTCCATCACTGACATCATGATGATGATGATGGTGGTGACGATGATGATGATGTCAATGGGCCTGCCTACTATAGTTTTATGCACCTATTAGTGGCCTGATGAAGTTTTATCCAACAGGATATTAGTAGAAGTAGTTCTAGAGACTTCTAAGTGTCCTGCTAGTCTGAATTATGGTGTGATAGCTGGGCCTGCAGTGGCCTCACACGCAATGAGACACAAGCCACATGGGAACAACTGGTGGTGGTGGCTCAGAGGAGACTAAGCCTTGAGCCCTGGGCTGGAAGAACTCTATCATTCCTGCACTTTTTGCCTCCAGCCTTTTGTCATGAGAAAGAAAAAGAAAGTTCTACATTTCCTCTTTTTGTTTGCCTACATACACACATGCATACACATACATACATACATACATACATACACACATACACACATACATACATACATACATACATACATGCCCAATTCTGATACATTAGACTATTACAGTTATCTATAGAATCGTGATAATAATTACTACTTAATAAAGACTGAATGAGGAATACATTTAAAGCACTCTGACCCCACAGCAAATGTTCTATTAAACATGATTTAATCAATGCCTACAATGATTTACGTGAGTTTATCTGTGATATCCGAAGAAAAACTAGCCCAAGAACTCAGAGATCATTTTGTACAGAGAACTGGGATCCCCACCTTTGCCCTGACAGCCTGCCCCAAGAAGCCACCAATCAGGGTTCCTTCTGATGCTTATGTATCCCAGTGTTACTGCTGAGGCCAGGTCTGGAGCTGGGGCCTTGCAGACCGTCAGGCATAGCTCCCGTAGGAGGTGAGTCATGGCCCTAACACCAAACTCCTCCTCAGAAATGCTTCCCCTAGGGCAGATGTGGCTGGATACAGCCTTCCTTGTGATGAATCACTCGTTCTCATTTGCCTTACTGGAATGGAGACCTCAAGGACACAGGAGTGCTTTGGTGCTTCGAGCCTTGGTATTTTCAGCAGGAGCATCAATTTCAAGAACACTCTGTTGATCTGCAGATCAGGGGACTTGATTGTGCCCCTTCCACAAGATAGAAAGCCATTTTTCTATGTTCTACATGCTGGCACATAGCTATGATTCCAGTACTCAGGAGGCTGAGGCAGGAGGATTACTGTGAGTTTGAGATTACCCTGGGCCACCTAGTGAGTTTCAGGCCAACCTGAGTTACACAGTGAATTCGCAAACCAACCACAAACGAAACTATCCTGGAAGGGAAACAGGGGTCAGGGGTCACCTACTGCTTACAATTGCAAGGGCTCCTTTTCAGTAAAGGACAAGTGACAGTAAAAACCAGAACCAGTAACAGGTGACCTGGGCAAGAAAAGGTAAAAGGGGTGCGTGTAGAGTGGTAGATGGCATGAGGCTGCATAGGGAGAGGAGCAGGAGAGGTAAGTTTCTGTAATCACGCTAACATAAAAGGGTGAGCTGCTGACTGGCCCTTCATATCTTGGCAAGGTACTATGTCCCTCAGGAAATCCCAAGCTACTAGGGGACAGAGGATACTGGGCACCTCCCCTGACAAATTCTTCTCTAGGTAATGAAAAGACTCTGACTTTGTGAACCAGACTTCTGGGGAATAAGAAGTGGGACTTCTGGGACCACTGAACCCCTGATAACACAAAACCAGTAAGGCCCATGGAATCCAGGGAGGAGGAGCCTAGGTAAGGTAGAAGGAATACTACACACTGTTCTCTGACAGGAGGTGGTGGCTCTGGCAGTTAATACTATCTATTCTGGATTCAGCATCCTAAGGGGCAGAAAGGTTGGTACAACATAGTGAAAATACTGGAAAACGACACTGTGTTGCACTTGATTCTGGATGCCAACTGCTACGCAGAGGAGCATCTCTCTCCTAGCAGTTGCAAAACACTCACTCTCTCTCTCTCTCTCTCTCTCTCTCTCTCTCTCTCTCTCTCTCTCTCTCTCCCCTTCTCTATCTCCTTCTTTCTCTCTCTGCAGTGGTTTTTTTTTGTGTGTGTGTGTGTGTGTGTGTAGTCTTGAGTGTCCTAAAACTAGCTCTATAGACCAGGCTGGCCTTGAACTCACAGAGATCTGCCTGCCTCTGCCTCCCCAGATCTGAGATTAAAGGTGTCAGCCACTGTCTCCGCCGCCGCCACCGCCGCCACTGCCGCCACCGCCGCTGCCACAGTCGCCACCAATAGCAAGTCAAAGAGCCATGCCCAAACCTTCCACAGCCATCCTTTCAAGAGAGTGTGTTACAAGAGTAATCTATATTTTCCCAAGCACTATGATATGCCAGGCCCTGCATAAGGCTTTCATGCATATTCATTCATATAATCTTTGTGATCACGTTTGAATAGGTACTACTGTTTTTACCCCACCTAGTAAAACTGTAGCCCAGAGTGGTTGAGTACCTTGCCCAAGGTCACACAGTTGCAGACCCTACCACTGCCTAAGTTCTGAATTACCATGTCACAGCAGCCTTCAGGAGACTCACAAGTGGAGAAGCTGATCCGACTTCAGACTGAAGTTTCACATAGTTGAACACTGAACATTTTTTGAAAAGCCATCCTAGTTACAACTTGGAACCTAGTACAAAGCAGGTAAGTTGACTTCTGTCAAGACCATCAAACAATGATGCTGTCTGCTAAAAACTGTTGCCTGGATACAGAAGGAGTAATCCATTCAAAAGCTGAGCTGGCCTACTGTGTGCTTGGAGTCTTCCTGCCTTCCACTGGAGCACTCTATTCAATCACCAGAAATGTGTTTTCACCCAAATCAGAAATAATGAGCAATCTGTGAGCAACATGTGCTATTGCTGGGTTAAGCTTAAAGAAGAGGTGATAGCTGCTGGCCCCAAGCCCAACCCCATTTTTCAAGACAGGGTTTCTTTGTGTATCCCTGGCTGTCCTGGATTCCACTTGTAGCCCAGGGTGGCCTTGCACTCACAGAAATCTGCCTGCCTCTGATTCCTGCATGCTGTGGTTAAACGTGTGTGCCACCACACCCGGCTTGAAGGAGAGGTGTGAAGACAGCAACTTCATGCTGTGGTTTGGATGGAAATGTATTCGGCTCACATTTTTGAACATTTGGTTCCCCAGCTGGAAGTGCTGTTTGAGGAAGCAGGAAAACCTATGGGAAGTGAAGCCTCACCGGAGGAAGTGAGCTATCAGGAGACCTTGAGGTTTTTAGCCTGCTCGACTGCCAGTCTGCTCTCTGCTTGTTGACTACAAACCCCAGGTAATCAGCTTCCATGGGCTCCCAATGCATGGAGCTGGTTGCCTCCTTGCTTCCCCGCCCCCCCACCCCCCACAATGGACTGCCTTCCCTGACCCATCTGCAGACTACATGATTCCATTCCGGCCCCTTAGTTGTTTCTGTTAGGGATTTTGGCAACAGCAACAACAAAGTAACAAATACACTTCTCCAAATATTTGCATAGTGTTCTTAAATTCCTTTAGAGGGATCAACAGAAAACAGTGTTATATAAAGGGACAGATTTTAGTTCTAGATACAGGAAAAGGTTCTAGAATATAGTAAACTGGTTATCAAGTCTTGCATGCCCGACTCTGTTGCATGGGCAGGAGTCATGGCATGACAGAGAGACCAGGTCAGAGCTGGGGAAGCTCCTTAATGGTGTGGACATTCCAGTCAGCTGGGTCTCCCTTGATGTCACAGAGGGATAACAATATGGATTTCACGAGTTCCAAAGCTCAAGCCTCAGGCCAAGAGTTAGGATGGAGTTAGTGACGGTGCTTCTAAGTGGGAATTACCTCACTGGCACAGACATCCTCCCAAAGTCCCCTGGTATCTGCAGAGGACTGGATCTATGGTTCCACTGATGCTCAAACCCACAGATATACAAGTGTCACCTATAAAACAGTGCAGTGTTGCCCAGAATGTGTGCACATCCTTCCATACGCCCGACATCATGCCTACATGGTTTGCAGTGCTAATGCACTGTGAGATCTGTGTATGTGGTTGTTAGATTGTTTTTTGTTCATTTCAGGGAATGATGACAGATGCTCAGTACGGAGACAGATACCTCCCATATGAGACTGTCTGAATCCTTAGATGCAGAACCTGTAGCCACAGAATGGCGACATAATGCCACCAGGCAAGCTGTCCCAGACATCACGAGTTAAATGAAAAGGCTCAACCCACCATATCGAACACATCACTTCTGGTAAATGAAAAATGACTTGGTAAAGAAATGGAAGTATAGCTAATTGAATCATTTTCAAATTCACTCCACTGGTCATCCTAGGACACAGCTAATGTAAGGCATACAATGTTGCAAATAACCCAGCATGTGTAATGTTCACAAGACAAGATTGACATTACGTTGCCTCCAAATTCCCTTTGTCTCTTGCCTTCTCATTCAAGAGCAAGTACAGCACATGCCCTGTGGGGTGCATCAGAAGGCCCCAGAGACAAGAGCTAAACAGAAGATCCTGTGCTCCACACTGATAATGTGGGTAGTGTAGAAATCTAACAAGCGCTGCATCGTCTTCTTAAAGACAAATGCTCCTGTTTCTCCCTCATAATCATCTAAGGGTCCCTGCTTCCAACAGTAGCTCTCAAAACAGGTTTTAAAAGAAGCATCAAAGACTCTCCGTAGAGATGATCCCTACAACTGTCACACTCTACTCAGAACTTGGCATCAGGCGCAAACGTAAAGTTGAGGTCTGGAATTGGTCACTTGGAACGAACAACTCTGATTAATGTCTCCCCATCTAGGCTTCTACCTGTCCATATGGTTCAGCTGAGTGTGAGTCCTACCACTTGACCCCTCTGATTTCAGAAAAAAAATTATTAGAAAAAATTCAGTAAGTTCTCATGAAAACTCAAAGAATAAAAGATTATAAAGAAAATCCATAATCCATTGATTGCCATTTCTGCTTAGAATTGTAGCAGCCAGTGCCAAGCTGTTTTATCCTTGTATCACAGTTCTCTGCCTCGTCCTCTTACTGTACTGATACCCACGAAACAGGCCAAATACAACAAAGCATTCTGTGTCGGAGATGGAATCCCCAGTTGTGGCTACAGTGCATTTTCTTACAATGAAAGATTGTATCAAAACTAATGGCAAGCTAGGAGTGGTGGCACATGCCTTTAATGCCAACAGTTGGGAGGTAGAGGCAGGCAGTTCTCTGTGAGTTCGAGGCCAGCCTGGTCCACAAGGTAAGTCTAGGACAGCCAAGGCTACACAGAGAAATCCTATCTTAAAAAACAAAAACCTAACCAAACCAAACCAAAATGATGTTAGGACAGGATAGTTCAATGGTAAAAAACTTGCCTAGCATGAGTTCAATCCCTAGTAACACACACATGCACACACATGCACACACACACACACACACACACACACACACACACACACACACACACGTAAACATACATGAGCACGTGTGATGGTTAATTCTCATGGTAACTTGACTGCATTTAAACTCACCATAGCAACATACCTCATGTCTGTTGAGTGTGCTCCCAGCAAAGTTAAAGTGAACAGGGAAGACCTACCACACACGTGGGTGGCAGCATCACTTGGGCTGCAGTTCTGGACTGAATAAAAGGAGAAAGTGAGCTGAACGCCAAAATTCATCTCACTTTGCTTCCTGACCATAAATTCAGTGTGCCCGGCCTCCTCGTCCTGCTTTTACACCATGCCTTCCAGCCACAATGGACTAAATCCCCTTAAGCTCTGAGCTAAAGCAAACCGTCCCTTCTTTAAATTGCTTTTGTCAAGATATTTTGTCATAGCAAAAGGACAGTAACTAAGACAGCACTCAGTGTCATAAGGCATTATATCTGGCCAATCACTGGGGCTACCCAGTGTGGCTGATGCGATGTATATTTCAGACCATGAGATGGACCTGACCATGAGACGCACCCAGTTTTTAAAGCAGTAAAACAAGAAAAACAGTAAAAACAGCAATTGGACTATAAGGTGCACCTGTTCCCCCGACTTTTGGAGAGAAAAGTGTGCCTTATGGTCCAAAAAAATACGGTAAGTCTAATCAATGATGTATGCTTTGGCAAGGCCAAGCTTGTCCCTGCCCTGCCCTCAACCCTGGGTACTTTCTGCCTTTGGACCCCTTGCCCAAAGGCCATCTGGCTTTTAAACCCATAGTATCATTGGTGATGGCTGATGGGGCAAAGTTTGGGGTAAAGATTGAAGACAGCAAGCTGTGTATACTCTTGACTTCCAGTAGCACAGTCCTTCCTTCCCACTTGTACTCTATCTTGTGATTTCTCACCAGGCCTCCTATTTGCTTCTTAAAGTGCATTTTAATTGATTTAAAATTTTATATGGGGGCTCAGCAGGTGAGAGCACTTGCTTTGCAATCACAAGGACCTGAGTTTGATCGCCCAATATCCATATAAAAAAAAAAAAAAAAAAAGAAAAGAAAAGAAAGCCAGACATGGCTGCAAATGCTTGTAAGCCCAGTGTTGGGGAATGGGTGCAGGTGGATCCTAAGAGCTTGCTGGCCAGCCAGCCTATTCAACGCAGTGAGCTTGTGGTTCAGTAAGTGGCTAAAGTGAAAAGGAGACCAGTAATAGGAGGAAACGCTTGACCTCCCCTGCTATAGCCTCTGTACACACAGGGTGCATCCTGGCACATTCATGTGTGTAGAGCCCTCCCCCATCTATGTGATTTGAGAATTTTAACTGTGTCTGTGAGCCTTCTGTAGTAAGGCTTCTGAGGAGGTTGCCCTGTTGTATCCTGGGAGGGACATTATATCCAGGTAAAACATATACACGAATTCTGGAAACCTCCGTTAGCTAGTTACTTTAACCATATCCCTATACTGTGTCCCCCAAAACATGCATGGACAATGGCCAAAGGCCATCTATAACATCCTGTAAATGGAAATCAATCAGACTTCAGTGGGTCCTCAGTATGCTGGGAGCTCTCTGTGGCAAGAGAAGTTTTTCTGTATGGATTAAGTGGTGACCCAAGTGATGGTGGCCTCTTCTCCCCCAGGGCCATATTTCAACCTCAGTTCAAAGGTTTTTGAGGAAACCTAGCAGCCAAAAGAGTCAGCTTGCCAATAAACAAGTTAGGTGAGCTGGTCTAATATGCTCATTCTATGTCTTTCTAGAGAGGCGGCCCCACCTCCCTGTCTCTGTCACTTGTTTCCAAGCTAAGAGGAGACTCCAAAGAGGAGAATCAGCAAGCAGAGTTTCAGTTCTGCTCCTAGCCTGGGGGGGGCTCCTGGGGAGGAAATCCGAAGGGGAGATGGGGGTGGATGTGACCAGTGTATACATGTATAAAATTGTCAAAGAATAAACAAAAGATTTTTAAAAAGAAACTTAAAAATAAAAAGAGGAAGCAGGCTAGCAAAGGTGAAAGTGCAAAGGCAGAACCGCGAAGAACAATGCAGAAGCCAGTCTTTGAGCTGAGCACCTGTGGTGTTCCAGCAGTCTTGGTGGGCACAAGGTTGAGCCTGGCACTTGGGGTAGGAGTGGGGGTGGGGGTGGCAGACTCTGGAAGCCAAACCCACAACCACCAATGAGGAAAAGGCAAAGACATCTCAGGAGCAAATCCTTAGCTCACAAACTCAGGGTAGGTGTGGTGCTGTGTGTCTATAATCTCAGCACTCAGGAAACCGAGACAGGGGGATTGTGAGTTCAAGGTCAATCAGACCTACACAGTAAGACTCTGTCTCAAAATGCTGAAAAGAATGAATGAATGGTGAATGGCAGGCCAAACAAACATTAGAGCATGGAAGTGGCCAAGTGGGGACCTGGCACTGTATGCAGCCAGAGTTTGACAACTCCCAAAAAGCTCTTTCAGGAGTGTGTGTGTATGTGTGTGTGTGGCATTGATAGCTCAAAGGATGGGATGGTGGCAGCTGATACTCACCTAAGGAGGAAATAGGCTGAAGAGATGGCTTATTTCCTTTAAATAACTTTAAAGAAAAAAAAATGGCAGTTTGTCCAGGCATAAAAAAGATGCGTGTTACACTGTAGATTATACAGAGAACTTAAGGAAAGCCTAGCCTATTTTTGACCAATTTAACTCTGAAATTATTTTTAAAATTTTATTTTATGTGTACAGATGTTTTGTATGCATCTATGTCTGTGCACCACATTCATGCCTGGTGCTCCTGGAAATCCAGGATTGGGCTTTGGTTCCCCTGGAGTTACAGGCAGCTGTAAACCACCATTAGACACTGGGAATGAAACCCAGGTCATCTGACAAGAACAGCCAGCGCTCCTTACCGCTCAGCTGTCCCTCCAGTCCCCAACTTGGAAGATTTCTAAATAACAAGCTTTAAAGCATTTTATATTATAAGATAGTAAGTCGTGGTTGCATCCATTTCTCTATACACTGATAACTCGAAAAGGGGTTTCAAGTGTTTCCATGTTTAACACTGTAGTTTGAGGCACACCTCGTCCTCAGCAGGCTGGCCCGGAACTCACTGTGTAGTCCAGGCAGGCCTCACATTTGAGAAATTTTTCTCCCACCTCCTGTGTGATGAGATGTGTGACCCAGTGAGCTCAGTTTCCTATTGACTTTGAAACTGCTCTATGTGGCATACTCACATAGTTATTTTTATGACCCCATGCCCCCTTGAGAAAGGAGTGCTGTGTGTCCTCTTTAAAGCAGAGTTGCAAAACTCAAATGCTCTCAAGAGCCAGGAGGGTAGGATAGATGAATGAGGCAGGTGCAATGCCAGTCGACATGTGGTCACAATCCCTCAGTCTTTGGGGGAGTGACAGAAGGTGTGTCCCTGATGTCTCTTCTTGCCTGAGCACCGTGTGCTACAGCTGAGGTAGCTCAGCAGAAAAGCAGTTGCCTAGTTTGCACAAGGCTCTGTGGGTTTGATCTACAGAACCAATCAACCAATCAATCTCGATCGATCAATCAATCAGCCAATGATAACAAAGAGAGGCTAATCTCTACTTCACTTTACTGAAGGCATCTCACAGAAATGTTGGTCTGGGCTGGCCACATCTTCAAGAGATTCCTGAAATTTGGGTTTACTCATGAAGTCTCACAATTTAAAAACAATGACAATAGTTCAAATTTAAACTTTCTGGGAGCCAACTTAAACACCACCAGGCCATGGGTGTTATCTTAAAATTGATGCAGTCCTCCAGCGAAGGGGAGCTATCAGTGTCAGAAGTTGGAAGATGTTTGTTGGGGGCAGGGTGGTGGTGGTGGGGTGGTGGTGCGTCTTCCTGTTCTGCCACCTTTGTCTGGGGTGGAGGAGGGGAGAACAGACTTAAGATTCCCATCCCTGCACCTCCATCTGAAGGAATTAATTCTGGAAGATGGCTTCCAGGTTGAACTGCCTGTGGGTTGTCTGAACAGCTGTGGAGCACAGATTAATTATCTTCACCTTAGCTAGATGTCAGGAGGAAGGAAGACGTTGGAATTCTAAAAGGCTGGGAGCTAGCTAGCTAGCTAGCTTATGCTGCTGAGAAAGAAGGCATGAGAGGTAAGTAAACTGCTGTCAGGAGTGAAGTGAAGGCTACAGGAATGGGGCCTCAGCAGGAGCCACCCAATGGCAAAGCAGAGGGGAGGGGCAGGAGGGAGAGTGGAAGGGGGGGCAGTAAGAGGCAGAGCCAAAAGCTGCCTTCCACCACTGCATCAATGTGAGGGGTTGTTTTCCCTATTGGTATTTTGTGCTTATCAAGTCAAACTCAGAGTCTCTGAATGCTTGTGTTTCTCTATAGGCTTGGCACACCACAACTCAAATTCTCTCTCTGTAGTGTGTGTGTGTGTGTGTGTGTGTGTGTGTGTGTGTGTGTGTGTTGAGGAGTGCACATATGTGTGCGGGTGTGGAGGATTTGCTGACTAGGCTGGCTAGCTAGTTAAGCCTCAGGGATCCACCTGTGGCCACGTCCCCAGTAAACTACAGGCCCACACTACCATACCTGGGTTTTGTTTTTTTATGGGTTTTGGGATTAAACTCCGTCCCCATGCTCACAAGGCAGAAACTTTTCTGGCTGAGCTGTCCCTCTAGCCCTACAGACAAGATATTTTAAGGCGAATAATGTCCTTAAATTGAGTTTTAGAACCATCCCTCAGTGTCAGTGGAGAAAAAAAAAAACCAACAACGAAACTCTGTATTTGTTTAAATTTGCATTTAAAACACAGCAACTTTAACCCATAGAAATGGCTTCTCTGTGAGTTCAAGACAAGACTCATCTACAAATTGAGTTCTGGGTTGGCCAGGACTACACACAGACCCCTGCCTCAAAAAGCAAACCAAACCAAACACTATCATCAACCAAAACCTTGGCTAGAGACTAGCGGGCCTTCGGTCCGCAGCACTCCTAGAGACCTGCCTCACCTGCAGTGAGCCTGACAGATATTTTCACATCCACACTCTGACTGGCAAGAAGGAGACAGGTATTCAGATGAAAGCTTGGCCATCATCCTGTGAGCAAGAAGAGAACATTTGCAAATGGGGGGTTTAAGAGGCACAATTGCAAAAAGAGGATCAGGAGGGCAAATATAATTAGCCATATAAACATAACATTTTCAGACTGAAGTAGCAACTTTATGGGGGGGAATCAACTGCAAGCTTTGAGAAATGAGCTCTCCGCGCCCCCCCCCCCCCGAGCCTTGGTGATGCTGGACATGTGTAAAGAAAACCACTGCTTCCCCCCACCCCCACCACCCTGTGTGTTTGATGCCAAACAAAAAGCCCACTTCCTTTTTAGAAGCTCTTGTGGAAACACCAGAGAAAATGTGGGGGAAACAGGCTTCGCTCCACCACAACAAACTCATGCAGCATCTTCCCCTCTGGCCAGACCTCATTCAGATACACAGGGCAGCGGTTTGGAGAGCTGTGATCACAGGAGTCTGGGTCAGTCAGCCTGCACCTGTGTGAGAAAACATCTGGGAGAAAAACAGGAAACTAAGGTTTCATTTGGGCTCTTGGTTTCCAAGGTCTGGGTCTAGGTTGGCTCCGTGGATTTGGGGCGTGAAACTAGGCAGAATGTCCCGCTGGGGAGTGTGTGGTAGAGCAAATGCTTTTTCATCTCAGAGAAGGAATCAGGAAGAAAACGGAGGGGGGGGAGGGAGTAGGGGGGAGAGTGGGGGAGGGAGGGGGGGGAATAACCTCTTTCTGTTAGCACCACTGTGGTCAGATTGCCATCTGCAGATGAACACAGTCCTAGTTAATTAGGCACTTAGTTTCTACCTAATTTCCTAAATATTCTCAACGCTGAGTTTGGTTGGCATGCCCCAGTTCAGCCAAGCACTTCTGCTGTTAGGGTTTAACTTGTCTGTGGTTAGTGGTTGTGATAAAGCCCATAGGACATCTCTGCACAAGTGCTTTTGTCTGTCTCAGTCCTGGGCTAAAGGCTGAGAACACCTATGGTCCTGCTTCCTTCCAAATACAGACAGATAACTCTTTGAACAGAGTAGAGTAATCTTAGCTTCATCAGCAGTGGGCATCCCGACCTGTTTCTGGTTATTTTGTACATGCAAATGTAGCATCAAACTTTCTTTATGCAACAGCTCAGTTTTAAGGTAAAGGTCAGAGAAGTCCTGGTCCCCTCAGTAGAGTGGCTCACTAGCCCACTAATTTTCTTATATTTTCTATTGTAGAATAGGGAAGACCAAGGAAGTTCGAGGAAGTGGAAAATAGACTACAGACCACTCGTGAACTTGACAGGACAGTCACTATCTAAACGCTTTGGGTTCGGAGCCTGGGCTAGGACACTGCATGCTGAATTCTAGGCCAGTGCTAATGACCAACGGCCCTGACACCTGTGCACCAAATGTACAAAGGATCCCAACCTCAGCCACTCTTCCCCTTCTCACTTGAGCTGAAATCCTTGCCTTAGAGTACACTCTGAGGCACTCCCCTCTCCCTCCTCCCTTTGCTGTGTCTTGCTCTCTGCCTGGCTTCCACTGACCAGGCTGAGCTGCAGATTGAGTCCCCAGCTCCCCAGCTCCCCAGCTCCCCAGCTCCTGCCCTGTTGTTTCCTTTCCATCTGTGAGGCAGAGTGCAGAGTTCCTCAAGTGAGTAGATGTGGCTGCAGAGGGCTGACAAAGAGACAACAACTCGGTCCAAAAGGGTCTGTCGGTAATGGAGAAATGGTCTGGTGGAGTCAGTTTTGCTGTAGCCAGTGGTAGCATTTCAGGAGGGCAGAAGAGGAAGTGGCCACAGGCCAGGTTCTGGCCAGCCAGGCCAATCTCTGGAGCCCAGTTCGTTCCTTTGAATAATTTAGTCTCTGAGGTCCACAGCTCTGGAGCAGGAGGGAAACAGGCTTAGGGTGCAGGTCACAGAGCACGGCTTGGCACATCCAGGAGACTTGGAATGCAACTGAAAGCAGCCATGTTCATTGCTCAGTTATGAGCCCAAGCCTGGCAAGGGTGTGGGTGTCTCGTGAACACCAGTCACTTCTCTGCTTAAGCACCGTCTACGATAGGCAAGCACTGCGGGTAGGCCCTCTTTTCCCATACCATCCAACCTTTATGCCCAAGGCCCTTCATGAATGGCTTCACCAATCTCCAGCTCATCCCCTCCCCCAACCTTCTCTGACTCTTTTAACACCTATCAGTCCAACCCGTGCTTGCACACTTGACATTGCCCAGCAACACTCAGCCGAGAGAGTGTCGCCTCCAGGAAGCCTGACCCAATTGTCCCTGAGCCCCCTCCCCCCATAAGGGTAATTCTCTTCCTCTATTGTGACACTTCCTTTGTGTGACTCCAGTACTCTGTGCAAGTGCCCATCACAGCACTTACTGTGTCATTCACAGACAGCTTCCCCCTTGGACTAGGCTAGGAGGCGCTGGAAGGTGCAGCCTTTCGGCTTCTCAACTTTTTGTTCCTAGTACGTTCATTACATAAACGCACAATGTGTGGTGGCACATGGAGCGACTGGCATTGCATGCGCCTGGCTTACTTCAGAATAGGCTTTCTCCAGCTGCAGTCAGGTGCACAACAGTTTGTCCTTCCTCACGGCCTCTGCTCTAGATTAGTGGCTAGCAGGGATGGATCGCAGGGGTTTCCAAACCTTCTGTGCTTGGGGATTCACCTGAGGAGCGCTCTCCAGCTCTCACTATGAAGGCCACTCAGCTTGGAGTACAGAACAAGGAAACCAGAATCTGCCCCTGGCACTTAGTAACCTCCAGGTCATTCTAATGTGTGATGAATACTGCGGCCCTGGAGCTTAAATGACCCACGTGTTGACTATAAACAGCTTTTCCCATGCGCCCACTGTGTAGTAAACCCTGAGCAGGACACTGGGAAGTGGTGGGAAGGTGGTAGTGTGTGTGTGTGTGTGTGTGTGTGTGTGTGTGTGTACAGAGTCTTTGTTTTCAAGAAACTATAGTCTCCACAAAAAATGTAAATCATCGTGGTCTCATAATTGTTTGGTTTAGGTCAGGCTTTCGCGAAAGCTGACATTTCTTGGTTCTGAGGCCGCCACCTATTATTACATTGTAGGATGTTTTAATCTCCGGTCTCTGTTCAGCAGATGACAATAGCAACCAATATTGCTCATTCGTGTATACACACACACACACACAAACATACACACACACACACACACACACACACACACACGCGCGCGCGCGCCATTTTACAACTGAAAATGTTCAGAGAATGTCCTAATACGTTTTTGAGGTGAAGCAACCTCCCTTGAGAACCTCTAGCTAGGCAACTGATGGGGTACAGTGTTTTTAGCAAGAGTCCAGGGTGATCGGCTTCCACATTTGAGTATAACAAGAAAGCCCGACCTAGAGAGGTGTTCTCCGAGTGCAGGCCCCATAGCCAGCACCTGTGGCAGTTGGAGGCCCTGCCCCAGAACTTGTGAGTCTACATTTGTTTTAAGACATTGTCTGGGTGGTTCGCACATGGGCTGGAGTTGCGGGTCCCTGGCTGGTGTCAGGAGGAGAGGGAGCTTTCAGATGTGAGGGAAACAGGAGAGGTCTCAGCAGAGCTTGCCCCAGGTCCTGACAATACACATGCAGCCAAGAGGCTGTTCTGGGAGCAGAGGGCCCTGGAAGGAAGGATTTCCACACAGAAGGAAGGACTCCCAGGTTGAAGATAGCCTGGACTCCAAAGCAGCCAAGTGACTTGCTTTTCTTGCTTAGCCGTTTCCCTTAATTTTCTCAATCTCTTGTGCTTTGGGTAGAAAACAATGTCCTCTGTAAGCCATGCCCTGTGGTAACTGACAGCCGTCAATGTGCTCAAACAGTTCTTTGAGAATCCTATCAAAACAAATGATCACTAGCCAAGCCACAAGAGTGTGCTTTTGACTGGCGCCTACTTAAATGTAGCACTGGACATATACAAATATATACCTGTTTCCATGCAGACTTCCCAGTTACAGGGAGGGGCTTTGGGAATCATTTTATAAAGTTAGTAACAACTCTGATATTTTGGTGGTGATTAATGCAACTGAAGATTTAACATTTCATGTCAGGCCTCAAATTTGCCACTAATGTGTATCTTTAAACCACAAAGCTTGACCCCCTTAATACAGGGGTGTCAGATTTTGAGTTTTCTATGCAACAGTGAGGAGAAGGACCTTTAAGAAGTGATTCGGGGTCTGTGTCTTGAGAAAGGGTGTGTTACGGAAGTGTGTCTGACAATCCTGGCTCTTTTGCCTTTCTGTCTCCTGCCATGTGGTGAGCTGCAAGAAGAATCTCATCAGACATGGACCTCTCAGCTGCAGGCTCCCCAAATTCCAGAACTGTAAGAAAGAAACCTTTCTTGTTTATAAGTTTCCCAGCCTCAGGGATTCTCTTGCAGCAGCATGGCACAGACTGACTTTCCCTGTTTACAGCCTCTGAGCACTTCTCTGTGGTTCCATTACCAAGTCCAAACTCATTTCTCATTGTTTCTTTCATTGACAGGCTCCTACTTATCTTCTGGTTTTGTCTTTAGACTAAAATATGGACAACCCCCCCCATGGTAAACAAAATATTAAAAGGGTAGAGAGTCATGGATACAGCTCAGTTGGTAGAATGCTTGCCTACCTAACACAGGGTCCTAATTCCAGCCCCACACCGTATCAATCAGGTGGGATAGGGTCACCTGCAACCCCAGTGCTCTCCAGTGTTCAAAGACATTCTCTGATATGCAGCACGATTAAGGCCAATCTAGAATACATGTCTCAATAAATAAATAAATAAATAAATGAGTTAAGTAGAGATGGGCTATTGTTTGATCCCTGGCATTGGGTTATTGCATAGCAGATTGCAGATTGTATATGCTGCTTTTGCCTCAAGCTCCTGGATGGCTGCATACAGCGTTGCATCAGTCAGTCCTGCCTTCCCAATTGTTCTGGGAGACCCTGTGGAGACTGATCAAAGAGCTGCCAGATGCTCGAGGGGGTGGGGCGTCCAGATGACACCTCAAGTTTCTGTCCATAATTGACATACCTAGTTCCCACTTGAGCATCTTTGTCTTCTTGGCTCAGACCGCACTCCCTTATGCTCTGCACCTCACTCTTTTCTAGTGTTTTGCACCATTATTTCTGATCAGAAGTGTCTCACTGTGTCTCCTTGCCCAGGCGATGCTTTTTACTTTTGATGAGGGTTGTTACCTATATGAGCCACTCCTGACCTTAGAAGCCTTCAAGATGAAGTTGACATCCTTCATCCTTCCTATATGATCCACCTAACTTCATACTGAGCACTGAGTCAGCCATCACTCCTCCCAACATAGGTGACTCCTCATTAGGTCTTTGAAGCCTGGGTCATTGTCCTATGTGCATGTCTCAAACCAAGTGAGGCCTGGCACTTAGCAAGTGGTCAGCTAGTCACTTAGGAAATGAATGATGAGTGCATAAATAGATGGATGGAGGCTGGAGAGATGGCTCAAAGGTTAAGAGCACTGACTGCTCTTCCAGAGGTCCTGAGTTCAATTCCCAGCAACCTCATGGTGGCTTACAATCATCTGTAATGTGATATGATGCCCTCCTCTGGTCTGCAGGTGTACATGCAGGCAGAACACTGTATATATAATAAATAAATCTTTCTAAAACTACATGGATGGAGGAGCCTCGAATTTGGCATCACTGATCCCCTAAACTTGGACCGCTCAGCAGTGTTGGGTATATTATTTATGTGTAAATTATCTCTAGGATCTTCTTTTTCTTTTTCTTTTCTGTTATTTTCCCCTTTGCTTTCTTCTCTGATTTTTTTTCTCCTTATTCTTTGCAAAGTTTTGAGAAACTCTACAGGAGAGCAGCAGGTCACAACTGATGAGCACTGTACCCCCCAAAAGGTGTTCTGTTCCCCAGTTTCATGGATCAGGAGCAAAGAAGCACCAATTCCAGCTCTGGACAATAAACACCCTCGTAAAGAGACAGAAGGTACTGGCTCTTGTGTTCCTTGGACAATGTTTACAACTTCCATGGCGGGGGTAGGGGTGGGGGGTGCGGTTAGTGAGTTCAGAAAAAGGCTACTGGTCCTGTTTCTTCAAGGTAATCAGAGATGCATGACATAGGGTTGCTCTACATAAAGACTTCAGTAAACACAGAGGACATGTATGCACACATATACACACATCTATATAAATCCACAAGTGTCCATGTACCCCTGTGTATCATATCTGTTACGTATTTATGTATGTATTTACATATGTTTACATATGAGTATAAGTTTTATACTTGTGGTATATGTACATATATACACACAGTTAAATTTAAGTATCAACACATGGTCTATACTATATGATTCTTGCAGCATAATTGTGCCTTAATATCTTAGCTGAGGGGCCAACAGACATCCCCTGAAAAGGGTCAGGCTGCAAGCGTTTGGAGGTGTTGCTGGCTCTGTCATCTCTGATGCAGTGAGTCTGTTGTACCACTGTGTTGTTGAAATAGGTGTGACTTGGCTGTGTTACAGTGAAACATTCACAAAACAGGGCAGGCTTGGATGAGGTCCACTAGGCACGGTTTGGGAAACTGTTCGTAGACTGCAGAGAACACTTTGTAAATGGCCTCTATACTGGCTCCCTTCACTGTCAGCCTTCAAAAGACACACCTCTAGGTGTGTGAGAGGAGTTTCTAGAGAGGTTTAACTGAGGAGGGAAGACCCACCCTGAAAGTGGATGTCACCATCCATGGGCTGGAGTTCTGCACCAAAACAAAGAGGAAAAGAGAAAGGCAGCCGAACCCCAACATCTGCTCCTCTCGGCTTCTTGCCTGTGGATGTGCCGTACCCAGCTGTGTCCCTGCTGCCATGCCATCCCACAGTGATGACCCATGGGACAAAAGAAGCTCCTCCTTTCTTAATTTGTGTTTGTCACAGCAACAAAGAAAGTCGCTAGTACAGCATCTACCACAAAATCTACCCTGAAGTTAACAATAACCATACAGTGTAGTTACTTGGAATATTGTCTTTAAATTTTTAAATCACATTTAGTTTGTATGAATGTATATGTACAAACTCTCTCTCTCTCTCTCTCTCTCTCTCTCTCTCTCTCTCTCTCTCTCACACACACACACACACACACACACCAGCATGCCTGCATGCAGATGTCAGAGGACAACTTTCTCCTTTCTCCTTGCAGGAGTGTGAGGTCCAGGGATGAGGTAAATGGGATGGACCTCAGGTGGTCAGGTTTGGAGGCAAACATCTTTACCTACTGATCCATCTTGCTAGCCCTACAGAATATTTGGTTATTGAAAGCTACAAGAATGTACAAATTTTTAGGTAAGAAAATAGTTATAAAGTGTACCCATAAAACAGGCAAACAGAGGTGAAGAGCACCTGCTGCTCTCCCAGAGGATCTGGGTTCACAATTAACCTGGAACTCCAGTTCCAGGGCATTTAATGCCCCCTTGTGGTGTCTGTGGGCACAGCATATACATGTACACACAGATAAGCACATACGCGCGCGCGCGCGCACACACACATACACACACACACACTCACATGTACATGCAGGCACACATACACACATGTGCATAAATAAAAATGAATAAAAAGCAATTAGAAGTACAACCACTTGTCAGAAAAAGATTTATCCAAATATTATATATTTTCATTTCCCACCCTTGACAATTACAATAATGTTTAAAACGATCAAAGTAACAGGCTCTATAGGAACCACAGCTCTCAGAAGTGAATTGTTTTTTTGTTTTGTTTTGTTTTGGTTTTTTTACTTTCCTGGAAAAAAAATGAAATCTGGAATTGGTATTCAGCATCTGAGTAGAGCATTGGCCTAGTATGTGTGAGGTCCTAAATTCCATCACCTGATGCTCAAAATATAAAAAAAAACCAAACCAATGAACCAAACAAACAAATAAAAACTCAACCCCCCCCAAAAAAATCCCTACTCATGTTTTTCTTTTTATAAAAGAACCCAGAGAAACAATGGTGCTCTTTGAAAACAAGCCTATGGACATGTGACACTATTCTTTTCTGAATAATATTCAACTTTGTGTCACAGAACACTCTGAAAAGAATGAAAACATGACAGAGACCTGCTCGGCCTCACGTGACATCAGCCATGAATAATGCACATGGGAGCCTGCCTGAGAGTGTTGTAGCCAGAGCTGCCTGGGCACTCTGGAAGCTGAGGAAGGTGAAATGCCAGACTTGTGAGGTTTAGACACAGTGACACCAGCACACATCCTGTGGCTTGCAGGACATTCTGGTACGGAAGTGGCTTAAGGCCATTGTAGAGTAACATACAATGAACTAACACACTAGTATCCAAATCTTAAGAACCCAGTCTCTGAATGTGCACCGACAGCCTTCCCCTACTTCCGTTCTATCCATCCCACTATGCTCGGTTCACTAGAGAGTTCTTCCACTCAAGCCAGGGATGACAGCTTTGCAGCCAGAGGCCTTCTCTGCCATTTCCCTCCCTGGTGGCACTCGGAGTGCCTACTCCTGCAGTGAGTTCTTCATTCTATGCTCACCCAGAGGTTGAAGGAGGCCCTGAGACTATCCTCTTCCAAGGCTGAGTCTTGTTGGGCTGTCCCTAAACTCAGAGCAGGTTCCATATTAGAGACACAGTTCAAACAGCCTCCCCATCAGATGGCAAATCAACTGTTAAAACTTGCCAGTCACCTGTAAGGATCAGAACCGCCACACACATGTAACTGCCTCTGAGCTCTGATTTCCCTGCCTTCGTATTTGTTTCATTCTAAAGAAACATCAGAGGCCCACATCTTTGCCCAAGCATTCACTGTTGTGCGTGCCTGAAATCCCAGCCCAGTCCTTAAGAGGTTGAGGCTGGGGATCATGAGTCTAGACCAGGCAAGCTTGGACTGTGTATAAAGACATGGTGCAGAGAAAAGAGAGGGAGAGGCAGGAGGGGAAGGGAGACAGAGAGAGAGAGAGAGAGATAGAGAGAGAGAGAGAGAGAGCAGAGAGAGAGAGAGAGAGAGAGAAAGAGAGAGAGAGGTTATTATGCTTAGTTGCTGCATTAGTTATTTGTCTCACTGCAGTGACAAAACACCTGAAGAGCAGTTATTATGGCTTACGGTTACAAGCCACGCAGTCTATCATGGCAGCCATCTTGGTGGGGAAGGCATGGCATCAGGAATGTGACAGTGCGGACGCAGAGAGAGAGATGAACGCGGGTGCTCTGATCACTTCCTCCTTCTGATTCAGTCCAGAACCTCACCCCGCGGGGTGGGGCTTGCCAGAGTGTGGTCCTTCCCTCCTCAGTTTAACCACTCTGGAAATGCCTTCACACCCTGATGCATTTGAAGTCTTCTAGTCAAGTCGCTGAAGAAGAAATTTGCATTGCTGATTGAGCATCTAGTGATGGGACCCATATTACCAAGGGAGATTCCAAAAATGAAATCACTGTGAATATATCTGTTCACCAGTTAAAAATTATGCCATGACACAAGTCTTTGCCATCTTCCCTCCTTTAACTTGACAATCTCTTCTCCCTAGCCCAACAGACAGACAGCACTAATGTGCTCATTAAAAATGTTTTCAGATGCTGCAAACTATAGAGTGTTTAGGAGATAAAATAAAACTATAACTTCATAACCAGCAAAAACATTGCCATAAATTTTACACATTCCCTATGGACTTTCAAGATGCTGGATGTGCACACAAAAATATTTCTGTTACCCAAACGTAAGAAAAGCCTTGTAGAAAAATGGAATAACAGGAGTATAAAGCAAGCAGTTAAAACAGCCCTGATCACTGCACTGAGATATGCATTGTTAAGATAAATGTCCAGTGTTTTTTTTTTCTTTTTTCGTGTACCTATATGTTTTTAAAAGAATTTCTGAGCCTGGCATGGCAGTACAGACTTGTGTACTTGAGATGTAGAGGCAAAAGATCAGAAGCTTAGGGACATTCTCAGCCACACAGCAAACCCAAGGCCTGCACTACATTAAATCCTGTCTCAAGAAAATGTATGTGTACATGTGAAGAATTTTCTTCTGGGCATTCTGCAGTCATTATTAATTAATTAATTCATTCATTCACTCGTCTAACAAACATTTACTGACTACCTACAAGACAGCCCTGTCAACACGCTGCTGAGGTAGCAACCATGTTGTAATGTGGCCTAGCCTCCTCATGGGCTGTTGGCTACTTAAAAGAAAAAAAAATCTTAACACAGTTATTAATTTGTCTCTGCAAAAGAAATTGTATTTTCTCTTGACCCTAAGGTTTCAAACTGCCTTTCAACTGTCACCCACTAATTCACCATCATAACTTCTAATCAGTTTCTACTCTAAAACAATTTTTAAAGGTCTATTTATTTTCACTTTTCTATGTACAAGTGTTTTGCCCACATGCATATATGTGCACCATGTGTGGGCCTATTGGATCCCCTGGAACTAGGGTCACAGATGGTTGTGAGCCCCCTGTGGGTGGTAGGAATTCAAGCTGGGTTTTGCAAGAACAACACCTACTCTCAACCACTGAGCCACCTCTCAAGCCCACCCTCCTTAAAACCGGTAAGCCTTTGTCATAAATTCAGGCAAGAGGTGGCCTGGGACTTCCCGTCCTTGAGGTAGCAGGTCCTTTGCCCACTCCTCAGAGGGAGTCACTATTTGCCGGGCTTCCTCTTCCCTGTAGGGTGAAGGACTGAGGCCCAGCAGCTCTGACTAGTTTTCAGCTCAGCACTGACTTTGTTTCTGCTCCACTCCAGGCACTTCAAGCCTGACCATCCTTTTTGGACATCTTAGCTACTGCTCGTGTTGTGACCAAATACCTGATGAGAGGCAACTTAAAGCAGGAAGATTAATAGATTTGAGCATGTACATGAGACAGGGGCTACATACAGGCTGCCGTGGGGTCAGGGGATGCATGGAAGCAGCAGTGTGAGGCGGCTCATGCTGTGTCTGTAGCAGGGGAGCAGAGAGCGGGCAGAACATGAGGACAAGAATATGGGGGTATGAACCCTAAGTACCCCCACCAGTGACCCACATTCTCCAGCTAGGCCCCATCTAGGCCACCTGGGGATCAAATGTTCAAACACCAAAGCCTGAAGGGGTGATTATATTCAGCCTGTGGTACTGTATGCGTTGTATGGAAACATTAGCTCCAAATGGAACGAGCGCGCATCTCTGCCGTACACAAGCTGCAGAAGTTCAGGAAGCTATTGTTGCTATGGCAACTCCATCTACCTCTTGATTCTTTACAAGCCCTCTGCATCTCAGTCTTATTCTTTCCGTTCCACCTTTGGGCCACAGCCCCTTCTTTCTCTGCCAGGCTACCTCCCTCCTTTGTCGTCTTAGGCAACTCATGGCTTCAACTGCATCCTCTCCTACTGACACTCAAATCTAGAACCACACCCAGGCTTTGCTCCCGGACTCCACACATTCTTCCAACTGTCCTGTCTTCCTTCCAAGTCAAAATGGCTGCTGTAAAGAAAATAAATAACAGCAAATGCTGGTGAGGACAGAGGGGAAAAAAGAATCTCTTATACACAGAGGGCGGTAATGTAAACTTGGTGCTGTCACTATGAAAAACAGTATGGAGGTTCCTCTGGATACTAGAAATAGAACTAACACATGACTCAGCCACATCACTCCTGGGCATTTACCCAAAGTACCCCGAGTCATCCTAGCACAGAAACACTTGCACCTCCATATTCATTGCTGCATTATCCCAATAGACAAGAGGTAGAAGCAGCCTAGATGTTCATCAGCATATGAGTGGAAAAAGAAACACTAACTCCTATTCAGTCAGAATGAAGAATGAAATTACCTTGCTTGCAGTAAAGTGCATAGAACTGCAGGTCTTTATGTTGAGTAAAATAAGCCAGACTAAAAAGATCAATGTCCCATTTTCCTCAGTATATGAAACCACACACACACACACACACACACACACACACACACACACACACACTCACACACAACATGTAAGTAGAAATGGGACTATATGAGGAGAGGAAGGAATCTAAAGGGGAGAGGACAAAAGAAGATAACAGAGGAAGAAATACAAATAATGTCGTGTTTTAACTCATATGTAGAATCTAGATTTTATACACTCTATCATCTATCTATCATCTATCTATCTATCTATCTATCTATCTATCTATCTATCTATCTATCTTCTATCTCCTCTCCATCTGTATACATGTGTGAATATATACCACAAAACTGGAAGAGGAACTATTTTAGGTGACGCATGGACCAACAAGATGGGAGACTGGGACAAACATGCAATAATAGATACATATGAAAATCTCACAGTGGAGCCCATTATTTTGCATGCTTACTAGAAATAGTATTTTTTAAAACTTATTTACTTGTTTTATTTTGTTTTCAAGATAAAATTTTACTATGTAGCTGTGGCTGTCTTAGAACAAACTTTGTAGACCAGGCTGTCCTTGAACTCATAGAGATCCACCTGCCTCTGCCTCCTAAGTGCTGGGATTAAAGGGGTGTAGCACCACTCCCATCCAACTGTAAATATTATTAACAATGAAAATACCAAGGCCGGGAGGGCGGCTCAATTGGTAGAATGCTCATCTAGCACAAGACTCTGGGTTTGGTCCCTAACACCACATGTGCTCGGTATGCACACCTTTAATTCCAGCGCTCAGTAGGTGGAGGGGGGAGGGTCAGTAGCTCACGGGCATCCTCAGCTGTATGGAGAGCTCAAGTCTGGCCTGGAATACCAGAGGCCTTGTCTTGACAAAGTAGCTTCAACTGTAGCTACCACAGCAGCACAGCCAGCTCTAGGCAGGCCCCACCCCCCACCTCCTCCCTCTCAGAGGCTTGCTTATTCCAGAACTTCTCAAATTTCTCCACTCACCTTTTCCTCCTAAGAGGAATCACAGGATCCCAGGTACAGAGGTATATAAAGCAAATGGAAAATCCAAACATATACTAATAATAAACTACAAAGAAACTTACTTCAAAATAATTCTTTAGTTTTTACTATTTATTAGGGACAAAACTTTCGGACTGTGAACCAGGATGCACGTGCTCACTGTCACATGGAAAACTGAGCTCTGGCTGGATATCTGATCGCACACATATGGGGCATATTGATATTTTTCATAGTACTCTGTTAGTTTGGTTTTATAATCATCGGTGTGAGAGTGTTGACTTATATAGATAATTAGCACAAAATGGGAGAAGGATACTCATGACATTTCAGAAATTATTGGAATTCTGTGGTACCCTAGTCAAAATTCATCAAACTGATTTTTTGTTGTTGTTGTTTTGGTTTTGGTTCTCAAGACAGTTTCTCTGTATAGTCCTGGCTTTCCTAAATCTCACTCTGTAGACCAGGGTAGGCTGGCCTCAAACTAAGAGTTCACCTGCCTCTGCCTCCTGAAGAGTGCTGGGACCAAAGGAATGTGTCACCACCACTCAGCTCAGTTTTCATTTGTTTGTTTGTTTTGATGAACCTCAAGTCAGCAGCTAAAACAGCAAATTTTCAAATTAAACATCCTAGCACAATACAATCCAAAAGTATACTAATTTGATACACATTGGGGAGTGACAGTGGGAAAATATTAAAAACCCTGTTTTCTGTAATGAAACCATTCTGTTTTTGTAAGAGCAAGGCCCCTCACATGTGCATTGAACACTGCATTCGTAATGCACAATAGTCTGGAATCTGGGCCCAGATGTTTCAGGTTGTAGTCATCCGTGCTGTGTGCATGTGTGTGTGTGTGTGTGTGTGTGTGTGTGTGTGTGTGTGTGTGTCCACACTTGTGCAGAAAAGTGCACTGACCTTGAGTTCAGAACCAGGATGCAGTGACGTCACATGATGTAAACTCTGCCAAAAGCGCCTCACGTTCGTTACATGTTTGACTTTGAGCTCAGAAGCATCCAGAAGTCTTTTACTGCTGTCAAACTCTGCACAACCCCCACACTGCGCTCCATTACCTCATGTGGGGCTGCAAAGCACAGTTAAAGCAGCTGTGGCTTATTCTGCAGCATCAGTGGCTTTAATTTCTGAAGGAAACCGGTTTTTATAATGAAGAGTAGATTTGCCTCAGGGCTGTTAGGGAAGTTATAAGGCCCTAGACTTTAGGGACAAAATAGTACCCCTCCTCCTCCTACTCCCAATAAAGTATGAAGAGAGGGGAAGGGAGAGAAATTAAAGGTGTATTTGAATACAAGCCACCCCTTTTGCTGGTCCCACCATTGAATGAGGTACTGGGTGTCCCTGTTTTTGTGGCTCGACTTCAGTCCAGCCTTCCTGCAGTGGCTACAGAAGTTTCTTCCGTCAACACTCACGTGTTGCTCAAAATTTCCTGGTATCTGAAGAGTGAGGATCTGGCTGCTCAGTGTGACACTAAGGGTGGGTCACAGTCCCAAGCCCTGTCTGTGTCTCACGCCATACCTCTGTCCTCTGACCACCTGGACAAAGGTTGCCTGCTGAACGTGCCATCCTCCTTGGGTCCTCTGCCATCTTTTCTGCCAGGTCTCCTGCCCTGTGTGCCTCCCCCCAGGGCCCTAGCATACCTTGTTCTTTGTGGAAGTTCTCCTCTGGTCCTTCTAAGCCCCCACGGGAGTGTCAGTCCCTCTGTGGCCTGACCAGTTCCAGAGACAATCTTATCTCCCCCACTTCCTCCTTTGAGGCCTGCTGCGAATTCATGCTCAGTGCTGGACACTGCATTGCACACTGGGAAACGATAGAGGATGATGTGGCCTTTGGCCTGAGGATTCTTGGAATGCTCGGTCTATCTAGACATGTACAGGCAGACTGCGGTTTGCTGCGTACAGAGAGCATAAGAGCATGTGACAGAGGTAGCCATGGTAGGCCGCCATGACCTAACTTCCGGTAGACCTTCAGATATACCCTTAACGGACACCAGAGCACACATTGTGTTTGTTATATGATCAGCTGCTGGTCTGGAAAATTCCAATTTTGGAATGCTGTCAAGTCTCTTGTCCTATGTGAAACATGGGATGGGATAAGGTCCATGAAAGACAAGGTTCTTGCCCTGAGGAGCACATGGGCCTGAGGGAGATACTGACACAAACAAGATGCCTAAGAAGGCAGGTATGCGCGTGACACACAGGAACACAGGTAAAGAGCGGTTTCTTCTGTTGGGTGGCAGCTTCGGTTAAGTCTCTCTAGAGTTGAGACCTTGCTTTCAGTGCCTTCAGGTATTTCTGGAAGCCATATCCATTTTTTCCGCTCCCTGTTTTCTGAAATTTGCTTTATTATTTTTGTTGTTTTCTTTAAACAGTGACTCCTGCCTGGCATGACAGCGCATACCTTTAATCCCAGCACTTGGGAGGCAGAGGCAGGCAAATCTCTGAGTTCAAGGCCAGCCTGGTCTACAGCACAAATTCCAGGATGCCTAGTGCTGCTGAGAGACTCTGTCTCACAGAAAAATGTAAACTAAGAATTGTGTATACATACACAAAGATAGATATATATATATATATATATATATATATATATATATATATATATAAACCTTGTGTGTATCTTCTACTATTTGAACATGTCCCCAAGTTTGATATGCTGGGAACTTGCCTCCCAAAGCAGGGCTGGACGGGACTGCGTACATCCCTGTTGTAGAGCAGCATTTCTGTCCGCATCTGCTGTGCTGCAAAGCAGTTCACTAGAAGGTTGGTAACTCAGCATCACACTGCGGGGGAAGGGGCTGTGCACTGTGCCTGGCTTAACTGAGCATCCAGCACAGCCTCTTTTTCTGGAGACTGGACTGATATGAGCATTGCACTTTCATGTATTTGGTTTTTCTATATAAAGCATATTTTATATAAAACAATTTCTTTTTTTAAGTTGCATACACTATATAAAGAGGAGCTCAAAATGGACTGGAAACCTGACTGTCGAAGCTGAGCTGTGACATGTTAGGAGAAAACACGAACAGGTCTTTGTGTTTCAGTATTTCTTGAAGATGAGACCAAAACATATGACAAAGGAAACAAAACAAATAAATGTCAACAAAATGAAAACGCTTGCACTTCAAGGAACACTATTAAGAAATGAGAAAGCGGCTCACAGAATGAAAAGACACTATTTGCAAATCCTGTATCTGAAAAAGAACTCTGTGACCATCAATAAAACACGACCCAATTTTCACATGAATATGGAGTTTGACTAGATATCTCCTCAAAGAAGACAAAAATGGTGGAAACCCACTCAGGAAGATGCTCAATTGACGTTAAAGTCAGCAGGGAACTGCATCAAGATACTAGTCAACACCCTGTGCAAGGCTAGACTTCAGTAGGTAACAGCACATGTCAGCAGGTGTGGGAAACTGGAGCACTCATACATTGCTAGAGGGGATATGAAGTGACACAGTCACTGAGGGAAACAGTTTCGCCTTTCTTCAAAAAGCAAAATTACCAGATGCATCACAGTAGGACCCAGCAATTCTCTCTGTAAAGGGACCCAAGAGAAACAAAAACATATGCTCGTGCAAGACTGAAACACCGATGTTTGTGGGAACATTTCTCCTAACAGCTCTCCCTCGAATGGAAAAACTCCAAAAGTCAATCAAGTGACAAACGGATCAATGACATCTATTGGATACAATAGGATATTATCGACAAACAAGCTAAAACTCTTGTCGCTTGTTATGACATAGAACTCTTGAAATATATGCAGAGTGAAAGAAACCGGACACAGAAGGCCACTTATTAAAATGTATGATTTCATTTATGTGGGGTGACCAAGTGCACAAGTCTATAGACACAGAAAGTGGGTTAGTGGTGGTTTACAGTTGGGGTGAGGGGAAGGAGTAGTGGAGAGGCGCTCCACATGGGATGTGGCTTCTTTTAGTTTGGGAGTGATGAACATACTTGGAAGTCGGGGCCCATGTAATATGGGGCATGCTTAAACTGCTGACTTGTAGGTTTTTAAAGGCAAACTTTATAGTGTGTGAATTCATTTTTAAATCTTTTATTTTTATTTATGCGTGTGCATGTCCGAGTCTACCTGTGCACTTGAGTGCAGGTGACTTTGGAGGCCAGAAGACAGCGTTAGACTAGCTAGAGCTTGAGTTTTGGGGGGTTATGAGCCACCCAAGGTGGGTGCCAGTCCTCTGGCAGAGCAGGAAGTGCTTTTCCACTGTGAACCAGCTCTCCATCCCTGAAATATATTTTAATAAAACTGTTTTTTTTTTCTTTAAAAGACTCCATATTCTGTATCCATACAGAGGAAGTTCCAAGTCTGCCAGCTGTCCGTGTATCCGAGGGTGATCCAATTAAGTAGCAGCCCACTGTCAGTCACTGGGACATTTTGGTTTCTTTTCTTTGCCTCCCCAGAGGTGAGCTGCTGGGGTGTGTTCTCTGGCACAGGCGAGGTACTCATTAGAAAAAACAAGTCACGGCAGAGCTGTCAACAACACTTACATTGCTTCTTTTCTTTCTTTCTTTCTTTCTTTCTTTCTTTCTTTCTTTCTTTCTTT
>OU015746.1:57800341-57822422 GCA_907169655.1 Acomys percivali | reverse complement strand
CACACACACACACACACACACACACACACACACACACACACACACACCAGCTTGACACACCAGCTTCTGAAATGACACAACTTCCCACCAGGAAGGGCCTCAGAAGGTAAAGCTGGCTCATCCATGTGCTCAGAATAGATGATGCTTGTGACCTCAGTGTGGCTCCACAGGGCATGCCACCCAGGGGTTAGTTAGGTCATATTCCTAGCTCTGTGAGGAAGTCATAGCCTCCTCCCCCAGAGCAATTCCGTTAGTCACTTTCACCAATTTCTCACTTCTCTTTCAAGCTCTGTTTAATTCATGCCAAACAGCATTGTGTCGTTCCAAAATAAAGGTAGCCCCTATCCTTACTCCTTCCCAAAACGGTTTTCATTGTTTCCCACAGAGGTTTAGGGGATTTTTCTCACACACTGAAGGGGAACACAGAGGAGCCGGAAGGAAGCCCACCACAACAGGAAGTGAAGCCCAGCATGGCTGGGAGGCCCTCCTTGGAACATACAGGTCTAAAAAACGAGCAGTGAATCGTTGCCCACTCTGGAAGTTCCTGAGGAACAGAATATCAACAATAGAATGAAATTCATATGTGGAAAACAAAAAGCCCACACAGGCGAATGACTCACATGGAACGGAAGGCTGGATTCCTGCAGGTGAATCTCAGCAAGCTACGGCAGAGTGGAAGGCTGGAACGTGTTCCCTTCCGTTAGGCTTGACATGAAACCACAGGGACCCTATTCACAAGCAGCAAAATTAGCCTTGTGTTCAATTTTCGTGACATTTGCTGTGGCAGTGAACGCTCCGCAGCAAGACTTAATTGGCACTCAAACACCTGAGAGGAAAGAAGGCACATAAAGCGCCTGACTGTTAAATGACAAGGCCCTCTCAGAGCTGGGAACATTCAGTAACAGGAGATGGAGCCAGCCTCGCAAGGAGCCTGAAGATAAAAGTCTCATGTCTGATGATAACAGTAGATCTGCCCCCATTTTTTTTTCCTCGTTAGACCATAAATATTTGAGTCTAGATATTCTGAAGTCCAAGATCCCAGCTCTTCAGTTCTAGTTTTTGTTTTTTTTGTCTTGTGATTAGCCACGAATTTTAATTACGATTTTAATTTTGGATGTCTTTACAATCTAGAGAGAAAGATACCCTCACTGAGTATGCCTGGGTGTATGGCACGTGGACTTGGTAAACACACGCTGGAAAAGGACTGAGGAAGCCTGCTTCAAGAAGAGAATGGAAAAGAAACCCAGGCAGCTGTCAGGCACAGGGCCAGAACAGAGGGGCTGGCGTGGTGCTAGAGGAAAAGGTACCTACCCTTTCTTGGCAGAGCGAAGGCTCTGAAGTGTGCCTTGGTTTCCCATTCTCTGCTGTATTACATCTGCACTGCTCACTTCTTTGTTTTGTTTTTGAGTCAGGGCTCTAATGTAGTTCAAGCTATTCTCAAACTTGCTATGTAGCCAAGGATGACCGTGAGCATCCGACCTTCCTGCCTCTGCCTCTGGAAGGCCGGAATTGCAGGTTATGACACCATACCCAGTTTATTCTGTGTTGGGGCGTCAAATGGGTGGCTTCTGTGTAGGCAGTCCAGCAGCATCAGGCCCCTGCTCACTAACCTTGCCTCCTGTTCAAGCACAAGCATTTGAGATGCTCTGCAGCTTTCTGCTCTGGTAGCTATCAAGTCCTTTTTCAAGATGTCTTCAGATGCCCTTCTTTCACAAAATTCCCTTCACATCGTGTCCCCTGGGCATGACTTCCCTTTCAGAGTTGTTCCAATGTGAACAGTAGCCACATAGCCGACTGAGAGCTGGGAGCTGCTGAAATGGACGCTGCTGACCAGCCCAGTGGGCTCCATCCATCCACCGATGGCCATGTGAGCGCCAATTGAAAATCTAAACGTTCTGTAAACTTTAGAGCACTTCTCTGCGAGGCTTGGAGGTCATAGTTGGGTTCTTCATAGAATTTTTAGGACTTATATTTCTGCTTCAACTTGGAGGTATGAGTCATTGCAAAGTAGAAGCCTCTGAATAAAGATCCTATCGCACCCAGGGAAGCCATTAGATTGCATTCGTGTAGTGTTAGGTTTGTGGAGTGCTGTGGTGGCGCCACCTTGTGGTAACCACCCAGAATACTTACAGAACCTTGCACTGTTCCATCACAAAAGTCTTGGCTCCTCGGAAGACTCATCTGTGTCCATTACAGGAGCAATGGGAAGCACAAAACCTAGAGAGAGCTTTTCAAGACGTTGGTGGAAGTGAACCCAGTGACGATTCACTATAGTTACCATGAAAAGAAAATCAGAGTTTGTAAAGAATAGTCACTGCTAGATTTCCTATGACACCATTTGGTGGCAGTCCCACACCAGTTGTCAAACAGAACTGACCACTGGTCTGTAAGCCTTCCCATAATCTGATTGTTTCTTCACAGGCTGCTTAACTTCTTTTTATGTGCATTCCTGGTCATTTTTAATTGGTAGTAAGACCTCCATGAGATTAACTCTTGATCAGGAAGAGGGATGGAGTAAGGGGGTACGGGGGTGTGCAGAGGTCCTGCCCACCCCCACTCATGGGTCCCGCTCTTCCTGTGGGTGGTGGGAGCTAGGGAATTTGATTACGATACAGTCAGGGAGAAAGGGACTTAACGTGTTTCTGTTTAGTTAACTTTTGGGTCATTCTAGACACTCCTACTTGGAGCTAGTACTTTAGATTTCTGTGGAAACTCTCTGCTGAACAAGACTGCTCTGGGAGGCAGGGGTGGGGCAAGGATACTGACAGAGGGACTCTTTCGGGTTTGGGGGGATATGGGGGATTGGGGAGGCCGGGGCGGGCGGGGAAGGCAGCCGAGCCTTTAAAATTGTTGAGGCAAGCCTGGCATGGTGGTGCGTGCCATAGAAGCGTTAACTTTCAGGGCTATGTGACCACTCAGGCTACTGTGTGCAGAGGAGAGGGGCATTGTTTAAATTTCCATTTGTTGAAGGGCAGGTGGTGGGGTCCTCCCATTGGCTATTTGCATAGCTACAAATATTTCAATATGCAGAGAAGACAGTGTTATTCCAGTGAGGCCTACGATAATGCACACATGCTCCAGAGCGCACCTGGGCTAAGCAAGTAAAAATGAATGACCCGGCTAAGGGTGGACGGTTCGTGTGTAAATACTAGTGCCCAGGAGACTGAAACAAGAAGGCTATCATAAGTTCTAGGTCAGCCCGGGCTGTATAGTGAGTTCCAGAACAGCCAAGGCTAGAGTGAGACCTTGTTTCATAAAATAAATAAATAAATAAATAAATAAATAAATAAATAAATAAATAAAAGAGAAAGAAAGAAAAGAAAAGAAAAAGAAGGAATGGATGAGTACGGATTGCAGACATTGATGTTCTGAAAGGCTCTGATGCTCAGCACGGAAACCAGAGAGGCATGCTCTCACTATAAATCCTTGTCTTCCCTTTGGAATGAGAACACCGAGAACCTCTCAAATACTCCTTATTCTACATTAGTTGATGTACATTTGTCTTCTCTTTTTGCTCTGCATTTTTTCTTAAACGAATAAAGCTATGCATATTTCTCAAAACTTCATTTGTATGACTGCCAGAAGATGAATTGTCGCACAGTGACTTTAAATTGGTGACCATTCCCTGTAAAAAACAGTGACCCTGATCTTAAACACAAGCCCTGCACAGCACTCTCAAGTAGAAAAAAAAGAAAGCATTGGGGGAAATCTTTAGGATATGACTCAAGATTGCTCTGAAATGACAATGGCGAGAGCTAAGAGGCTGGGGGCTGGGGCTGGAAGCAGGAAGCTGGGAGATAGGGGGTAAAGGCTAGGGCCGGAAGCAGGAAGCAGGAAGTTGGGAGATAGAGGGTAGATTGATTAGAGGTTGGGGGCTCGAGGCCAGTGCCTGGAACCCAGAAGTTGTGACTACAGGCTGGAGGTGGGAGGCTGGAAGCTGGAAGGTGAGGACTAGAGGTTGGGGTCTGGAGGTGATAAAGCGACAAGTTTCCAGGAGATCAGAGTTATGGAGGGGCAGGCCTATGTGTTCTCGTGTCTCAGTGATTGGAGGGACCCTCTCAGTCAGAACACAGCTTCTGCTCACCTTCTAAGCAGGTGTGCCATCTTTCATTAAACACTTCCTCATACGTGCTTCTTTCAGCTTGTGTGTGCGTGCGTATGTGCGTGCCTACACGTGTGGGCCAGCAGTCTCCATCAAGCTGGTTTTCTCTGCCAGATAAAGACCAGAAAGGCAGGGAAGCTCATCGAGTATGGTAGCTCTCATTGGGGAAGTCTCAAACGCTGCAGACAGCAGCAGACAGAATTGACTGTGGACGAAAGATGTTTATTGGGGGTGAGGAGACACACGTGTAGCAGACACACAGAGGAAAAGACACTCTGTAAAGCAAAGGGAGCACTTAGGAGCCCCCAGATCTGGTCTCTCATGCAGGGCTGGGGTTTAAGGGTTGGTCTTTGATGGGTGCCCCTTTCCTGACTTGGGGTTCATCAGTTTGAATAAAGTCAGAGGGCCTGAGAGGTCCAGAACTTCAGTGTAAACATCAGGCTTTGAACTTGTCTGACCAGTCTTTCAGCAGGCTGACACTACTACTGGCTGGCAAAAAAAGCCTGCTAGACCTTTGTTTTAAGCTGCTGTGGTCAGAAAGGCAAGGAAGAAGTGGCCATCTTGGAAGGTGACCATCTTCCTTATCATTAGTCAGGCACCTCTCCCTATCTGTCTGACTGTTAGCCATCAATCTCCCAGGCTGTGGTGGTTTGAATGAGAACGGGCCCCATAGGCTTGCGTTTGAATGCTTGGTCCCACTTAGTGGACATGTTTGAGAAGGATTCGGAGATGTGGCCTTGCAAGAGCAAGGCGTGGCCTGTGGGAGGAGATATGTCACGGAGGGGTTGGGGGTAAGTTTTGAGGTTTCAAAAACCCAAGACAGGTCCAGTCTCACTCTCCTTCTGTCTCTTGCTTCCTGATCAGGGCGTAAGCGCTCAGCTACTGCTTCAGTATCCTTGGCTTACTGCCAAGCTCCCTGCCAGGATGACCGTAGACAGCTTCTGGCACTGCAAGGAAGCTCCCAATTAAACACTTCCTTCTATAAGTTGCCTTGCCAAGGCATTTCTTCTCAGCAATAGTAACCCTAACTCTGACACAGTCCCTCGGGTTCCAGACTTCGAACTCAGGTTGTCAAGCTTGTCAGCAAGCACCTTTAACCACTGAGCCACTTGCTGCCCCATATTTTACTTTTGAATTGCTAAGTTTAAAAAGAATTTGAATAGCTCTAACAAAATATTTCCTTGTGTCTTACTTACTTACTTACTTACTGTGGACTTACTGTGGTTGGGTAGACTGCACGTGCCTGTCTGCTTGCAAGGCATCAGAAGGCCAGAGAAGTGATAGGAAGTGTCAGGACCCAGAAGCAAGCAGCCTCCAGCCTGCTCTGGACCTCAAAAGGGAAGAGTTGAAGGCGGATGGGCAAATACCTTCAAGGTCGGAAATGAAGTCTTACCTGGGGAGAGTTGGGGCGAAGATCCTAAGTTTAGAAAACTGTGCTGTCGGGTTCCATTTTCCCCAACATGTCATAGGGAAAAAGGTTTCCTGCTGTCTATCATGAAGGAAGTACGTCAGCTCATTCTTGGTTAAGCTACAGAAAGGGCATTAGGCTTGGCTTCTTGGGCATCGAGGGCCCATGAGCTCAGGTGCAGTGTTGGACACTGAGCTGGGGCCCTACTCAGTGTCAGGGCGTGTGCCTTGCGTCTTAGAAGTGGTGATTCCATGGGGTCAAGAAGTGGCTTAGGCAGAGACCTTTGTAACCTGGCTCCACAGAGGCCTCAGCCTTCCTGCGTGCTCCTCGTTCACACAGGCAGCTCTCTGTGGAAAGACATACTGGGTGAGAACAGCCTGCTGAGCGCTCAAGGTTCCTTCCTCAGTGGACCCAACCCAGTTCCCAGCCTCAGAGTAGATATTCTGAGATAACATCACCCGGGGGCCAGAGGCTTCCCTGTGCTGTTCTCAGCTGCCAGCTGCAGACAGCACTATTCCATCCTGTCCCACTCTCAGACAGTCCAGTGCTCGGGTGTCCTCAGCTCCCAGACATACTGTTTGTAGATGACCACCACTAGTGAAAAAGAGGGGCCCTTGGCCTTACCAGTGAGTGGTAGGTAGAGCCTCTAATGAATTGATTACCTCTCCTTTCTTTCTTTCTTTCTTTCTTTCTTTCTTTCTTTCTTTCTTTCTTTTTTATCTCAGTTTTCACATGAGGAAAAGTGAGACGCTGCAGGGAAACAAAACTTCCAGCTTTATAATCTGCACGCTCACAGAGGCAAAAATAAGGACAGCAAATTTTAACTTTCTTTTTCAGGCTGGCACAGTAGGTCGCATCACATCATGTGGTCCACACTAGCATCAAGAAGTGGAGGAAGAGTGGGGTTGATCCCACGCAAAAGGAAGAAAGGAAAAGCTATGAAGGTGATGTGTCTAGGACAGAGAGGAAATGAATTAATATGAGAGCTGGCAGATCCTGGAGAAGGAAGTGACCAAAAAAGAAGTGGACAAGTGTTTTAGTTTCATGACTGTCTTGTGATAAAATGCCTCGTCCAAAGGAAGCTTAAGAGAAAAGGGTTCAGTTTAGTTCACAGTCCCAGGTGATAGTCCCTCACAGTGGGGAAGTCGAGGCAGGAGAAAGTTAAAGCAGTCACAGCAGTTAAGAGCAGAGAATGCGTGCACTGTTAGTTCTCATTTCTTATAATGTGGGGTCTGGACCCAGGGAGTGGTACTGACCGCTTTCAGAGTAGGTCTCCCATCTGTTAAGATAGTCAAGAGACACTCCCCCACCCCAAGACACGCCACAAACCAACCTGATTTAGGTGCTTTATTCCCCGGAGATTCTAGACCATGCCAATAAGAAAATTAAGCATCCAGCATGGATCTAGCTGTAGCTAAAAGAAGATGTGTTGGCCCCATAAAGTGGGCGACACATCTGGCTGGTGTCCCCGCAAAGTCAGAGCAGGCACCGGGCCCAGGCTCCCAACAGTGCCCTCACAATCTCCTCCTACCTTCTTACATAAGGCAAAAAAAAAAAAAAAAAAAAGCAGGTGCATCCTGGCAAAGAGGGGGAAAGGAGAAATGTGTGTCTCATCCTAAAGATTGTCTTTCTCACCTTAAGAAACAAACGACTTCGTTTTCATAGCAGAGATGTCCTTTGGGCAAGTCTAGCAATGCCTGGCTGCTCCCTTGGGCACTGGATTAGAAGCAAGGATTTGCTTAGCTACGAAGATTTCCTTAGGAAGCCATGGCATTCTTGTGCTCTTTTATTCTGGCTGCAGTCTGTTACTGTTTAAGATGAGAACACTGGATCTCAGCAGGAGTTAGGGAGATACAATGCAGGGGGAAGACGTGCTGCAGTCTAGCTGTGTCCACGCTGCTCAGGGCTGGGTCAGCCTTCAGATCAAGATGCCTCTTCCTGCTTTGCACCCTATGGCGGCCTCAGCTCCCCTTCCTTCGGCCCCTCTGGCAGCCCTGCTCCTGGCCACTCAGCTGCCTCCTGCACTGTTCTGAAACTGCCTCACGTCAAAGGGGAAAATGCCGGTGGAAGCAAGCCCAGTGCATTCTGAACCACAGTCATTTGCTGCTGATTAATTGAACATCTCCGCGTGCCTCAATGATGGCCTCACAGTACCCGGGAAGGGTGGTGGGACTCCAGAGATACTCAGTCATTGACCAGCTCATAGCTCCCTCTAGAGGGGACCAGAGCCGGAAGCAGAATGGAGGTGGCCAGGGGTCAGGAATGTTCACTATGATAGCTGCTGTTTAGCTGTGCTTTGGGGATTGTAGATTTTACTGCCTACAAATAATTATATTTTATTAAATATGTCCACTCTATCAAATTCAATACAAAATATGGCCAAGAAACCCATTCTACCTAATAAGATGCATCTCATAAAACACAGGCAGTAATAACCCAGCCATGCAACACCACTCGGCAGTAAAGAGGACCACTGTGTAGCACCCTGAGTGGCACAAATGTGCTATGACAAGTGAAGGAAGGCGAGCTCCAGGGGCACCGAACGCCATGATTCCAGGAAGGAAATGTTCTGGGGAAGGCAGAACTATCGCACAGGAAACAGATCATTGCTTCATGAGTGCTTGAAAGACAGGCTGACACTGAAGGGCATCGGGAGAAGGCAGGCCAGGGGAAACAACTCACATCTTGCTTGTCGTGGTTATGCGACCACAGATGTTTTGTGAGCTCTCAAGACTGCAACTCAAAAGTGAATTTTGCTCCATGTAGCAATACTTCATAGATAGATGGGACTATAAATCAGAGAACTATCAACAGATGTTGATTGACACACGTAGAAGTGTTGAATTGTGCAAGCATCATAGGTTGAATGACACACATTGAAGTGTTTAAGTGTGCAGGCACCTAAAAGCTTGACAGCATCAAAGGCGGGTTTTGTCAGCATAGCAAAGAAACACTATCTGTCCAGGTTATCACATCACAGCTCAAAACAGCCACATTATGGACTCAGCCCAGTCAACAGATGAAAGGGTAAATAAAAGAGATATGTGTGTGCACAGTGGAATATTATTCATCCACAAAAAAGGTGAGATCCTGTCATATGCTACAAAACGCAGAGGATCAGCGGGCAGTTAAATGTCATTATGTAAAATATGCTAGACCCAGAAATACAAGTAGTGCCCATTTGTGAATGTTACAAAAGTCTACCTGAAGAAAGAATATTGGTTACTTGAGATTGTGAAGGGTGGGGGCAGGGTAGGAGAGGGTGGGGTCTTTGACCAGTACATAACACATGCATGTATGGAATACTTTGCCAAGCTACATTAATGTAAAAAATTATTACCTGTTAATAGGAAATTTTAAATGTAATAACATTTGGGCCTGTGAGATAGCTCAGCAAGTAAAAGCCCTTGTTGCTTTCTGCTCAGCCCAAAGACCTGAGTTTGACACACACACACCCTCAAGACTCATACAGAGGAAGGAGGGAACTGATTTCCATAAATTGTCATTTGACCTCCATATTGCTTCATGGTGTGTCCCCCCCCAACACACACAAAATAAATAAATGTAATTTTAAAAATTTAAATAGGTTTATCAATAGATTGCATCTTTGATATATCAAGTATAATAAAATGTTAGCCCAGAGTCATTAATAACTCATTATTATGGTTGGAGAACATTCATTATGAAATAACTCATTATTAGTGTTGGAAAACATTGCAAAAGGCATCTAATTATCTCCTTTCCTATCTATACCATTTAGAAAGTTGCCTGCAAGTTGCTCTCATAGCCTGTTATAAGTTTAAAAGAACATCACACCTGGCCGGGTGGTGGCGCCCGCCTTTAATCCCAGCACTCTGGAGGCAGGTAGACTTCTGTGAGTTCGAGGCCAACCTGGTCTACAAAGCGAGTCCAGGACAGCCAGGGCTACACAGAGAAACCCTCTCTTGAGAAACAAAACAAAACAAAAAGAAAGAAAGAAAGAAAGAAAAAAGAAAAAGAAAAAGAAAAAGAAAAAGAAAAAAAGAACATCGCACCCTTTCTCCCACTTTGAGATCATCAGGCCCCTCTCTCTGGTACAGTATTAGTAGTCAGGGTCTTGATGCTTTTTCACTTGCTTGATAATTGAAGATTTGGACTGATAAGAAGTCAATAAATCTTTAACAATTTCGGGACACAAACCTTGAGCAACAGCTGGCCCTGGTTGGCTCTTCAGAAGCTCAGGTCTTAGCTGCTATAGTTTAAAAGCTTAATTAAAAGCGGGCACCACCACCTGGCCAGGTGTGATGTTCTTTTAAACTTATCACAGGCTATGAGAGCAACACCTTGGACCTGCAGGCAACTTTCTAACTGGTATAGATGGAAAAGGAGATAATTAGCTGCCTTTTACAATGTTTTCCAATAGTAATAATGAGTTATTTCACAATGAATGTTTTCCTACCATAATAATGAATTATTAACAACTCTGTGCTAACATTTTATTATACTTGATATATCAAAGATGTATCCATGTATATTCCTAACAATCTACTGATAAACCAAAGGTCTTTGGGTTAAAGGTTTGGTCCTCTGGGTTGGTAGTGCAGGGAGATGGTAGGACCCTGGGGAGGGCCTGGTGGGGGGGGGGGTCTTTACATAGTTGGAGGAACTTAGGACTTCAAGCCCTGAGACAGGGCATCCCATAGCCCAGGCTGGTCCCAAACTCATTATGTTGCTAAGGATAACTTTAAATGCAGGATCCTTTAGCCTCTATTTCCCAAGTGACTAGGATTATAGGCATTCATTGCCATGCCCAGCTTCCCAGCCCCTTCTCACTCCTGTTTTTAGCTCAGGCCATGGAGGGGGCGGGGTTGGGGGGGGAACTATCCTTTCTTCCTCATCCTCTCCCAGCATCACTGCTACCCACAAAGCAAGAGGGTCAGCCTCCCTGGGCTGTAGTGTCCAGGAGCATGAGCCACAGTAAACCTTTCTCTCTATTCACGGCTTAGCTAAGGTATTTGTTACAGTGGTGGGGGGTTGACTGACATTGACGCTTCTCTCCTCTCTATCTGATGACAGAAACAATCACCAAGATACCGGTTTCTAAGCACAGAGACATTGCCAGTATCCGAGAAGCCGGGGACTGATGCAACGGCTCCTCGGGAAAGGGAAACGGAGTTTCCGAACCTTTTCATCCCATGAGAGGTAAAAGAGTTTAAGAGCACTAGTTTCTGATAATAGATCCAAACACCCTCTGTGTACTACCCTGACCTTTTGAGCAGTTATGTGATCTTTGCAGTGGTGTTGGGGAGGGCAGCTGAGCATGGCTGGAGAGTCACGAACATCAGCCTATGTGGACAATTTCACAGATGCTTCCGTTCCTACCTAGTGCAAGCCACTCTGTAATCAGCCTCTCTTGAGAGTTTTGAAGTGAATCAGATTAGACACTTTCAAACTGTACTAACTGCGGCCAGCTTTCCCTTGCATGTGGCTGTACAGATCTGGTCTGAAGGTACTTGTTGTTGTTGTTGGTTTTTTTTTTTTTTTTTTTTTTTCAACTTCACTGCCAGCTTGACTAGACATAGAAGCATCCAGAAAACACACCTCTGGGTATGTGTGTGAGGATGTGTCCAGAGAGGCTTAACTGTAGATAGAAAAATGTGGAGAACAGGAAGGAGCGGGCTGTGGTCCTGGACCACATACAAGGGAGCTATTGAGCCACCCGAGCAGCAGCAGCAGCATCTCTCTCTGCAGCTACAGTGTGACCGACTGCCCCAAGCCCCTGCTACTAGGACTTCTCTGCCCTAGGGAAGTGTGCCTGGAACTGTAAGCCCAAACAAACCTCTCTTTCCTGAAGTTGCTAATGTCAGGTGCTTTGTCACCACAATGAGAAAAGTATCTTAGATATGAACATGAAGAGGGGCTCAACCTGTGCTCGTGACTAAAAGAGAAAGTTGCAGGACAAGGTGTTAGTGTGATAGGAAAAGAAATTTGCATTTTTACAAGAGGAAATAAGAGTACTGCACTATATAGGGTGTGTGCTGGGGAGCAAATCACTTCCCTGTTGGGGATTGTACTCTGGGTCTCCTACATGCCGATCACATGACCACCACTAAGCCATACTCATTGCCCCTACCCAAATTTTTTTGGTATTGTCTAATTTTTTCACAGACACAGAGACATTTGCTTTGTGTCAGACCAAGACAAAACCAAGGGTTCTGTATCCTGTTGCAACTACTCTAGTTCACAGTTTTGACAACTGCCTCTGTGTTTGTTTGCATACCTTTAATTAGCATATTCTTAGGCTGTGAAGTGATTCCTTAGACACTGATATTTCAGAAGAAAACTGGTACAGTGTGTCAGGAAGTGAGGCTAACTAACAGCTTTCATGAGGCCGACTTTCCTACCAGCCCCCTCACTCCCTGCTTCATATATGAGGTTTGGGTCCCCAAGAAACATAACAGCTCAGGTGACCTTTTGTTTCTTTTTTGTTTTTTTGTTTTGTTTTTTGGGGGGGGTTGTTTTGTTTTGTTTTTCGAGACAGGGTTTCTCTGTGTAGCCTTGGCTGTCCTGGACTCGCTTTGTAGACCAGGCTGGCCTTGAACTCACAGCGATCCGCCTGCCTCTGCCTCGTGAGTGCTGGGATTAATGGTGTGCGCCACCACCGCCTTTTGTTTCTAAGCAGGGATGCTCCTGTTCTCGCGAGGAGCTTTCTGATTCTTTAGTGCCCTCAGTGGTGCATCTTTGCCTTCCGGCCTGATTGGGCTTGGAATCACTTAGGAGACACACTTCGGGGCGTGTCTGTGACAACGTTTCCGGAGAGGTTGAATGAAGAACTAGCCAGCATGAATGTAAGGGTCGCCATGCCATGGACTGTGGTCCCAGATTGAGCACAAGCATTCACCTGTCACCTCACTCTCCAGAAGCCATGACCTCCTTGCGATGGTGACTGTATCCCTTGAGTACACGAGCCACATTGATCCTTTCTCCCTTTGGTTGCTTTTTGGAAGGTATCTGATCAGAGTGCTGGAAGTCCTAATACAACTCTGTTACAAGCACCCAACCGGAAGTGCCTGGGGTTCAGGCAAGCCCTGTCCTCTGACCCCTGATTCCTTTGCCTTCTCTTCTCTTCGGGTTTGCTACTTCCTTCCAGCCTTGTTCCTTCCCTCTCCTTCACTTTGTCTGGCCTTGGCCAAAGGCCCCTAAAATATCTGTGCAGGTCAATGTTCACACAAAGAACACTTTCTCACCAACAGGTCCTCGGAATTATTCAAACGATCTCCCCTCTTTCAAGTTTCCCACTGTGTTTTTGCTTGCTTGGTTTGTTTTTTGCTTTCCTTGGTTGTCGAAGCTGACCCTGGACATGAGGCAAATGCTTGAGTCAATCTGCACTCCCTGGGGGGGGGGGGGGCGGGGGGGGGGGAAGTGGGTGGTTGAGGGGATTGTCCATGGGCAATTATTCTGGAGGATGGTGATGGGGAAACAGGAAGTCTGAACGAACGTGTGTAAGGAGTTCTTACACCAGTGTAAATCCAACCAAAACAACAAGCTCACGGTGTCCACATCAGGCAGAGCTGTTGGAAAATCAGATACAGGACTACACAAGCGATGCAGGCCCAGCTGCCTACAGTCCCCACAGAGGCCGCTGAGGGACAATTGAGCAGGCAGTTGGGCTGGAGTATAGGAAACTAAAGGTTCCAGGACTCTGAGCGGCTCCTTGTCTCACTGTTTTCACACCACTTGTAATATCCTCTCTGATTCACCCCAAACCTCCGATCTTACGACTGCAAAGGATTTGTCTGTACAAATAGAGGAGCACACCTGTGTGGGGGGGGGCAGAGATGCCAACCTCATGCCAGCACCTGCAGCCTGAGGCATACGCCAGGGGCAAGCAACTCTAAGTCAGAACCAGCAAGACATGAGAGCGGTTGAGGTGTGAGGTGCTTGAGTGTCTGCTTCCATGTTGAACAGGCAAATCCACAGGGATAGCCATGTCCCATCAAGTACCATAGGGGAGGAGTTGGGGCGGAGGTATGAGTGGGCGTTGAAACCCGAGTGTGACTGAAGCAACGTGTCTGGCTGACAGTCGTGCCAAGGGCCAGGTCAGCAGACAGAAAGCCAAGAGTAAGCTGGGTTGCTCTGTAAGGGGATACTGTATCTCCCAGCAAGCAGGGCCATCTGGCATAGCAGTAGATGCAGGTTCAGAGGCAGCTGTGAGAGTCACGAGCTCAAGGCAGTTCCTCCTGCTCCGGCCATTTCATCTCCTGGAGGCCCTGCTCATCACTGGAGACAGAAGCAATTACTGGTGGTTTTAGGGCTTGTTCCTGTGCCCTGTGTGGGGTGGGACTAGCGAAGCGTGTTCTTACCTTCCTCTACAGAGCAGACAGCCCCAGGCAAGGGACCATTTTCACAGTCACACCTATACCCCAACCACAGTACAGAGGATGGTCTATGAGACTCAGACCTCCACCTCGTGAGGTCCCCTTGTCATCCAGCCACACTAAGAACACTGCCACCTTGGACTAGGAGGATGGGTCAGTGTGTAAAGTACTTGCCTAACAAGTACAGTAAACACACGTACTTGTGCTTAGACCTCTAGGACCCACATAAAGTCAGGCACAGTAGAAATCCCCATGCTGGGGTGAAAGGACAGAGGCAAGAGCACCCCTGGATTTATCAGCCAGCCAATCTATTTGAAATAGCCAGGTTAAGGGAGAGACCTTATTTCAAAAAGTAGAATGGAGGAGGATGAAGGAAGACACCCAACATTGGCCTCTGGCTTCCGCATGTGTGTGCACCGGTGAATATACCCCCCTAACACCCATGCATGCATGTACATACATGCGCATGGTCAAAAGACTACCACCATGCTGAGGCAGGAGGATGGCCAAGGAATGAAGCAAAGCAAGTCAGCTGAGCCACAGTAACTGTCACTGAGACAGCTGCCATCCTCACCTCACGGCATAGCAGTGTTGTTCCTGCTGCCTTTTGGAGGAACACACGGAACTCATCCCCCTTCATTTGATTGGCTCCACAGAGGCCAACCACCTTGTGCTGAGCCTTCCTAGGAAGGAATGGCAGGTTTCTGTGTGGGCTCCAGTGCCTGCTGGCATTCTTGTGCCTGAGAAACTACCACTCTACTGTTAGGGCTGACACCTCTTCCACTTCCCAGAAGAACAGGAGGAGTGTCTTGAGAAGCCAAGAGTGCCTTTCCCATGACATGCCCCATGATGCCTCCTGCCTGGGACTAGGCAATTCATCCAGTGGTGGAGAAGGGTGCAAAGCTGAACAAGGAAGACGGCCACCTCCAGCATGGCATTGCCCAGCAATGGCAGCCCCCTTTATTATCCTACGCCCACTGCCACCAATCGTAAGCTTCCTACACTCAACAGCAATGCAGCCATGTGCCTGGCCCTGTGCTCCGTGCTTGGTATAACTCATGTCTCTCAATTCTTACAAAATACTGTGAGGTTGATATTGTTACAATGGTGATTTTTAGAGTCCAGGCCAACAGCTACCCTACAGAGAAAGAGTTGAAACTCGATCTCCTTTGTTGTCAATTTTAGACACAGTTTTTCTTTTAACCTTTTTTGAGTGGCAGATTGAAGGGGAAAAAATGGCTGCAGAATACCCAACCACTTCTCAGGCTCCGCCCAACATCACTGCCCAGGCACAAAGTGGGCCTGGTGGTGCGTACCTGTAACTCCAGTGCTCAGGAGGGCAGGAGGCAATAGGATAGCTGGTGATACATACTGAATTTCAGGACAGCCTGGGCTATGGATGGAAACCCTGTCTGCAGAAAAACTGCAGGTGCACCCTTGATATTGCTCTGCAGACTCCTCTTCCCTGGGGAGGTCTGAGTCCTGTGGCTCAGTTTGGGTCACAGGGCACTCAGATGAGCTCTCCCTCCACTCTCTGCCCAGCATGACAAGTTTGGGTCTTTGTAGTAGCCCAGAGCTCTTTTTAAAGGACAAATCTCCAAAGAAGCGTGATGTGCTACGGTTCTCACTCCTGGGGTCTGTGTTTCCCACGTGGCTAGGAAATAATATTCCTTATAGACTCTGGGAGTGAAAGGAAAATGTAAGGGCCAGATGAGAGACACAATTTAGGAGCCATTGTTTTTTGTTTAGTTGGTTGGTTCAATTACATACATTTGGTGTGTGAATGTGTGAGTGAGTGAGTGTGTGTGTGTGTGTGTTTGCCTGTGTGTGCTTGTGTGTCACAGCATACTTGTGGAGGTCAGAGAACAACTTGCAGGAGTTAGTTTTCTCTCTCTATCATGCAGATATCTGATATTTAATTCTGGCTGTCAGGTGGCAAGGGCCTTTACCTGCTAGGCCATCTCGCCTAGGAGCCATTGATTTTGTTGTTGCTGTTGTTGTTATTGTTGTTTTCATTTGCAAGGCTGGGGTAGAGCACATTAAGCTACCTATGAGCTGCCACAACCACTCCAGTGGAGTCCGTGTGACAAAGGCTGTTCCACAACCCGAGCTGACCACCCCTGCCCAGGGAGAGCCTCCTGGAGTGGGTCTGATGTTCCTGCCAGGAGCAATTGATTGCAGCCTTCTTCTTTCTCATTGTGTTGACATATTCTGTATTTATTCTTTATCCTAACCTCACTCCCATACCAGGACTTTTCAAACATGACTATGTTTCTATGAAACGCCCTAACGTGGGACTGCAGCCAGGGACTGTTCAGGCCCGGAGTTCACCACCAAATTCTGCTCCACTTATTAAAAGAAACATGGCTAAGAATTAATCATTAGTTAATAATTTATATTATGATTTACAAAGAAACAAAGTGTTTTAGAAAGCTCCAGATAATGGCTCTCAGATATTAGGAAGGAGAACTAAGGAAAAAAAAAACTGTCTTGGCACACAGGTGTTGGGCATAAGTTCCATTAATGAGAGAACGTTGACCCTTGACGAAGAGAGCGCATGCGTATTGATACCAAGCCAACAACTTAAGAATGATGACGGCTTTACTGTGTATTCTGTACCCTGTATTGTTTCATTTCAAGTCAAATAATTAAAAAATGACAACACTATTACTTTGCATTCTGTACTTTGTACTGCGTATGCCTGATTGCTCACTGACTCCCTTGAATCTACTCCATAGAAAATGTAACCACAACACACTCCCTGTTTCAAAAAATGTGTATAAAAATCTAGACTGCTTGCCTGCAAAATACACTCAGTTCAAACTCTCCCCTGGGGTGGTCTGTTCGTCACTTCATCAAATCCTTAAGTATTGACACTTCGAGAATTCCTGTTCCCAAGGACCTATACCTGACTGAGATGGTCCGTGGCAGTGAGCCACAGCCCTCACCCTGAATACAGTTCTGATTCAACTCAAACCTAAGACCAAGGCTGGTCCAGCAGTGGAGGGTTGGGGGGGGCGGTGAGCCCACCAAACATTGATTAGCAATGTTTGAATGGGCTTGGCAATTCTAAACTATGTATCTCCCTACTGCTACCCAAGATCCTTTTATGTGTTTCAGAAACTGGAGCTCACTAACAATAACAGAATGACATTAAAGGGTTTGGATCCTGTCCTAGTCAGCTTTTGTCAACTTGATACAAGCTAGAGTCATCTGGGAACCTCTATTCAGATTGTCTGTTGGCAAGTCTGTGAGACAGTTTTTTCGATCGGTGTGGAAGAGCCCAGCCCTTTCTGGACAGTACCACTTCCGGGCAGGTGGTCGTGGGCTGCATAAGAAAACAAGCTGAGCAAGCCACAAGGAGCAAGCCAGTAAGAAGAGGTCTTCCATGTCAGTCAGTGCCTGTCACCAGGTTCCTGCCTGGGGTTTTAGCTGTAGCCTCCGTCAATGATGACCTGTGACCTATAAGCCAAACAAACTCTTTGCTCCTCAAGTTGTTTTGGGTGGTAGTGTTTTTATCACAGTTATAGAATTTTAACTAAGACAGGTCCCTAAACTAGAGGCATATTTTGCTAAGACTTATGGCCATGTTATACACACTAAGAGTAGGCTCCTACCAGGGAGATCTGAGTATTGACTGTGTATTAAAAAATGTCAGGAGGACATTATGAGTTTTATTAGGTAATGAGGTAGAAAAATGATATTATTTAGGCACTCTTACCAAAATATTTGGAGTTGACATATTATAATGTCTATAATTTTAAAAAATGTTTCAACTGGTAAATGAATGAAGTAAATATGACAAATTATTAACATTGTGCATTTGAGTGACAGGCATATGGGATTCATGACACTATTATCAGCTCATTTGCATATTTAACATTTCCCATAAAGATGTAAAAAAACAAAAAAACAAAGCTTTTCAGTAGTTAAAAAAATCCAAGTTGTATGGCAAGAATGTCATTGGCTTTCCTGGAAAACAGAACTCTAAGAAGGCTCTTGAATCTTATCTCCAGTACACATACCCTGTACAGTCCCCTCATTTTGAGTGTAGGCAAGATCTGTGAGGGGAAAGGACGGTATTTACCTCCACAGTTAGATTATGCTAATAAGGTAAAGATGAAGAGCTATAAGGACGTCCTAGTGGTGCTGGGTCAGCTGATTCTGAGCTAATCAAAAGGGGCGTTATCTTGAGTATTGGCATCTAACCTGACCAATCAAGCCTTTCAAAGGATAAATTAATAGCAACAAGTGACCCTTAAGGCCTTGGAAAAGCACAGGGACAAGTGGTGGAAAGTGCCCTGAGGAGTGGGCGGGGACCCCAAAGGCCTGCTGCCACTCGGAAGATAAGAACTCAGATGAAATGGCAGCACACTGATTTCAGATGCTTCAGCTAATTTATGCCCAGACTTTTTGCTCATAAAAACTGAGCTAACTAACTAAGGCAATCAACATTATGAAGCAATAGGACATAAATACAGGTTTCTACTAATGAGCTAATCCTAGTTGGTAGGGAGGTTGGTAGGCTCCCTAGTAGCCTCGGGAGCTGTGCTGTAAAGGGCGCTAAGGATGGTCTTGGAACAAGATGGGGAGATGTGATTGATTAGCAATGTCTGCATGGACTGGGAAATCATAGCACACGCATCTCTTACTCTCATTCAAGGTCCCTTATGTGTTTGAGGAAACTGGGGTCCAGTAAATTATTCTTTCTCAATGATAAAATAGGACTGAAGGCCTTGAGTCTTCAGTCAGAAGAGACATTGTGCTATAGGGAAAGTCTCCTAGACAGAGAAGTAGCAAAGTTATCAAGGTAGGTTTAGCAGTTTCAAAATATCAGGATAGCTCTGTAGGCTGGCATGGGCAGCAAGAAGCTCCCGCCTTGCTCTCCCTTAGATGGCCTCACCCCTTCTCCCTCCACTCCTTTTGTTCAATTTCCTCAACTATCCACAGAGTTTCCGTGGGTTGAAAATTTTAACCCCTTAAATGTTGCTCAACCCTTCACTAATCTCTATGGCTCTAATACATCAACGTTCTTGACCATCCTGAAGGAATATCAGAATTCTTGAGACATTTATTCCAAAGAGTGAGTGTCTGTATATACCCTTAAACAGCAAGCATATACTTATACTGTATAAGTATAAATATTACATAAGCAATACTGTATATAAGTAAATATATACTTATTTTACTGGTAGCTGCTTAGCACTGAGCTTAGATGTAATGTCTACTGACATTTCATATTAAACCGTGTGCAGACCACAGCACAACCGTCAACTTCACAATTCGTACGTCATCCCCAGAGTGAAGGAAGCTTCCTCCACAACTTCTAGGATATAAGTTGACTTTGTACCCATACTGGTGAAACCATGCAAGGCCAGGCTCCCCCTTTTCCTAGTGACAAACCCTCACCCACACCAGAGATACTGTCTCAAACTTGCAAGATCGCACCTATTTCCCAATGCACACAGAATAAAGTTCCAACAGCTGGGAGTATAGCTCAATGGTAGAGTGCTTGCCTAGCACACACAAGGTCCTGGATCCTAAGCCACCCCCCAACAACCACCCTCACACACAGGAGTTTGAGCCCAAGGAAGGCTACAGTGAAAGAAGTCGTCGATCAAGGGCTGAAGGCCCAGAAAAATTGCTAATGACTTCTGCAGCTCTACTAAGGAAAAATACATATTCTGCTGGATGTAAAATATTTCTTTGCATGTGAATGCCCTTTAGACTCCAACCAGTCCTAGCCACTCCTAAACTAGTGGACCGTGACTGTGTATTTGACACTGTTCCAAACCACTCATTCATCTTAATTTAACTGTCTGCATCGTGGCCTTTTAACACATAGGAGGGACCCATCAACATGCTGTTAGGTACAAATAACAGGTTGTGACAGCTCACTAATGAGAACAACACTGCACAGATAAAAAAAGCTTGGTAACTGCTTGTAAACAGCTAGCCCGTTTTGTACCAGACCACTGGTGACTGTCATGTTTAAGTTTAAAGAATTAAATGCCAACATTGAGATTTGAAAGCTTTTGCTTAGAAGTTATTAATTTTTTTAACTTGTATTTGAAAAGTCGTAAACTATGGCAACCATAATATGAGGCTGGGTGGTGGGCACTCCTGTGTGGGAGGAGGCATGGTGTCTTGGCTACAACAATCTCTACCCTTCCTTACTGTCCCTCATGCTAGGGGCAAAGGTCAGCTGTAAACTAGCACAGTTTCATCAGTGATTCTGTCCTGACAGAGATGAGCATGAAACAAATGCTCTCTCTTCTGAAAACAGATCCGTTTCTTTTCCTCATCCTACAGACTCTTTCTTGACTCTGCCACACTGTCCAACCGCCTATTACTTATTGACAGCAATGATCTTGGTCTAGGTTTGGATAGCTTTTGCTTTCTCCGATTATTCACACACTGAAATTTCAGTTTTGGTGCAAATTCTTGCCAAGTCAAGAGGTACCCTCCTTGAAGTTTGATCACTGAAAAAAACACATGGCGCATTGAAGAAACAGACTCATCGATCCTTGAATTTCACCCAGTTCCCAGTACACCACTAAGCCTTCTGCGTTCAGACATTCCACTTTTGTACTCAGTTTAACATGATGAAGAAGATCAGATCACGAGACACCACGAGCAATGTGTGTTTTCACATCTAGATGGAGGAGTAAGAGGCCCTCCCCGGCGGGCCACTTTGCACACACTGTATCTGGTTACTTCTAACTGGGATGAGGCTGCGGGGAGAAACAGGAAACAGAGAGGCTGGGGTGGGAAACAGAAAGTTCCCTGAAAGTAGGTACCAGAAGAAGAAGGGAGGCGAAAAGGGGGGAACGCGCAAGGGGGCAAGTGTGAAGCGCAAATAGGGGTGGGTACAAAAGTGTGGGCCATTCCTCTGGGGGACACTCACTGTGGAGCCGCCGCCTCCGGATCCTGTCCCTCCATGGCCTGTTTCTGATCCAGTGTAATCGCGAAGGCAGCACCATGGTCTCCAAACAGCAGCCTAAGACCTCATGCCCGGCGCCACCAAAGGTCTCACAGCAATCCCGGAAGTCAAGTTCAGAGGCATAAAAATTACGAAGAATTTTTTTTTTAAGTTGCTCTTCTCTCTCTCTCTCTCTCTCTCTCTCTCTCTCTCTCTCTCTCTCTCTCTCTTACGTTTGAGGTTTCCGTTGGCTCATTTTATCTCTAGCTTTCCTTCCCTTCCCTTCCCCTAACTCCCGACTGGCCCTGAGGTGGCTGCCTAGCTGAGCTCCCTGGGGCCCAGCCTCTCTCAGTCTTCTGTACCATGTTTTATGCATGAACACTGTGGCGTGGTAATTTATTCTAGCAGAGCAGATCCCTGAGCTCTTCTGTGCGCTGGCCCTCGGAGGAGCCAACAGTGGCGGGGGAGGGCGGTGTGTCTGCTGGCTTGAAATAGGGATACCTGTCTGCAGACTGGCACCACCGGCCGTCAGCTCTGCTTGGACCCTACCTCATGTTCAACCACACAACTTACTCACTGAAGACTTCCGAAAGAGCTAGAAATAGTGCTTGGCACTTGGTAGGTGAGCAGAAATAGTTGCTGACGGAATAAAATGATTTTGTGAACTCAACTTGGTGATTTTTCTTCACACACTTAGAGCTAATCTATTTTTTTTCTAATTTTATGTAAATGAGGGTCTGCCTCAGGACTGCAGAGGCCAAAATCTGTGTCAGATCCCCTGGAACTGGAGTTACAGATGGTTGTGAGCCACCATCCTGGTATTGAGTACTGAACCTGGGTCCTGTGCAGGAACAGCCAGTTCTCTTAACAGCTGAGCCAGACCCTGCACAGTTAAGCTTGATATACCGACTTCAAAATATGGTATTTGAACCTTCTCCCTCGTCTTTTTCTCCCTTCTCTTGAGCCTCAGTTATCCATTCACATTGAAAGTTGTTGTTGCTACAGTGCTGGGTGGTGTATCTAGTGTCTTGCATAGACTGGAGCCCAGCCCCAGTCTCTCTCCCTCCCTCCCTCCCTCTCTCTCTCCCTCCCTCCCGTCTTCTCTCTCTCTCCCTCCCTCCCTCCTTCTCTCTCTCCCACCCTCCCCTCTTCTCTCCCTCCCTCCTTCTCTCTCTCCCACCCTCCCCTCTTCTCTCTCTCCCTCCGTCTCTCTCTCACCCTCCCCTCTTCTCTCTGTCTCTCCCTCCCTCCCTCTCTCTCTCCCACCCTCCCCTCTTCTCTCCCTCCCTCCC
>OU015746.1:57783793-57796077 GCA_907169655.1 Acomys percivali | reverse complement strand
CAGCCCTGGGTGGCATCCCTGACCCCTGTACTCAGCTCACACACCCAGACCAGCATCAGAACCAGGTGATTTCACAACGCAGTTACTTCCCAGCTCTTCTGTCTGTCTGTCTGTCCCTCACAGACCAGACTCAAATTGTCATCACCCATCCCTGACACCTCCCTTACAGGCTCCAAATAGGTGTCTCTGTGACCTAGTTTTGTTACCTGAACCCATCTTTACAGCCAGAGTGACTGACAGTGCAGCTCTGAGTGTGAACTGTCCCCCAGGCCCATGTGTTTGAAGAGATGGTGGAGCTGTCTCAGCAGGGTGAGGGGATTGCTGGAAGTTGGAGAGGATGCAGGGTCTTCTGGAGGAAGCAGAAATGGGCTTCAAAGCTTATTGCGTTTTCAGTTCTGGCCTTTCCTTTGTCCTGCTCCCAACACCAGAGAGATGTCTGTTGGGACTTTCTCACTGTGACAAACAAACCCCTCTAAAACCAAGAGACCAAATAAACCTTTTCTCCCCAAAGTTATTTTTGTAAGCTATTTGTGACAGCGATGTACCAATAACAAGCAAACTGCCATCAGGAACCTGTGACATGACCTATCACGCTGGGAGTAAAACCTCCTCTTAACCACAACCACAGGCTAGTCACTTTGAGAGGGAGGAGGAAGGTGACCCAGTATGGCTGGCGCTCTTTACGGTTTGGATATGATGCATTAAGACACTTGGTCTCCAGATGTGCGCTGTTCTGGGAAGTTGTGGGTCCTTAGTGAGACCCACCTGGGAGAGTGGATCAGCACGAGTGGAAAGAGTCAAGCCTTAATGTTTATAGCCCCACTTCTGTCCCAGTCCATCTTCCTAACTGCTGGTGATGGAGACAGCCATCTCGTCTTCCTACTGCCACAGCCATAGGCAACTCCCATAGTCAAACGTTCCGGGCCATAATAGACTGACCATACCATTTCAACATCGAGCCAGAATGACCCCTTCCTCTGTTAAGTTGCTTCTCATTAGGTATTTGTTTGTAGTACACACACGAGAGAGAAAGAGAGAGAGAGAGAGGGGACTAATACAGCAGGGGACTCGTTGGAAGAGAGGAGGAAGGACAAGACTGAGTGGCAACAGATACCAGAGCACAAAAAGAAGCATTAGAATTCCAAGGTTATCCTTTGGATGTTGGGCACAGGTCACTAGAACAAAATGGCCGTGGGAGCAGCTGGCTGTGGATGTGTCATTTTGGTCACCCCAGGTTTGCTCCCAGAGAGTCCTCTCAATTTCCCTCTGAGGTCTTAAGGAAGATGTGTCTTTTCTTCTGTGATAAGGGTCTGATAGCTTTACATCTTAGGATAATTTGCTATGGGGATAAAGAGCAACTGGCATCCAAGGAAAGGTGTCGCCTCCTGTGTCGTGGAGGGGACAAGGCAAAGTCATCTTTCCCTACTGATTTCACCATCCCTAGGACCCAGCCTAGATTGACCAAGGACATTGACTTTAAAGCACTAATTAACTCACCTTTGTGAGAAACCCCCATGTCCACACCAGAGACATCTTGAGACACAGAAGAGTCCACTGTGGTGGTTCAGACCTGTAATATCAGTATCTGAGAGGATGAGACAAGAGGATTGTTGTGAATTCTAGGTCAACCTGGGCTACATAGTGAGTTCCAATCCCACCTGTTTCTCAAAAACACAAAAGGAGGAGGAGGAGAAAGAAAGAAAGAAAATAAATAATTAAACAAATAAAGAAAAGAAAGAAAGAAAGAAAAGAAATATTTTCTTTTAACTGTTTTAGAACAATCAGCTTTTCTTTGACTCTAGATACACTGGCTCTCAGCACTGCCAGCAGTCAAGGCAGTAAAAGGCCCCTCGAGCCAGTGGCAACTTCCTCTTCTTTTTACATTTTAGCGAATCACAGACTCAGAATGCTGCAGAACTACCCAGCCAGCAAACTCAGATGTCGCTGATCCACAGTCACTTCACAGATGAGAAGGTAGAGACTCAAAGCAGACAGATGTCAGTCACCCGAGAACTAGCTAGTTCCTGAGGCAACCTCAGAGGCTGTATGGTTCATTGCTCAAGAAGGCTTCTGTATCATAAACTATTACAAACTGTCCCCCTTGGCTGTACTGTACTGTCTTCGGTGATGTTCACACATTGCGTTTTGTATGTGAGCACGCAGCATAGCCAGCCACAGTATCTTGTCAAAACTGTGCAGTGAAACCAGCATCTCAAAGCTTCATTTGTGGGTCTGGTTGGGATGACGAAAGTTCTTGTGCATTTTCAGAAAGAGCGGAAGTGAAGACTGGGAGATGAGGAAATTGGGAGAGGGCCTGCATTTCCTTGGTGTCTCTACCAACTGCTCTATACTCTTGGGAATCTATCTGCCCGGCCTACTCCAGAAAAGTTGTCCGAAAAGCTTAGAATTTTTCTCTAGTACCAGGATAATCCAATTCATTTTGAAAAATTATAGTAATGATCACCAGACATACAGAGACTGGTAAAACACAGGTTTGCCCCTAGAAGCTTAAAATCCAGAGAAGGTAGAGAGACGCAGATGTCCACTACCTGCAGTCAGAGCAGAAGCCATGAGTCCATTGTGAGTGGGTTTGCAGATGTGGCATTTGAATTATGCCTTCAAAGATGGACACTGTCAAGGATGGAACAATGTCTCAGTAGTTACAAGCACTGGCTGCTATTTCAGAGGACCTGGTTCAATTTCCAGCACCTACAGGGGAGCTCACAACTGCCTGTAACTCCAGTTCTAGGAGATCTGACATCCTCTTCTGGCCTCTGCAGTCACCAGGTGCACACAAATTGCATAGACATACATGCCGGCAAGACACTCATGACATAAAATTAAAAAAAAATACATTTTTAAAGATGGTCACTGTTTCAAGAGGTAGAAGACCCCACTTTAGACCAGAAATACTCATCAGCTAAGTCTGTGGGGAAGTGAACATGTTATATTTGGGCTCAAGGACAGAAAATGGGAGTGAATACAGTACCCTGTCTGCAGGAGCCACAGTAAAAGAAGAGCAAGGCAAAATATCCATCGTATTTAAGGAAGTATTCTGGGCTTCTGGTCTTAGGACTCAGCCCACAATGTCAGGGAGGCATGGTGGCAGAAACATGAGACAATGGTCACATCACATCCGTAATGGATAGTCACAGAAGGGTGAGCGTTGGTGCTCTGCTGGCTCGTTTTCTTCTCTTTTTATGCAATCTGGGACCCCAGCCTGTGAATCCTGACATTCACATCCAAGGTTGACCTCCTTTCTGTTGTTAACCATCTCTGGAAACACCTTCACAGAGAAGAGTGTCTCCTGGGGGACTCCATGTCTATTTGGGTTGACAATGAAGATGGACCGTGACTGTTATTCATGGCACTCATAGCAGTCTTACCAGAGTCAGCATGCTTCAAGCTGTGCCTGAGGTCCTGAGAGCAGCCAATCCTGAACACACCAAGAGAGACTTGCCTCAGGGAACTGCCTCACACCAAGCAACACCCCGACAGACAGCCAGTGTCCTGGGTATGAATTAAAGAAAGAAAAAATGTTGGTGTCTAAAAAGGAAGAAAAGGATAAGAAAACAAAACATTTGCATTGATGTATTTTTAAATTTTAAATAAATGATTACATTTCAAAAAAGTAAACATTTATTGAGCACTTGTTGTATGTCAGACTCAGCATTGTCCCATGGATATCTGAAAAGCCAAAGTAAGTTCCAAAAATTGCTCCATGAAAGTAGAATCTGAATGAAATGAGCTGGTTAGTTGATAACAATGATTATCATCAAGTTACCACATTTGGCCCATGTTAGTTCATGAGACACATTCCTAGACTCATCGATAAATGTATAATGTCCTGAGAACCCCCTCGCCCCAAGCCTTATGACAAGCAGGGAGGCTGACCATTGGATATCAAGTAATGAGGGCCTCAAGTTTCTGCTCATGTCAGGACTCACCTGGACAGCTGTCACAGCCCAACCATATCCGGGGCCTCCTTCTTCTATCTGCTGAGGCACATCACCAGGAGACACTGAGGCAGAGCTGCAGGTGGGCTAACTCCGTGGCACCCCTTCTTTACGGTGCCTTCTTGCTCTGTAGTGGGAAAGCCCACAAGCTCGCTGCCCATAGAGCCAAGTAAGTGCCTCAGTGGTCTACCAGACTTGTACAGTGGAAGAAAGGAGAGCAACACAAGTTATTGGCCTTGCTGGTCAGCAGCTTGACCCCAGGCTTCAGGGCAGGGAGCATGGCTCTGTAGTTTAAAGGCTGTAGAACAGAGGAGGGTGTTTCTGGGCCCAGGGCAGCAGCTTCACTAGTGAAGTGGTTGGATAGAGTGTAAGTGATGGTTCATTCTCATTGTCAGTTCTATTGGGCGATGCATCACCTAGCACTATGGTGAGATGCACTTTGGGGTGTGTCCATGAGAGAGGATGCATTAACAGGAAAGACCCACCCTGAACACGGGGGTATGGACCCCTGGGCTGGAGTTCTAGACTGAATTAAAACACAGAAAAAAGAAAGCTAGCAGACTATCAGCATGTCTTCTCTCTGATCCCTGATCTTCCCAGATGTGAGCAAATGGCTTCATACTCCAGCCATGAGCCTCTCCTGCCACAGTAGACTGAACCCCTAAACTGTGAGCCTTCCCAACCACAGGGGACTGAACCCCCTAAATTGTGACCCTCTCCTGCCACAGTAGACTGTACCTAAACCGAGAGCCTTCCCAACCACAGGGGACTGAACCCCTAAACCATGAGCCTCTCCTGCCACAGTAGACTGTACCTAAACTGTGAGCCTTCCTAGCCACAGGGGACTGAACCTCTAAGCCACGAGCTTTCCCAAGCACAGGGGTCTGAACCACTAAACCATGAGCCTTCCCAGCTACAGGGGACTTAACCCCTAAACTGTGAGCCTTCCTAGCCACAGGGGACTGAGAGAGGGAGAGGGAGGGGGAGGGGGAGGGAGAGAGAAAGAAAGGGAGAGAGAGAGGGAGGGAGAGAGGGGGAGGGGAGGGAGAGAGGGAGAGGGAGAGGGAGAGAGAAGGAGAGATGGGCACTTGTATTGTTTCCTGCTAACCATGGTTAAGGCTTTTGACAAAGATCTATGTTTTCTTACTTTTTGCTTACTGTTATTTTATATCTTTGGTAAAGTATCAATTTTATGAGTTTAACTCTGAAAATCAGAAATTCTGGATTTAGTTATTCAACTCCAGTTTTAGAAATATGAGCTGTGATTCAATACAAAGGATTGAATAGTACTCCACATAAGTTCCTGAGATGCAAATGCCCTGTTGAAACTTTATTGCTCAGAAAAGATGAAGAAAGGAAGACTTGAAAATATTCACTTGCTAACAAGTATTACACATTCGCTGCATCTATATGTGCTGTGATGTCCACATACTTGAGGAGCATCATAAGTAAAGCAATTGGACAAAAGGAGTTAAATCTAAATGTGTATATTTTATATCTTAAATCATAACCATAAATCCTCTTTAATATTCAACAGTTTTGGAATAAAATGTGAAAATGTAATTCACTTCTTTTTATAAAAAATAGTGTATATGTAAGTGCATTGTGTAAGTGTGTGTGTGTGTGTGTGTGTGTGTGTGTGTGTGTGTAGTCCATGGCATCTAGGTGGAGGTCAGACAACAGGTTGCAGGTGTCACTTTTCTCCTCCCACCATGTGGCTCCTAGGGATCAAATGTGGGTCATCAGGCTTGAAAGCAAGTGCTTTTGCACGCTTTGCCAGTGCACAATTGCTCTATACAGACTATAACATGTACTTGGTATAGGAAGTTGGATTGTTCTATTGGCAGTAGAACATGACTCTTAAGGAAAACGTCACCTTCTTACCTGAAGTATAAATGAAGTTGTCTGACTTGTGCTTTCTTTCCCACTCTCCTTGTCACCCAGAATCTCTAGTGAGAGGGCACCTGCTGGCTTCTCCACAGCTACAGCAAGAAAACCCAGCTCCTTGGACATGAGCAAAACGTGCACAGCAATTTCCTTGGAATGCAGGGGTGCTCATCACACACCAATCCTATATCGTTCTCTCTGGAGGGGACTTTTTCTGAATGCCGCTGTCACTCTCATTTTCATATGGCCACAGGGCGAGGCCGCAGCAGAGATGTCAGAGGCCATCTGGGTATCGGTGCTATGTTGCCCGGGCTCTAGGTCAGACCCTAGAATCAGACATGGTAAACTAGCATGCACCCTTCCCCTCTGGGTAGTAACAGGGACTTTGAGGGCTGGGAAAACTGGAAACTCTTGCGTTTGTTTCCTATTTCATCAGGAGTGAATTTCCTTATTAGATTCTCTTAGTTGCAAGCAATAAACATTCACTACTAATACAAGCTGAAAATTTCAGTGGGGGAAGGAAAAGCAAATAAAAGGATTACAGATTGGGGAAGAAGAAAACGGTGGGTGGGTTTTTCATAGATGACATGATGGCCTAATATAAAAAATTGAAATAATTGACAAAGCAACCATGTGTGTTTATAGCGGGATTTGGGGGGCCAGACTAATTTATCCATTCAACCCCTTCCTTCTGTACCAGGAGTAAACAGTGGGAAGTGCTACTCTTAAGAAGTGGGAGAGGGCATTTAGTGTACAATTAAGGTAAGTGTTTTAGCCCAGCTGGAACCCACACAGCAATCGGTCCAGTGCTTTTCTGCTTCTGGGAGCCACTAAGTCTGACCTGGGCTTCCAACTTAGCTTGTTGCCCCTGGCCTTGGGGGGCGAGTGCTCAGCTCTAGGTCTGACCCGGGGGCTGGCCCCTGACTGCATCCTTTCCAGCTGCACGGCTCATCATCTATAGTTTAGGGCTGAGCATTTGGCATCTTGGATTACAGTCACTAGTTTTTGTTCTGTAGATGGACCCATTCCTGTGGACATAGGGTGGGATGCATAACCAGGGCTTAATAATTAGAGAATAGGCTGCTTATAATAAGTAAGTCTCTTATGTTCCTCTTCTCTCTGTAGATGGATTGTCTTCACCCCACTGGACACAGGTCTAGTCACCTCCCAATGCCAATCTTACTTTCCAATCCATAGTGTCCCAGGCCAACCCAGATCTGATTCAATCTTGATGCCCAGTTCCCAGAGAGAAAACTTAATCCAACTGTGCTCAAAGGGCAGGTGATCTCAGCCAAGGAGAGTCAAGCTGAACGTGTGATGTCTTAGTTAGAGTTTCTATTGCTGTGACAAATGTGACACCATAACAACTCGGAGAGGAAAGGGCTTATTTCAGCCTACAGTTCTACTGCACGGGCCATTATTGAGGGAAGTCAGGGCAGAGATCCGGAAGCAGGAAATGAAACAGAGACCATAGAAGATCACTGCTTATTGTCCTGTTCTCTGAGACATGGTCAGCCTGCCTTCCTATAGCAGCCAGGACCACCAGACCGCGAGTGGCACCACCCACAGTGAGCTGAGCGCTCCCATTATCAACAGCAATCAAGAAAATGCACCACAGGCGTGCTCACAGGCTAATCTGGTGACGTCACTTTTCTTTTTTTCCTATCAAGGTTCACTCTTCCAAGAATGAATATAGCTTTTGTCAAACTGACATAAAATGTAGCTGGTATATGTGGGGAAGGCATGCAGGCGTGGTGGTGCTGGAGTCAGGGGCAATAGCAGAGGGTGGGGATGAGGGACATGCTGGCAGGAAGTGAAGGTGGGAAGGTATGCTTAGAGAATTTGAAGGTGGAGGCACGCTGGCAGGGAAGCAATGGGGGATGTGGTGGGGTGCTTTCCGAAGGAAGAAAATGGCATGGGGAGGTGATAGGGGCATGTAATGATTGCTAGGGGAGGTGATAGGATGAATATTCAAAGAAAGAACAGTTGCCTTTGGTGGGCTGGCTAACCTTCCTGAAATGGTTGAGCCAGCCACGGTGCAGTTTGTATTAGTTTGTGGTGGCTTGACAGTCACTGTTATCATCCCCTTTCGGTATCAACTTGGATACAGGCTGCCCATATAGCTCACAAAATATGGTGTCTGAGTGTGTCTGTGAAGATGTTTCCAGAAAAGATTGGCATGTATGTCAATAGACTAAGTAAAGAAGATACGCTCTCACTGGCTGTCATGATGTCATCAACCAGCACGTGTGGCATCACTCATCCCATTTCAGGCCTGATCAGAACAAAGACGTAGACAGCACAGCTCCTGGTTTCTGGGCCTTCACATGTGGACTTGTTACAACACTGTCTTTTCTGAGCTTCTGGCTCAGAGGAAATGGATCATGGGAGACTTGAGCCTCCTTCATAATTATGGGAGCTAATCCTACATTATAAACTATCTAACTATTTTTTGTCTATGTATCTATCATCTATTGTCTATGTGCCTAGCTACCTATGTATAGATCATCTATCTATTTGTCATCAAACTATCATCTCCTATATGCACATGTGTGTTTGTATGTATTTATGTATTATGTATGTATGCATGTATGCATGTATGTATATATTTCTATCTCTCAACCTGCATCTATCTGTCACTTATCTGACTACCCTCTGTCACCAGTCTATGAATCATTTGCCACTAATCTCCTTTCCTGCCAACCTGCACCTACCCATTTCTGATAGTGCAGCTCTTCCTTTTGCTCATCCCAATGTGTTAGTTACTTGCCACTGTGATGAAAGAAAGAGCTTTGAAGACAGATTTAGCCTGGTTTGTGGTTTTAGTCCATCATAGTGGTGAAAACATAGCAGTGACCACACTGAGTCTGTGGCCATGGAAGACTTTGCCTGTCTGGCTACATCCTTATAGATGAGGAAGCAGAGGGTTTGGGCAAGAACTGGAAATGGAGATCACCCTCACCTCCCTCCTCAGCAAAGGATGTTTCCATCATTCTCCAAAAGAGCAACACAAGATGGTGATCATGTATTCTAATGCACGTGTTGATGGGGGACTCCACACTCAAACTACAAAGACTGAAATGCCTTCTATGCTTCTATACTGTAGCTATGTGCTGCTTCCTCTGTGATCTTTTATTTCTGTCTTCCATCTTCCAGCTCACACCATGAGGCCAGAAGTGGGGGAGTATATGCCCTCCCCTCCCCAGGGCAGGCCTTGGGGAGAGAGCCAGTTGCCTGGGAGGGAGTCTGACAACCCCAGGCCTTCCCTGTGGAAGCTCTCAGAGCCGTACTGTGCTCTCACAGGCTGCCATGCTTGGCCTGGCCTGGGCTGGGGCTCAGCTGGGAAGGCACTGCGCTTGGTTTCTTTCAGCGTATGCTTTTCTCATATCTCGTTAATGAACCACACAGGGATCTGGTTCTCAGAACATGGTTCCGGAGCTCTCTTGGAAACATTCCTGCACTCCCACAGCTCTGGGCTGGGCCTGAACTCTCTGAGATCCTGGAATGAACATAGGAAAATCTCCAAAGGAAAAAAAAGTAATGGATCTTTGGAGATTTGATGCTGTGCCTCTTCCTCATCTTCAGTGGGTGACACCCACCCAGAGGCCCTTAATTATAGTCTCCTGTTTTCTGGCTTTAATTTGTCTGGTATGTAACAGAATCATGGATGCCCCCACTCCCTTTCTGTTTCCCCTTCCTGCCGGGAGAGAATTTTTAAGTTTATTCCTAGAGTGTATCTATTCACACACATGAATATACATGTATAAATATTCAGTATTTATGAGCACAACAAATTTACCTATTTTTATGTCTATGTATCTATCATCTAATGTCTATGTGCCTACCTACCTATGTATAGATCATCTATATATGTGTCATCTATCCATCCATCATCTGCCATATATAATATATATGTACATATATATATATATATGTTTCTATCTCTCTGCCTGCATCTTTCTATCACTTATCCGACTACCCCCCATCACTAGTCTGCTAATCATCTGCCACTTATCTACTTACCTGCCTACCTGCCCCTACCCAGCCTGACAATGCAGCTCTTCACAGCTCTTCTTTCAGCTTACACATGTAGATCTTCACTGTCAACTGAAGAGATTTAGACTCACCTATGAAGCAAGCGTCTGAGTGAGTAAAGGGGCCATTTGCAGAAGGTTTGACTAAGGTGGAAAGATCTAATATGGGTGTGGGTGACACCAATGCCTGGGCTGGGGTCTCACACTGGTTGAACAACGAGAGGGCAGGGGGCTGGAGGAATGCCTCAGTGGTAAGGAACAGTTTGTTTCCCAGCACCCACATCAGGCAGCTAACAAACACCTATAACTCCACTTCCAGAGACTCTGATGCCCTGTCTGACCTCTGAGGGCACTTAGACACACATGCGGAGCACATACATACATGCAGGTACTCACTCATACACATAAATAAAACTAAACAAATCTTTACAACAACAATAGTAAAAATTACTAGCCTTTTTTTTTAAAGGAGGGGACAAGTAGAGTGCCAGTGTTTTCAGCTCTGTCTGCCTCTGAACTGCGAATGTGACATGACCAGTCACTTCACACTCCCACTACTAGCCTTCCCTCAACACACACACAGCCCCGACCTCCCCACTCCCCTACCCCATAAACAAGCCCAAACAAATCCTTTCCTCCATAAGTTGTGTCTGCCAGATGTTTTCTCATAGCAAAGAGAACAGTAACTAATGCATATGTATCTACGAAGATGTGGTCATTCAGCAAATACATCTTGGCAGCCGGCTTATTGATTTACCGGCTTATTGGTCGACAATGTGTTTATCATTTTTCCTCCTTTGTTTTGTTAGATGTACACACCATATGTTTTTATGAACTTATGATGTATGATGTGACTTGATGTGAAAAAACTCCAGTTAAGTTGGTTAACACGGCCTCTACCTTTTTTATTTCAGATGGTAAGAACATCGAAGACATAGTCGCTTAGCAAATTGCTATTTCTCTCCTACTGTTAGCTAGGATTACCCTCTGCATTTGGTCCTCGGAACTTAGCACCTTATAACTGAGAAGTCATTTTAATTAAACAAAACAAAACAAAGACTCTTACTGCCATGCACAGTGCTTGTCTGAAACGCAGGGAGTGCAAGGGCTGCAGTGGGAGGCAGGATGAGAGCTGGCATTTCTAGGACACACTTCCAGATCAGCTGATGCTCGCTGAGTGATGCTCCTAATTCTAACTGCAGGGCCTATGGCTGCAGCTGTAGGGAGAAGCACTCTGAATGGTGCTCCTCTGACCGGCCTTCTCAGGCCTGGAACCAAGCCAGGAGCTTCATTGGGTCAAGGGGACAGTCTTTGATCTGGGCCAGGCTCAGCATGGGACAGACAAAGGACTCATAGGAAGGTGGGGTTTAAATAACTCTAGTTTCTCATTCAGGTCAAGTGAAAATGTGGTGCATGCACACACACACACACACACACACACACACACACACTGAAGTATGTGCAGAATCCTGCAGTCAGCCAAGGGCCTGAGAATGAGTGGTTGTAGGATGCTGAACCCTAAATGGGACGGCTATGCCATGCCTCCAGGAATTCTGCCACACAAACCCATCTTTTGCAGGGGGGGCTAAAGACTTACCTAGTTTTAAAATGCAATCTTTTCGAGAAGGATACCACATTTTTATTGTTGCTTTAACCAGGACTCTTTGTTTGTGGCAAGCGGCAGAAATTTAGACCAGCATGAGCAGGAAGGAGGCTTTGGTTGGCTCGCTAATCCCCACAGACTGGCTGGAAGCACATGGGCCGCGCCCCAGAACCCTATTATCAGAAGTGTTCCTTCTGTTTGTCAGCTTCTCTTCCCTTTGAGTTGGCTTCCTGTCCAGGGAACAAAGATGGCTGCCAGCATCACCTGCTCACAGGAGGCACATGGCCATTCATGGGCCACTCATTGTGATGGATGGGATAAGGTTTCAGTCTGTAGCAAAAACTGGAGGGAGAAGGGCCGGCCCCATTCAAGCACATGTGCTGGGGGCCAGCGGGGGTGGGGGTGGGGTAGTTTCAGCAAAGAAATGGATTAAAGGCACTCAGAAAGACAAACTTGATGCCAGCTCACAACATCACTGTGATGTTGCTGATGTGGACACTGGTGGGTGAAGTGAGCTGGTGTCAGGTGTGCAGACATTATAAAGATAAGCCCCAGCTACAGGTTCTGCACTGGGAAGCAGGCAGGGTGAGGAGATGTTCCTTTAAGAGCTAGGGAGAAACTCAAGAACTCTGAGTTTTTTTGTTTTTGTTTTTTTAGGTTCTGCCGTTCTAGGTTTATTGCTTAATTCTCAGTGCTCTTAGACTGGAACAAAGTGCCTGCCCTACCCACAGGCCACTCTGAAAAGAGGTACCTTATTCACACACACACACACACACACACACACACACACACACACACACACAC
>OU015746.1:57750601-57770591 GCA_907169655.1 Acomys percivali | reverse complement strand
TGTGTGTGTGTGTGTGTGTGTGTGTGTGTGTGTGTGTGTGTGTGTGTGTACACGTGGTGTACATGTGACTGGGTGCTGAGAAGTCAGAGGTCAATGCAGAGTGTCCTTCTCAACCACTCTCCACCTTATTTTTTAAAACAGGGTACTTCACTGAACCTATGTGGGTTCTTTTCCCCAGGAGGCTGGGCTGAGATCTGGTCACAGAGTTTTCTTCAGCCTTCTAGAGGCTAGCTGAAGATGGGTCTGTCCTGAGAACCGGTCACAAAGAAGGCCTCTGGGCAGGGAGGGAGCTGCATCTCTTCCAGAGGGGGAAGGGCACCTTTGATAGTTTTTTCTTCAAAGAGCCAGCTTTTGACACCTTTTGTGTGGGGTAGGGTCTGTAAGGAACTACCTTTTTAACACGTTTGTGTCTAGTGGGTTGTCATCAGCAGGGGGCGCTGTTCACCTAAGTCTGAGCATGAAGCTTACCCAGAGGGAGCGTCTCCTGTGCCTACAGGCAAGGGCCCACAAACCTGGAGTCATCAATTCAGCTAGCTTGGTTTGACAATGAACTCCAGGTTTAACCCCACCCCCATCCCTTTCCCCCCTTCCCCACCCATATCCCTTATCCTTACCCCCCACTCCCATCCCCCAACTCCAACCTGTCTCTGCATCCTGTCCCCCTAGTGTTGGGATTCAGGACACACCTCAACACACCTCAGTTCTTCTGTTTGCACGAGCGTGTACTTTATTGGCTGAGCTATATTTTTCTTAACTGGTCAAACAAGCGTGTGAAGACAAAGTGTTTATGGGAATGCCGCATATTATGGTTGGTTTTAGTGTCAACTTGCAACAGATTAAGAAAGAACCTTGTAGGCTTTGAACTTTTTCAAGCTACTTTATTTGGGGTTCTTTAATGTTTATATCTCCCAACCCACCTATCCTAAATAGGAGAGAAAAGAGGTTAATGGGAACAGAAGTAGGCCTTCCTAGACCCAGTTCCTGGGAGCAATTCCACTGGCATAGTCGGCAGGATTCCAGCAGACCTGTGAAACAGCAAACTAGCAATTCAGCAAAGGGGACTGTAACTGCAGTAGCCGGAACACAGAACCTCAAAGTGCTCTCTGGAGTGCTTCTTTCCAGGGGTGTCTCAAAGTGGAGCGATAAACAGCCAAACAATAGGAAATGATGACAAGACAAAATGGCCCAGCCTATGGTTTGGGACATATATAATCTCCTCTCAGAGTCCATACTAAGATGTTTTTCAGCTGGCAAAGACCAAGCCCCCGCAAGAGGAGGTTCCTTTTCTAGTGGGAAAACATCATCTGTTTTCTCACAAGTCTGTTTCACATCCCATACTTGGGATCAAAACAAAAACATGTTCACATCCACTACAGAACCTAGATCAAAGGGTATTTTAGGAAGGAAGATCATGTCACTGCTAGACTCAGATCGTCAGAGTCTATTCTTGGAAGCCGAATTGAGAGTCAGAGTCCAGACTCGATGCAAAAGCAAAGGAATTTTATTGCGCCGATATGCCGGGGTCCTCCGAACTCTGAAGCACACAGTGCTTAGTTAACAACAAATCCGGCTAACAAAGGTGACCTTTTGGGGGTTGAGGGCAGTTGATTCTGGCAGATGTTTGAGGTAAGATATATGGCCCCTGGCCTTTTCTCAAAGGCCTGTAAATTCCGATCAGGGTGAGGTAGAGGCAGTAAATTCCAACCCAGCAGGTGGGGGGCTCTTGCTTGGCTAGGGATGTTAACTTGCTCCGTTTGCTCCTGCTATCGGCTTAAGATGCTATTGTTAAGGTGGCTGAGCTCAGGCCACCTGCACTCTTACATCACCTTTTGCTTACATGTCCTTCCCTGTTGCAGCAGAGCGGTATGTGCTCTGTTGCCACTGCCACCACCACCACCTTCCCTCACAGTAGAACCAGTGTTCCCAAGCTTTCCTTGTAGACTGGGACCAGCAGCTCTCCCAGGGCCTGTTGAATTATACCCTCTAATAGTGTTTTCTCTCAGCCTTCTGATGTCCCTGGGAAGCTAGCCAGGTATGCCTGCATCTGCTCCTCCAAGCTCTGAGGAAGGCTGCCTGGGCAAAGGCTTGTTCTGAGATCCAATTGCACAGAGGGCTGAGCATCCAAAAGGGTGGATGTGGGTGCCTGTGTGTTCTCGGGTGGGGGGGGGCAGGTTCTCATACTCTCTGTGGGAGGGTCCTCCACTGCTACAGGGAAAAGAGCCCAGGGCTTGAGAGAGTGCAGGATAGCCAAGCTTGGTTTGCCAGAATAAGACAGCCAAGAAATACGGAACTAGGCTTTAATTCACATACCAAGTCTCGTACACTCAGACTAGAGGCGAGGGTCCGAGCTAAGTTAACAAAAAGAGAAAAGCTGGGAAAACAGAGAAAAGGATAAAAGGCTTGGGGCCAAGGGTGGACAGAGGAAAAAGACAAAAAGTGCCCCTTACTCAGGGAGCCCTGGGTTTTAAAGCCCGGGTTGTAAAATGCAAGGGGAAGACCCACGATATCTCATGGGCACCTGTCTCGAGAATGGGGTTTCTTGTTAATTCAGAGGCAGTTTAGAAGTGTTTTTCTGAAGAGAGCCAGGATGACGATTCCTTTTTGCCAAATGGTCTTTGTAGTCCCTTACCATGAGGAGGGAGGCACTTTCCTTTTTCCAAGTTCAGGAAACTGGCTTTCTGGAAGGAAGTGCCTATGACCCTAGGCTAGCAGTGGTCTACAAGAGCCCTCTGGTTCCCAGCACCAGACGGTAAGCGCTGAGGGGCCCTGCATGTTGACTGAGTTACCAGCCATCCCCTCAGTGAGAGATTCTGTTCTGGGACTACCCCGACAGTTGAGGCCTAACCTCAAGGACTGAGTCCCAGGTTCTTAGTGTCTCAGGGCATTTGTTTTGGTCAGTGTGTGTGTGTGTGTGTGTGTGTGTGTGTGTGTGTGTGTGTGTGCGCGCGCGCGCGTGCGTTTCTGTTTCTCTAGAGAACCCTAACTAAAACACCTCACACTGTCTGTAGGTGCCCTCCCCAGTGCCTTCTCTCCAGAAGTCCTGCCCTGGCACTTCCCTCACCATACTCTCACGTACTTAATCTAGGTACACATGAACATGGAGCAGTTGCTGATAATAATTTTTCTTTTACAATGTTCTTTTTAAATTTTTGATGTGGTATGTGTGTGCTTGCTTGTGCCAAGATGCACATGTTGTGTAGGAGAGAAAACACTCTTTTAGGAATCGCTTCTTTCCTTCGTTCCTTTCCGCCGTGTTGGTTCCAAGGAGCCGATTCAGATTGGTAGCAAGCCTGTACTCAGCAAGCCATCCTGCTGGCCCAAGATTTTCAAAAATAAGCCAGAGTAGAATAAACTGACCTTACATTTCTAGAGACACGTGTAATAGCTTTGAAAAGGGGTGTGTTGGTCCATACATGAATTCCCTGCACTTGAGAAGATGGGGCAGGAGGATCTGGAGTTCAAGGCCAGCTTGGGCTACATAAACAGACTGAATGAATGATAAGTGAATGGTTTCCCTGTGAGCTTGGATAAAGGAGAGCAACAGGAGAGGCCACACTTCTTACGGTAGAACATGCTATGAGCCCACACACACAGTGGACTTTTGTGTGGGAACTGACAGCTGTGTCAAGGGAACAGACTGAGCCACCTCCAGAGGCTCTGTGGCGAGTTCTACAGTCCACAGTGTTTCTACTAGGCATCCAGGACATACTGTGGTACTGCATACCACACAGCCACCAGAGGTGGGTACAAAGCCTTTGAAAGCTCACAGCTTTACTTTTGTAAAAATTACTATGCCCCAGAAATGCTATCATTTTGTTTTCCTGGAAATGACAGGTTCCATTCATGTTAAAGAAAACACCCGACTCTATCCATGTTAGGAGTGAGTCCCACCACCCTTATCAACCAAGTCACCAGTGCTATTTGTTCAAAGACTGGACTTTCTCCATGGCTCTGTACCTTCCTATAGGTGAGTGGCACATGTCTATAATCCAGCATTGGGAAGAGGCAAGAGGGATAGGAATTGCTTTGTTCTTTCTCTCTCTCTCTCTCTCTCTCTCTCTCTCTCTCTCTCTCTCTCTCTCTCTCTCTCTCTCTCTCCCTCCCTCCCTCCCTCTTTCCATCCCTCCTTCCCTCTCTCTCTCTGTCTCTCTGTCTCTCTCTGTCTCTGTCTCTCTGTCTCTCTTCCTCCTTTTCTTTCTTTCTTTTGAACAATCCTTTCTTTATCTCATTACTAATAAGGTGAGTTTTCCTTGAATTTCATTAATGGATATGAAAAATACCAAATACTGCTTCATTTTTACTGAGATAGCCTATAACATATTTATTCAGCTCATAGGACAGAATGCATTAATTAACCTTCCTGTAGGACAAACCTTGCATTCTGAGTACCTTGTAAAGAAAAAAGGTTACCAGAACTCCTGGTCCTTGAAGAGATCATGGCGCCAGTGTCTGTTTGGTACCTGGTAAAGGCCTTCTGGTGGGCCATGGCATGGCAGAGCATCACCAGGGACAAAGAGTAAGGTGACAGTGAGAGATGCTTTGCAACAAAGCCACTGCTGTGACAACCCACTCACCCCTTAGCCCATTTACCCACATATGTTGTCTCTTAATGGCCCACCTCTCACCACTTCCCAATAGGGATTAAATTGAAATGTGACTTTTGGTGAGGGATGTTCGAACCTCAAGAGCAAACCCAAAATTTTTGTTTCCCAAAATACACTTCTCACAGGTAATTTTTCCTTTTGTTGGCTTCTTTTATGCTGTTTTCAACTCCTGGTGTGGGCCCTCTGCTATCTTTGTGGCTCTGTTACTAGTCTTTCAGTTGCCACCTGGCCCGAGGATACAGTATGCGTTCCTCTGAAATGTGAGGGCTAATCCTGATTGCCAACCTTGATTATGAATGCCTAGATCAGTAAGTGCACCTTCTGCATAATTACACCATGACGCTTCTGACCTGGTGAGTGGTTTAACTCATTGGTGGCTTCAATGGAGCTCCTGCTGGCATGGACCTCATTATGTAACCAAGGCTGGCCTCAAACTCATGACAATCCTCCTGTCTCTGCCTTCTACATTCAACTTGGATTGGAAGTTTGAATAGGCTTTTGGGAGGTGGTGGAGCTTCCTGCTTGGTTGAAGTAGGTGGACATGGCTTGGTCCTTGGGAGTTGTTATGTTCCACCTGAGCTCCCTGTCACACCCCTCTTCAGGTTTCCGGCTGCATGACGTAGGATGCTTCGCCAGGACATGCTCCCACCACCATGGTGCTCTGTCCAGGGGACTGTACAGCCATGGAACATACTGTCTGAAACCATAAGCCAAAATCAACAATTTCTCCCATTAGGCTGTTCTTGGGTATTTTGTTGACAGTGACACAGAAGTAACTTAACAAGTCTGTGACCATTATCAACCAACTGCTTCTCAGCCGCAGCCCATGTTGTACACTTGCTGTTGTGCCAAATGGAATCAGTCTTCTTTGCTGGTACAAAGGCTGAGCAAGCAGGGGCAGAGGAGGCCACTGAGGCAATAGACATGGAGGAATCTCTCCATTCACCCCTAAGCCATGGTTTCTTCAGGGTCCCACACAGCCAGATGGGCTGAGCACACAGCAGCTGCACTGCCCTGGCACCCTAGGATGACTTCACACTGAGGCACCTTCTGGATGGCTGTTCCTGTGGAGTGGCTTTCCAGGAGTTTCTCAGCATTGAGCTTCCTGGGCTCCACTGTGTTGGATTTCCTTCCTCTCTGAATGCTGACTCTGGCCATCACGTGAGTCTTTGAATCCAGACACATTTTAAAGGTGCAGATGATTGGATGTGCCGATAGAGTGGGTGTGAGAACACCATACAGAGGCAATTTCAGGGCATACCTGTAAGTAGTGGAAGTGAGCTATGCAATATCAGGCAAGGAGAGAGCAAGGAGGAAGACAGCGAGTGAGGACAGAGGAGGAAAAGATGTTGGGTCCGTGAACTGGAAGGCACTGTCCTCCAAGCAAAGCACTGTTCCCTCAGACAACCCTGGAATGACCCTAGACAACACTGGGCCCTCCCCTAGATTCCAGCCACTTCTCCCAGCTATTTGTATGCAATTCCACTCTAACTGCACCATGCCTTTGGGTCTTGGAATGTGCTAGCTATATAGAGGCTGGGGAAGGTGGGGAAGGGGCAGACTTGGGAGACTCCATGCATGAGGAAGTCATCATCCACATTGGGTAGAGACTTTTGAGTGTGGCTTCTTTGGAGTCGCCTATGACCTTGTAAGAAGGTCCTCATCTTGCTCTCTGAGTAATCCCAGGAACTCATTGGCTCCCTAGGTGAACAGTTAGGAGAATGCTACTTTGGTTTGTTATTGGGACATTACAAAGAGGGGATCATCATTGTTTGTCTCCAGAAAGAAGAAAGTCTCACACCAGAGGCCCTTGGGGACTTCTCTCAGGGAGAGAAGAGGAAAGGTCACCAAAGTGACCTTTAAAGCGCCATTCCTATGAGTTCAGTAGAAAGGAGAGCCTTTGTATTTTAAGTTACAGATGTTGGTCTATCGTGGTGACTCCTGCAACCTCTGCACTTGGAAGACTGAAGCAGGAGAATTTCAATGAGTTTGAGATCAGCCTGGGCTACAGAGTGAGAAAACAAAATTCTATTTTAAAATAATCTTTTATTTGCTAATCATATGCATTTGAACATATATTTCATAAATATATTATTTTAATAGTATAAGTATATAATTTACTAGACAGTATAAATCACAATTTGTAATTTTTGACACAAAAGGATTTCTATTTTTCCTAGTGTAATGTAAACAAGAGTAATCTATCATTCACATTGTAGAATTTAATGAGCAGACAGCTATTCTTCCATTGATCCTAGTGTAATGTAAACAAGAGTAATCTATCATTCACATTGTAGAATTTAATGAGCAGACAGCTATTCTTCCATTGATTAGAGTTAGATCATATTCAAGAGGTAGGTGACAGAGTCAGAAAGTGACTTGATTGTCTTGTCAGTGGGAGAAAGAGTGCTGGAAAAACATCATGCAAAGCAGAACCTTGGGTACCAATTACAGTTTCTTACAAACAAATTAGTAGATCTGAAATAATCAAAAATGTTAAATCAAAAATAGACACACACTCAAAAACCCATAGGCAATTTAGCTGCCTATTTTAAACATTGAAACAATATTTTTAAAGTTCCAAAAGGAGTTATTTTCCAGGAGTTTCTCTTGTTGTTATTTTGAAGACACAGATTTTTAATTTTCTAATGGTTTTTAACATATTTTCTGTATAAGATTATTAACTGGTGTTCATCTCATCCCACAATCAAAGGTCTATCTAACTATAATAACTCCTAGGCTTCATTAATTGACAGATTTCATAGCAGAATCAAAGTCATTGCAGTTCTAGTGAGATGGGACCTTTCAGCACAGCTCCCTGATGCCAAGAACTCTCTCTGAAAAACTGAAAACAATCTTCATATTATTGTCTGAGGATGAATCTATCAAAGAACACAGGAGCTGTTTTATATTCTTCTTTTTAAAGTCTAGCAGCCTTTCCACCTTTCCATTTTCTCCTAGCCTCCCACTCTTCCCTCCCTTTTCCTCCTATCCCACCATCTTTTCTCTTGCTTCCTTCCCTTTTGCTGTTGGAGTCTTATAGTTTTTCCTTTTCCCTTTCCTCCTATGCTTGGACTCATTCTTCTCTTGTTTGGCTTTATTCTCCCCTCAGAGCTCATTCTTCTTGGTTTTCCCTGGTTCTTCTTGCACAGGAGTGTGAGTGGGATGAATCTGGGGTGTACTGGGGATGGAACCCAGGGTCTCATGTACTCTAAGCACATGCTGTACTACCAAGCCACATCACCAGCCTCAGTAAAACAGTTTGAGTTAGTCTATGCAGTGACACACAAAAGGCACATATGTGAGCATCTCTCGAATGTAGTGTCTGTCTGTTGCTAATATAGACATGTTTTCTTTGGTATAAACTGCTGAATTCACGATGTAAGAACACATTCTTGAATTTGGGGCATTGTTTTTCATCTTTGAATAAAGATGCTACCAATGAATAACAGTAGTGAGAGTGTTTCCAGAAAGATTTAACCAAGCATGGAGATCCATCTTGACTGTGCTAGTACCGTCCTACAGGCTGGGGTCCTAGATTGGGTAAAAGGAGAATGAGATTAAAACACAAACATTCACCTCTTTCTGCTTCCTAATTGCTCCTACTTCATGCCTTCCCCAACATGATTGTCAGTTTCCCTTCGAACTGTGAACTAAGACAACACCTTCCTTCCTTCCTTCAGTTGTTTTTGTTGGTTACCTTCTCACAGCTATGAGAGAAGGACCTACCGCATTTTTCTGGCGTATAAGACAACTTTTTAATATCTTCAAAATGTTGGGGGTACCGAAGTTGGAGCACATGCCTGAGTCTGTTGCACAGGGTGTACATTGGAAGAGGGGTAGTCTTATATGGCGAGTATATGCCAAATATTCTATATTTTAACTGGAAAAGTTGGGGGTCATCTTATATGCCCCAGTTGTCTTATATGCCAGATAAAACAGTACTACTCAGTGTGTGTCCCGTTTTAATTGTTTCCACTTCCTTCTTGCATTGTGGTATATTCTTAGTCTTCATAAGGGAGAGTCTAAGCCTGGAATATGGACTGCAATACAGCTGTTTCCAACCTCTTGTGACTTTCTCAGTATCTTCCTGGGAGTCAGTAGGATCTTCTGAGCAGTGCATGAGGTTAAGATGCTTAATAGTGATTGTACACCTGCATGTGCCTGCCACTCTTCCAGATATGCCTCATACTGTGGCACTCTGATGTGGTACGTGCTATTGTTGTGTTCACTTTCCTGGGGCACAAGAAGCACCAGCAATTTACCTACAATCATATAGGACACTTCAGAGTCAGAGTTAAGCCATATTGTATGTAAGTATGAGGTACTGACTACATTATTTTATTGCTTCCCTGATGTACTGGTTGGGTTTTGTCACTTGACACAAGCCGAGGCATATCTGGGAAGAAGGAATCTCAATTGAGCAATAGCCTTCATCAAATTGTCCTGTGGACATGTCTGCGGGGGCGTTTTCTTGATTAATTACTGGTGTGAAAGGTCTCAGACCACGTTGGGAGGTGCCTTTCTAGGTAGTGGTCCTGGGGTATATAAGAAAGCAGGCTAAACAAGCCACAGAACATAACCCAGCAGGCAGCATCCCTCCATGGCCTCTGCTTCAGTTCCTGCCTCCAGGTTCTTGCCCCGACTTCCCTTCATGGAGGACTATAAGCTGTAAAGTGACACAAACCCTTTCCTCCCAAGTTGCTTTTGGTCATAGCAGTGAAAAGCAAACTAGGATTCTGATAAGCCAACTTTCAGTGCACTCAAAGGCTTAGCCCCCACCACCTGTGCCTCTGTTCTACCTCACCCCCCACTTACATGGACACACCTTGAACTTGGAGTTCACTCAGAACTGCTCTGTCTCTAAGACCCTGGTGCTGTCTACTGGCCTTTCAAACCTCCTACGTTTACAACTGAGGAGCCTGCTTATTGCCTTCCCTGAGCCCTCTTGACTCTCCCCATTATCCCTTTCACCGCACTGGAAGGTCATACCATTGCTTCCCCAAACCTTTCTGACTAGAATATTCTTCCTGCCATCCTGCTCCTCTTTTAGAATCTATTTAAAAGCTTTGCATAATACTTTACTCCCCACAGTGCTGGAGGCCAAACCCCGAGTCTCAAGTGTGCTAAGCAAGCACTCCACCATTGAGCCACGTCAAGCCCTGGGTCTTTGACGAAGTCTTACTTCTTACCAGGCCTCTTGCATCCACTCTCTTAGTCTCCCCACCCTTGGCCCTGTGCTCATCCTGCTCATCTCAAAAACAGTCTTTCTTTGCCCGGCATTCCCAACACTCACAGTTCAGTGTTTGGATTTTCTGTGCACCTCCTGTGTGCCTGTGCACAACTGGGAAGGCCCACCCCAGTGCCCTGTTGTGGAACTACAACATGAAACACAAAACTCGGTCCCTGAATGGGATGTAAAGTTGTTCTGAGTTGTTTCTTACTCTGTCTGGAGAAGACACTGAAATGAAGTTGGTGAGGCTGGTGAAGACACTAACTTTAAGAGGCCAGTTACACTGACTGTGTGAGACAAAAAGAATCATGTTCTTTTCCCCCACGAGTGTGTGTCACCTATAAAATTATGTGATGGGGGTATGGTGCTACACACTAGGGCTAGTATATAATGCTGTCTACTTTTATATGCATGCGCATGAACTTGAGCGGGCATGTGGCAGAGGGCAATTTCAAGCGTCTTCCTCAAGAGATGTCGACCTTGTGTTGAGAATGGATCTGATTGGCTGGAACCCACTGGCTAGGCTAGGCTGGCCCAGAGATCTGGTTGCCTGCATCTCCACTGCACTGGAATTAGAAGCATGCTCCACCAAGCCTGCCTCTTTATATGGATGCTGGGGTCTAACTTGGGCTCTCATACCTGTGTGACCAACACTTGGCCAACTGAGCCATCTCTCCAGCCCTGACACTGTGCACTTTTAAGACATGGAATATGTACTTGGAGGAGGAACCATCAACACTTAATAAATACAAATGCATGAGTCAGGAGAACTAGCATCGCTATAGCATGTGTTCCTTTTACTCACATGCAGGTAGAAATAAGCCTGTAACACCACTGATGAGACCCTGGGCCTGGCTGTGGAAAGGGTACATCTGGCTTGAGCCTAGGAAGCCCATCTCAGGCCTCATCTCAGCCACTGTTTTTCCGCAACTGTCTTTCCCAGTTGTATTGCGCTCTCCCCCAACCCCACCCCCCCCCACCCCACCCCACCCCACCCCACCCCACCCCACCCCCGCCCTCCTCTCATGCTTAGGCTGTTTCTCCTAAGCAGTGTCCGGTTTCCTTAGCAGTCTGTGCTCACCACCAGCCTTCCAAAGAGTCTGTGGACCCTAAGTGTGTGCTCTCACTAGCTGTCTTATAGAATTATGTTAACATCTCAATGTTCTCATGTAATTCCCTTTCACGATCCCCCTGGAAGTTGGGTTTCCTGTAATTTAGGTGACAGAGTGAATGTATAGGATACATGGCTAGCTGTCTACCAGCTCCCCATGGCACTTACGTGGGACATGCCAGGCCCAGTTAACCACAGTGCATCAGGAATAACCTCCAGTTGGGTGGTGTTAGAGGGAGTTTTATCTGAAAATGATTCCAAAACCTGCAGGAAACAAAGCAGAGAGACTTGAGCTTTGAACGCCAATGCCTCCTTGCCTGGCCAGGACTTTTTTTGGTGCCTGGTGTCGGCTCTCCCCAGAAGACAGTGTTGGCCTGCTGTTTCAATTGCTGGTGCATCTGTTTTTGCTCAAGAGCACTGGTCACAAAAAAAAAAAAAAAAAAAAAAAAAAAAAAGAAAGAAAAAGAAAAAGAAAAGAAAAAGAAAGCACTGGTCACTCACTTGGACCCACAAATCGACTAAAGCAGGGTGTGAGGCTGGCCCCTCTACCTTCACTCTGTGTCTGCACTGACATGTTAACAACTAAAAGGTGTCTGTCTATCTAACCTAGCTTATCCTGCTTCAAGGCTGAAGACACAAAGACGACTCACTATCCTAGACTGTGGTCACTATAGATTCCACAAAGAGAAAAGCCCCCCCCCCCAGAATACACCTCTGTACTTCACCACGGGAACAACTATCCATTTAGGGGGTGAAGCTGTACCAGGCTCAGAAACGACCCTCAATGAAGAGATAGAAAGGTTGTTTTTCAACCCTGGCCACTCAGTACTTTCCAAGATGGCCTCAGAGCTGTTCTTTTCTTTCTGAGAAAAACCACACCCTCATACCTGTCTGGAGCACGTGACAGCACGTGATGTCCCAAGCTGAGCTCTTGCCCCTTCAGGGATAAAATAACTAGTAACCAATCATTTTAAAGGTCAACTAACCAATCATGTCTGTACTAAGTTGTGTGTCTGTAAGGGTATTTAAACCCTCCACCATTACAGAACAGGGTCTTTCCATCTCCTCGGAGTTTGGTGGACCCTAACACGTTGGCTCAATAAAATTCCTTTGCTTTTGCATCAACTCTGGACTCTGGCTCTCAATTGGGCTTCCAGGAATAGACTCAGGCGATCGGAGTCTAACACTTGAAGGAACAGGGTCATTACCGGAAGTGACGGCAGTAAAAGGTCTTTTTATTTTTTTAATTTTTTAAATTTTTTTATTTTTAATTAATTTATTCTTGTTACATCTCTATGGTTATCCCATCCCTTGTATCCTCCCATTCTCCCCTCCCTCCCATTTTCCCCTTATTCCCCTCCCCTATGACTGTTCCTCAGAGGGATTACCTCCCTCTGTATATGCTCATAGGGTATCAAGTCTCTTCTCAGTGACCTGCTGTCCTTCCTCTGAGTGCCACTAGGTCTCCCCCACCAGGGGACATAGTCAAATGTGAGGCACCAGAGTACATGAGAAAGTCATATCCCTCTCTCCACTCAAGTGTGGAGACTGTCCTGTCCATGGGCTAGATCAGGGTAGGGGTTTAAATTTTACCACCTGTATTGTTCTTGGCTAGGGCCTTAGTTTGAGCAGGACCCCATGACCCAAATCTGCCTATCATAATGTTCTACTTGTAGGTTTCTAGGACCCACTGGATCCTTCTACATTGCTATTCTCCCATTGTTCTCTCTTCTAGAGTCCCAATAGGATGTCCTCCCCTCGGTCCCAGTTTCCTGGTAAGGGAAGGCTTTCATGGGACATGCCCATTGGGCTAGTATGCAGATATAAGTGAGTATATACCATTTGAGTCTTTCTGTTTCTGGGTTAACTCACTCATTATGATCATCTCTAGCTCAATCCATTTGTCCACAAATTTCGGGAATTCCTTGTTTTTAATAGCTGAGTAGTATTCCATAGTGTATATGTCCCACAGTTTCTTTATCCATTCTTCTACTGAGGGACATTTAGGCTGTTTCCATGATCTGGCTATTATGAATAAGGCTGCTATGAACATGGTTGAGCAAATTTTCTTGCTGTGTGCTGGTGCATCTTCTGGGTATATTCCAAGGAGTGGAATAGCTGGGTCTTGAGGAAGCCCTATTCCCAGTTTTCTGAGATAGCACCAGATAGATTTCCAAAGTGGTTGTACTAGTTTGCATTCCCACCAGCAATGAAGGAGTGTTCCTCTCTCCCCACATCCTCTCCAGCATGTGGTGTCGCTTGAGTTTTTGATCTTAGCCATTCTGAGAAACACTTAAAGAAATGCTCAACCTCCTTAGTCATCAGGGAAATGCAAATCAAAACAACTCTGAGATTCCATCTTACACCCATCAGAATGGCTAAGTAAAAGGTCTTTTTCCAACAACTTCACCGTACAGAACCAGACCAGAGTTAATGGCCCAGTCAGACCACAGCTTGGCCTGAACTACCTGACTATGCACTCTTCTGCCCTACCCCAGTTCCTCCCCTAATTAAAGCTGAAACTCCTAACTATACCCTCAAGACAAATTTGAACCACTGGTCCCTTTTATCTGTTTTTCTTTAAGCAGCCAACATCAGTGTTGTATGACTTGCATGGGCACACCATGCACACATCTATGCTTGCACATGTGCATACAGAGAAACCATTCTGACTCTTTTGCTGTTAATTAGCATATTGAGACAGAAGTTTTGGGGTGGGAGGCAAGAAGAAATGTGGGGTGTCCTGTGTTTTTGTTCAGCAGCAATGGCTACATGTGCTCTGTTGACAATGAACAAAACCTGGATGTCCCAACTGAAAGAGAAAGAAGATGGGTGGAAAAACCACCTCTGGGTGGCAGGTGGATTATTTGCAGAGAAGCTGCAGAATGTCTATACTGGTGTGGTACTAAAATAACATGTGACACCCTGTTGAAGACATATATCTATAGGCACGTGGTTATGCACAGGCACAGAGTCCTTTTTATCAAGAGTCACACGGGGAGAGGGTGGGGGGAGGGCAGGAAATGGTTTCATAGGAGGGGCTGTCGAAACTACACTGGCTCTAACAGATGCATCCTCCCACACCTTTTACATTTTCACGTACAGTTTTAAGATATTCAAGGAGGGGGGGGGGGGAGCAGGGGGGGGCAGGGAGAGGTGTTGAATGTGGCAGCTCTCATCTGTAATCTCAGCATTTTGGAAGCTGGGCCAGAAGGATCATGCTACTGAGTCTGGGGACAGCTTAGGCAATGCAATGAGCTCCAGGCTGATCTGGCCCTATAGAGTGAGTTTAAAAAAATTAATGACTATAATTGTAGTCCACTAGCCAGAGGGCCTTACTTAGAAATTCTAATTTTTTCGAGTTCTATTCTAATTAGTTAACTCGTGTGTGTGTGTGTGTGTGTGTGTGTGTATGTGTGTGTGTGTGTGTGTGTATGGGTGTATGGGTGTATGAGTGCGTGTCTGTGTGTGTGTGGAAGTCAGAGAACAAGCTTTAGTCATCATCTCTGCGCCCCTGAGATTGAACTCACATCAGCAAGCTTAACAACAGAACCCTTTACCACTGACCCCCCCTCTACAGCCCAGACATTTAAAATAACAGGAATTTTAAAACTCAAATGTCTACACCTTTCTAAAGGAGTCAGTGGTGCCAATATGACCACTTCCTCCTTACTGATCTTGTGCATGTGAAGACAGAAAATTGTTCTTTCTGAGACTCTAAATATGATCTTAACAGTAATATGCAGCTTACAAATATAAGCAAGCACAAATGCAGTGGGCCATTCCTATAAAGCACCCAGTCCACAAAACACCGAGTTCAAGTCTTTTTTTAAGAAGTAGAGCCAGACATCCTGGTATGTACCTTCCTGTAATCCCAGCCTGTGGGAGAGTGTGAAGTAGAGGCTGGAGTTCAGCCTGGGCTACAGAATCACATGCTATCTTGAAAATAGAAAGAAAAAAAAAAAAAAGATGGAGCCTCTCCTATCTGTGCTAACACAGGCAGCCACTGACTCCATTTTCCTCTGCTCCCCTTCCCCAGCCCTTCCCCCTTCCACCATGCTCCTACGCATCTAGCACTAGCAGACTTACAGATGATGGTACGTGTCAGGATCCCGCTGTAGTCTGGTCTGGAATCCGATGTACAGGTCATCCCACAGCAGGCCATTCTTCACCACATACCTAATGACATCCACGCGGCTGCGGATCTGAAATGGAAACACAGAGGCTCTCAGGATGCCCCCCCCCCCCGCCCCTGGGAAGGTGGGAGTTCATTCCCTCTCGTCCTTAGGAGAAGCAGCTGCCATGCTGGCAGGAGTGAGGAGGACAGAAGTCTCCTAGGTGCAGGTTCCAGGCTGGGGACAAAAGGAAGGAGCCCGGAGCACAGGGATGCGGAGGAAAGCAGGGCACAGAGGAGAAGCCGGGCCCTCTGGGCAGATCAGCAGCTCTAGTACAGGACTCAGCTTTGTGGCTTAGTAACTATTGCCTCAGTTTCCTCATTTATAAAGTGAAGATAAAGGTGACGTTCCCCATAGGATTGTGTTGAGAAACAAGTGAGTCTATGAGCAGAAAACATGTAAAGCAAGGTTGGTACACTGTGTTCAATAAATGATGCTATTGCTATCGCTCAAGCAGCCCATGTGCCTCCACCTGAGACTCAGAGGCTGGCGTACACATACGTGCGCGCGTGCATGTGTGCACGTGTGTATGTGTGTGTGTGCATGTGTGTGTGTCTGTCTGTCTGTCCAGCCTGCCAAAGAGCAGGGTTGCCTTAAGTCAGGAGGCGAATGCCACTAAGGAATCCCCTCACACCAGGGGGTAGGAGGGATGGGTCTGTCCTTTTATATACTGGGCAGGGCCACATCCCCATGGCAGACAGGCAATGGTATCATAGGTAGGCAGACTGAAGCAGGATTCGAACACCAGCTTGGCTTAGTTTAGGGACAAACCTTGCTTTCTGTGAGTTTGTTTTCTAACTCCTTTGAAGGTGCTGAGAATTAAATGAATCTAAGACAAAGGACAAAACTTTGGAAAAGCAGTCAGGAAGCAAACTTGGGGCCCAGGAACCCCTGGCTACAGTGTGATGGATTCCCAGCAAAAAGCTTTTCTTCTCTGACCTCTGGCCTGGGTTTCAGTTGCCTGTAAACATTATTAATGACAGGATAAGGAAGAGAGGGGTTTTGGACCCTGGCCTGGTTTTGGCTTTCTGGTTTGTGGAGGGTACATTTCAAAGCACTGTTATTTTGAAAGCTCTGCTGAGTCACTTGCATTGATTGTGTGGTTATGGGCCAGGAAGGCTACAAGTGTTTGACAGCACGCACTTGGTTTGCCTCTCTGTATAACCTGCCCTGACATTTACCTTCAGATTTTGGCTTACTCCATATTTGAGGTCTATAAAAACATTTAGACTCATTCTGAGTCCATTGCTGCACCACGTGATGCTACGTGCTGTTATGTCTGCTGCCTAAGGTTAAATAGCCACTGGAGTGGACCTGTGCTGAGGGATGGAGATCAAGATTCCTAGAGAGGAATTTGCTTTCATGGGAACTTAAGCACTCTTTGTGGGGATCTCTATGATAATGCTATTATATTTATATTAATTATATACACAATTGTATTACATATATTTATATAATATGTTTAATATAATAATATAACCCTGGATTAATAGAACGTTTAATGGGTCATTTTATATATTAGGCTTTATTTTTGATAACTGGCTTCAGGGGGACACTGAAAATGTCATGGCTAAAGCAAAGGTCTCCTCACAGATTATCTAGCTGAGGTTCTGTGAGGAGACCATGAAGTACCCAGGAGAAAAAGTCACCCCAGTGTGAGGACTCTAAAAGGTTAATTAGCTGATTAAAACTCCATGATTATGGAGTGATGTAAAGCACAGTCAACAGTACCCCGGGCCCTCTTCAGCTCCTTTAGTGGCCACTCACTGCCTGCCTCTGTGTCTGCACCAGCCAGCCACTGCCCACCTCTGTGTCTGCACCAGCCAGCCACTGCCCACCTCGGTGTCTGCACCAGCCAGCCACTGCCCACCTTGGTGTCTGCACCAGCGTTCTCTTGCCTATCAGACAAAAACCTTTGGAACACATTAACTTAGCAGACCACGAGGTTCCACCAACCCAAAAGCTAAGGATGTCATCAGAGAGCCTGTGGTGTCGCTAGCTCAGCACTCCCTGCTTTGCTGTGACCTGCCTCCCTGATGCTCCCTTTGGGAACCCCTTTGACATCAGACTTTATTTTATTGTGAAGTGAAAGACCTCATGAATCATCTCCACACCATAGCACGTGGAATATGGAACAGTCTGTACTTGTGATCCCAGGCTATGGTCGCTCACATTTGGCTCGGGGATAAGTCATGCCTTACTGGGTTTGAGCTGTGACTCTGAGTCAACAGGAGGATGTGGTGATGGGGGGAAGGGAGAAGGGAAGACTCAAGTGATAGAGACAGGAAGAGAAGGGAGTAGAAGGAGAGGAGAAGGGGAAGAGGAAGAGGAAGAGAAAGAGGACAGATCCCACCTGAGGAGTGCTCACCTCTTCATAAGGATGCTCGCGGCTAGGCCTTTCTTTTGGAAAAGACAAATCTAGGAAGTCCACCAGGTAGTCATACCCTCCAGGAAAGGGGTTGAAGTCTTCGTCTGTTTCAATCATCTGTGCAAAGGACAAGTTGCCAGATGGAAGAGGAGTCACCAGGTGGTGGAGGTCTTTAAGAAAGTCTAAGAATAAACACCCTAAAATAGCATTGAATTGAAACGCTCCCTTCCCCCTGCCCTCCCCCACTACCCTTCCCCCTCACCATCCACCCCCCCGCCCCCCGCCACTTTACTTTTCCCTTCGGTCTGTTTCAGCCCCTCTCTTGAACTGACAGCATTACACTTCATCTGTTACATCAGCAAAGCTACTTCCTGTCACCAACTTCAGTGGCACAGAGCATTACTAGTGACGTGACACCAAGGGGCAACAGAACCTTTCAGACGGGGGAACATCTCACATCATATAGCAGCTAAACAGAAACACATTCATCAGGCCAGGGAGACAGCTCAGCAGGTAAGGGTGCTTGCCACCAAGGCTGGCCACATGACTCCCCTGCCTGGAGCCCACATAGTAGAAGGACTGAAGTATTTATGACAAGCTGCCCCCCTGACCTCCACACACTCACCGAAGCACAAATACATGCATGTACTCACGTGCGCGCGCGCACACACACACACACATGCACACACACACAAATAAATAAGTAAATAAATAAACAATTAAATAAATCTAATTTAAAACTTTAAAGACATATACTCATTTAAAATTCTAAAGGTTTCATTTCTGAGTTGATTACCCAAGTGAAAATATCATTCAGTTTCCCAGGGCTTTGGGTTTCAAAGATGATTTCCATAAAAGCAGTTGAGAGCTAGTGTAAGGACCAACATTTTATAATATACCTCTTCTTCTTTTGCATCAGTAAAAGAAGAATGTTTGAAAGCCTCAAATATAGAAATGACCTAATCTTGAAATAATTTATCCCAAGAAGGGAGGGAGAGCACGCATCTTTCACCAACACACATGCTCACAGGGTGTTTCGTTCACCATTGAGGAGGGAAAATAGGGCCAAAGGCTGGCACAGAAAAGCATGCTCTGGAATACCACGGCTTTGGAGTACAGCAACTGTGACCTGGTATTAATGCTCAGGGGCTGCACAGTAAACTGGAGAGTGGTCCTCTCCTGAGAGCAGCCAGTACCTGTTGGTGATTGTGAGTGCTGCCCACATCCTAGTGTTATCTGAGACGGCTGCTTGTACAACCTCAGGGACCTAACAGAAGCCAGGTGTAGCCAGTGACCCATTGCCCTGATCACCCCAGGCCTTTTCTTTCTCTTGCCTTCCTGTCTGCTAGGTTTGACTGTTGGGGTCCTAGGAGATGAAGCGGAGGGGGGGGGTGGAGGTCAGCAGCATCTAGCCTAAGCTTTTGGTTTGTTTCTCTGTGCATGCATGCTGGGACTAGCTCCTGTTCAGCACCGCTGCCTGCCTCCTGCTTTGTGCCATTTGGTCCTCAGCACAGTTGTCAATAGGAATTAGCAGCTTCTATCTCACACTGTTCCAGGTAGATGCTGCTCTGCATGGACCCCACCTCACAGTTAAGCATTCCTGATATGCCAGACAATGTCAACTATCACAACTGCAGGGGACCTGGGTGAAGAGAGTGCAGTAAAGCACACGTAAGGGGGGACCACCAGGGCACAGGGGGACAGAGGACAAGGTTCCAGGACATGGAAGGTACCCAAGCAAAGCAAAGTATAGATGAAATTGCTATGAAGAAATCTATTATTTTTATATGATGATTTAAACTTTTTTTTTTTTTTAGTTCATGATGATGGGAGATGGAAAAAAAACCTGCAAAAGCCAAACTAAGCTGTGCTTAATGGGCTCTCCAGTTTCAAAGGAGAATTATCACATGATTTGTCTATCTTCTGCTCGACAGTGTGTAGGGCTCCCCCAGTGCTTGTTAGAAAACAAACTGGAAACTAGGGGCACTGCAGAGATCTCCAAGTCAACAAGAAACAGAAGCAGAGACCATTTCTCGGCATACCCTGATCACCAGGTTGTAATCCTTAAATCCAGCCCAAGTGAAGTACTCTTTTATCCAGGATGAGTGAAGGAAGATTTCATCTCCGACAGCAGAATTCAAGATCTGCAGGTATGGGCCAAAGTCCCAGGAATCCTTGTAAATTTTCGTCCCTTCTGGAGGCTCTATGATGCCCTTGCTTAAAGACACAAAGATGAGGAGGGTCAGAGCAGCAGGTCAGGGGAAATAATGAAGGCAAAATTAACACTTTGAGGAAAACGCTGCCTGAGGAATAGCTTTGAGACCAGGAGATGATTGGAGGTGGGAGGGGGGCGGCGTGTTAGGGGGCCAGGGGTTGCCTGGCCTAAGCCACACCGTTTCCTAAACACTACTTAATGAGCAAGCTTCCCAAGTCAGATTTCATTGACTAATCTTGTGTGTGTGTGTGTGTGTGTGTGTGTGTGTGTGTGTGTGTGTGTGT
>OU015746.1:57713219-57725848 GCA_907169655.1 Acomys percivali | reverse complement strand
TACCCTCAGCTACATAGTGAGTTCAAGGTCACCCTCAGCTACATAGTGAGTTCAAGACCACCCTCAGCTGCATAGTGAGTTCAAGGCCAGCCTGAACCTCATAAGGTTCTGTCTACGAAACAAAGCAACAACTCAAAGAGATTCCCACTGATGTCTTTTGTTATTTTAGGCGTTGGATACAGTGACTTCATTACCTCAGGTGGTCTGAGTGCATGTGACTGATGTAAATGAGGTCTGCCTTGCACAGCCTCTCCAGCCAGTCAGGTGGAGGCTCATGTAGCAGCCACCATCCTCGGGCAAAAGCAGGGCCAACTAGCCAAGGGTCAAACACCATCCGCTTGTCTCCCAACTTGAGGTCCATGCAGGCATGCGTGAGATAGGTTATCTGTTAGGAGAGAGTGGGAGTCCCATTACAGCACAGTTACAGGTTGGCAGCGATGGAGTGCAAGGCTCAGGCTGCTTCTCTGACAAGGTCAGGGAAACTCTTGCTCGGCTACAAGGGCAGGCACACACTGACAGAGCATAGCACCCTCCACAGACTGTCAGAGCAGAGATTCTGGTGCTCAGTGTTTGATGTCAAATCAACGGATGCCCAATTTTACTCTCTTTAAACCTGCTCCTATGAGTTTAGCTGTGGTCTGACCAATCCTAGCACAGTCTCCAAAGTAAAGCAGTTAAGAGATGTTAGCACAAGCATGCCGTGTGGCTTCGAGGAATATTGATTTCATGACTCCTCACTAGTTTGGTGGTTTGGCGCAACTGGACAGATGGCAGTGACATCGTGCTAACTGGGCTGTGTGACCATCTGCTTTACAGTCCCTTCTTACTAAACCCTGCAGGGTGCTAAGTGCCTCTGAGACCGGATATCAACAATGACTTCCAGGTGCAGGTAGGGGAACTCCAGACCTATTCCTCACTGCTCGCTTCCTGCTGCCTGGCACATCCACGGATAGAGAACATCGTGGAAGAACGGACACAAGGCAACAGGCATCTAGTGAGAACAGCCAGCTATGAGACAAGGAAGAGCCAGGGAACAAGTTAGTCTTCATCATGCCTGCTCCGTTTAAGAGGCTCATTTTGCTTCCTAAACAGGCAGAAATATATGTATGTATAATTTTGTCTTCTCCAAACTTCTGAGGTGTTTCCTATAGAGGAAAGTGCTCTGAAGCTAGGAAGTGTGTTAAAAAAAAAAAAAAAAAAAAAAAAAAGACTTGTAAAAGATGACAGGATGAGGAGCAAAATGTACACCTTGCTATCTGCCACAGTGGGAATGCAGTTTTTTCCCCAAATGGTTCATATCCTCAAAACTTGGTACCCAGTGTAAGGATGCTGAGAGTGCTGGGGTCTTTAAGAGATGGATCCTGATGTAAGGTAATTAATTTATTAAGGGCAGAGATTTTTAGAAGACATCAATGTAGTGCTTCCACGGTCAGAGGATCTCAGGATTGGCCAGTTTCCTCAAAACTGGTTTCTGGTGAGGGGACTGACACCTCCCTCCAGTCACTGTTCTGCACGTATGACGTGTCACTTTCATACACGCTCCTTTCACTGTGAGTCCATCCACCAGGAAGCACTCACCAGAGATGGGCACAAGCAAATATTATGCTCTTGAGCTCTTGAACAATGAGCTAAATTAGCCTCTTTTCTTCATAGGGGTCTCAATTTCAAGTGTTTGGTCATCAAAGCACTGACTGATAAACCATCTTATCCAAAAACGGTAAGACAGGAAGGGTACTTTCTGAACTTCTTCCAATAGTTTTACATGGCTCCACATTGGAACCATCTCTAAAATTTACCATTTTTTGCTGCTTCTATCTTGCTATCTCTATATATATATGGATGGATGCTTATATATATATATTTTTTTTCTAGGTATATATAAATATAGTTGTGATATATGCAATATATCTATGAATGACATATGAGTTTACTTTCATCATTAGGAATATTGTAATTTTAATGTCTCCTCACCTGTACTTCCCCAAAAGCTAACTCTTCAGGAGTCCTGGGGTCGGAGTCCCAGGGGTTAGGAGGGTTCAGTTCTACAAGGAAAAGCCCGTTGTTTCCATTCATCTCGACAACTAGAACCAAAGAGGGAGTTAATCTGAGCAAATGAGAAAATGACATTTTTGAAAATACCACTGAAATAGAAACATAGTCAAAACGCAGAGGGTCTCACAGCAGAAGAGAACAGCCGCCGATCGCCCAGTGCCTGCCGGGACCACAGCTGCTGCTTATGCCACTCCCTTGCTCATGCCACACTTACGCAGTTCCAGATGGCAGGCACGTTTGATGCAGACGCATGCGCACAACTGCGTTGTGATGAATCCAGTGAAAAGGACGGTCAAGGTAAAGGTGCTGAGAGCGTGTGCAGGAAGGAACTCCTAACCTGATGTCAAAAGCTCAGAGAAGCCTAACTACGGAGCCGTTCCAAGCCATTCAAGCTGGACGTAAAGGATGATGCAGGCAATGTGACGCAGGCAGGCAATGTGATGGGTGACATCGTGCCAGTATACAGAAGCTTAGAATTCACAAGTATCTGTTACATGTCCAATGCAGCCATGAGCCGAAGTGAAACCGCTCCTCTCTTAAGTTGCTCCTTGTCAGGAATTGGGTCCCAACAGTAACAAAAGTAATGAAACAATTCCCAAAATACAGTTAACTCAAAGAACCTGAGGCGATTGTATTAACTGTTAAATGAAAACAGGTGCTATGAAGGCAGTTTGTTGAGATGGGGTTCTGCCCAATGCCACCCGCTCCCCCAAATTTCTCAAACAAACAAAAATCTATTCCATTTCAAAATGACTAGTATCGGGACGCGGCGACTGCCATGCGCGGCGTGGGGACGAACGCTGTGGTCATGCGCGGTGTGTGGCTGTGCCAGAAGCGGGCAATCTCCTCGTGGCTGACCCGATGGTTCCCCAAGGACCCAGCCAAGCCGGTGGTGGCACAGAAAACACCCATCAAGTTGGAGCTGGTTGCGGGAAAAACCTACAGGTGGTGTGTCTGTGGCCTAAGCAAGAAGCAGCCCTTCTGTGATGGTTCCCACTTCTTCCAGCGCACTGGCCTTTCCCCACTCAAGTTCAAGGCCCAAGAGACCCGCACAGTGGCCCTGTGTACCTGCAAGGCCACCCAGCGACCCCCTTACTGCGATGGTACCCACAAGAGCGAGCAGGTACAGAAAGCAGAAGTGGGCACCCCGCTCTGAGAGGTACTGTGGCTCCCTTCTATGAAGCTAACAGCGCCAAGCCACGGACGCCAACAGCCAAGGACAGGGCTCCTAGTTAGCCTGTATTCTCCTGCTGGGCAGCAGAGAGCAGGCCCTGGCTCAGCACCTGGCGGAACTGTCATTAAACAATGATACCCACCCAAAAACAAACAAACAAACAAACAAACAAAACAAAACAAAAAAAAACAAAAACAAAATGACTAGTATCCACACAACTTTGAACTAAAGGAAATAATGCCCTAAAATTAAAAGGAAAAATCTGACTTAGAATTTGTGTCAGTAATGCTAAAGAAAGACTTGTTTGTCATCATTTTTTTGGGTGTCTGTATGCATGTTTGTATGACTTCACATGTGTGTAGAGGTGCGGATGAACATACATGTGCATGTGGAGGCTAGAGATTAACCTTGGGTGTTCTTCCATCTTGTTTTTGAGACAGTGCCCTTCATTTGACCTAAAACCCGCTAAGTAGGTTAGGCAGACCGACCCGTGAGCTCCAAGCATCCTCTGGTCTCCTCCTCCACAGTTCTAGAATCACTGGTCTGCACCACCATGCAGATTCTTTCACATGAGCTCTGAAGATCTGGCAAGCACTTTGCTGTCTGAGCTAAGTGAATTCTTTCTTTGCGTTGCAACATTCAAAATGTTCTCTACTCATTTAGAAAAACACATTTAGTTGTCATCAAGCACTGTTTGTCTCCTACACCCTTGTGCCCACTAATCATCCAGAGAGCTTACGTCACACTCTAGGTCACCGACCATGGCTGACAGCTTCCCAGCCCTCCACTCCTCCTCATCTTCCCCTACAGACCTTTTAGTCACTCAATATATTTATTACATGTTCCTTCTCAAGGACACATATGGTCCTTCCGGACTGTGAGCTTTCTGAGACCTGAGACTGTTCTGACAATCTCAGAAACAGTAAGTGCCCACACCAAGATTTGTTCATGGGTCTCCCAGGCCTGCTGGTACACTCCTGCAACCCCAGTACTTGGGAGCTTGAAGCTTGGGGATTAGGAGTTGAGGTCATCCTCTTGTGGGAACAAGAGAGTAGAGAGAACACCAGGAGAGCACAGCCCACAGAAGCAACTAAGCAGGGCTCGTGGGGCCTCACAGAGACTGAGGCAGGGAGCCTGCATGGGTCTGCGGTAGGACCTCTGCATATATGCTATGATTGTGTGGCTTGATGTTCTTGTGGGACTCCTAACAGGGAGAGTGGGGGATGCCTCTGACTCTTTTGCCTGCTCTTAGAAGACTTTTCCTCCTCTTGGCTTGCTTCATTCAGCCTTGATACAAAGGTTTGTGCCTGATTTTATTGTAACTTGTTATGCCTTGTTTAGTTGATATCCCTGGGAGGCTGGCTCTTTTCTAAGGGGAAATGGAGGAGGGGTGGATCTGGGAACTGAGAGAAGTGGAGGGAGGGGAACTGCAGTCAGGATGTATTATATGAGAAAGGAATAGGAGAAGGAGGAGGAGGAGAAGGGGAAGGGGGAGGGGAGGGGGAGGGGAGGAGGGAGAGGAAGAGGGGGAGGAGGAAAGGGAGAGGAAGAAGAGGAGGAGGGGAAGAAGAAGAAAAGAAAAGTTGTTTTTGTTGTTGTTTGTTGTTGATGATGCCATCCTAGTCGATAGATAGATAGATAGATAGATAGATAGATAGATAGATAGATAGATAGATTTTGATATCAGCCTGGGCTATATGAGATAGTCTCAAAAACAGACAAAAATCTGTTGAGTTAGTTTTTTGTCTCCCAAAAGTCTCAAAGTTACACAGACCCCCTCCCCACCAAACCTAGGCATTCCTCCTGTCCAAACCTAACTCCTCAAATTAGGAAATTTGCGTACAAGGTTATTTCAATATAAGCTTAAAAACAACACCCGTAACTGTGTTGATTTAAAAGAGCACTTTAAAAACTAGAAGTATGATCCTCCCAGGTACCTTCAAACCCACACTCCTTTACATCCTCTGCCCTGGTGTTCATTGTTCACTCTGCTTCCAGAGGCGGGCTTACACACACACACACACACACACACACACACACACACACACACACACCAGACTACTTTCCTTCCAGGTGGGCACAATCATCAGGAAGTCTGTGATGAGTGCTGGCTCATTCCTCTGGCCTCATCCCTGGACAGCCACAGAACCTGCCTGTGCTCCCAGGAAGCAGTGGATGAAGCGTGGCACTTCCTTCATAAAGCTGATATAGCGACTAAATGAGATGATGATGCCTGAAGTGTTCTGCATCATACCTGGCACAGTCCAGGCACCAAATAAATATTAGCTTTACTGTGGTGGTTATGTATCCTTACAGGAATGAATAAACTTAAGAAGGATGTTCATTATAGCACAAGAAAGCTATAGGAAAGCTATAGGAGATGCAGAGAAAACTCCAACACCCACTGAAGAACTTGCCTTCTTCCTATTTTCCTTTTTCTTAAGAGATGCTAAGGGAAGTGGAGGCTGTAAGTTCTAGCAAAAGTTCAGAAGGCGTTTCCACAAAGGCCTTTATGCTCCTTACACAACGATAACGCACACACTTAGTAAGCTTGAATGTGACATTTGTCAACTGTCTCTGTAAGTAGAGTCTTGAGAACTGTTATCTCTATTCTGAACTCAGGGAGGAAAATGATATTTCCTGAAGCCTCTCCCACACCCATTTTGAAACAGGATCTCACTGTGTAGCCCTGGCTGGGCAGATATTCACACTGTAACCCAGGCAGGCTTGGGATCCAGGGCAGTCCTGTCTCAGCCTCCCAAGGGTTGGGATTATAGGCATGTACCACTGACCCAATGCTCCCTAAAAATCTTTATTAAAAAAGAATAGTGAAGAAATGGAACAAACACGTGAGAAAAATTACAGTTATGAAGATGATTGGTACTAGGACAGGCAGGTAGATTGCAGTGGCACAATGGCTATAGATGGCACAGAGAAAGTGTTGTAAATTTGTGGGCTAACAAGTGGTGCCATGGCAATTGGCTTACCCAGTTTTTCTGGCTGATTGGTGATAAAAAAATAGAAAGCCACTAAATTATGACAACAGATGATAAAATAGCTTTTAAAAAAAGAGTCTTGAATCAAAGAGTTATAGAAGCAATTCCCACAGAAAACTGAAACAGAACAAAAATAAACTGAAAAAAAAAATCTAACATAAAAAAACGGGTTATCAAACACATTGTGCCAAGTATTAATTATCAACACAGTAGCATCGTTTGATTGAAAGATGTAAACAGAACCAGTGAGATGCAATTGGTACCCAATGAGAAGAATATAAGAGCCTAATCATGTCTGTTTAGTGTGGGGATTAAAAGAATGTCCACATACTGCTTGTGGAAGGAAAAGCACATTCCAGTGAACAGACGACAATGCCACTCACACGAAGGATGACTGAACAGATGATGGTCTCACAGGTGAAAGACTTGCTGTGTCCATCATGTTTTTCAGTTCATCATATTTTGACCGTGAAAACCTTTTCTCATTCTTATTTAATTCCCTAGTCACTCTTATTTATACACTGTATTTGATACTCTTTTGTAAATGACTGCATTCATTAAAAAAAATTGATCTTTAGTTGTCTTTTCTAGCAGTACATTTGTCTGGCTTTGGTGTCAAGGTGAAAAATGGCCTAGTGGGTCTGAAACAGTATCACATATGACCAAGTGAGCTTTGCACCAGCCTCGTTCAATATTTGAAAAATGCAACTACAATTCAATATTCAAAAAAGCCAACAGATTACCTCATGTTAACATAAGAAATGGGGGGGGGGATATATGAGCATCCCAATGGATACAGAAAAGACATTTGACAAAATACAGCATCTTTTAATGAGTTAGTGGATACTGTTAGAGGACAAAGAATAGCAAAGCGGGTCCTCCGCGTGAAAAAGGACATCTGAGAACACAGAGCTGCTTCCACTGTGGAAGTAAAAACAGAAGAAGGAGGCTCTTCTCATGCCGCTTCTGCCTGGAGGCTTTAGATAAAGCAACTATGCAAGAAAGTTAAATAAAGGACATACAAGTTAGAAAGAAGTTAAGCTATCTGTATCCACAGAGAACATGATCCTAAATAGAAACCATCTAACAGGGAATTATAGAACTAATAAGTGAGTTCAGGAAGGCGGTAGGCACATGATCATATGAAAGTCCATATTTCTTCTACATGCAGCAACAAGTGATCTTAAAATTACATTTGTAAGATGATCAAAAAGGATAAAATAAGTATGAATGAATTTAACAGAAGTAGCAAAAATTTTTCAACAAAGCCATGGTAAGAAAAAGCAAGCACGTAGACAGTTGGGTCAGAGTGAAGAACTCAACCAGTGGCATTTCATTTTTTGACAAAGGGATGAAAACCATACATCAGAGAAGAGAAAACCTCTCCAACAAGTGGTGCTGGTAAAACTGGATAAAGACATGTAGCGGCGTGAGGACAGATCACCATCACTGTCCCTAATGAAAGTTAACCCAGAAGGATCAAACACCTTACTCCAGGATCCGACACAGTGAGAGTGCTAGGGGAAACTGTTCAAAACACACATAGGCAAGAAGTGTGTCAGCAAATGTCACCAACAACTGATAAGTCCGTGACATTAGCAAGCTGCTGCTCCGCAAATGAAGCAATTTGGTAACATCTAGGCCAGACTAGGTGAACATAGCTGCTCACAATACATCTGGCAGAGGAGTAATTTCTAGAGGAGTACAAAGAACTAAAAAGGCTCAACAGTGAGAAAGCACGCACCCAGTCTATGAATGAGCTAGTGAAAAGAGCGGGCAGTTCTCCATGGATGAGATGCCAATGATCAATAAGCACAAGAAAGCAAAACCTTGTCTCTAACAATCAGTCAATCAATCAATCAATCACATAGGTCTAACAGTTTAAAATCAGAACAGATCCAAAATTTGAAGTGAAAGTGGAAGCCCTCCTGACAACGCTTCCAAAGCCCCCTCCCCTCCCCCCCGGGACAGAACTCTTGAATGAGTGTTTACCTAGCTCATCCTGACAGAAGCTTCCTGGAGGGTTGATGTATTTCATGGTACTCACGTCTAACTTCCAGTTGTGCTTGGTGCATTTAACGGACCTGGGGGTGGGGGTGGGGGTGGGGCAGGGGGAAGAGGGGAAAGGGGGAGGGGGAGGGGCGAGAAGGGAAATGATAGTCAGCCATATGACATTTGCTCTTTCTCTCTATTTTTAAGACAGGATTTCTCTGTGTAGGTCTGGCTGTTCTGGAAGTCTCTTTGTAGACCAGGCTGGCCTTGAACTCAGATACTCACTTACCTCTGCCTCCTGAATGCTGGGATCAAAGGCATGTACCATCACGCCTGGCAAAAAGTGAGTATATTTTCAAATGCACGTCTCCTACAATATTTACAACCTGTACTCAAATTCTTTGTTAATATGTAAGTATTTAGGTGAGTGGTCTACATGTCTAATTATTAATTTAACTCCACTTTAGAATAAGACTCAGACTACAACCAAGGGGAAACTTCAAAGGAGGTACTGTGTGATTTTTGCTTCCTTCCCTCCCTCCCTAACTTTTTTGAGACAGGATCTCATGTAGACAGGGTAGCCTTGAACTTACTTTGTAGGTGAGCATGACCGTGACCTCCTAACCTCCCTGCCAGCTCCTAAATTCTTCATTTACCGGTGTGCATTGCCGTGCATGGCTCACTATGCCTGGCTCAGTTTTATTTTGCTTTTCAGTCAGATTTTATTCTGTAGCCCAAACTAGCCCAAAGCAAACTGTCTCAATCTCCCAAGTACTAGGCCCACAGGCATGCGCTACCATGCCCAGCTCCCTTTCATCTCCACAGAAAATAAAGTTTTCCAGACCTGGGCATTTACTTGGAAATAGGGTACACTGGGGGGGGGGGGGGATTCAGTCACAATTAGGGTACAAACCATTTCTTTCCTTTATAAATTTCTGTTGACAATAGTTTTGTTTCAAGAGGCAAAGAATTTTTAAACCAAGAAACGACTTCTACTAGAAATATCATTTAAAAAGCAAAACGAAACTTGTGAGCACACCATGCTAACATTTCCAAGACTCATTGTATCCAGGTTTTAAAATGCCCATGTTAGATCAGTCAGAAAGCACAGGTCCACAGTTTGATTAATGAAGGATTACTTCGTAGTCCCTTCCTTTGCAGAAGTGAGTGGACAACAACCTCTGAAAAATTGGGGTGAGGCATTCCAAATGGGCCCATGGAGCACACCAGACCCCAAGAGGGTAAACTCACAGAGCCAAGCATGGCTGGGTGGCAGCTCAATGGGACAGCATCAGGAGGGGTCAGGAGTGGGACAAGAGAAGACGCAGGGGGTAGTGGGGGTGGAGAAGGAATAGGAGGGGACAAGAGATAGATAGAAGGGGACAGGGGTGGGAAGGACATCAGCTCCACACACAGACACTGTGTGAGCATGTTAGGCTTAAGAACATGAGATATACAGCCTTTAAAATCTGTTGAACTGACTGAATGGCAGGAAAAAATGGAGTATGCTTGACTGGAGCCTGGGAAAGACGCTTTCCTAGGATTGGCACAGTACAGAGAACTCCAACAGAGAACGGACAGCAGGGAGGCCAACAAGAGCCATCACAGGCATGCAGCTTCAGTACTGCGCAGTGAGCGCCACAGAGATCACAGCTGAGAATGCCCAATTTCCCAGTGGAGGTAGCAATGAGAACAGACCCACGGGCAGGGGAAGGGCTGAGTGGGGGAAGGGCTTGTCATGCGTGCACAAGAACCCGGGTCTGAACTCCTGTAAAAAGCTGGGAGTGCATGTGTGCACCTATAGCCTGCCTGGGATGTGGAGACAGGGGGGTCCCTAGGACTTCCCAGCCGATCTAGCCTAATTAGTGAGGTCAGGTGCAGTGAGAGACTCTCAAAAACTGAGGTACAGTGTGATTAAGGAAGATATCTTCTGTCAGCCTCTGGCCTATACATATGCACACACACACACACACACACACACACACACACACACACACACACACGCACGCATGCACGCACACAAGGGCTAAGCTGCTGGCAAAATAAAACTAAGATAAACCACCAAAAAGCTTTATGTAAGGCAAGAATGGAATGGCTGGGCTGTGGTGAGGAACTTACTATATTTGGGTGAGCAAACTGAACGCAAAACCAATCAGATCACCCCATAATCTGTGTGAACAGACCACACAGGAAGTTCATGGCCCCACAGGCATAGTAACAACGGTGAGCATTAACTTAGTTAACTTATGTATAGCTAGAATTGACATTCGGAATGGAACACAAAGCTTCGTGCTAAATTTTACACTTTCAGACTGGAATGTAGTTTATGTATTCATCCACTACCTACATCCAAACATCTGTGACAGGATTAGAACTACAAGAACAGTTAGCCCCATATCCTTTTTTCATAACACATTCATCACCTGTAGTCACTCATTATTTCGGCCTTTACTCATCACTTCATTATTTCCACTTAATCTGAGCGATAGGGCCTCTCACTGAACATAAAACTCATTGACTCGGCTAGACTGGCCAGCTGGGAAGCTCCAGGGATCCTCCTGCCTCTGCCTCCTGAGAGGCTGGGGGTGCAGGCATATATTACAGTGCCTGGCATTTTACACAAATGTTATGGCTCTGAAAACAGGTTCTTGGTCTTCCACGGCAGACATTCCACCCTCTCAAGACACCTGAAAAAGTAGGTGACGTTTTCATTTTACAAGCGAGCGGACTGAGGCAGTGAAAGGTTGTGAACTTGTTCGAGATTGTTACTGAGCTGCTGAGTCACAAGGCAAGCTGCTAACCCAGGCCCGGCAGGGAGGGGAGATCACAGCACAGCCATCAACCGAGCTTTATACAGAAGGCAGGGAATTCAGCATGTCCCAAAGATGAGCAGCAGGACAAAAAGCCTCTGTCCACCCTGTGTACTGCACAGATGTACCAGTGATGAAAGGAGGTGAGACCACCCCCTCCCTATTCCCTCAGAAGATGCCAACAAATAGCCCAAATGGAATATTACCTGGCATTTCCAGCTACAGGGGCAACAGGGTAGCACTGGAAAGCCTGCTGCATGGAGGGCTGGATTGTGAAACTGTGTGTGTTATCAAGCAAGTTTCTTGGCAGAGGTGCGGACATGGGAATCTGGGAATCGTCCTCTGCACAGTGATAGTGGGGCACTGGTATTCTTGGACAACTCCTTTCCTTCCTCTATCACCGAACTATCCACACATGGCCAGAGGGGTAAGATGGATAACACACAGCAAAGAAAAGGCCCAGCGCCCAAGGAGACCAGGACATGCAGACCAGGACAGGCTGAAGAGGACTCTGAAGAATAGAACTCAGCACTCAGAAAACAACTGGTGCTGATGAAGCAGATGCCCAGGAATTCTCTTTAGGTGTGCCAGATAGTTCCCCAAAGCCAAACAACCCTGTCCAAACATTGCTGCCGCCCTGGGGAGAGACGAGCCATATGGGGACACGATGGCTGGCAACAGCATAGGTTCTTAGGAAAAAAAAATAACTGGAACCACCACTGTTTAGGGTGGGGACAGATGGGGTTCGGCCTCTTTGGGAAACATGGCTAGTCTGACAGAAAAATGACATCTGTTTTCGAGTGAGGGTTGGAAAGCACTTTCTGTCTGTCTGCTTGTCTGTCTCTGTCTGTCTCTCACTTGTGTGTGTGCATGTGAGTGTGTATGTGTGTGTGAGTGTGTGTGTGTGAGAGAGAGAGAGAGAAAGAGAGAGGAAGGGTGGAGCTGAGGGGGAAGGAAGGAGGGAGAGAGGGAAGGAGGGAGACAGAGAGAGAGAGAATGAATATGTGAGAATGTCCTGGGAGAAGAAACCTTCTAGAAGACTTGAATCTTTCACGAATGCAATACCACCAGTGTGTGTTCCTAACTCTGCAGCCTGGACATTTGGAAGCTAGGTTACAAGAGCTAGGATTGTCAAGATAAATCACAGTTCCTAGAAAGAGAGAAGAGAAAGGGAATCTAAGCAAAACATAATTTCGAAGTGAGAAAACCGTCCCAAGAAAAACTTACAAGAAGCAATTTGCTGAGTGGGTCATTTAAAATGTCTAGGGCGGGGGGCGTTTCCTGTCAGATCTAACTGCAGACAGGGCTGCTGGCAAGAGAGCAAAGGACCCTTGGTACCTTCCATCTAAATCCTCAATGTCTCTCGTGAACAGGCCTCCCTGGTGCTTGCAGAGGTTCTTGCATGCCTTCACATGGTCCTTTTCCTTGTATAAGATGTAATCCTTGCCAGTAGTCTTATTTCGGAAAAAATTGATTCCTTCTTTGAGGTTGGCAACTTCAGCAGGTGACAGGGACAGCAGGGTCTCGGCTGTCTGTTTCCTGCGTGGAAAAGACAAGCCTTACAAGAGGAGCTTGGGGGTGGGTGGGTAGAGGTGGGGGGGGTAG
>OU015746.1:57699213-57713119 GCA_907169655.1 Acomys percivali | reverse complement strand
GGGGGGGTAGAGATGGGGGGGTAGAGGTGGGGGCGGGTGGGTAGAGGTGGGGGGGGTAGAGGTGGGGGCGGGTGGGGGGTTGAACTGACAGCCCAAAACTTTCCTTCTTGTCCAAAGCATCTCCCACAAGCCTGGCTCAGTGGCCACACAACAGGAGCCGCCTTTCTCCACTCTGCACTCTTGCTTTCCTACAGAGCTGAGCCCTGTTGCTTACCGGTCCATCATCTGTCAACTCCTGGGTGTTTTTAAGCGACTGTGGATGTTCCGTCTACTTCTGTGGCTCTTCTGCTCATACCAGGAAGGCGAGGAAGGCGTTAGACTGCCTGCAGAGAGAATGTTTACCAAATTTCACTCTTTCCGTTGATATGATTTCCTCTCCCAAGGCCACCCTTTTTTTTTTTTTTTTTTTTTAAAGCCCGGGTCTTCAGTTCAGGTTTCCCTGGTCTCCTCTTTACACCTGGACATCCCTCAGCTGCACAGGGAGTTCAAGTCCTTCAGGATCCCCATCAGCCTGTAGGTTCAGCTAGAACTTGCCCCTGCTGGGTCGGGCCTCCTGGCTCCATCCTCTGTATAACCCCACCCCTCAGAATACCAGAACAGCACCTGGTAGGCTGCCTGCTCGCCTGCATATGTTCACTTTCAAAGCCCTGCCTTCTTTAGTTTTGGGAGTTTTTTGTTTTTTGTGGGTTTTTTTTTTCTTTTTCTTTTTCTTTCTTTCTTTTTTTTTTTTTTTTAGTTGACTGCCTTTCCCATGCTGTCTTCATCGGTTAGCTATTTAACAACATAACTCTATCAGGAACCAAGTTTGAGTGATTTACAGAAAACTTCAGCAGCCAGTGAGGCATTGGAACACCAACCGCCTCTGACTTCAGCGCGGTTTCTGAACAGGCTTTCTACTAGGAACTCTGAGTCATAACAACATCAAAGTTCTCTGGGGAGACTTTTCAAAATGCATCTTTTTGCATATCAGTGATGCAAAAGTCTGTGCATATGTGGCTTATTTGTGTCTTTTGCTCCAAACTTAAAAATGGGTGCACATGGGATGGTTTTATTTTCCATTCGTAAATGTCTTAACATGGAAGGTAAAAATAACTAAACTCTTTGCAGCCCATTTCACAGTGGGTGTGGCATTATTCTAGAGGTATGTTTTAAGTGAATATGGTAGGAAGGAATCCGTTCTAAACCTTGTGAATCCTTTTATTGACTTATTGTTAGTTCACAGGCCATTCCCCTAGCCTATCACTCAGGGACCTAGCAACCTGTGATGTTATCACCTGCTGCCACCACCGGATGTGCTGAATAAAAGGACCCACCCGAAATCCTGAGCTCTCTCTCTCACTGGCTCTCCTAGTTTCTCTGTCTCTGTCTCTGTCTCCCTCTGTCTCTGTTTCTTTCTGTCGTGGGAGCCCTCCGCCTTTCCCCCTTCTTCCCCCTTTCTCACAATTGATCTCCTTTCATACAAGATCTGTTGCGTGGTATATCTTTATATACTATAACACTTATAGTATAAAGAGCTAACACCCATTTAAAAGCAAGCACAGGCACCAACGCCCTCAGAGGTTAAAGGTGCACAGATGTTGAGCTTTACTTGACTGAGTGGATCGCAGACCCACATTCTGTGTTAGAGTGCCAGCTGGCTCACCCAGTGAAGTAGGCAGATGCAATTAACTGCAGCTCTTTCTAGTGTCGCATGCAAGAACATTGGAGGTGAATGCAAAAGGGGAGGGGGAGGTATTGGTGTTCTGATGTACACGCTTGTTTTTGAGATGGATCTCATGGAACCCCTTCTGGTCTCAAACTCATTATGTAGGCTATGACAGCCTTGAACTTCTGTGTCTGCTGCCTCTACCTCCCACCTGTTGTGTTCATGGTATTTCTACCATGTGCAGCAACACCTACAGCTACAAGCTCTTATATATGTTTTTCAGCAATTAGTTATACCCTAAGCATTTTAAAAGATATTCATCTACTGCTAAAATCAGGAAGGTGGAATTATTGTAAATTATAGAGTTTTTTAAAATGCTGTTTGCTTGTTTTGGGGGTGTTTTGTCTGTTTGTTGTTTGAGACAGGGTTTCTCTGTTTATCTCTGGCTATCCTGGACTTGCTTTGTAGACTAGGCTGGCCTCAAACTCACAGAGATCTGCCTGCCTCTGTTTCTGCCTCCTAGAGTGCCGGGATTACAGGCATATGCCACTATGCCTGGCTGTAAATTATAGTTTTTAAAATAGGCCTTTGATGCTTTAATGTTTTCAAATAGTTTAATATTCTTTAAAAATGGCCTTCAGGGGCTGAAGAGATGGCTCAGCAATTAGGAGCTCTCGTTGCCCTTAGAGAGGTTCAATTCCCATTACCTACATGATGGCTTATAATTGGAACTCTAGTTCTAGGCCCTGGTGCTCAGGGTCCAATGTTCAGGCACACATGTAGTAGCCAGACATATATGCAGGCAAAGCACCCATACACATGAGAGAGGGAGGGAGAGAGAGAGAGAGAGAGAGAGAGAGAGAGAGAGAGAGAGAGAGAGAGAGAGATTTTTAAATTTTTAAATGACTATTTAAAAGATATAAGGATGTGGCTCAGTTGGTCCAGTGTTTTCCTAGCATGAAAAAAGCCCTGGGTTTGATTCTCTGGCACCCAATAAACTGAACATGGTGGCACACAACCGAAGACAAAAGCATCAGAAGTTCAAAAGCATCCTCAAGAGCCTGCCTGGACTACAGAAGTCCATGTCAAAAAAAAAAAAAAGGTAGTTAATTAAAACAACCATAACAGAATAACAGATATACATAAAGACTGTTACACAGAGAAATATATCCATCTTGGTGGCTTGTTACATCTTGAGTTCTTGTTATTTTGTCTGTTATAGAGTTTTTGATGGGAGGCATTTCACTTGCCCCATACTAATTGCGTATTTTGTGTATGTGTGCGTGTGTGTGCCTCTGTGTGTGTGTGTGTGTGTGTGTGTGTGTGTGTGTGTGTTTAGACAGAGTCTCTATGTAGCTGTCTGTGGCTGGCTTCAAACTCACAGAGATCGGCCTGCCTCTACCTCCTAAGTACTGGGATTAAAGGTGTGCATCACCACATTGGGCTGCCCTGACTTCTTAAAGATGTTGTACGTATCCCTGTGACTCAGTGTCCTGGCCTCACAGGTGTGCCACTGCAGCACAGAGGCCAGCTTTGATGTTTGATTGTTTGTTTCACAGTGCTGTAGCTTTTTTTTTTTTTTTTTTTGAAACAGGAACGGAAGCATTCTGCCTGTGAACAGGAACCCCTTTGAATTATTGTTCTCCCCCCCAAAGAATCACATGACCAAGGAGCCCTAACTGCCCAGCCCACATTTCCCTGTGAGTGGAATGAGGCTAGAAGTGAAAACCTTCCTAGTAAAGGCCAAGGTGCACAATGTACCAGGGTGTTGGTGAATGAGGTTAGGAGGCAGGAGAGCCACGGATTGCTGCACATTCAGACAAGTGTGGGCTACAAAGCAAGACCATGTCTCAGAAACAAATTTTAAAAAGCTGTGTGCACTGGCTGTGCTAGTACTTAATACACTGTTACTCTTCACTCTTTTTTTTTTTCAATCATTGTCAACATTTTTGTATATAGATGAATAAGGTGAATTATGCAAATGTTTTGAAAAATTACCACACTAGTTTTCACAGTATGTGCTTGTTTTAATATAGACAATGTTATTGATTTGGTACTTCCAAGGTGTGCAGCGAGTAAAATGCGGTGTGTCACATCTGCTATCTCAGTGCTGGGCAGGCTGAGGCAGGAAGATCATGAGTTCAAGGCCTGCTTCAGCTGCACAGTGAAATTCTGTCTCACAGAAGGAAGTGGGACATAGCACCATACCAGGCTGGGTGTGGTGGCACACACCTAGAGTCCCCTGATTTGGGAGGCCAAAGCAGAGCAATCAGAAGTTCAAAGCCAGCCAAATATGTGGCAAGTTCAAGGTCAACCTGTACAGGTGAGAAACTGCCTCAAAAACTCATAACAATGTAGACTTCTCAATGATATTTTTTAAAAAGGAGGTTCTTTGGGGGTAAGACTTCAGTAGCCCTTTGATGCTGTCACAACTATGAGAGCCACTCCAGGGCAGCAGTTCTCAACCCATGAGTCACAACTCTTTTTTGGGGTCAAATGAACCTTTCACAGGGGTGGTCTAAGATCATCAGAAAACACAGATATTTAATTAAGATTTATAACGGTAACAAAATGACAGTTATGAAGTAGCAACAAAAAAATAAATTTAAGGTTGGGGGTCATGACAACACGAGGAACTGTATTAAAGGGTCATAGCATTAGAGAGATGGAGGACTCTGCTCCAGAGGACAGTGGTCATGGCTACTGTGCTCAGGGTTGAGGGTCAAGGCAGAGACAGGGATAAGAATATCAGTGAAGCTGTGCCCAGCAGGACAGGCGGCCCTAAGAAGGGCACCTCATAAACCAAGCAATCCTCCAGGGCTATACTCAGAAAAGGGTGCAGAAGGGAAAGAATTATAGGCTCATTCTTCTTCTTCTTCTTCTTCTTCTTCTTCTTCTTCTTCTTCTTCTTCTTCTTCTTCTTCTTCTTTTTCTTCTTCTCCTTCTCCTCCTTCTCCTCCTTCTCCTCCTTCTCCTTCTTCTCCTTCTTCTTCTTCTCCTTCTTCTTTTCATGGTTTTGCCATGCTCCATGATTACAATCCCCACTTTCATTTTCCTCTCTTACCCACTATCCTGCTCACCAAACCCCTTCTTTTTTCCCCAAGTCCCTCTTCTATATTTTTCCTTTTTGTGGGCTCAGGTAGAGCCTTATTTACTTGAGCAGAGACTATGTCACTGAGGACTCTGACTCCCCACCCCCAGAAAGCACTAACTGCCTGTTGTCAGGTCCAAAGGAAATTCCCCAAAATTCTGGCACCCGTTTCCCTCTACCAAAGGAGCTATTTCCTTATAATTGTCAGAAGAGACAGATGGCCTATTCGCATGCCAAAGTGCACGCTGGCCTCCAGGCTCCCTTCAGTATCTCACAAGTAACTGCAGCTCTTCTCTCTTCTTTTTTTTTTTAATTAACTAATAATTTGTTTATTCACTTTACATCCGTAGCCCCCTCCCCCCTCCCCTATTCCTCAGAAAAAGGGAGCCCTCCACCCACCCACCCCAGCTCATCAGGACTGAGCATGTCCTTTCCTCCAGTGGCTGGAGAGGCAGCTAGCCAGCTGGGAGGGATCCAAGTCATAGTCTCAGCTCTTCTTACCCATCCCCCTACCCTAACTGGCTCTACCTCATGGGAGCTCCTTCCCAGCTTTTCATTCCTTAGAACCTTAGAGTTTTAGCTGTGCTTTCTCTTGGTCCTGCTCTCTGGCTCCTACCACCTGGTCTCCTTTGCCCACACTCCCTTTGTCTTCCTCTCTTGCTCTCTGCCAGCCCTCCTCTCACGGACTGGTCCAGTCTGCTGGCCATGTTTGGTCTACTACTTTCTTTCTTTGCTCGGGACTCTTCCAGATGCCTCTGCTGCATTTTTTTTCCTCATATGTACAATTAAAAACAAGACAAAAGCCAGGCTCATGCCTTTAATCCCAGCACTCGGGAGGCAGAGGCAGGTGGATTGTTGTGAGTTCGAGGCCAGCCTGGTCTACAAATCAAGTCCGGGACAGGCAAGGCTACACAGAGAAACTCTGTCTTGAAAAACCAAAAAAAAAAACAAAAACACAAAACAAAACAAAAAACAACCCCAAAAACCTTCCTCTCAACCATACCTTGAAATCGTCATATCCTCAGTTTATGTATCTAGTGCTTGACCCTCTCGACACATAGGGGTGTGAATAGATCCCTTTCCAAGGGGCCTGGCTGCTCTTAATCAAACTGTGCTGCTGATTTGACTCTTGTGGAATGCATGAATTGTTCATTTCTGCTGGCTTCTGCCACCCAGATTTGACTCCAAATTCTAAAGCCTGCCTCTTCAGCTATTTCTTTCCTCCACCTAGTATGTTTCTTCACTATGATTCTGGGCTACCGTCAGTCTCTGAGGCTCCTGGAGCCTGCCATGCCCTCCTGGGTACCCATCACATGGGAAAGCTCCATTTCCCTCTCTACCTGCTCCCTCCTGTCTACGGGGTAAAGGTTACCCCAGAGCTACCTGCTTTGTCTCCGTTGGCTCACTGGGACGTGCCAAACCACACATGTAGTATGCTGTAGCAAGTTAAGATTACTTATATAGACAAGTGCTACAGCATACTACATGTGTGGTTCAACTGTTGTTTAGGAAAACAGATCTGTTGGAACATATATATGTAACTTGGCATTCGACTCCTGTTTAATAAAATAGATATTTTTAAGTGGCAAACATGTGGCATTGAGAGACCAAATCAACACAATTTTGTGTTCAGGGCCTGAGCACCTTATCCCCCCTCCCCCTCCCCGCCCCCCTGGAGTTTCCAGGGAGAGCCACAAACACACAGCTTGCACCAGGGCCAACCAATCAGAGCTACAGGTCACAGTGACCAGAACAAATGAAAAATTCCCTCCTGTGGTCTGGTCCCCTCGTTAGCCAATCGAGTTTATACTCATCACTGTTGTTGAAGTCTGCTTCTGTAAAGGGTATAAAAACCCACAGCTTTTGCTGTTCAGGGTCTCCTCCTTCCCAAAGGCAGGTAGACCCCGTTGCAACGGATCAATAAAAGCCTCATGTGTTTGCATCGATCTCGGACTCTGTCTCTAATTGGGGCTTCCAAGAAAAGACTCTCCCATCATGAGTCTTATAGCTTGTCTTCATCTTGACTGATGACTTCATTAGGATGGAAGTAACCATTTGGCTGGCAGCCATCTTTACTAAGGTTATAGAGAACACATGTCATGTAACTTTGCCACCATCTTGATTAAGATGACCATGTGTTATAAACCAGCTATGGTAGCATCCATAAGACTTTTTAGGCCTACTAAGCCCTCTGCTTACCATTATGTTTCCTTTTAGACTAAGAGGGCATTTTGGATTAGGATGGAGTTTTGTAGGATGATTTTTGTCCTAAGAGAACAAATTTCAGATGAAAAACACAACATACGTTTGATAAATAAAGTATGTTTCATTAAGGTTTATAAATTCCTAAGGTTTTAAAGTTTTAGTCAGGTTAACAGAAACTGACTTAAAGATGTATGTCTAACTGTTTATGTCTTTGCTAATTGTGTGCAATGCCAGGCTTCTTAAAAAAAATTTAGATCCATTAAAAAATATATGTTTGATAAATAAGGTTTATAAATCTGCTCATGTTAACAATAACTGACTTGAGCATGAATGTCTAGCCTTCTTGTCTTTGCTAACTTTGTTAAGCTTTAGCTATTGGCATAAACTGAGTACTTAGATACACTGTCAACATTCATGGCCTGTGTCAACAGTGCGCTTTCATTCAAGACTTCATTTTCTCCTTATATCCTCCCTCAAGGCTTCCCTGCTTTCCCACAGCCCTGCTTGAGTTCTTGCTCTGAGCTCCCTCAGGGATGGAGCTGGAAATGTAAGCTGAAGCAAACCCGTTCCTCCCAAGTTGATTTTGGTCATGGCATTTTATCCCAGCAATAAAACCCCAAGTAAGATACAAGTTTTTAACCTTAGGAATCTATAAAAAGAGAAGCAAATTCAGGGCAGAGGAAACAAAGTAATGAGCTGAGTGAAATTACATGGAATTGAAGGCAGGAGATCAATATATAATAATTGGCACACCCAGGTGAGGATATGGCTTGCTGGGAGAGCATGTGCCTAGAATGCAAGAAGCCCTGGGTTTAATCCACAGCACCCAAACAGCAAAATAATAAGCCAGTAGCTATTAAAAAGTAGATAAAATATAGGTGGTCTTCAACTCATGATGGTTTTACTACTGATAAACCAAGTATGAGCTGAAAGCGTAGTCAAATGCATTGAATGCATCCAGTCTAGTGAACATCACAGTGTAGCAACGCAGCTCCGCTATCTAGGCATGCCAAAGTTCTGGCCTGGGGGCTATATGTATCCAAAGACGGTTATCAACACAGTCCAACACACTGTATTAAGAAGGCCATGTTCCAGTGCAAAAATTAGACACTCCTGCTAGAGTCTCAGTTGCTTATCCTACTGATTATATGGTTGCTCAGGAGCCATGGCAACTGTACAGCAGCAGAAGAGTACTATATAGTATACTGCTGGCCTAGGAAAATATCAAAATTCAAAGTAGAGTTTCTACAGAATGTATGCTACTTCTGAGCCACTGAAAGGTGAAAAAAATCATAAGCATCTTAAGCAAAGGACCAGTTGAACTAATATCAGAAATGAAAAGGACAATACCACAGACCCCACGGCTATTGAAGAAACAATAAGAGGATGCTGTGAAATTCCATGTTTGCCATGGTGATGACCAGGGCCATGTCTGGGTCTGTGGTCCTTCTGCAGCCAGGGTCTGGGGTGATGTCTGTGGCTGTGTTAGCACTGAAAGCCATGCTGATGTCCGTGGTCTGTGCTGCAGCATGAAGCCATGTTGATATCCTCAGGCAGTGCAGCCACCAGAGGCCATATTGATGTGAGTGGCCTGCACTGCCACTGTGGTCCCATGGCAGCCAGAGGCTATGTTTCTGGTCAGTGCTGTCACCGGAAACCATGTAGAAGTCTATTATCTGTGCTCTCACTGGCTACACAGAGCAAGGAAGCTACTTTTGTGGTTATATCAATGACCGCAGATACACAGTTGAAAAAAAAGAACATGGAAGGCTTCTGTGACAACCCCTACCCCAAAAATAACAGCCTAAACAGGAAGCCACTGACGAGAACTCTGAAAAAGTGCGATAAGGATGCTGAAGTGTAGCTCTCCACAATGATGGCTTCTGGTGGAGCCTAAGGAAGGGAAGGAGTCGGTTCTATTTAAGGACCAGGATATTGGGAGTTGGCCATGTTCTGGTTAGTATATAGATAATACAAACTGCATGTGTGTGTGGGGGGATCACAAGGGTTGGGGAGCAGACAGAAAGACTGGGAAGTGAATGTGATGGGGTACATGATGTGAATTTCCCAAAGAATCAATAAAAATTTAAAATATTATGTTGAAAAAAAAAGAGAGAAGCCCTGCTTGCAGATTTGCTAAATTACATGAAACAAACTATAACACACACATACACCAAATAAAAACAATAGCAATGGGCAGTATGTAAAAATACTGTTCTAGTCTCAAAACTAGGTAAGGGTGTGCATGTGTCCTTCAAGGCATGTGTACAAGGATGTACAGCTGCATTGTTTACATTAGCCCTGAATTAGAAAGCTCAAATGTTCAACAATGAAATAATAAATAATAGCTGTATAGGTTTTATAGGTAAATAAACATATCAGGGTATCATGTGACAGAATTCTATCAGAAAAGAAACAATTTAAATGACTTGTAACAATATCCGCATGCTGGGGAGAGGATACCATGTACAGAAATGCATGCCATAAGTGCCAGAGAGCTCACCTGGGTGCTTCCAATAAGGGAGAGCCGGTGGGCCGACCAACTCAGCTACCACACAGGCTCAAATCCAGGATTTTGAGTTGGCTCACCCCAAAATCTGCATCATCTGCGAACTGTTGGAATGTGTGGAAGGCCTGGTCCTGCCCATCCAAAACTGTAGGATCTCCATGAGGCAGGGAAACAGCAATAGAACCTGGAGGAGTCCCAGTGAGGATCCAATATTGATGGTGCCATAGAAGCCAGAGACCTTGAACCAGACCAACGACCCATTGCAATGAGCATTTGCAAGTGAAGATGTGTGGACAGAGGGACATACTGTGGGACACACTGTGACATACTACAACCTCCATGGCAAGATGTTTTCTATGCTTTGTTTTGTTTTGTTTGATTGATTGTGTGTGTTTTTATTTTGGAGGTGGGGCTGCAAGGGAAGAGGGCAGATACAAGGGGACAGGGAGATGAGTGGATTGAGGTGCATGATGCAAAATTCACCAAGAATCAATAAAAAGTTTTTTAAAGAAGAAATGCATGCTGTGATTTTATTCAGATGAAGTTCCTCAATGGAAAAATTTAACATTCATTGTTGACTAATATGAACAAAATGTTACAACGTCAGTGGTAGAGTTATAACTAGAAAAGAATAATCTATGGATGAATCAGTTAAAGCACAATATGGAAGCAAGTATGTAGGTAGCAAGTAGTAGCCACATTCTTTTGTTGACATGTTAATAAAAAGCCAAATGTATACAAGCAAAACGTAAGTATAGTTCTATAGCTGTGATATAGCACACTGTAAAGTGTGTGTCTACAACATGAAAGGTCCAGAAACAAATAAAATAAACTTCCTCCCAAAAGTCAAACCCAAGCCCAACTGGCTTTACTGATTAATTCTAGCAAACATTTATAGAATTATTAATAGCATTCTTTCACATACCTTTGCGTACCAAATGGGATTCATAGCTCCCCTCAAAACAAGCTTTATTTAACATCTGACAGTCAATTAGGGGAACAATAAAATTGATCAGTGGGTAAAGGTGCTTGCCACCAAACCTGAAGATGTGAGTTTGATCTCTGAGGCCCCTGGCAGGAGAGTGCCAACCCCCACAGTTGCCCTCTGACATCTACCTGTTTGTCATGGTGTACGCATGTGCTCACACTCATGCACTGACAAAAACCAAATGCAACAATTTCTTATAAATAAATTCATGTAACAATATAATAAGATAATCATGTGACAGCAAAAATCTGTAGAAAGACTGGGGAAAAAACCCTCCCATCCTTAAAAATGGTTACAAACTTATATCAGGAAGAAACTCTTACAATGTGACTATAGTAGTCTATGAACTCCTATTTGTGACATTAATATCCAAAGAGGGAATGCTGTATCCTCCAATGCTGGAGAAAAGTTGATGACTTCTTCTCTTCCCACATAGGTTTCCCACTTCAGTGGAAGCTCTAGGCAGAAAACTTGCTCTAAAGAAACTAAAGTATCCAGGTCTGAAAGGAACTGTAAAACTCTTGCAGACAACATGGCCTTATCTGCAGAAAATTCTAAGAGTGTCACAAACAACAACAAAAACAAAAGAACCTGCTAAAGCCAACAGACAATTCCATTCAGAATGTCACAGTAAAAAGAATAAAGGGTAGGAAAGATGGCTTAGCAGTTAAAAGCAATTGTTCTTGAAAATTAAAGCAAAAGGAAAAATAAAAATAAACAACAACAACAACAACAAAAACAAAAAAACAAAAAACCAGGAGTTGGTTGCCAGCGCTCTTGTTGAGTAAGCAGCTTACTACATATCTGCTACTCCAGCTCCAGTGGATCCAACACCCTCTTCTGGCCTCTATGGGGACTTAACACATGTGTGCCATATACACACAGACTCATAAATAAAAATAAATAAATCTTAAAAAATTAAACAGGTATAAGTTTCACAAAAAAAGATCACTACAAAGTACTGCTTAAAGAAAGTAAACACCTAAGAGAAGAGAGAAAGACACGCCATAGTCATGGAATGAACGAAGTCAGCTCTCCTCACATTTATCTACAGATTTAATGCAATTCTTATCCAAATGCGGGAAACTAGCAAATCGAACACAAAATAGTCTAAACAGTAACCTGGAAGAAAAAAAAACAAAAAAACAAAAAACGACAGTGCTGCAGGAATCATGTCTCAATTTCAAAACTTACAAAACTACAAAGTCAGCCATGAAGGTTCAGATATACAGGGATGGGACAGACTCGAGCATTCAGAAACAGAACCAGGGTATTACTCCTTTAATTTTCAACAAAGAATGAGCAGTCCTTTCCCCCACTGGTGCCCAGACAACTAAATAGACACAAGAGAAAGATGAACTGCAGCCCCCTCCCCCAAATGACACATAAAGGTTAACTCAATACTAATTACAAACAAAGTGTAACAGGTTAAACTATAGGACTGTTCAAAGCAGAAGGTAGGGAGTTCATTTCAAGGATTTCTGAACTGAGAAAAGGTCACCACTATTCAATGACCGCACAAGACTGAGTGCCTTAGGTCCCTGCTTTAAGAGGCCTGCAGAGGAGCGAGTCCTTCCCATCTTGGCACTATCTAAAGACTTCGTGATGCCACCTTTTAATTGGTGCTGTGGAATCAACACAAATGTCCATTAGTGGATGAGTGGATTAAGAAAATGTGGTATGGGCTGAAGAAATGGCTCAGCTGTTAAAGGCTAGGCTCACAACCAAAAAAAAAAAAAAAAAAAAAAAAAAAAAAAAAAAAAAAATATATATATATATATATATATATATATATATATATAAGAAAATGTGGAACATAAACACACAGTAGACTATTAACTCTGTAAACAGGATGGAGTTCTGCCATTAGCCTAAGGAACCTGGAGAGCATTGTGCTAAGGGAAAAGAGCTATCACAGAAGTACAGACGCTGCATGGTCTCTCCCGTGTATAGAGCTAAATACAAAGCAGAAGAATGGCCGGCAGAGGATGAGGGTATGAAGAGAGAGGTTGGGTGATGGGCACAACGTTATAGTCAGATGGGAGACACGTGTCCTGGTATTCTGTAGCACAGTGTAGTGACTGCATTAACAACAACATGTATACCTCAAAGTAGTTAGAAGGTGTGAATGCATGTTCTACAGAGGAATAATAAATATCGGTGGATAAAACAACTATCTCAATTTGACCATGTTACATACATGTGTAGAAGTATGTACCATCACTGTGTATTAAATGGTTAAAAAAAATAACAATAACTAAAAAGGGAAAGAATTAGACTTGAGAGTCAGAAAGAAATTCAACCAGAAGATGATCAAAAGACCTTTGCAGAGAGAAAAACAACAAATAAAGAGCGATGTGGGCAACCCAAAGCTCTCATTCATTTTGTTGGGCTCCTAAAGCAACAGTGGCGATGGTCCACAAGGTAGATCCACCCTTCTGGGATCCTGGTAGACCTGTACTAAAGAGACAACATGATTCTCTTCCTCTGTGTTTCTCTCAAGTTATCTATAGAGTATTGAATTTCCTCTGCTATGTAACCCGCTTAGTCCCTCCTTTATCTCAGCTACAGTTCTTGGCTCTCTTCATTTACACTCATGTGGGGAGCCATGCTAAATTCTGCCATGTTAGAAATCCCATGCTTAGGCTGCACGCTGGGACCTTTGAGTTGTCCACCTTTGCCGAAGGAGGTCTTGTGTTCTAGGCTATTCTTGGAGTATTTACCTTTGAAAGAAGTAGGGAAGTCCCTACTGAGAACCACCCAGATAATCAAGGAAGTTCTTACAGGGAGCTACTCAGAGAAATAGGAAGTTCTTACAGGGAGCTATTCAGGCCTTGTATTCTTGCCTGGGTGCTAGGGAGAGTGGGATTAGAATAGATTCTATTGACCTTGCTATATGTAGTCTTACTCATGAGCATTAAAGACAGTCTTGATCTGAAATTTCCAGATTTGACTCATTATTTCTTGTATCTCTGTACCCCACTTTCAGTCCCCACTCCCTCTTTCAGGTGAACCTTGGTTCAACTTGTCCCCCTTGGGAGCACATTGAGTCTGATCACCGCACTGGTCTAGACGGCAGGCAGTAATACTAGTTTTCTCAGGGTTGCTTCTTCAGTCTCTTCCTATTCATGAGAAGGGCAGTTACACAGATGCAGAAACCACTGGGCTCAAGCAGTACATGTGTGTTGACACTTGACTCTAGTATTGCCAGATGGGACAGTGGACCATCGGCCACCTGCGAGTTCTGGCATAAGGTTTAAAAATACAGCTATAGATTCTTGCTTCGGAACCATTCCTACAGACAACAGGATTTGGTTCTCTGTCCACTGTGTTTGGTAGAGAAGGAAGATTGAGACAATGAACAGGAAAGAGGAGAGGGGAAGAAAGGAAAGGAGAAAGAGGAGGAGGGAAAGAGGGAGGGGGGAGGGAGGGAGGGAGGGAGGGAGGGAGGGAGGGAGGGAGGGAGGG
>OU015746.1:57686797-57699113 GCA_907169655.1 Acomys percivali | reverse complement strand
GGGAGGGAGGGAGGAAGGAAAGACTGTTACTTGTTATATAAGAGTTCTATTCCAGGCCCTTGTTCCCAGGTATCCCAGGAGACAGGAGAACAGCCAGTGGAAGCACGTGGCCAGTCCCTCCCAAGCCAGGATCCATCAGGCCTCAGCCTCTGTCCACTTTAGTCAGCCAGTGTTTTGCCTGATCATCCCACCTGTCAAATTACTCATGGCTGCAATGAGGGAGAGAGATGTATACTCACTGCTGGACACCATGGTTTGCATCGTGTGTTCTACACTCAGCACTGTCTCCTGTTTTGGTTTTCCTTCCACAGTCTGCATACCCCTGCCTCTCCTACATGAGCACTTTTTACTGTAGGTAATACCATGAATTCTGAAGAGCAAAGCTTAGTCCCTGGTCCACATACCAAGTCTAAGGCATTATCAAAAAGAAGTGCACAGTGTTCACCTGCTTCCCCCAGTAGGAAGTTGGGAATTTTTTTCCCCAGCAACACTATTGAGAGCTGGACACACACACACACACACACACACACACACACACACACACACACACACACACACACACTGCTAAAGACCAATCTGATAAAGGCAGTTACTTAATAACTTCCCAAATAACCTTGTCTTGTTTCAAGTTATCAAAAAAAATAGTAATAACAACAACAACAACAATAGCCAACAGAATTTGGTTTCTGCAAGGCTTGGCAGCGCACATTCATAATCCCAGCACTCAGGAGGCAGAAGTAGAAAGTTTGTGAGTTCAAGGCCAACCTGAGATACTATATAAAAATTTTTAAAAAATTAAAAAAGATAACTGTGAAAAATAAAAGAAGCCAGTTAGTGATAGGGAATGCATTTTTGTTAAGAAAAATTTTAAAGAGGAAATAAAGATTTGTGTGTGTATGAGTGTGGTACTAAATGCTAAACTGGGGGCTTTGTGTTAGGCAAGTGCTCTGCCACTGTTCTATTTTATTTTTAATGTTGAAATAGGATCTCAGGAAGTTGTCCAAGCTTCCCTGGAGCTAAGGATCTCCTTGTCACAGCCTCCGGATACCCACCACCGGATACAGCACCACCATACCCAGCTAGAGAAGGAAAAGTTTGTGTCACTTCCATATGATAGAACAAGATTTTATCCTTATATAAATCAGTAAAGTGGATAGGACAGAACCATAAGACTGAGCAATTCAAAGGAGGACTCTAACAGACAGCAATTCCAATTCTGAGAAGCTACCTTGGGTCTCCTGGAATCCACAGAAGCCCTGCAAACGTTGCTGTGATGCTCTCCTTTCCTGGCTGGTAGAGATGCTCTTTATGGTAGAGATGCTCGTTACGGTAGAGATGCTCGTTATGGTAGAGATGTTCGTTGTGATTGCTAACAACAAAAGGGTGGCTGAAGAGGATAGAGGGAGAGAGAAAGAGAAAGAGAGAGCAGTCTTGCTGGAAGTCACCCTGCAGTTCCCATGAGGGGGGGAACTTAGAAGGAAGAAGCCAGTTCAGGGTTCATCATACTATAAAAGAGGCACAAAACCCAAAAAGTGTGTGTGTGTGTGTGTTAAAATAGAAAGGGGATCATGAGAGGGAAGGAAGAGATCTCAAGGGAGGAAGAAAGCTAGGGAAACGTTAAGTTCAACTTTGCTCTTAGCTTCTTAAATTATACAAAAAGGACAAAATATATTCGGGTGTATTAAGAAAGACGTGAACTGAAAGCAGAAGAGAGACTCTGGGAAGAAGGAAGACAGCCATCTGGAGGAAGAAGTGGACCCCAGGGTGGGGACAGGGTGCCAAGAACACAAATGAGAACAGACTATACAAAGGAAAATGCCAGGAAGAAACCACTTTCTTTACATGCCAAATTTACAGTTTTTAAAAAATAAACTCAAGTGAATCTAACAACATCTAGCTCTATAAACAGAGACCAAAACTCACATTAAAAATATAATAATAATAATAATAATAATAATAATAATAATAATAAAGTTCTAAGCAGCCTGTTGTCTGTTTTAGTCTCCTGCCTGATTCTGTTCTTTGTAGTTAGAGCCTAAAATTACATTTGTATCAGAAGACACTAAAATAAGTTTCCCTTTTGTTGTACCCTATCAGTTGGCCTGTTTGCCTGTTTTGGATTGAATTTCCCCAGGACATTAAGTATATATTTGTGGGGGGGGTAATTTAAATTAAGAATGTCAATTTTCTAATTTTATTCAGGACTTAGCTCAAAATTTGATGCATTTTAAACCACTGTACTAAAACAATTACAAAAGGAAGTCAGGCTATGGAGTCAGTTGTGGTCATAAGATCATCTCACTTTAGCAGCAGGGGAGTGTTACTCTAAGGAGGATGGCACAGTGTCCATCCACTCTCAAGTAGTCGTGGAAGACTAATATCCATCCCCCTAGCCTCTCAAGAATGAGCAGTAGGGGCTGGAGAGATGGCTTAGTGGTTAAGAGAGCTTACTGTGCAAGCATAAGGCCTGGAGTTCAGATCCCAGAACTCATATAATAAACTGTATGCCAGTTAATCCCAGCTCTGAGTGGGGCAGAGGCAGCATGGTTGCCGGACTCGCTGGCTTCCAGCCTCATCAAGAAGACAGAAGTTCTAGATTCAAGGAGAAACCCTATCTCAAAGGGATTGGCTAAGAACCTGTTGCCCTCTTCTGGCCTTTGAGAGTATATGTGCCTGCACACCCACACCCACACCCACACAGATAAGTATGTACATACATACATACATACATGCATGCATACATACATACAGTTTCACAGCTTCTGTGTTTCTTTCTGCTCTACGCCAGCCATCTCCTCTGTCCACCTCATTCTCCACAGACTAGCTATTGGACTCCTGTCTCTTCTTTTTCAGGTAAGCCTGAGCCCCATTTAAACCACAAACTTAAAAATAGTACTGGAATCTTCCCTTATCTTTCTGTCTTAGAGCCAGCCATAAGGACATGTGTTGATCCTAAGATCTGTATTTCATAAAAGATACTGTATTAAGGGTGGGAGACAGAAATGTAACAGACAGAACAGGGAGAACCACAGAAGACAGGCTTGCTGAGTTTTTCCCCTCAGCTTATTATCTAACTAGAGCACATTTTTTTTTTTTAATTCAAATACACTGGATAATGGTTGTCCACGCTCTTCAATTGTACTTATGCCAGGAAGTCTTCATGAAAATCCAGATCATTTCCTCTGGCTGATTTTATTTTTATATTGTTTCTGGATTTACATGTGTGCAAATAGATGCCATGACGCACATATGGAGCTCAGAGGACAACTTTCTTTTTAAGAATTTACAATAATTTATTCAGATTATATCCCAATTGTTATCCCTTCTCTTACATCTTCCCATTCCCACCCTCCCTTCCTCTTCTGCCCTATTCCCTTCTGACGGAAGGGGACCTCCGCCCCTACAATATGACCACAGCCTATTAGGCCTCATCAAGATAGCCTGCTTCCTCTGTGTGCCCGATGGGCCTCCCCACTAAGGGGAAGTGATCAAATTTGGGGCACCAGGGTTCATGCCAGAGGCAGTCCCCGCTCTTCCCCCAACCATGGAGAATGAGCTATCCACAGAGGACAACTTTCAAGAGTCACCTCTCCACCCCAGGGATGACACTCTCACAGCACCACGGCCTATCCCTTCGTGTGACATAGCAAAAGTCATCATTTCTTTTTAACTCTGATGTTTATGAATTTCCCCATTTCCTAGAACACTGTCAACCGTATGTGTACACGATACCTCTGCAAGCCTGAAGCACAAAAGGATTTTAATAAATGGTTGGAATAATTGGTGAGCGTTGCTCACATAGGTGATTCCCACAAAACTTCCTCAGGATCCTGGGATTTAAACCTTGAGGTATCTTCACAACAATTGCATGCTTATTTGAAAAACTGAAACTTAGCAAAATGTTACATTTGGCATTCTAGAATCCAAGGTTATAACAGATGGTACCCCCAAATACTGGCTAGGGAGTGGTTCAAAGGTTATCTGTATTGTGTTTACTATTCCCCGACAGAAAGAGAAGGCAGTTAGCAAATTGTTCTGATAAACCTTATCCTGGGAAGCATTCAGCATTTGAGAACAGACGTCTCATCATGTTGTCAAAACTGGCCAAGAATCCATGACCCTACTATCCTTTTCTGAGTTCTTTGGACCCATGAGTTTCATTTATCTCCTAAGCCAGAACACCCCCAGGTCCTGATGCTACACTCTCTGAGCCCTGGAACCCTTGCTGATCAGAAGCTCTCTTGGCTGTGACATTTACTATGCTCCTGACTGAGCAAAGCAGCAAGTACTAAGATATCCATAGAAGGAGATGTCTGGGGCATTAAAGATCTGCCGGCAGCTGATGAAAGCTAAGAGACATGCCCAGAGAGTGACTGGTGAGCACGCATAGTGCATGCGCATTGAGAGAGCAAGCTCTGGAAGACAGCATGCAAACAAAGTGTGGACAAAGCAGACCCTCCCCACAAGCACCTCAGTTAGCCGCCCACCCGCCATCACTAAGGCAGACACACTGCTGTATCATTAAAGGTAAGTTGAGTGTCATTAACTCTGCCACCAAGAACCCTCAGTTCTTACACCTAGGCACAGAAGACTAAAGACAAACTACTAAGAAGGTAAACCCTTCAAGCTGATGTGGTGAGGTGCACCTGTAACCCCAGGGCTGCGGATATGGAAGCCGGGAGAAGCAGGCGTTCAAGCTGATCCTCGGTTACACGGGCTACACAGCGGGTTGAGGCCCGCTTAGGCTACATGGCAATCCAATGTAAGGCATACTTTGACTTCTTTCTGAGTAGAAAAGGGCCACAGCATCAGAGCAGCTGGTCAGGGACCATCAAAAGGCCCAGGGCCAGATCTTCTTTTAAATAATGGTTCAAGCCAGCCGGGATGCAGCTTGATGGCACTTTTTATTTGATTTTCGTGTGGCCAGGAAGAGAGGACAAGGGGAGGCCCTGTGAGTTCTGAGAAGACTCTGTTCACTTCATTTACGTCCTATTAATTAACACCACGAGGGCCCCCAGCTGTGGAGTTTGTCAAGTTTGCAAGCCTAGAGTGCTGCTAAGAGAGAAGCCACAGGGAGGAGCCCCACGCCCAGCCCGCTTTGCTGTGCTAAGTGTGGTAAGATGGAAATGAACTAAGGCGTTTTAGTCCAGAACACACAGTTTCAGCTGCTTTCAAAGATAAGACCCACAGCTTCCCTCGCCCAGCCCGGCCCGGGCCTTCCGGGTAGGACGTGGATGCTCTGTGAAGGGCCCTTCCAGCGTCACCACAGAGATGATGACAAGCTCCGCTCCCCAGAGCATGCCTCTCTCAACTTTTAACATGTCTGAAACTCCTCCTTCCTCTAGCTACTGTTCTTCCTCCCCCTGGCCTTCTCTTCCTTCCATCTGCCAAGTGTCTTAGGTACCCTCCTCGCTCCTCGCCCCCTCCTGACTTCGTGCCCCTCATTGTGGCAATCCAACTGCCTCAAGGTCGATTTCAACTTATGACCCCGAGGCCAGTGACGACCTTCCATCCAGACCCCAGAGCCTCCCTCCCTGAACCTAGTGTACACAACTCAGGATTTTGGCTCCTCTTGGTGACCTGCCCTCCTCAGAGGCTCTGGATCTTTCCCCCTTAGTGTTTCCGTAGCGCTCTTTGTTTTCGTTCCATTTTGTTCGTATGCCAGTGGATATTCCCAGTCTGCAGGTGTTCCTCCCTTGGTGCAGGGTAGACGACCCTACTCTTAAATCAGTCTTAAGAGAAAGTATCCGTTCCCCTTGCCCCTAAGTTTTCACACTGGGAGCAAACCACTGGCACCGCCCAGGTCAAGGGCAGAAGTCCGCAGGCCCGCTGTGGCATGTCTCTTCCATCTGTCTGGCTGCGGGCAGTAAAAGGAGCCGTTGTGGGGCTCTTGTGTGTTCCTTGTGATGGAGTCTTGCTTTGAAACCCAGGCAGGGCTAGAAGTCAGTATTTAGTCTAGGTTAACCTCTAAGTCATTGCAGTCCTCCAGCCTGAACCTCCTGAATGCTGGGACAACAGGAAGAAAGGGACCACATTGGAGCATGAATTTCTCCAAACAGAATCCAGATTGAAAAGTTCCAGACCCTACTTAAGCTACTGCCTGAGGCATGTTTTCTAACTCGTGGTTTTTTTGTTTTTTGTTTTTTTGTTTGTTTTGTTTTGTTTTGTTTGGGGGGGTTGTCTGTTTGTTTGCTTTTGGTTTTTGTTTTGTTTTTTTATCCAGGTGTCAATGTACCAGGTGTCAATGTAGGATTTACAGGCTATCGTAGCAATTAATAAAGACCATTATTTCTTTGCAAGGCAGAGGTATATATGCTTGTTCAGGTATGTGTGTGGGTACAAGTGCATGTTGGTTTTATCTGTGCAGAAGCCAGAAGTCGTTCTCGGGTGCCTTCCACCCTGTTTTTGGAGACGGGGTCTCTCACCACTCTTGGCTTGCAGCACACCAAGGAAGTAAGACTGCTTGGCCTGTCTCCTCCTCCTCTAGAGTACCGGGATTTTTTTTGGGGGGAGGCTCTTTGTTGGTTGGTTGGTTGGCTAGTTAGTTTTTCAAGACAGGGTTTCTCTGTGTAGCCTTGGCTGTCCTGGAACTCGCTTTGTAGACCAGGCTGGCCTTGAATTCAGAAATCCATCTGCCTCTGCCTCCTCCTTCCCGGTGCTAGGACTAAAGGTGTGCACTACCATCACCCAAGTGGTACTGGGATTTCTGTCATAAGTTTCCACACTTGGCGTTTTTAACCTGGGTTCCTAAGGATCAAGCTTTATGTCCCCTTTACTGATTAACTGTCTCCCCAGCCTTGCACTCATTTCCTTGTACAGCTTAACATGTTCACACACCTTACTAGCTAGAGCCTAGAAGACTCTCAACAGCATTCTAGAAGCAGCCTCACTGTAGGACTGTGCTCTCAGCCCAACGAAGGTCCCTAGGCCTCCCATGGAATTTGGAAGTCCCTTTCCAGTGGCCAAGAGGTCTGTGACACCCAGGACCAGAGCCTCCAAGTGGAAAAAGATGGAAGTAGGCTGTGAAGACAGGCAGGAAGAGCTTGCACTGGCCTGAGCACCCTGCAAGAGATTGTATCTGACACCTCAGTGGGATACTGAAGTGGCACAGGTCACCAGGGGAAAGCCTCAAAGGGACACTGAGGCACTAGCATTGGTCTCCAGAGAAGTATACAGACTAGGAATTTAAGATGGAACTGTATACTTATAAAGGGATAGTGAATGAATGCGTGAGTGCTTATAATGCCCCCCCTCTCTGTGGTTATAGGATTTGGTTGGGCCCCAATCTGTGGTTCAACTGAGGGCATTTCACCTGAGCAAATGAGTATTCATCTTTCCTAATAGGAGGTGACCTAGCATGTGGCCCCAAGGTAAGAGCTTTTAAGTTGGAGCTAGGCAGAGGACAAGCAGGCACCTGCTTGAGGGAGAAGCCAGGCTCCTCCAGCTCACCCTGTGCATCACAGAGTTAGATCGAAACATAGAACCCCTCAGCTCTTGCTTAGGAGCTCTCTGGGTTATGAGGACTGCACAGTCCTGTGTGAGACGTACATAGTCCTTAAAATACCGCGAAGCCTGAAGACATCCAGAAAGCCCCATTACCCTTCCCCCAGAGGACTAAATTTTGCTGGGATGCTGCTTCCAATTGCCAGGGCCACAAGGTTCCAAGGCAGCAAGAAAACCAGATCTCATCCCTCCATTGGTGCCTGTGACTGAGGAAAATGTCAGGTCCTCTGTCATCTGGCCACTTACCGGCCTGTAGAGGAGGGAGAGCCCCTCCATTGTGGAGAAATTATAAAAGCTATTTTCTCCTCATGAGCCACACTTAAAGGACTAGCCACTCCCCAATCAGATACAGAAACTTTTATTATTGGGGCTGAAATCCACAACAGGAGAAATAGTGCCTCAGAAGATACTCAAAGCAAGATAGGAGACTGCCTACCTCTGAGGGCAAAGAAATTAAAGTTGAGATCAAAGCCTACAGCTCCTAGACTAAGCTGTCTGGGCCCCTGGCTGAGATGGTGGTGCAGGCCGGGCTCTCACAAAGTCACCTTCACTTGAGTTGGGGAAACAAACTGGTAAACAAAGCAGCCAAGCAAGGTACCCTCTGTGAAGACAGAGCTCGAAAGTGTGTGGTATACCCTAGGTGCTCCTAAGAGCTCCCCTCGTATAAGCCAGAAGAAAGGAAAAGAACAACTGATAAATGGGGGTGGAAGGCTGGTTGATCACCACAGATAGAGAAATAATAATTCCTGAGATGACAGCTCTGTCTGGTCTGGCAAGCTCATGAAACAACCCATCTGAGAAAACTACCTGAACTAGTCAGGGTTCCCTAGAGTAACAGACCATATAGACTGCATCTCTCTCTCTCTCTCTCTCTCTGTGTGTGTGTGTGTGTGTGTGTGTGCATGTGTGTGTGTCTCTCTCTCTGTGTCTCTCTCCATATCTAACTACTTTATATTATAAATGGCCCAGGCAGGGCCATTCCTAGCAGGACTAGTAAAAGTACAGCAGTTTTCTTATTTCTCAAATCTAAGGGATGCAAGTACTGCTGGACCTCATTTCCTGGGAGCACATGTAAGTCAGGAGCCACGAATACCACTTTACAACTGTCTCCCAGGGAGCAGGTATAAATATCCCTGGGATAACTACTGTATATTATAAATAAACATATATTAATTTACATATTATAAATACATAAATATTATATGTACATGGAATGTATTAGAATGATTTACAAGCTGCAGTTTAGCTAAACCCAACAGTTGGTGGCTATGACCAGAGAATTGAGGAATACAATAGTTTCTCACCATGCAGCTAGCAGTGGCCAGACGACAAGAGGACAATTGCCCAGGAGCCTATTAATCATATCTTAAATACTGATCATTAGCGGGCTTTGCCACAAAAGGAAGCCAGAAGGGAGCACCCACAGAGGGATGAGGAGTTAAGGCTGTAACAGGACTTGGGGGAGAAATAACATAGGAACTTACCAAAGAGAAGCCATGTGGGCAAGTCATGTCTCAAAATGCTGGGTAAATGCCATCCGTGGACTTCTTAACCTAGATCTGGGCTGCGGGGTCTACTACATGCAAGCTAGATTACTTATGCTGAAATGGCAATGATTAGCCAAAGCCACCTGATCAGTTCAAGGGAAAAGGGGGCTGTACCAGACTAGTTAAAGGAACAGTAGCTCTTAGTGGTACATACTTCGCCCATCCCAGGGATATTTATACCTGCTCCCTGGGAGACAGTTGTAAAGTGGTATTCGTGGCTCCTGACTTACATGTGCTCCCAGGAAATGAGGTCCAGCAGTACTTGCATCCCTTAGATTTGAGAAATAAGAAAACTGCTGTACTTTTACTAGTCCTGCTAGGAATGGCCCTGCCTGGGTCAGTGACCACTAGTGCCACTGCAGTAAGCATCCAGCAAACTCAACGTAGCTAGCTCTCCACTCAGATCAAGAAAAGAAGTACTGTTCTGGACAACACAATCACTTTTAGAATCACAAAGACTCCTGGGCAGCAATGGTTCTCCAAACTCACAAAGGCCTAGACTCACTACCCCTGGGAAGGGAGGTGTACGCATAGCTTTAGATGAGGAATGCTGTTTTTGTGCTAATCAATCGGGAATAGTACAGGAAAATGCCAAGTCACTTAAAAGGATTAAGGCTAGAGGTATACATGGAGGCTATGGAGACCATATCCCAAGAATAGGAACCCATTGCTTCAAGACAGATCCAAATGCTGTTATGAAGGTGACTGGCAGGGAATGAGACAGAATCAGGTAGGAAAGACCAATTAGTAGATGCTGGTTTATTGATTTATTTAGAGTCACTCTGAGGACTCCTTGGTACTGCTCATTTCAAGTGAGTGCTACCTGGAACAGACTGACCTAGAGAAACATCTGAAACAATGAGCTGTGGCCCTTAGTGACCTGCTGCCTGCCATATACCTCTCCGTAAAATCTTGCTTGCTTGCCCACCCCTGCCCTGTGGTTTTACAGTATAAAACAGGAATGCAGACTGGACCTGGAAGCAAGGCCTTTCAGGAGATATCTTGGCTTTGGTCCAGCAGTAACATCTCTTCCACTCTCACTGCCGAGGCCGGAGTGCTTATTCCAAAAGCCCCCCCTCTGCAGCTCTACCTGACAGGTGTGAATAGTGTGCCCAACATATTCCAAAGCAGGACTTGGCTAGATTAGCCTCAATGTAAGCGGGAAACATTACCTATGACCTACTCTAAGATTATGATTTGTAGCTAGAAAAGAGTATATATTGAATTGAGTAATGTAAACCTCATTTGTCCAAGCAAGCACACCAATAAAACTCGTTACCTTATCTGTTCTCTGTCTTAGTGAAACTCCAGGATCCTCTTGCTGTGAGGCAAAGACTGGCTTATATACACCTGATAGTGATCAGGCATTCTTACCATCACCACTCCCTCCGTTTTGACACATCCTGTCATTTGAAAGCAGAAGAGCAGTCCTTGGGAGCTCTAAGTCTGGCTGCAGTCAGCCTCAGATACGAAGCATTCTCACACCTCCCAGGAAAGTGCCAACATGGCCTATGGTTTATAGGGGGCTGGGGGAGTGGAAAGTTACAAAACCCTTAAGCAAAGGGCTGTGTTTGAGTTGCAGTTATAGCCTCAAGAAACAGATATCTGAGTGAGCTGTCTTATTTCCTCTTCTGTGGAGAAATCTGCAGCCTGGTCTGAGGGAGTATGTGGCATTCAAATAGGAAAAGTGACTGGTCGGGCCAGTATGAGGAACGTACTCATACTGGCTCTTCATAGGGCTGTGAGGACTGAGGCAGCACATAGCTTTCATTAGGGAGCCTTGGAAGTTTGCAAGCTACCTAGAACTTAATTTCTGTGTCCACATGGATTCCTTTTTAAGTGAAACTTTTACAGTTGACTGTTAAGTTCAAATGTAATCGTGAGAGAAGGTATGGAAACATCTCATAGCCTGTACCTATGTTCCGCCCATATTAGCATCTCCCAAAATGACAGTGCCATACAAAAATCAGCTCACCAACTGAATGACAGCCATTCTCCCAGGCTTCCTCCACACTGCCCTTTTAGAAGCACACCCACCTCCCCTGCTCCTGTTATGCCTTCTCTGTGTAGTCATCTGGGACACTTGTGTGTATGTGGTGACAAGAGGACAGTCCTGAGTGTCACTCCTCAGATGTCATCTTTTTACTGTCCTGCAACGTGTGAATGAGACTAGGCCCGCTGCCCAGCAAAGCCCAGAGACCTGCTCATCTCTCTCTCATCAAGTGCTGGAACTGTGAGCAGTCAGGACCACGCTTTCCTGTACTCAGTTTTTCTCCCACGGTTTCTGCACATTGAATTCAGGCCTTGGAGATGGAAGGCAAGCACTTTACCAACCAAACCATCTCCCAAGCCTAAACACTGACTCTGTTTTTAATTTAAGTGTGATGAATATCGTGTAAGTATGAATATAATTTAGTTTCTTGACTTCTTCTCCTCCCAACCCCTGCTATGTTAGGGGCTGAGCCTAGAGCCTTGCACATGCTAAGCAAGTGGAATGATTGTAATTTATAAGGCTAGAAGCCAAATATTAAACAGGGGGAAACACAGAAGTAAACACAGTGAAGACTGTGATATTGATAAACATTGGCTGAGTGTAACTTAACATCACATCGCAGCATCCTGCTCAGCTGGGTTTGTGTTCAGGCTTTGTACCTATACGCCAGAACTGGCGAACAGCAAGCACATCTCAACCAGTTCGCCATCCCAGTGATCTTCCTAAGTACTGAGAAAGCAAAGAGGAGACTGCTACCCTCTTGTGTGGCAAGTGCAGAGTCAGAAAAATTTAAAGTTATAATAGATATGAAGGGATTTGTTTTTCTTAGGTATTCTCTTTCAAAGTGCCCAGAAAAGATAAAGGATGTGGGACTCACAGCTACAAGAGTGGGACTCCAGGTTAGACAGGTGTGTCAGTTTCTGTGGTTTCACAGATCACAAATTCATACCATGCTTATCCAGTGGAAAACATTTGACCAGATATCTTCCTGTTAGGAAATGCAAAGAGTGCCCAACAGCCAATCAGAGTCTAATGGGCTCTTTTTCTAGGGCTGTTGTGCTGTTGTCTGCGTCCCTTCCCACAGGCTTCTTAGACCATGAAAGCCTTTCTTCCCACTGAGGGGAGAAGTCTTTGTCCCTGTCTTCTCATGTTGCTGGGTGGGAGTCAGTAAAGACAATGGAGCAGAACAGAGGTAACAGTGATGCTGCTGGGGCGGTGTGAGTGTAAGAGAGAGAGAGAGAGAGAGAGAGAGAGAGAGAGAGAGAGAGAGAGA
>OU015746.1:57654076-57671516 GCA_907169655.1 Acomys percivali | reverse complement strand
GTGTGTGTGTGTGTGTGTGTGTGTGTGTGTGTGTGTGTGTGTGTGTGCTCTGTCAGATATTTCTTCACAGTGGTGAGCTGGTAATACAATCAGCATGGAATCCCATGTATTTTTGCTCCTAATAAAGACACTCTGTTCACAGCAAAAGGAACAGAGCAGCGGGCACTGCCTGTGGATTGCACTGGTCTTTACCACCACAGTTTTGAGACAGGGTTCATGTACGTTAGGCTGGTCTCAAACTCGCTACGTAGCCAAGAATCACTTTTAACTTTCCACTCCCCTGCTTTTCTCAACTGCTAGGATTACAGGTGTATACTATCACACCACCACTCAAGTTCACTGGCCTTTCCCATGTCTTAGAGAAAAAAAAACCAAGCTAGGAATGGGCTGATCAGAACTTAAGTTATAAATGGTACCAGTTAGGGGACAAACTCTAGAAGAATACGTTCTCTCGGACGGCCATTTGTAAGCTTATATGACAATGTGTGGTGTCATCCCTCCCACCGATCTGGCTTTTGGGGGGGAGGACAATCCTGCTCACTTTCTTATCTAAGAGTTGTAGGATTCTACGGCCCTTTCCTTGATGCTGAGTCCTGCTGGTTGGAGGGCAGTAGTGCCAACAGCAACTATTGGGTTTTCTCCTCCCTCTGATATGAAGGGCACAGAAAGACAATGTCTAGTCATTGGGGTTACACATTCAGATTACAAAATGGAGATCAGGCTGCTACTACACAGCAGGGCCTAGAAAGTCTTATGGGAAAATCCAAATAATTCTCAGAGACAAATTGTCCTGTTAAAGAATTCAGGTATTCACCTATAGGCCCCTGATTTTTTATTTTTAAAACAGCCAGAAATACACACTGGAAAAAATGCCAGCATCTTCAAGAAATGGTGCTGGTGAAACTGGACAGCTGCATCTAGAAAATCCAAATAATCCATACTTATTGCCCCCCCCCAAAAAAAACTCAACTCCAAATGGATCAAAGACTTCAACATAAAACTAAATACATTGGCTGGGTAGTGGTGGTGCACGCCTTTAATCCCAACACTTGGGAGGCAGAGGCAGGCAGATTGCTGTGAGTTCGAGGCCAGCCTGGTCTACAAAGTGAGTTCAGGATAGCCGAGGCTACACAGAGAAACCCTGTCTTGAAAAACCAAAACCAACCAAACAAACAAAAAACAAAACAAACAAAAAACTAAATACATTGAACCTTATAGGAGAGAAAGCAGGGAATAGCCTTGAACTCATTGGCACAGGAAAAGACTTTCTGAACAGAACACCATTAGCACAGGCACTAAGATCAACAGTTAATAAATTGGAATTCATGAAACTGAAAAGATGCTGCATGGCAAAGGACATCATTGTTCAAAGTGGCAGCCTAAAGAATGGGAAAATTCCACACATAATCAGATCTGCGGAAGGGCAAGATGAGATGGTACGTGGAGTGGGCTTCGGGTGGGGAGTAGACCAGATGTACAATAAAACATTCATGACTTGATCATTAGCGCATCATTAGTGCAGTGCTCTGCTAACAAAATATGATGGATTTTGTTGAATAAAATATCCATTAGAAAACATAATCATGGGTCCTTTCCCATCTTGTTTTTTCTTCAAAGATTCATGCACCTCTGGGAAGTATGACAGAGATTTAAATGAACATGGTGCTGCATCTACTCTGCAAGCTTTGGGAGGGAGAGAAAGGAGTGTGATGCATAAGAAACTTTTGAATATCATCTTTGCTTTGAGCACTGTTTCATGTGACTAAATATATATTTTCCAAATAATATTGTTAAAATATCTATAAATCTACTTTAAGTTCATATGTATGTATGTATGTATATATGTATGTGCATATGGCTTTTTAAGTTATACTATACATTTGTATATTAACCGTCTAGACAATTACACTAAAAATTTAACTGTGTCTGAAATAAAAAGAAATAGTTAAAGAAAAAAAAAGAATGGGAAAATTTTACCAACTACCATCCAACAGCAGGCTAATATTCAACATACAGAAAAAACTTTAAAAGCTAAACTAAAAAACCAAGTAACACAATTTTCTAAAAATGGAGTATAGATCTAAACAGAAACTTCTCAGAAGAGGACATTTAAATGGCTAAGAAACACTTAAATGTTTAACGTCCTTAGTCATCAGGGAAATGCAAAACAGAACTCCATTAAAATTTCATCTTACATCCATCAGAATGTCTGAGATCAATAAAACAAGTGACCACTCACACTGCCTCCTCATCTATTGCTGGTGGGAGTGTTAACATGTGCAGCCACCATGGAAACTAGAGCAGCCATTCCTCAGGAAGATGGGAATCCAAGATCCAGCTGGACCACTCTTGAGCAAACACCCAAGGCTGCTTCATCCAATCCCAGAGACATTTGCTCAATCATGTTCATTCCTGCTCTATTCATAATAGCCAGAAATTGGAAAGAACCTAGAAATCCCTCAACAGCAGAGTGGATGAAGGACAATCTGGTACATCTACACAACTGAGTATTAATCAGCCATTAAATAAAATGAAATCACAAAGTTCGCATGTAAATGGATGAAGCTGAGAAAAAAAAATTCATTTTGAGTGAGGTATTCCAGACCCAAAAAGACAAATATGGCGTAGCTGTTAAGTCCATAATAACCAAGGTATAGTCTGTAGAACCAGAGGTCAAGTATAAAAAGAGGGACTGAGGATAGGGGATGTAGTTCTCCTAGGAGAGTGAAATAAAATAGATAATTATGGATGAATGTGTGGAAGACTGTGATGGGAGGATCAAATGGAGAGGAAGAAGAGAGAGGGAGACAGAGGAGGGAATATGGGGAGAAAAGTTAAAATTAAGGCCATTCAAAGGGTAGTATGGAAACATATTACAGTAGAAGTTTCCTAAAATATATACATTTTGAAGATGATCTAAATGAAATTGCCAAATAATAAGAAGAGAAGCCTCCAACTGGACATCTCTTGTCATCAAATGAAGCTTTGAGGTTTGGGTTGCTTCTAATTGATTTGTTGGCCAACAGAGTTCCACAGGAATCCCCAAACAATTCAGGCTGTTGCCAAGCCTATAAGTTGACAGAAGCCTATAAGTCCAGAAACTGACAGTAAGACCCCTGTAAAAGTAACTTTTACTCTCCTGGCTCAACTGTCTGTGAGGCTTACTGCCTCCTTCTGCTAACCTAGGCCTAGTCCTGGAAGCTTCTGGCCTCTGTATAGTCAGTCTATCCTAGGCCTAGAATGTTTTCAGTCTCTGAGACTTACTGCTTAATAACCTTACCTGTTTTTGTTCTTTCTGAGCTCTGGGCTGGCTGACTGGCTGGTTCAACTCAGATGTTTTCTGTCTCAACCTCTTCTCCCAGCAGACTTATTTAATCTGGCTTCTCTCTCTGCCTGGAATTGCTCTGCTTGGCTTCAAACTAACTCAGCAATTTGCTCTGATCTTCTGGCTTCTCATTTTCTGGCTCATTCTGCCTTTACCTGAGTTCTCTCTCTGCAACCCATCTCTCTATTACTGTCTTGGTAAAACTGCCTCCTCTCCCTGTAAAAGTGCCTCTCTTTCCTCTCTCTTCTCATGAGAGTTGGGCGTTTTCTATTCTGTCAAATCTTCTCTGATTCATCACCTTTTCTGACACTCAATTAGACATCACTCTCAAACATGGGTGCTGCCTTCTACAAACTAACTTTACCTTTGTTTGAGATTAAAGGCACAAATCACCAGGCCTGGATCTAAGCTTTTCTTTACCTGATACTTGCTCTATACCTGGCTGGCCTTGAACTCAGATCTGTTTGCCTGTCTCCTGGATTAAAGGCACATTCCAGCTGGATCACAGAGACCTAGAAGATATTTGGATGTGATCTCTTGCCAGAACAGCCATGTTCTGAATTAACCTTTCTCTACATCCCCCATTACTGAAGACAACACCTACACAACTCATTGCACATGGAGAGGTTGAGCTGGTACCTACACTGAGCCTTCACCCCTACGTGCTAGCATCTTTGGTACAGGAAAGTACTCTGCATGCTACTAAAGGAGAAATATAAACACCGACCCTGCCACAAACCCTTTGTTCTACAACCGTGTTGCTTACAAGATATGCTAGTGCAATGGTGGCACAAAGCTCTGGGAACTACCAACCACTATCTGGTTTGACTGAAAGCCCACTGCAAGAGATGGAATCCATACTTCATGCTACTGAGTGAGCAAGAACTTAAAGCCAAATATGCTAGAGATGTAGGGTAAAACCAAATACTACTGTTCTAAAAAAAGAAATGAATAAAAACAAACAACAACAAAACCCATAGCAACAAAATGACATTCTGTTATTCTCATAGATCAATGTCTTATTCAGCCATCATCAGAGAAACTTCTTCCTGCAGCTGCTGGAAACAAAGACAAGAGACCCACAGCCAAACCTTAGGCAGCCAATGGGAGACCTTGGAACACTCAGCCTTAAATGAAATGTCTCCATCAAATCCCTCCCCTCTGGGTTCAGAGGATTCTGCTGAAGAGGAGGCAGGAAGAACCACTGGGATGGAGGATACCAAGCAAACAAGGTCCTCTAAATCAATGTGAGCAAAGCCCACATGAACTCACAGAGACTGAGGCAGCACGCGCAGGGCCTGCAGCGGTCTGCAGCAGTTGGGGTCCTGTAGCCAAAAGGAGAAGCAGACACGTACCCCTGTCTATAACTCAGAAGCACTCTCCAATTGGCAACCACTTGCAAATGAAAACTTAAGTTTCCCCCCCAAGGGAGTCTCACTGGGGAAACAAGCTGCTCTTAAGGGTAGGCTGCATGCTCAGCAGTAGATAGTAACAGAAAACCAACTCAACAGACTCCTCGGAGGCTCCTTGTCCCATGATGTCATGTCCCGACTCCTCTTTTCAATTTATCTTTTTTTTTTTTTTTTTTTACTTTATATTTTCTCCTCTCTTTTTACCCTACAGGTCCTTTGTGCATATATTATGGCTTCCAGTTTAGTGTTTTTAATGGGATTCCTGGGTGTACAAGCGAGTGGGTCTCTGTTTCTCGTGCCTTTTGTTGGGCTCTTTTTATTCTGTTTGTTTGCATTGTCCAACTCCAATATGTTAGTTTTTGTTTTATCTTATTATACTTTATTTTATTGTTATCCCATAGAAGCCTGTTTGGTTTCTAAAGAGAGACAGAAAGGGGGTGGATCTGGATGGGAGGGGACATGGGGAGGAGCTTGGAGAAGCAGAGGTGGTGGTGGGGGGACTATAATCAGGTTATATTATGTGAGAAAAAAAAAATCTATTCAATGAAAGGAAAAAATAATTCATGTGCCTAGACAGCTTGCCACCTTTCCACAGTAATCATCAATAAACACGGGTTCGGGACAAGCCTCAGTTCCTAAAACCCGTGACTCACACATAATGGCTTCCCTTTGCTTAACCAGAATCCAGGTAAAAGCCTGAGCCGGTCCAAAGCTTGTAATCCCGGTGATGGAGGGATGGGAGATGAGACAGGAAGCTCCCTGGAAGCTCACTGGCCAACTGGTCTAGACTCCTCCGCGGAGCCCCAGACAAAAGACCCTGTCTCAAACAAAATAAAGGTGCCCGACGAATGGCACCGTCTCTTGTCCTCTCCCTCCACACACTTGAGCACACTTGCCTATACAGGAATGTGGACACACATGGACCAAATGAATAAACTGAGTAGATTCACAGTCTATATTCTTTGCCTCAGATAATGAAGAAAATATTACCTTCAATATTGATTGCATCAGCATTCTCCCCAGCTAGCCCACATGGAATTCAGCACAGCCAGGAGCAAAGGCCAGGGCAGGAAAGGAAAGGATTCCATTTCCGACTTTGAGCTGACGCGGGGTCTTTCTGTAGCCTAAGCCGCCCTGTGTTGTTAGCAATGTGCTCAGTGTCGTAAAGGAGAGGACTGCCTCATCAAGTACAGTGTCTTGGTGATGATGTAGCAACTGCTGATTGGAAAGCTGCGTGGTCGGTCCAGAAATCAGAGGAGTAAGCACACGTGGCCACAGTGGCCTCTGTCTTTTATCCCTATTGAAAGGGGGGGCACAGCTGTCCCTCATTGGCGGAGGTTCTGCCTCACAGTCCACTCCCGATGAGCTAAGTTGGAAAGCAGCTGAGAAAGGACAGAAGGGAAGTTCGAGATGACAATGTTTAACCATTGAAACAGTCTAGGAATTTATGAGTGTACACAGTCTCTAATTCAGCAATCAATCAACATTTCAGGAACCTGATAAGCGGCAAGGGGCAAGGCTAGTGAGTGGAAGCAGGATCAGTTATTAAACCTGTTTGTGGGCCAGGCGTGGTGGCGCACGCCTTTAATCCCAGCACTCGGGAGGCAGAGGCAGGTGGATCTCTGTGAGTTCGAGGCCAGCTTGGTCTACAAAGCGAGTCCAGGACAGCCAAGGCTAACACAGAGAGACCCTGTCTTGAAAAACCAACAAAACAAAACAAACAACAACAAAACAAAACAAAAAAAATACCATTTGTGAGCTAAGACAAATTACACCTGAGACTCACTATGAAACCCAAGCTAACCTCAAACTAACAGCCGCCCTCAAGGCTCAACCTACTGAGTGCTGGGGTTCCAGGTGTGAGCCACCACACCCGTTGGCTACAGCTTTTTTTTTTTTTTTTTTTTTTTTTTTTTGCCTTTATGGAGCAAGCTGCCCTGGGGATTCTGCCTGCAGTGTTCTACATCAGAAGGCAGGCCCAGGAACAAAGTAGAATGTCACAAGCCACAGTGGCATCAACTCAAGTGTGCAAATCCACCAAGCCATTTGCATTAGTTAGGTCTCCAGCAAGGGCTTGCTGGAGCCACATCTCCCCCAACCCTGCTACGATACACACCACCTGCTTCTAAAAGCTCTAATAGAGGTCAGGTCCATTGTCTGATAGATTCTGCTGAGTTCGTCCCACGTTTCTCCTGTAAACAGTATATAAGATGTTGTAGTTCTTAATAAGTTTGCTTGGCATAAGGCATAACCTATGTAAGACCGTTTCCTGATGTATATGAGTCCACTGATCTGACTAGAGAAATTAACCTGATACTTTTCCTCAGGGTAAAATTCTCTCTATGTAACAGGCACAGCTAGGGCCGGGGAGGCTCTTTCCAGAACGCGTTTTATTTCTCAGCGTAATGGATGAAAGCCACTCTTGGTGAAAGACTCTTTTCTTACCTTCCTTTGCTTGTGTGTCCAGGTCTCCAGCAGAAGCAATCTCGGCCTCTCTGCATAAGCTGTGGCACCCTCAGAAGCACATTGGTTTTGATTTGCATTTCCCTGATGACTAAGGAGGTTGAGCATTTCTTTAAGTGTTTCTCAGCCATTTGATATTCTTCTGTTGAGAATTCTCTGTTTAGTTCCAAGCCCCATTTCTCAATTGGGTTATTTGGTTTGGTGGTGTTTAATTTCTTGAGTTCTTTATATATTTTGGATATTAGACCTTTGTCAGATGTAGGGTTGGTGAAGATCTTTTCCCAGTCTGTTGGCTCTGTTTCTTAACAATTAAACTTTATTATACAACACAACTAGTTTACACAAGAAGGAAAAAAGGTTAAAGGGACAAAAGAGTGAACCTTCTGGTATCTGTTCCACAGGATGAGTCCTTAGGTGTCTCTCTGGCCCACTTGATAGTCCAGCCGGTCCGCTTTCTCCACACGCGCTCTCAAACCCGGGCTGAATCTGTTTTTCTCTTCCCCACCTGCCTGAGTCACATGGGAAGGGTGGTCTCCTTCTCCTGTTGAGGGTCCATTAGGAAAACAATAGCCCAGGTGGGGTTCCCAGGTCTGCTTCCTGAATTCCAGGCCCAGGATGGCTCCACTCAGTCTATCACAAGGTATTCATGGGGTGCCCCAAGGGTAAAGCCCGCCAAGACTGCTTCCACCTGTGACAAAGCTTAATCTTTCCCACACCAGTCTGTAGGCTGTCGCTTTGTTCTCTTGACAGTGTCTCCAGCCTTACAGAAGCTTCTCAGCCTCATGAGGTCCCGTTTATTAATTGTTGACATTAAGGCCTGGGCTGTTGGTGTTCTGTTCAGGAAGTTGTCTCCTGTGCCAATATGTTCCAGGCTCTTCCCCACTTTTTCTTCTAAGTGACTTAGTGTCTCTGGTTTTATGGTGAGGTCTTTAATCCACTTGGATTTGAGTTTTGTGCAAGGTGACAAATATGGGTCCAGTTGCATTTTTTTTTACACATAGACATCCAGTACTCTGGTGCCTCACATTTGACTATGTCCCCTTGAGGGGGAGACCTAGTGGCACTCAGAGGAAGGACAGCAGGTCACCGAGAAGAGACTTGATACCCTATGAGCATATACAGGGGGAGGTAATCCCTCTCAGGAACAGTCATAGGGGAGGGGAATAAGGGGAAAATGGGAGGGAGGGGAGAATGGGAGGATACAAGGGATGGGATAACCATAGAGATGTAACAAGAATAAATTAATAAAATTTTTTTTAAAACGCAAGAAAAAAAAAAGAAGCACATTGGTAGGGACAGTGGCAGCCAAGGAAACACAAGGCACAGCAGGCTACTGAGTCAGGAAAGGGGTGAGTGAGTAAGCACAGCCTGCAGCTCCGCCTGAGACACTCCTTTCATTGCCTCCAGCAGGACCTTTAACCGCGGTTCCCAAAGTGCATCAGAATTTTCTAACAGCTGTGTCTTATCCATAGCATCTCACTGTCTATGCCAAAAGCCTTCTACTTAAGTGACTGCAGGGAGGGTTATTTCTACACGTTAAACTCCATTTTCAAGTTTTGTGGTTTTTTTGTTTGTTTGTTTGTTTTTGAGTGTGTGAACTTTGTCGTGTCTGAAAGTTTTCAGGCAAGCTTAACTGTTAAGAATTTTCTGCTCTAAATTTCTAAATTGAAGGAGGTGGAGGTGGGGAGGGGGTTGCGGTGGGCTAGCTAGGTTATCAGGCAGCAGCTGGTACCCAGGGCTTCCTGTTCATCTGTAAATAGACCAAACCTGACTTAGGGCACTTCTGCTTGCAAATGGACCGCTGTGTTTTCTCTCTGTGCTACCCCTGTCTCAACAGACCAAAAGCCTCTGAAGAGCTATGAAGTTCCAAAACAATTTAACACAACTCCAGGTTCACAGATGTCTCTCAGCTAGTCCCAGAATGAGTGAGGGCTCATTTTGTTTGCTTAGTTGTGTTATGAGACAGCGTCTTGCTTCATAGGCTAGCTGGCCAAGGACTGGCGGCAGCAAGTTCCTTCCTCGGCCTCTTCAGTGCTCGGACAATGAGTGTGTGCTCCCACACCCAGGCAAATGAAGAAGATTTGGTCTGGGTTTTGTTTGTTCTTATTTGCTGTTGTTGTTGTTGTTGTTGCTTTGTTTCATTGCTTGTTTGTTTCAGTACTGGGGACCCATCCTAGGGCACATGCTAGCCAACTGCACTACCACTGAGCTCCATGCCCAGCTCTTTTTGGCTATTTATTTTTATTTATTTATTTATTTATTTATTTATTTATTTATTTATTTATTTTTTAAATTTTATTGATTTATTCATATAACATCTCAATGGTTATCCCATCCCTTGTATCCTCCCATTCCTCCCTCTCTCCCATTTTCCCCTTACTCCCCTCCCCTATGACTGTGACTGAGGCACACTAGCCCAAGAGGCATGTCCCATGAAAGCCTTCACTTGCCAGGAAACTGGGACAGAGGGGAAGACTTCCTATTGGGATTCTTGGTGAGAGAAGCATGGGAGAATGGGGAAATAGAAGGATCCAGAGGGTCCTAGAAATCTACAAGAAGAACATTATGATGGGCAGATCTGGGCCCAGGGGTCCTGCTCAAACTATGGCACCAGCCAAGGACAATATGTGCAATAAACTTCAAACCCCTACCCAGATCTACCCAATGGACAGGACATTCTCCACTGTTGAGTGGAGTGTAGGGACTGACTTTCACAGGAACTCTGGTGCCCCATGTTTGACCACGTACCCTGGATGGGGAGACCTGGTGGCACTCAGAGGAAAAATAGCAGGCTTTTTATTTTGAGACAGGATTTCCCTAAATCACCTAGCCTAGCTTTGAACTTTCTCTGTAGCCCAGGCAGGCCTTGAACTCATTATAATCCACCCATCCCATTTCCGGAATAACTGGGACAACAGGCCTGAGCTACCAGGCCCAGTTAATGAGTTTTAAGTGAAACCTCTGAGCTAGGTAGCATAAGTGACACTCAGACAGTGTTCCAAACTCTTCCCTCTCTGTGAATCACCGGACCCTCCCAACATGACACCCTGTGGAGCCTTTGCTTCCAAACCTGATGCTCACCTTGGTTGTGGACATTAGACAACAGTCTCTAACAAAGCAGTGAGCCCAGTTTACAGTTCTTTCTCTTCCCACTGCTAGGAGTGGTGGGGAATAGCACACAGGGGACTATGTCTCAGGGGGGTACCCAGGGTGATTCCTGTGTTCCGGAATAGGAGGAAACACTACTGTGGAACTAAACTTGACAAATGACACCCATTGTCTGATTGTGTTGGAAGATGGACAAAGAAAATGAAAGCAGAACAGAGGTTAGAAATGCCAGTGCGAAGCCCTGCGAAGAGGCTGTGTAAACCCAATACTCAGACACAGAAGCAGAGGCACCAGGACCATGGCTATATGAGGCCTGTCCTGCTTCAAAACAAACAAAAGCAATAGCTATGACTAGTCTTCTGAATACTAAGGGTGTTTGGCCAGGCGTGGTTGTGCAGGTCTCCCATTACATCATCCAGGAGGGAGAGACAGAAGGATTGTCATAAAAACAAAGCCAGCCTGAGCTATAAAAGAAGCATAGGACATAGTGAGATCATGCCTCAAAAAAAAACAAAAATAAAGTCAGGTGTGATGACACATACCTTTAATCCCAGCACGCAGGAGGCAGAAGCAGGTGGATCCTATTAGTTCCAGGCCAGCCTGATTGACAGTAAGTTCTAGGCTAGCCAGGGCTACACAGTGAGACCCTGTCTTAAGAGAAATAAAAATAAAAGGGAAAGAAAGGAGAAAAGAAGGAAGCAGGAGGAAAAAGGGAGGGAAATAGGAAAGGGACGAGAATGGGAACCAATCTTCCGACTATTTCAAAACTAAAAAAGAATAGAGTGGCTGGGGGCAGGGGACAAATTGCACTACAAAGGAGAAGTATGGACTGATGACACATGTCAGTGGTAGAGTAGTTACCTGGCACACACAAGAAAGAGGGCGATTGAGAGAGGTATTCACGTTACAATATGAAACCATATTCATAGAATTTTTTCAGGGTTCTTGTTTTTTGAGACAGTCTTACACTGTAGCCCAGGTTGGCTTGGAACGCTCTATACAGCCCTGACTGGACCCAACCTCATAGCGATCCTCCTGCCTGAGCGCCTCAATTCTGAGAGAACATGTGTGAGCCACCGTATCCCACTTTATAGTCATCTCATGTCACACAAGGTAAACTAGTTCCTTGACAGGCACAAATAATGGGCGTGCTGAGCTACTGAGATTGCAACTGAAATGTGTCCCTATGGCCATTTATCATAATCTGCCAGGCTGAGTGAAACACACATCTGTCTTATTAGCTGCAGTGGGCATCATCGGCGGCAGTGGCGGCAGCGGCGGCGGCGTGAGAGGGCATCCCAGGAAGTGCTCACATTGTGTTCTAATGGGAAAATCAATCTTTCCCTAGATGGACGCCTGCAGGAAAACAGAAGAGCTTTCCAACAGCCACAACTCACATGACTGGGTGGGTGGTGAGGAACCAGGCACCTTTGACTGTAAACCAGCTCTTATTCGGCACTTTTGTCATGTTTAGTTTTTATATACTACCTATTCCAACCCAGATTTTAGAGTAAAGAAGATCCATCTTACTCTGTGTTCTAGAAAATAAAACTGAAGAACTGCCAAAAAGGAAAAAGACACACGGAATACAATATTTCACATTTTTTTTCTCTAGAACCATTATGTTCAAAGTGGTTGCTATATCCAAGCATACTAAGGAGAGATAGACTTTCTAAAGTTTGTGTGTGTTAGCCCAGCTGGAAGCTGGGTATCCCCTGTGGGAAGGGAAGGGGTGTCTAGGGACTCGGTCCTTGGGAGGGAACCAATGCACATCTGATACAGTTTGAATGTCAAATGGCCCCACAGATGACTGTCGTTGAACACTTGGTCTCCAGAAAGCGGTGTTGTTTAGGCGAAGTCCTGGAAACTTTGGGAGGTGAGCCTCACTGGAGGAGTGGGGTAAAAGAGATGGGGTTGGGGGGAGAATGGTCTTCTTGTGGCTGGTTAAATTTAAATATGAATTTAATAAAATTAAATTAAGGACAGGTAGTGGGTTTAGTTAGTTAAGTGTTTGCCACTCAGGTACAAGAACCTGAATTCTGATGCTCAGATCCTATTAAGAGGTGACTGTGGTGGGCTTCTGCAGTCAGTCCCAGTGCTGGCAGGATGGGCACTGAATCAGTGGGCTGCAGGTAAAGTGAGAGACCTGTCATAAAATATAAGGTGGGGAGCAACAGAGAAAGACACCTGATGTCAACCTCTGGCCTCTGCGCACACACCCACGCACGCACGCACGCACACATTCACACATGCTGCCATTGTACTAAGCACTCATACTCCTCACCTGCCACCTGTGACGAGAGGTCATTTTATTGGACAGAGTATTTCCACCAGGGCAGAGACACCCATTGAGCAGCAGTGACACAGAGTCACACAAACATTCAGGATGCTGGTCTTTGCTGACAGGCTAGCAGAATAACATGAATGTAAGACTGGTCCGCCTCACTTTTATGATATTTCAATTGTCTATCTGAAGCCAAACACTGAGGCTCAAGCCTGTGAGCCTAGCTCTAGGAGGTAGAGGAGGGAAAATCAGGAGGTCAAGGTTATCCTTAGCTACACAATAAGTTTGAGGCCAGTCTAGACCACTACCTTGTCTGGAAAAACAAACAAAAATAACAACAAAAGAAAAGACAACAACAACAAAACAATAAAAACAAAAGCCAAACTAAACCAAAAAACCCCAAATATTCCCCCTGATTAAAAATAGTAACTTCTCCGAGCTACCAACAGCCAAAATTCTAGATCTAGGACCAGCAGACTAAAGAGATCCGGCTAACACAGCAGTAGCTTGAATGAGAGTCATGTGAGTTGTCTATTGGAATCACATGTCTTGTGGACCTTCCTCACACCATGGAATCTGCCATCGGCAACTTTCCACATGACTCTGAGGCAGAAAAAAAAAAACAAAAAAACTAGCTATGACTAGAATTTATACGTCATAGCAAACAAATGAGGACACCTTGTGAGAAGATTGGCCCAAGGGAGGGAGGCAGAGGCAGACAGAGTTCGAGGCCAGCCTGGTCTTCACAGTGAGTTCCAGGATAGCCAGGGCTACACAGAGAAACCCTGTCTTTAAAAATAAAAAATAAAAAAGGGAAGGCCTTGTATCTGAAAGTTATGTCCTTTCAAGAGCGGTGGAATGTGAATTATCTCTCTGGGCCTCACCTGGAAGGCTTTGCTGAGGCATTGGGTCCCTAACACTGTCCTGCCTGTGTCAACAATGCACATCCACCCATGCCTTCTCTCAGTCTTACAGTGTAGAACTCCAGCAAGACCAGGATCAGGGAACACGGCTGACTCATTATCTGCAGACAAGGCAGGGGCCTTCCAGCTAGGACCACACTATTTCTTCCTCCTCTGTCTTCTTTTTTAGGTTTATTTTACTTTATGTTTTGCTGGCATGTGCTATGTGCTTTCTGGTTGGATCCCCTGGAACTGGAGTTACAAGCCAACCATAGGAGTGCTGGGAATCGAACCCAGGTCTTCAGTGAGAACAAGCGTTCTTCACCACTGAGCCATCTCTCCAGCCCTGTTACTTTCATTCTCATCCCTACAAATATTCCTCTTTCTCATCCAAATATGGGGGAATCAATTGGTCTTTTTGGGTTTTCTTTGTTTGTCTGTTTTTGGTTTTTGGAGACAGAGTTTCCCTGTGTAGCCTTGGCTGTCCTAGACTCACTTTGTAGATCAGGCTGGCCTCGAACTCACAGCAATCTGCCTGCCTCTGCCTCCCGAGTGCTGGGATTAAAGGCGTGGGCCACCACGCTTGGCCGGTTTTGTTTTTTAATTTATATTGTTTGGCCGGTTTTTGGAACAGGGTCTCACTATGTAACATCAGTTGACCTGCGATTCTCTATGTAGACCAGGTTGGCCTGGAACTCACAGAAATCTACCTATGTCTGCCTCCCAAGTGCTAGGATCAAGGACATTACCTCCTGCCTGGCTATTTTATTTTATCTGGAGGACAGGGTCTCATGTAGCCCACACTGAGTTCAGACTCACTATGTAGTAAAGATGACCTGGAACTCCTGATCCTCCTGCCTCCACCTCCCAGGTTGGAATTATGGAATTACAGGTCTGTCCCACCACCCCCTGCAACCTCACCGGCCCTGCTGCTGCCCAGGTGTCACAGGGGCCATATTCCTACACTCAGTGAGTGCAAAAGCCACCATCGCTAGCCTTTGAGGGCCGGTACCTGCTGGGAGAGCCTTGTGTGTTGCTTTTGCTCTTGGGAACTCTGCTACACCTGAGTATTTAGATTACCTACCACTGAGACAAGACAAAGGAAGTTGGGGGCGAGTTTCTCCAGGCTCTGCTCTCTTTCCAGCCGGCCTGAGGACTTGTAACGGGTCCTGTAACAAGAGACTTACCTGTGTTCAGTATATAAGTCCATACTCCCTCAGATTAAAGGAGGCTGCAATGTCTCTGTCCCATCTCTCTCCATTCACACCCTCTCTTTCAGGTGGAACCCTGATTTGAAATGATCCGCCGGACGGGACACACAGGATCACGCCGCCTTCACCAGTCCTTTCCCACAGGAAATTGCACTCTGCGCAATTCTTCCCTCACAATGGCCTGGAGCCACTCCTTATACACTGAGGCTAGATGGTTCCAGAACACCAGCCTTGCAGCCTGGACACAAACATATCTCTGACCCTCCCCTCCCTGTTTCCAGGCCCTGGCCCCTCCCTTAAAGGCTCAGCCTCCCCTGGGGTCCATGATCTCTCACCTCCTCACACCTCAGAATGGAATTTTCTTGCTACCTTTCTTTCCCCAAGAAGGAATGCGGTCTGTCTTGTATCCTTTGTGTTAACACATTAGCCTCCTTCTCCTAGCCCCCAGCCCCTCACTTCTGACCCGGCCCTGGAGAAACTATTTCAATCTAGTCATAAGACTGAAGTCATTCCCAGTGTATTTGCCCACATCTGAGAATTTCCTTGAAATGCATTTTCTCTGCTTATATTCTTTGCATATGGCGTCACCTCTGCAAGGCTCCGCAGAGGCTTGGGTATGCACCAGAGAAGACAGCTTGGACACAGGTTGAAGCGAATAGAACGTCTTTATTAGTTGGCTGGCATCTACACTGGGTATTATGGTCTCAGTGCAGCCCCGAGCCTTTCTCAGGGATAAGCTTTTAAGCATAAAAACCGCGTCCTGGGTTGACATACTTCAGGTAACAAGAACAGTTAGCCGGAAGCCAAAAATCAAGGACAGCAGTACATTTAGAACCCAGAACTGGGGCTGGAGAGATGGCTCAGAGGTTAAGAACACTGTCTGTTCTTCCAAAGGTCCTGAGTTCAATTCCCAGCAACCACATGGTGGCTCATAACCATCTATAATGCAATCTTGGCCCTCTTCTGGTAGGAGTACTATATAAATAAAAAAAAAAAAAAAAAAAAAAAAAAAAAAAAAAAAAAAAAAAAAAAGAGCCCAGAACCATGGGCTTTGATGGATCAGGCCTTTGTTTCAGTTTTGGCAGGTGGTGCTGTCTACGTTTTCTCGCCTCGTCCATCCTAGAGTCAGTTTTGTTAAGGTCTGGGGCCTGTTACAGCCCTAGTACTGAGACTTAAATATAAATATATATATATATTCCCTTTGGGGCTAAAGATGATGGCAACCCGTGTTTCACATCTCAGACAGGAAAGCACCGATGCAGCTTGCTTCTGGTACAGAGCTCAGGAGCTCCTCCTGCAAGTGGACTGAGCTTCCTTTTCAAAACTGCTTCCCATTTATTTGGAAACAGTTGATGATGCAGCACAAAGAATGAAGGGACACAAGCATCACCAGGAGCTGGAGGCAGTAGCCCACGCCTGCCATCCCAGCACTCTGGAGACTGAGAAAGGAGGGTGAACCCGAGCACTTACTCACTTAAAGTGTTAATCACATGCCTCTTCCAACACAATACTCAATCTAGATGTCCAGCCTGCTAAGAAGGCCTTACTATAAGGTGGCAGTCCTTAAGCAGGCTCACAGTCACCACTCGCCAGCCCCATCATTCGGAAACATTAAATATATAGACTGTGGATGGTTCTCATGTGGAAGCTAAACACACCGATTTGAAGGGGAAAGTAAAGTCTGGGCTCTTAGTGGTTAGGAGAGGAAGGTGTTGGGTGGAAGATGGCGTGAACAGCAGAGCTAGGAGAAGAGAGTCCTGAGGGCTCAATCGTCGATCATGCTTGTGCAGCCTGGCAGTCTACTGTTAAACCCTAAGCTTTAATCTTCGTCCATGTAAAGCGTCAGCTACAGATAACAGAATGTCCTAACCACGGGACAGCAAAACTTAGCTGACAGAGGCACGAGGTCAATTACTGGACCTTGAGCATCTCGTATGGGGTCAGATATGAGGGAGACTAGCTGCAGCTGATCTTGGTTGGCTGGGTCTCCTGACAGTCAGAAGGGACCTTTTTGGTGAAATGCCCCTGGGCCTGAGGATAAGTTGTTCCCACAGTATCAGAAGCTAAGGCCCCAGGGCGTTCTCCCAGGCACGTGCACTAACAAAGGGCCTGCATCTCAGAAAGATCGTGGGAAGAACAACTCCCAAGGAGAGATCTGGACCCTAGTGATTTGGAAGGGAAAACAGGTCACCTTATCCCATGAATATGCTGCCCACCTGACCAGTACTTAGAAAAGCTCGTTTAAAATCTGATATGAAAGCAGGGTACAGTGACGCACACCTTTAATACCGGCACTCAGGGAGGCAGAGACAGGCAGATCGCTGTGAGTTCAAGACCAGCCTGGTCTACAAAGTGAGTCCAGGACAACCAAGGCTACACAGAGAAACTCTGATATGAAGAACCCACTGTGCTGCCCCCCACATTCTTTGGGACAGCCTCCTCCAATCTCTGCTGTGCTTTGCTTACATAATAAACTTATGCTTAAATTGTCTGCTCCTCTTCACTGAACTCTTTACTCTGAGAAAACAAGAACAGAGTGGCCCCTGTAACCTGGGGCCAGGTACACAGCAAGGATGGGCGACAGGTACCAACATCCAGCTAGTAAGAACAATACATTCTAGCGTTTTATAGAAGCAAATTATAGAATAATCTATTTTAATACTTTTTATTATTTTTGCATGCATGCACGTGTGTGTGTGTGTGTGTGTGTGTGTGTGTGTGTGTGTGTGTGTGTG
>OU015746.1:57637152-57650922 GCA_907169655.1 Acomys percivali | reverse complement strand
TACTTATTTCTCACTCAGCTCTTAGGGGTACTTATTTCTCACTCAGCAAGATACAGATCAGCACATGAAGGTCCTTGCTGCCAAGGCTGATGATCACAGTTTGATCCCTGAGACCTATTTCATAGAAAGAACTAACTCCTCCAAGTTGTCTTCTGACTACTGCGTGAATATTATGGCATGCAAGCATGTGCAAGCACACCCATGCCCATGTGCATACACAAACACAGGCACACACGCAGTAAAGAAATAAATGTAAAAAAAAAAAGTATTTGTCACATGAGTAGATTTGCTTACATTAGGGAATTTGTACACCACTGCCATGGACTTGAAGGTGGCTTTAGTTTTTTGTTTGTTTCTTTAGACAGGCTCTCACTATGTAGCTCTGGCTGGCGCGGAGCTCACTGAGATGCACCTGCCTGTGGATCCCAAGTGCTAGGTGTGAAGTTGTTCACCACTATGCCTGGCCCTGGTCCTGTTTCTTAGCCTTACCTCAAAGATGCCTATACTTTTCCTGAGAGTGGGAACACACAGGTTAAACTGAACCCACACATAGGAGCGAAAGAGAGGGAGCAGGCTCCCCAGCTCCGGTTACCTGATACGTGTCTCTCTCCCTGGACCTTCCCTTGGCAGCAGCAGGTGGACACCATCACAGAAAACCACAACTGGTCAGAATGCAGAGGACAACCAAGCCAGGGGTGCCTTGCCCCATGGATAAATTTATAGCACAACTCTGTTACTTGGCATGTAGACAGTACCACCTGCCAAGATGAAAAACAAAGGCCTAATTTATCAAAGTCCACAGTTCTGGGAAAGTCTCTAAATGTACTAACCTTGCTTTCTGGCATCTGTGGTTTTGTTTCTGGCTAACTGTTCTTGTTATGCTAAGTATGCCAACCCAGGACACTCTGAGAAAGGTTCAGTGTTATCCTGAGATCCCGAACACCCAGTATAGTCTCTGGCCAGCTAATAGAGACTTCCTATTGGCTTACATTCATGATTGAACAGTCTTCACTGGTGGGTACCCCCACAACATATGACACAGCAACAATCTGGCTGCCTAAAGAAGGCTTGAACAATGACAACACCAAAGGACATGCTAAAGTGGATGAAGGAAATCTAATGGGACCCCACCTCCAGACAAAGAGCTACGTACGGACAACTAAAGACTGCAGAGAGGGAAATTAGTCTTCCCCAAGGATGAGCTCCCTAGTTGCTTGCACAGTGTCAAGTTCTCAGCCTGAAATCATCCGCATACAAGTAACACTAAGCTGAACCAGCAGGTTGTGTGTGTGTCTGTGTGAGTGTGTGTGTGTGTGTGTGTGTGTGTGTGTGTGTGTGTGGTCATGAACTTGGGGGGATCATTGAGGGGTTGGAAAAAGGAAAGGAATTATGTTTTAATTAACACTTAAAAATTATTAAGAAAAAATATAAAACATAAAAAATAGTGAGTTTTCCTTCACTAATGAAAATGACTGGAAACTCTTTTTTTTCCTGTGGCTGTTTCTTCTTCCTTCCTCCAAGTGCAGTAAAGCAAAACAGAATGGAAACAAGCGTAGGCAGTCATTCAGTGAAAGCGTGTGTGTGTGTGTGTGTGTGTGTGTGTGTGTGTGTGTGTGTGTGCGCGCGCGCCGCGCGCGCCTGTGTATGTTTCTAAGATCTTCTTTAAAAAAAATTTTTTTTTAATAAGATCTCATGTAGCCTAGGCTGGCCTTGAACTGAGCAATCCTATTGCCTTAGCCTTTAGAGTGCTAGGATTCCAGGCATGAGTCACTGATTCTGATAACTAGTTTTCTTTTTCTTTTCTTTCTTTCATTCTTTCTTTCTTTCTTTCTTTCTTTTGTTGTTGTTGTATTTTTTTGTTTTGTTTTGTGAGACAAGGTTTCTCTGTGTAGCCCTGGCTGTCTTGGAACTTGCTTTGTAGTCCAGGCTGGCTTCAAACTCACAGAGATCTATCTGCCTCTGCCTCCTGAGTTCAGGGATTATAGGCGTGTGCCACCATGCCTGGCTAGTTTTCTATTTGTGATCGCAGGGAGAGCCACTCTCCTCCTCCCCAGCTTTTGAAGCTCCCTTCGGCTCTGCAAACCCTGATGCTCCCTGCATTTCTGTGCCTCCGACACTCAACGTGTCCCCTGCATTCCTGCGGTTCCTACTGGGATTTGCCTCGGAGGAATATCTGCCTGGCAATGCGTGCTTCCTAACGAGGCCTGGCCATGTAGCTCTGAAGTTCTACACCCACAGTCAGGGCCTGGCAAGTAATCAGCAGAGGGAAACAGGCGTCAAACTGCTGATGTGAAACATCGTCATCCCGTCAAGCAAAGTGAGACACAGTTTATTCGGAGCCAACTACAGTGGACCGTGGCCTGGAAACAAGGACTTAGATAGGTTCAGATCATGGAAATGGTTATAAGAGCTTCTCCAGTCACAGAACAAAAGAATTCATAACTTTCTGTTTACCAGATTCTTTGGTGGGGACAGCAGTTAGGTGGGTAATGACAAAGAGGAGCCATCTTTGCTATAGAGTTAGACATACGTTATCTAATGATGTTGTTAGTTCTGGGGGTTGGTGGAAGCTAGTAGTCTGCTAAAGAGTATAGTCCTGAGATTTGATCCAATAGTCAAATGGCTGTTAGGTCAGGTACAGGAAGTAGTTGATAAGTGTCTGATGAGGGGATTAACGATGGCGTTTTGCTCCAGATCTCTGTTCAGCTCTCCCTCCACGCTCATGAAGTTCTCGTCAGTCAGCCTGCCAGAATCTTCTATGTAGGCACCCATGCACGTCTGTGGATTCAGTTCACAGTGCCCACAGACTTCTGCTTTAAGGGTGATTAGCAACATAGCAGAGCAGTTCTGAGGATGAGGCTCAGTCGAGTCCTCGGCCACATGTATGAAGCACTCCATTGAAACTGGGCATGGCAGCACCCAACAGGTGGAGACAGGAGGACACAGAGTTCGAGACCACCCTTGGCTACCCAGAGTTTGAGGGTAGCTTGGCCTCCACGGAATCCTGTCTCAAAGAGAGAGTAGAGGGGCCCTGTGGTCACCGTCTCAGGTTACAAATCTTGTGACCGGTTCTCAGTAACTCATTCAAGAAGGAGGTTGTTTGGGGGCTCTATTTGGAAGGGAATTACTCTGAATTCTTTCCCTTTCCATGTGGTATCCTATCTGGGAGTTTGAGGGGAGAAGGCCTGGCTGCGGAAGCCGGCAGTACGGGGCACGCATCCTGGCAGACAATTAAAGAGGCCGTAGTGGTAGAAAATGGAGATTTACTCAACGTGTTGGAGGAGGAACAGATGCAGGAGACCAGCATCTTCCTGGCACTTGTGCTTTGTGTCAAAGCAAAGGAAAAACCGGGACAGGAGGGCAAGAGGTATTCCTGCGTCTGCAGCCCTGGTCAGGGTGTGGTTAGCTTCGTCACTGTCTCTGCTCTGGCTGGGTGAGGTATCCCAGAAGAGTCTATAGTGCTCAGGTCAAGCTGGTTTTCCAGAAGGTGATTATATCTTCCCCGGTGCAACCTCACCCCGGTGATAATTGCCCCTGTCTGGGGTGGGGTCCTGGCCTGGCAGCGTTTATTGTTCTTGGAATCCAAGGTGACTGCAGATTTATGTCAGTGGCTACCATTGTGCCCTGAGGGAGGGTGGGGGGGGGTGAGGCAGTTAGGTAGCCAGATAGTGCTTGAGTGACTGACACTCACTTGTGCAGAGTGGGACAGCTCACTGGGCATCTTGAGGAGCCGGAGAAAGGGAAGCAGAGCGTCTAGGTTCTTGTTCTACTTTAGCCGCCTTGTGCTCTTCAGCAAAAGCAGCTTCATATTTGCTTTGACTTTTGCACATCTGCATGTGGGTATGGTACGTGCAGTGCAGGTGGCTGAGGCAAGCAGATGGCTGGAGTTCCAAGCAGCTGTGATGTGCCACACCTGGACATGGGGTCCTCTGGAGAAGCAGCAGGTACTCTTAACCACTGTAAGGACCAGACAAACTCCATTCTGAAAAAGAAACTCCATTTTGTCTTAAACCTGGCCAGGGGCTGAACCCAGATTCCAGGAAAAAACACAAACTAGTCTAAGCAGAAAAATATTCCCTAGTAACACAACCGGTTCACCTTGGAAAAGTCCAAATATACTCTCTGCTGGTCAAGCTGATGGGCAGGTGGTCTGGCAAATAGCAACAGCCAATTAGGAGAAGCCAGGTCAAAGTTCCTAATGCCCCCATGACTTCTTCAACCAATCTTTTTTATAGGTCAACTTGCCCCTACACCTATTACCCAATGATGAAACGCCAAGGCTTGCAACTCCCTGCTTGCAGCTTTTCTGCCCAAATACCTTCCAATCATATACTGTAAAGCCCATTTCTTTGTCTAAAACCTATAAAAACCCCTCTCAATTGAGTCTCTGGGCCACTTCCCTGCATCTGCTGTGTCAGTGCATAGGAGGTGTGGCCGGGGTTCGAACCTGCGATAAAGTCTTCCTTATGACTGCATTTAGACTTGGCTCTTGGGTGGTCTGTTCAGGGAGTCTCTCAAAATTTGGACATAACACCACTTAACCGGCACTCTAGCCCTCAAAAAAGCATCTCTTAATTCCCTTTATATGGCGTGACCTCTTGCTTTTACTTCACCTGCTTCTGACTAGGTTGTTTTGGGGTCTATATTTTCAGAGTTTACCAGCAAAGTTAGGCAGCCATGAAGAGCAGTGGACAGTGTGGGGTAGAGGGAATTGGATGACCTGCTGTATCGTCATATGCTTTACCCTTTATTCTATCACAACAACTTCTGACTCAGAGATAACGTATGTCTCTTGTTCCTGGAATTTTTCTGTTTTAGTTTTTTGAGACAGATCCTTACTAAATGAGGGATTATTCTTTCTATATTAATCAACACCATAAATTATTAAGGTAGTAGTTTTCTTTTCTTTTCTTTTCTTTTTTTTTGGTTTTTCAAGACTGGGTTTCTCTGGGTAGCCATAGCTGTCCTAGACTCACTTTGTAGTTCAGGCTGGCCTTGAACTCACAGCGATCCACCAGCCTTTGCCTCCGAAGTGCTAGGATTAAAGGCGTGTGCCACCTCCGCCCAGCCGGTAGTAGTTTTCTTTAACCAGCTAGTTCCCCAATGTCAGACACAGAGAGACTATAATTTATTTTTAAGCTGTAAGTACTATGTCGGACAGAATCTGAGCTACTCTAATCTTAGTGCTTTTAAAACCCTCATAAAAATCAATAACTTGCTACCTGATGTCTCCCAGGGCGGCTTCTACTCCATCAGTCTGTTCCTACAATCATGTGCTCAGTTATTCTCCCAGTGTTCACGAACAGGCCTCTCCTCAGTGTCTCCTGGTGAAAGATCCTTTTCTCTCCCCTTCCCAGAGTTCCTTTCTCTCTCCTAAGAAGTTCCCCCTTCCACTTCCTGCTTTCTGCCCAGCTGGTTGGCCAAACAGCTCTTTATTGATAACTACATCCATGCAAGACATTCCTTCATAGATTGTTTGGTTGGTTGGTTTTTGGGTTTTTTAAATATATTTATTTTATTGATTTATTTATATTACATCTCAATTATTATCCCATCCCTTGTATCCTCCCTCCCTCCCATTTTCCCGTTACTCCCCTCCCCTATGACTGTGACTGAGGGGACCTCCTCCCCCTGTATATGCTCATAGCATATCAAGTCTCTTCTTGGTAGCTGGTTTTTGGTTTTTAGAGACAGGGTTTCACTGTGTAGCCTTGGCTGTCCTGGACTTGTTTTTGTAGACCAGGCTGGCCTCGAGCTCACAGAGATCTACTTGCCTCTTCCTCCCTATGGGATTAAGGCATGTGCCACCACATCTGGCCTTCCACAGATTCATATCTAGCCTGGTCTCTAAACCATTATGTAGCTGAGGATGTTCATGAATAGGGATCCTGCTGCCTTCACCTTCCATGAGCTGGGAACACAGTCATCTCATCCTGAGGTTTTCCCGAGTTCTGCTATTATCGTAGTGTGGACGTCAAATGTCCCCCAACAGGTTCGCTGTGTTTGAACACTTGATCCCCACCTGGTGGCATTGTTTAAGAAGGTTGTGGAACCTTTAGGGGTTGGAGCCCTGTGGGAAGAAATTGGTTACAAGGCGCTGGCCTTGTTTTATAGCGCCACTTCCTGTCCATTGTCTGCTTCCTGAGTAGGAACACACTGTGACTATCCACCTCGCATTCCTGCTGCCAAGAGGAATAATAGCCCTTGGAACTGTGAGCCCAAACCAACCCTTTCCCCCTTAAGGTGCTTCTTGTCCAGTGCTTGATTTCAGAAACAAGAAAAGCCACTAATTCAGATGGGGTTCTGGGTGGCAGCTAAGTTGGCAGTGTGCTTGCCTAGCATGCACAGTGCCCTAGATTTAACCTCTAGCTAGCATGGAATAATTTGAGCATAATGGTGAGAAAGGGAGAAAGAGGCAGAGTGAGAGCTAGTCCATGTTGCTAAATTGAGAAGAAGAGCTGATATCATCAGGGTTGTGGAAACTTTATTTCTTTAGCTTGTCCTTTTAAAAAGATTTATTTGTATTTATGTGCATAATGTGTGTCCAAGTACAATGCAGTAAAGGCCTGGAGATAGAATTGTAAGTTGATGTGGGTGACGGGAACTGAACTCAGGACCTCTATAGGGTAGCACTTTCTCTTATCTGCTGAGCAATCTTTCCAGCCTATATTGGTTTTTTGAGACAGGGTAGCCTTGGCCTCAAGCAATCTTCCTGCCTGTTGAGTGTTGATATTGTAGAGATGAGCCACCACACCCGGCTTGCACTTTAGACGATGAGGGGCTGAGAATGTAGCTCAGTTGGCCCAGTTCTTGCTGCGTATCCACAAAGTCCCAGATTAAATCCCTGGTGCCACCACACCGGATGTTGCACGCCTGTAATCCCAGGTGGAAGATCATAAAATCAAAGGCATCCTTGACTACAGAGTGAGTTCCAGGCCAGGCTTGGGTACAAAGAGAAGCTGTCTTTAGGTTAAATAAATGAATAAAGGAATAAATAAAAAGAAGTGGGCTGGAGAGACAGCTCAGTTGTTTTGCAGCTCTTACAGCTCTTGCAGAGGACCTGGGCTTGGCTCCCAGCATCCATATCAGGTGGCTCACAATCACCTGTAAGTCTAGCCCCAGGGGATCCAACACACTTTTTTGGCCTCTATGGACTCTATGTGCACGAATATGGTGCACACAGATACTTGTGCGCATACACACACACACACACACACACACACACACACACACCCCAGAATAAAAGAAAAATGAGTAAATACAAACAATTGGAGGAGGGAAAAGAAAGGTATATAATTAAGCAATCCTCATTAAGGTTGTAATCTAGCCCATAGTCTCAGAATCTATTAATCGCTGTCATCACCCTATGGGGACCAACCTGGTTCCTACAGGAGGATCTGCTCCAGCATATAGCCTCTCCATCATAAACAATGATCTTTTCTTTTTGTGCTTTTCATAAATTTTATTTTTTATTTTTATTTATATTCATTTATTTGATTTGGGTTTTCAAGACAGGGTTTCTCTGTGTAGCCCTGGCTGTCCTGGACCTGCTTTGTAGACCAGGCTGGCCTCGAACTCACAGTGATCCTCCTGCTGTTGCCTTCCAAGGCTGGGATTAAAGGCATGCACCACCACCACCCGGCTAAAAAAATTTAATTTTAGTTAAAATATAACCACACCTTCTCCTGTCGTTTTCCTCCCTACAACCTTTCCCATGTACCCCCTTATTCTCTCTCAAATTGATGGCCTCTTTTCACATATATACATATATATTTACATATATTAAAAACAACCTGCTGAGTCAGGCTAGTGTTGCTTGTATGTACGTAATTTCAGGGCCGACTGCTTGGTATTGGCTAACCAATTAGGTGGGCTTATCCCTGGGAAAGAATAATACTCCCTGTCTCAGAGATCTTTAATTGCTTATAGTCTTTGTCGAGGGCTGAGGTCTCATTAGATTTCTCCTTCCTGACTTCTGCGAGCCTATTGGTGTTGTCATTGCTCAGGTCTTTCTCAGGCAGCCTATTGCTGAGGTATTGTGGTTGTCTTGTCATTTTCTAGTAGACAGTCTCACAGCTGCCATTTTGATCCTCTGGCTCTTTCAATCTTCCTGACCCCCTTTCTGTGATGTTCCCGCGCCCTACGTACAGGAGTTGTGTTATGGATGTGTAGCCGTTGGGGCAGGGCAGCACAGGATCAGCTGTCCTCCATAGTTTGACCGGTTGTGATTTCTTCTGGGATGGTGTCCGTGTGCTACAAAGGGAAGCTTCTCTGATGAGGGGTGGGGGCCACACTTATCTGTGGGTACAAGGACAAATTTGAAAATCCCGCCAGAAGTTATGCTGATCCAGTTAAGTGATGGTGGTAGGCTCTCTAAAATCTCATTGGCCCTGCATGGTGGTCTAGGTTTTCAGTCAAACATTGTTTCCCCCCCTGTTGACCAGGCTTTCAGTCCAATTCGACAGCTGTTGGTTACCACCACGATATGAGTACCATGGTTGCAACCCTAGGGATATTTGCCATGTTGGCCATTGTTATGGTTCATAAGTGCCATATTTGGGCAGGAGTATTACTTATTTTTTCACTTGGTGGCTAACCTATCATCTTTTGGTACTATGAACACTTGAGGAGAAGACTTTCAGTCAGAAGAGCTAGAAAGGGGGTCTCTTATGTGTGGTGGTGAACTTTTGTTAAATATTTGTCTATGGCTTGTGTGGGGAGCATTTTCAGCTCAAGCAATGTAGCTTAATCTAATATGCTATGTATCATATGCGATTCTAGATGAATATAACATAATTCCGTATAGATTTTTCAACCATCCTTAAGTGCTACTTGTTCTTCTTGACCCCATCCTGCATCGAGTTCCTCTTGATCCCCAACTAAAGTTTTCCTCCCACTGTCCCCTGTTCCTCCCTTCCTATCGCCCACATCCCAAGGTTCCTCTCCCTAGTCCCTTGGCTGTGGTCCCTTTCTTAAGTTCTTGGTCTCTGGGGTTATGTACTAACATCTGAAGATTTGGAGCTAGTAACCACCAATAAGGAGACCGCAGCATTTGTCTTTCTGGGTCTGGGTTCAGTATAATATGTTCTAGTTCCACCCATTTACCTGCAAACCCCATGATTTAACTTTTTTTTTTTAATGGCTGACTAGTATTTTCTTGTGTCCACATGCCACATTTTCATTATCCATTCATTACCTGTTGAAGGTGTTTCAGTCATTTCCACTTCCTAGCTGTTGTGAACATGGAAGCGGTAAACATGGCTGCGCAAGTATCTGTGGAGACACATGTCAAGTCTTTTGGGTCACATGCTAAAGAGTGGTGTAGCTAGATCATATATCTTAGATTTCCATTTAGCTTTTAGCGGGTTGTTTTTACCTTGAGGATGGTGTGTGCTTCGGGCACCCTGATTGGAGGTTGCTTTAATTCCTTATCAGAGATCAGAGATCACAGAGACGTTCACACATCAGACCTGTTGGTTTTGGAATCAAGGGTGACTCAAGAGGACTTACGCCTTGAAGAGGGATGAAAAATTAGGCACACAGAGGCCCGAAGGGGTCTGAGCTGAGCAGAGGTAAAGGAGACAGACAGAAGTGAAGGAAAAGACACCAGGTTTCTATACTGCCTTTGGTCGCACTGTGGCCCCGGGTGGGGAGTCCGTGCTTCGTTGTTGTTTGTTTTGAGACAGGTCTTACTATGTAGCTCTGGCTGTCCTGGAACTCATGGAGATTCACTTGCCTCTGCATCTGGAGTTTTGGAATTAAACCACCATACAACTGTGAGAGTGAAGGAGAGATAAACATGTTTTTTTTTGTTTAGATCACAAGTGGGGGGATGAGAAAAAGACTTGTGAGAGAGCAGGTGATGTTTATCCTCTTAGAAGTCGAACCACCATGTAGGCGAGATTGCTTGCTAACTAGCTGAAAAACATCCTTGAACAAATTCTGAGAGGAGGTATAAATGTGAGCCAAAAACAGGAGGTGGGGCCTTTGGAGACTTGGGATAGTTTTGGATGTTCATTGCTCCACTTTGAGAGGCTCCTAGAGAGAACTGCTCAAGGGAAGGCTTCAGGGCTCTGGGCTCTGGCTGAGGTTCAAGGTTCCGGTTGCCCTGGTTCCAGCAGAAGAAATTCTGCTGATCACGCCAGGAGAATTGTTCCTCGGAACTGATATCTTTATGGTTTTATTGTATACTTTAATGTCCTTTTCCTATTGTTCAGGTTAGTCCGGTTATAAGTGAGGTACTCTAGGTTAACAAGTTTGTAATAAAATATATTGCTAAGAAAATTGAGCCTACATGAGAGCATGTGCACCTCCCCTGCAAAAAGTGACCAAGTCACTCTGTTGAATGAAGTTTACAAATGGATCGTTTGAAAGTGGGAGGAGCTTGTTGGCAGGTACCTTTAATCCCAGCACTAAGGAGGCAGACATAGGCACATCCCTTTGAGGTCCAGGCTAGCCTGGTCTACATATCTTCAGAGTTCTACCTAGAGAATTCTTTCAGAAAACAACCACAACAAAATGGTCTCTCAGTGTATGTGGTGTCCCGCATCTTTAATCCTAGCACTCAGGAGGCTGGGACAGGGTGATTCCTGTGAGTCTAACAAATGAGACCTTCCTTGCCTTAAAAACATGAGCTTGATCTTAGAGAAGACATTCCTTGGGTGGCCTTGAAATGTGTTAGAGGCTTTCTAGATGCCCATCTGTAAACAGAGAGGGCTACAGGCCGGCAAGGACATGTCTAGCCTTCTGCCACCTGGGGTTCAAAGGCAGTCTGATGACTGTGACATTGCATGGGTCATACATGAACCGACCCCCAATTCTTTATTCAGAGAAAGGATGAGTCCTGACACACAAAGTCATACATCTCCTACCTCTGTCACAGCACAGGCCACCTATTAACTAGGCCTGTTTCCTTATAGTGTGGGCCTCTCTACCTCTGGAAACCTTTGAAGACAAGACACTTTGCTTTGTCTAGTGAGGACTGAAAAAGTTCCTCAGAGTCTCCTGCCCCCACTGCATTATCTGCTGCAATGGTACCAAGCCTCTGGCCTGAAGGACACAGTTCAGCTCAGCGCCTCTCTCTTGAACACCATCTCCTCTCCCTCCCTCAAAACCTAAAACTTAGAAGCTGCTTTTGCTAAATGTTGGCGTTTTTTTCTGACTCCTCACCTGGACCCACATGGTGACCACAGTCATGTGGAATTGAAAGCCTGGCATCTCCACTGTCATTTTGAGTCGGTTTCTGCTTGACTCTGCCAGTCTTCATTGTCTACTGGGTTTAGAATCATCTGGGAGATGCACCTCTGGGCATGTTTTTGAGAGTGTTCCTAGAGAGGTTTAAGTGAGGGAGAGCCATGCTGTGATGTGGCTGGCACTATCCGATGGAAAAAGCCAGCTGAGCAGCAATATTTCCATGCCTGCTTCCTGACTATGGACACAAAGTGAGGAGGAGCTGCCTCATACACCTTCATCCATCCCTCCTTCATTGCGATGGGCTCTATCCTCTCAAACTGTGAGTCAAAACAAATTCATCTGTTCACTTGCATTTTGCCAGCTCACAGCAATGAGGACAGTAATTGACGCCTAGCCCATCATATCTCCTGGTCATGCTGGGACCACAGAGATGAGTCACAGTCTCTTACTTGTCCCCTTGAGTCATTTTGGGTACCAGAATCAATAGGAATGATCTATAAACGGCTCTGTGAAAAAGGACTGAGCCCCTCCCCACCCTCACCCTCTCCCCCAGCTATGTGGCGCCTGCAGGGCAAACTGCCTTTGCGATGCCACGAGAAGCTACATCCTGGTGTAGATCTTGTGGGAACCTAAGACTGGTCCTTACGGTTGTGATGGGAATGAAGAAATGAGAGGCTACGAGGTAGGGCCACACCCCGACCCAGCCCGGGATTCTTATTTTACTTCTTTTTCTGTTTTAACCTAAGGCTCATGTCTTATATGTGTAGGTGGTAGCTCAAGCTAGTAATCCCAGCCTTCAGGAGGCCGAGTCAGGAGGATTGCCTAAGCTACAAAGTGAGTTCCAGGCCAGCCTGAAGCACATCGAGACCCTGCCTTAAAAGCACCAATGACAACCACCACCACCACATTCCCCGCACCCCACAAAAAGGGTATGATAGCACCTCAAGTCACTGCATCCGTTGATTTTCTTCCCAGTGTGGCCGTACGCAACCTCCTTTCTCTACTTTTCCTCATGACTTGTCTCTTTAATTGATACACTGGGAATGGCGCCAAGCTCAGCTTGAGAAATCCCACAGCCAAGGCTTCTGCCTGAAGAGTCCGGTTACTGAGCCAAACCCAGTCACCTCCACACTTCCTGGGAGTCTAGCCCAGGAAGCCAGTGGAGGGGAACACACACCCTAGTGAAATGAACCTTGCCCTGAGCATCTCAAGTTCTCCTTTCAGATTTGACTCTGGATTTGAAAAAGTCTCTCCATAATCTAAATTTATTTATAAATCATGATAAAGGTGTATTTATTGCCAGACATGGTGATACACACCTTTAATCCCAGCACTCAGGAGGCAGAGGCAGGTGGATCACTGTGAGTTCGAGGCCAGCCTGGTCTACAAAGTGAATCCAGGACAGCCAAAGCTACACAGAGAGACCCTGTCTAAAAACAAACAAACAAACAAACAAACAAACAAACAAATGTATTTATTACTTGTCCCGAACCAAACTACCCCTGGGTTTCTTGGCTATGCCAAACCTTATCTCCTTCATGCTTTGTCAGGTGCATGTAGATGTAATGCTATTTGTATAAGGAGTGGGGTGTAAGAAGCACAAAGTTCTTTGTCTTCACTGATTTTGCAATGTCTCTCAGTTCATTACCATCACAATGAGGAAGGGCTTCTTTGTATCAAGACAATATGATGGCCATCGAAGTGCGACTTTTCTGATTTAATACTCAGTGGGCTCTTCTCTGTGCTCAGTGAGAGCTGTTACTAGTGGTTTTGTTAGTGTTGTCAGGGAACTGTCAAATGCAGGCAAAAAAAGAGAAGGAACATTCGTGAGCCCAAAGCCAGCTACAGTGAGAATCAACCCTAGCTCCTGGGTCTCAGCGACATCACCATTCAACATGACCCCCAGCATCCCTCATGGACTATTCCTAAGAAAAAGGCAGATTTTACATAATTTCACTAGTCATACTTCGAAGGAGTACTGTTTAAAGGTTGTTCACCCCCGCATCATCTCCTATGGTAAGCTTCGTGCTAGGAAATAGGCGGCATTCCGCCTGCTGGCAACAGTCCACCAGACCCTAAAATGTCTGTAGTCAAAGGCTACTTCCTTGCAGAAACACTTTCAAAGCAAACTGCACAGACTTTAGGCCAAAAGGTGTCAAAAGCTGGTTGTTTGAAAAAACACATTATCAAAGTTGCCCTGGAGACAAGCCCTGGGAGGTGTCCTGGATACGCCTCCTGCAATTCACATACATTCTTGGTTAAAAACCCAGAGTTCTCGGGGTGGGGATGCTCACTGCCCCCAGTCTCTCCCTCTGTATACCCTGTCTTTGTCTTTCTTTTATTAAGTTTGGATAGAACAGTAGTTTAGTGAATTAAAATCTAGCTCTTCAACTCTCGATTGCCTTTCTTTTAACCACCACCACCCACTAGGTGTGTGGCCACACTACGCTCCTACAAGCTGGAGGGTCTGACTGGAAAGCTCCCTCCCTGCCTAGGAGGTTCTTGGGACAGAGCCCTCCTCAGCTGTAGCCTCCAGAAGGCTGAGGAAAACTCCCCATCTAGGCTGAAGAAAACTCT
>OU015746.1:57621882-57637142 GCA_907169655.1 Acomys percivali | reverse complement strand
CACACACACACACACACACACACACACACACACTTATTTATTTATTTTTAAATGCTATTGGCTCTCGCTGTTTTAGGGAAGACCAGAAAATAGCTTAGATAAATTGGAGGCTTTCTCTTAGCTTGCTGATCTCTCCGTTTCTGTTTGTTTTGTCACTATGGGTTTAATCACTAGACGACAACATCGGTCTAAATGATAAATCTTAAGAAATGAGAAAAGCATAAAGGGCTGGAGAGATGGCTCAGTGGATAAGAGCACTGTCTGCTCTTCCAAAGGTCATGAGTTCAATTCCCAGCAACCACATGGTGGCTCACAACCATCTATACTGGGATCTGATGCCCTATTCTGGCCTGCAGGTGTACATGCACATAGAGCACGCGTACATAAAATAATAAAATCTTAAAAAAAAAAATTAAAAAAAAAAAAGAGAAAAGCATCAAATATTTTTGGCAAACATTTTATTCAGATGGTACTTTTTCATCATCACAAAGTGCAAAATGCACTACAGTGACACAAATGCTCATGTGCATTTAAATTTAAAATAAAATGCACAGGTCATTTCCCAATTTAACTTTGTCCCCTAGTATATGCTAAGCCTACTGTAGTGTGTTTAACATCTTACAGTGAGGGGCGGTTGATGTACAGTGAAGGAACACTTGTCCAGCACATAAAGGTCTGGGGTCAGTGTAGCACACAGTGAGGAAAAGGGAGAAATGCTGGGCGTGATGGTATACTTCCTTAACACTAGCTTGGGGGCCTTCAGTAGAACTACCATGAGCTTGAGGCTAGCATGGGCTCCATAACAAAATTTAAACATTCAGGTACAGAGCTGGGCCTGGCATCTCCTGCCTGCCTGCAATCAAAGCACAGGGCATGTGGAGGTAGAAAGATTACCATGAGTTTGAGGTCTAGCCTTGGCTACATAGTGAGTTCCAGGTTAGCCTGCCCTACAGAGTAAGACTCTTATCTCAGGAAATGAAAAACAAAATAAAGTTTAGGAGGTGCAGATGGGCTTAAATGGTAGTATGCCTGCCTAAAATGTAGAAGAAGCCTTGAGTTCTATCCCCAGCGCCATATAACCTGGCAGGATGGTGTATGCCTATAATCCCAACACTGAGGTAAAGACAGGAGGATTGAGAGTTTGAAGTCACCCTTGGCTACATAGTACATTTGAGACCAGATTGGGTTGCTCATGATACCTTGTCTCAAAACACCGAAAGAATGGGTGAGTGACTGATCAGGGAAGAACACTAGATACTCTTACATAGTACTGCAGTTCATATACCAGCACTAGCAAGCTGGCTTACACCCTCCATAACTCCAGTACAGGGAGAGGTGCGTGGGTGGGTAGAGCAGCGTCTTACACTATCTTTTGGCCTCTTTAGGCACTCCACACAAAAACAAATTTAAAAAAAAATAAATCTTAAAATAAAATTAATTTCTTTCTTTTTTCCTTCTTTCTCTCTCTTTTATTTAAAAGATTTATTTATTTATTATGTATACAGTGTTTGCCTGCAGGCCAGGAGAAGGCACCAGATCTCATAGATGGCTGTGAGCTACCCTGTGGTTGCTGGAAATTGAACTGCAGTCCTTTGGAAGAGCAGGCAGTGCTCTTAACCTCTGAGCCATCTCCAGCCCTTTTTTTTTTTTTAAACTGAGCTTTTTTTGGGGAGGGGTTATTTTTTATTATTATTATGTATATAGTACTCTGCTTGCACATACACCTGCAGGCCAGAAGAGGGCATCAGGTTACATTATAGCTAGCTATGAGCCGCCACATGGTTGCTGGGAATTAAACTCAGGACCTATGGAGGAGCAGTCAGTGCTCTTAATCTCTGAGCCATCTCTCCAACCCCCTAAAATTTCTTTTTAAAACACAAAAATACCAATAAAATCAAGAAGTGGCGGAGTCCTGGATTACAGGATTGCCACTCAGCCTTTCTTTACCTTTGTATTGCTCCAGGCCAAAGGGACAAAGGTCTTTGTTCTTATTTTCCAAGTTCCCTACTGTGTGGACCTTCAGGGCTATTTCTGAAACTTTACTGGTACATCCCAGAAAAAATCTGTTAAGCCGCATGCATGTGAAAGCCTGATTTGAGTGATTTCCACCGACTGCAGGGGGAAAGAAGTTAATATATTAAGCAAATACATAGTTTAGACAAATTGCCAACTTTATTTACGGAGTTAAAAGTCTGAGGTAGAAAGCTCAAGTTAACCAGTGTTTACTGGACTTACCTAGGTCGCTGAGGCAGAGGTGGGTGGCTAAGCAGCAGAGGCTCCTCTGACACTGTGCCAGAAGCCCTGGGTTCAGTACTTCAATATCTACAATTTCTGCCTCAAATTGTATTTAGTTAGGACACAAACACCCGCACACCAACACACACACACACACACACACACACACACACACACACACACACTCCAGGACTCAAGGGATAAGAGGTATAACAACTGGACAAATACACAAGAATGAAGGAAGGCCCTTGTGTGTTTGGGCTTATCAGTGTGTTTCAGTCTTAGGAATCTCAGAGATCTGAAAAGCCCTTTTATCAAGAAGGTACACAAATAACAGGTTTGTAAACAGCAAGAAGCAGGCAACTGGACAGAATCTGGGGCGAGTGGGGTCAGCTGGTAAAGGCCTTTGTCAGAAAACCTGTTTGCTCTCAGGGATGCACACAGAGGCATCAAACTGATGCCACAAGTTGCCCTCTGACCTCCAGAAACCCCCAATTGGCCCATTATGTGCACTCATGGTAATAATAGTAAATCACAAAAGAACGTACTCTTGCTGTCTGATTCTAGGAGGGGGGTGCTGGGAGTTGGTAGGGGTGTGGGGGCTGGGGTGGTGGTGGTGTAGTGGGGATGGGGGCAGGGTGAAAAGGGTGGGCAGAGCCAGCCATCACCAGATCTGTGTTGTGGAAGGCACTTTCTCAGCACAACAGCCACCGTTTTCATTAGAACAGTGGGCGATTCCTTGCAAGAAATCTGTTGACTGTTGAAGGAAGGGCTGGGAGAGCCAATAGGACCTTCCTTGAGATTCCAGATGCTCCCTTCTATGCCTCTGGGTCAGTGGTATGTGATTTGGCTCCAATTGCCCCTGGCCTTGTGGTCTTGGGGGTGCTAAGGTGTTTAAAGAGTGGACTCTTAACTGAAAGGGGGACTCCGTTTGTGCAGCTGTGAGGAGCTCTTCATCCATGCAAAGGTATGTGACTGCTTTGGGGTCCCCACATCCCTGTAAGTAAGCCCTTTTGCAGGTTCTGTGTTAAGTCCAGTAACCTCACTGGTTCTCCAAGATGGCCTCTGGTTGGAGGCCTAGAAGAGGGGTGTTTGTTTACAGTCTTCTCAAGAAAGGAGTTCCTCCAAGGGCATGCTCAGAGTAGAAAGTAAACGTTGTTCTTAGGAGAGTAAGGTCCATAACAGTCTTCAAAGCTAGACTACCAACTCAGCCTGCTTGCTCACACCAGGAGTCCTAGAGTCTCAAGCACATGGAGTCTGAAGCAGAAGTGTAGTCTAGACCACCACTGAGACACTTAAAAAAACAAACAAAACAACAAAACAAAACAAAACAAAAACCCAAAACCCAAAAAACAAAAAACAGGGCTGGAGAGAAGGCTCAGAGGTTAAGAGCATTCACTGTATCTTCTTCCAAAGGTCCTGAATTCAATTCCCAGCAACCACATGGTGGCTCACAACCATATATAATGAGATCTGGTGCCCTCTTCTGGTGTGCAGACACACATGCAGGCAGAATACTGTACCAATAATAAATAAACCTTAAAAAAAAAAAAAAGCCAGTTGTGGTGGCGTATGTTTTTAATCCCAGCACTTGGGAGGCAGAGGCAGGTGGATCGCTGTGAGTTCAAGGCCAGCCTGGTTTACAAATCAAGTCCAGGACAGCCAAGGCTACACAAAGGAACCCTGTCTCAAACAACACAACACAAACAAAAAACCAAAAGAAACAAAAATCAAGAATAAAAACGAAGAAGAACCACAGCACCAGCACCAGCACCAGCACCAGCACCACCAGCACCACCACCTAACCGTCAGATGCTGTCCTTTGATCCCAGTACTCTGAAAGGCAGAGGCAGGTGGTAGATCTTTGCTTTTGAGGTGAGCTTGGTCTACATAGCAATGTCCAGGCCAGCTAGGGTTACGTAGTGATAGTCTTGTCTTAAAAACCAACCAACCAACAAACGTAACAACACTAACAAAAATTAAACTGCTAAAATACAGGAGATTACCCCCTCCCCCTTTTGTGCCCTTTAAAATCGGAATCTGATTGGTCAGTCAGGGCCATTCCCAGTTGCGGGTGATGGAAATGCACACAAGTACTCCAGAATCCCAGGTTCTTCCTCTGGGAAGGTGGATGTGCTGCGTAGAATCAATTTAGCAGCTGGAATATTTGGGAACCGCGTGTGGCTCTATTTGCCCGGATCTTAAGGAGACAGGGTCGCCTTCAAAAGGCATTTTCCAAAGAGGCCCCTGTCTTGTCATCTTACTGTTGTCTATTGATTGCGTGTAGCTTTCAGTCACCATGGATGAAGAATTGATAACGCGGGTGTCAGGACACCGCTCTCAGGGCGGCCTGAGATCCAGAAGTGCACGAAAGGATCCCAGAAAGCACCAGCTTCCACGCAGAGGGCTCTGCAGCATCCTCAGGGTTCTGCAGCTCTGGGGCCTTCGGGTCCTTTGGCTGGCTCGGATTTGGGGACAGGCACCGGCGCAGGCCGGGCCCTCCTCGCTGGCAGCCAGCAGATGGCTCTCGGGCTCTCTGTACCGCTCCGTCTACCCCTCTCCACACGCAAGCGCCTGCTGCACCAGAGCGAGGCTGCGAGGAGGGGCGCGGAGCCCCGCGCCGCCGCAGCAGTCAAGGCAGCAGCCACCGCAGCCCAGTGCCGCGTCGGTCCCCGGGCTGTGCCCCGCGCCGGGCACCGTGCGCCCAGGCCCGGAGGCCGGCCGGGGACCCGTGCAGAGGCCGCTCTCGCGAGGCGGGGAGGAGACGCAGGGGGACCAGGAGGAGGAGCAGGAGAGGGTGAAGGAGAGGAGGAGGAGCGGGAGAAGGGGAAGGAGGAGAGCAGGGCCGGCCCGCCCCTGCCCAGCCCAGCCCGCAGGAGGCCGAGACCAGCCGGGCGGCCCTGCCCTCGCCTTCCGCTTCACCTACGCCCAAGGTGCGGCGCAGAGGCCGGGCTGTGCAGCGCTTGCCCGGGAGGAGCCGGAGCTGCAGCCGCCTCGCGTTCGATCCTCGGAGCTGCGAGCTGAGCGGGCGGGATGTAGCGGCTGCCGTACAGCCAGCTCGGATTTGCAACTCTTTTTTTTTTTTTTTTTTGGTACTGCGGGCGCGCGGCAACCTTGGATCAACGCCCCACTGCTCTGGCCCACTCTTTTCCTTCCTTGCAAGCTCTGGTTTCCTCGAGGAAACATTAAAGGGTCTGGGGAAGGGCGCGGGACCGAGAGTCAGAGTGGGACCCGGGTTCTCCGCGCGCCCAGTGGGCAACCATGACCGACGAGACCTCCGATGTCCCTCGGGAGTTAATAGGTAAGCCTGGCGTGGTGGCCGACTGGCCATCTTCCTCAGCGCACACCTCCTCTCAGCCTCCCTTTCCACCTCTGTCCTCCCGCAGAGTCTCTGTGCCCTCGTGAGCGAGTGGCGTGGGGCAGGGTCGCCGAGGGGCTCCCAGAAGTTTGCTGGCCTACTGGCCTCAAGACCTGGGTGTAGAGAGAGGAAGGCTTGGGGGAAGAATCCGGAGCCCTCGGGAGCTCTATGCGGATCTCTCTGCCCTGCCCTACCTGGTGGGTCAGGTTGGTGGAAGATGGAGCTGGTGGGGTGTCCCTTCCAGCGGCCAACCCCGCGGCCCTAAACTCTGGAAAGTCCGGGAAAGCCTAGCAGGAGGATGCCTGGCAACAGCATTGTAGGTCCCCTCGGGCTGGTGCCAGGCACCCTCCAGGAAATTCCCGTCTGTGGCTGCCCCTTTCACTGACGGCCTCAGAGATGGAGGCACCCGCCCAGCGTCAGGACCTGACCCGGCAAGGCGTGGCTTTGGGGGATTGAGCTGGAAAGAGAGAGTTACTCGGCTGACGCTTGCTCCGTCCAGGAAATGGAGGGTTAATGATAAAAGTCTCATTTTACTAATGATTAACCTACCGACCAACCCCAGTCTCTTAGGGAACACGATGTGGTACCCTTTGCCGGGTGACCGGTTGCTAAGAGGCCTTGGTGGTGGTGGGGTTGCCCTCTTTTGGAGTGGAGGGTGGAGAGAGCATTGCCTGGAATTTAAGTCTTGAGGCTTAGCTTTATCTGGAAAGGATAAATGGCAGAAGGGAAGTAGGCTACGAGTGCTTGTGTGGAGTACGTTGGCTTGCACTAAGGTGAACATGACTGCATGGTCATGCTTTGAGTCCTAGTGACCTGTATTCCTCCAGGTACTATACTGGGCACACTGGGCGCCCAGTTGTTGCCTGGGTGCGGACCAGGAGGGAAACTTCTCCCTGCCGGTTCACTCGGTCTGGAATTTGCCCCTCTGTTGAGCTTTGCAGCTTTTGATACTTGAGAGGACTTGTTGTCCCCTCGCAAGACTATTCACTCTGCAGGTGAAACTTGGGGGAAAGAAGCTGTTGCTGGTTTTATGTGTAACTCTGCTTTCGTTCAGCTGAAAAAAACGCCACCACCACCACAACAAAAAATTTGAGTCAAGTATTCTTGTACACTCCTATTTTGTTCCAGGCCCTCTCCTCAATCCCGGGAGTCTCTCTGGAGACATCAGCGAGTGGCCCATCCGGTTCTGGGTGTTTCCAACACCCTACCCGAACAGGAAACGGACTCCGGAGGCTCCAAAGATGCCTCCAAGGGTGCTCGATTTTCAGAAAGTTGTGTAGCATTGTCTTGGGACCTGACGATCAGGTGACTTAGACTCAAGATAAAGTGTGGCCTGTGAAGTGAAAAGACACTGCTGTCTATCCGTGGTTCTCCGTACTTCAGTGTGCTTAAAAGGAGAATTTGAGCCCTCTTTTGAAAGGAATTTTTGTGTTTATTCAGTATTGTGTACTGGTGATTTTGGATGGACAGTGGCTGGCCGGACCCTTTTTTTTTTGGCTAAACCATTTGGTGTATCCACCACCATATTGTGATTTGCCTGATGCATTGTTTTCTAGGCCTTTCCATCTCTCAGAAGCCTCCAGGTTCATCCCAATAAAAAATAAATAGTGGAATTTTTATCAAAAATATAAATATATAAACAAATAGAAAAATAACATTTGAGACAGGGTCTTCTTATTTTACCACACAGGCTTGTTTTGGATTAGGAGACTGAAGTGATTCATCTGCCTCATCCCGCCAAGAAGTTGGGACTACAGGCGGGGACCATCAAGCCCAGTGGAGTGAGAGTGGGGATTGATCTCAGAGCCTCGGTCATGATAGCCAAGTGCCCTACTGCTGAGCTACACCACAGCCCACTGTTGCCAAAGCTTTGCTATTCAGAACTGGAGAGATGGCCTAGCAGTCGAGAGGACTTGAATTTGGTTCCCAGACTCCATCTCAATACAAAAACCTCTTGATGGCTGACAACCACAAGGCTTGTTAATCACGCCAATAGAAAAGAAAGAGCCAACAATAAAATCAGCTAGGCTCAACTCCTCCAAACGCCTGCTCTGCGCTGATGCCCCCCCCCCCCTTTTTCTTGCTAAAGAAAGATTATAACATATAACGGAATCTCTTCCTTTCTTTCAGAAAGCATAAAGGATGTTATTGGCAGAAAGATCAAAATCTCAGTGAGGAAGAAAGTGAAGTTGGAAGTGAAGGGAGACAGAGTGGAGAACAAAGTGCTGGTGAGTGACTAGGCGACTTTTATGGGGATGCTTATGAGCTCAAGTGTCCTCTCCTTAATCCTGGACCACTGCCTTTCATGCTGCCTTCCTTCTGGTGCCACTCATCTTTTCTTCAGAGGTGTGAGGACCAATTCCTTAGATTCACTGGACACTTCTTTCCTTGTTGAAAGTCGAGACTTTTCACCTCTGCTGCCTGCATGGCTTTGTTTACACAGTCTTCTGGAGAATTTAAAGACATTTTTTTTTTTTTTTGTCTTGTTGGTTTAAGAAAATGTTCTCAAGTGTGACATGTATTAAGTCGTCTGAGGGCTAATGACTTGAGAGTGTGAGCAGTTGCACCTGTTGCCCTTCCCCAGAGAGCTGGCAGTCTAGGAAGCGTCACTGGTTCCCAGGTGCAGTGTCTTTGTGCTGCTGTTGGACTTGGCTTCCTGTCCCTGCGGTTTGTCAGAGGGAGCGACTGGGAGCTGAGGATTTGGACCCTCTTGTCACAAGTCTTTAGGGGCCACCGTCATCAGCTGACTAGTACCAAAAGGTGCAAAGTGATTTGTGGTACTTTACCACTTTTCTCTGTTGAGTGTAACGGTTTAATTTTAAGTGCAGGTAAGAAGTTGCATGGTGGGGCTCAAACCTATAATCCCAGCACTTAGGAAGCTGAGACAGGAGGATTGTCTTGAGTTTGTGGCCATCCTGTGCTACGTGGTGAGCTCTAGGCCAGCCTAGACCACTATGTGAAACATCATCTCAAAAAAAGAAAGAAAGAAAGAAAGAAAGAAAGAAAAGAAAACAGGGCCCAGAAGAGAGGACTAGGTGATTCAGAGCACTTGTTGCTCCTGCTGAGAGCCTGGATACCCAAATGGTGGCTCACAACCATCTGTAACTGCAGTTCCAGGGGGATCTGATGCCCTCTTCTGGCTTCTGAAGGCACCAGGCGTGCTCATGGTGCACATGTGCATGTGTGGGCACAATACTCATATACAGAAAATAAAATAAAAGAAATCTTTTAAAAAGTAAGGAAAAAAAAAATACCTCCTACCCCTGATACAGCCAGTGCAGGTGGAGAGATTGATTGTGAGTGAAAGTCTCACTGCTGTAGCCTGGCTGGCTTCTAACTTGCAGCAATCCCCATGCCTCAGGCTTTTGTGTACTTGGCTCATAGGCATGCAACTGTCATACCCAGCGTGGCAGACTATTTTCCATAGGAATTTACAAACATGCAAAATTAGAGCAGAGTACTATATTGAGTCCTGTGAGTTTGTCATTTAGCTCTAATGACTTTGACTGTTTTGCCAATATTGCTAATTTATCTACAGATTTTCCCCTTCCCCCTCCCTCAAGCATCTTAGAACAAATCTGGAGCAGATGGCATTGAAAGAGAGTATTTCTAATATTCCATTTCTTCAGTAGAATTGGCTGCAAGAGTGTAGTGGTTTTCTGGTAATGCCTGTCTTAGGAATGTTATGAGATCACTGACTCGGGATGTGTGATTGTCGCGTGTGGATGTGAGGACCGTGCTGCTGATAGACGGCTTCCAGTTCTCTGTTACCCATGTCACATGGCAGCAGCATCAGGGTGGGGAAGCTCGGTGACCTTTGCCCTGCTCTTCTGGATGTGCTCCTGTAGACGCATGCAGGGTTCAGGTTATTAATAGCAGAAGTGATTGATGCAGCTGCTCTGTTTTACTTAGCTTTAAATAGCCAGATCCCTTAAATTGTGTTTTCTTTCATGTTACTCTTCGGAAGTAGTAGTGCAGAGAGAAAAAATATTTCTATCGTGTGTTCTTTTATATGTTCGAAGTGACTTTAGTTTTTGATTCCTTCCCTCTCCATTCCTTCCTGTGGTAGGACTCGAAGCCATGTGCCATTGAGCTATAGAAAGCCTGGTGTGTACTTTTGACCACAGGGCCTTGCACATGTCAGACAGATGTTTTACTCCCAGTTCCCACATGAAGCTTTATTTCTGTAGTATATAACATAAACATCCAGTCCTGTTTGCTCCAAAATGGCATTTGGTATCATTTGGTGTTTATGTTCTCTCTTCACTATACTAGATAAGCCGTGCCATGGCTTTCCGTTTATTGATAAAAATCTCAAAGTCAGAAACTGTCCCCATCATAATAAATTTGTCGCCATTTAAATATATCTGTGATGAGGACGACAGAGGCCGTGTGCAGGTCAGTGGCCTGGTGCTCGCCTTGCATGTGCAGGCCCTGCAAGCAATCCCCAGCGCTGCAGAAAGAGTGAAGAGAAGTGATGGGAGTGCTTCGTGGTGAGAGGTTTCGGCTCACCCTCTGGAGTTCATGAGACTCGTAATCAACTTACAGATGGGTTTGAACTTAATCATTTATCTCCCTAAATCTGGAATCCAGACGCTTGGCCTAAACTTTTGGCTGTCATATATTTAGAGGACTGGATTTATTTGACAGGGTTTAAGTTCGAGCAAGATCAGGGAAGTAAGCTTGCATTTTGGGTTTTGGAGGTTTCCTTATAGAAAAATTGAGCTAATCACTAGTCTCCCGCAGCAGGTTATGGATGAGTTTAAATTCTCCATGTGTAGTTCCTTGAGAGTGTGCTGTGCATACATGTGAGTGCGGGCACCTTCTGGAGGAAGCTGCAAGGAAGACGTTGGGTGTCTTCCGCTATTGCTCTCTATGACAGGGTCTCACACTGAGCCTGAAGCTCTGTTTCTGCTAGGCTTGTAGGCCAGCTGGCTCCCAGGATCATGCCTGGCTTTTTACATGAATGTTGGGGATTTGAACTTAGGCCTTCATGGGAGCAAAGCAAGTACTCTTATCCACTGAGCCTTCTCCCCAGGCCCATGAACTTCTTTTTCTCTTTTCTTTTCTTTTCTCTTTTCTTTTCTTTTCTTTTCTTTTCTTTTCTTTTCCTTCCCTTCCCTTTCCTTTTGAGAAGATTGAGATTTGGAGAGACTGAAGTGACTTGGGTCATCCAGTGAGTTAATGATAGAGCAGGTATCTGAAGCAGACCTTCTGTACACAGAGGGTTTCTTTGCTTTTGTTCCAAATAATAGAAAAATATCTTTGCTTGTTCGCTTTTGCTTTGTTTGCTTTGGCTGCTAACTTCACTGGCAGGAGAGATTGAGGGTTTAGAAGAATCAGAATGACTGCCTTTGCTTTGGTTGATCCAGCTGAGTGCCAGGTAATTGGCCTGACAAGTCGTGTGTCGTCTCTCTGTAGGATCTTGGCTGTCAGTCTGGTAGAGGAGGAAACACCTATCCTAACTACGGTAACCATGACCAGACTGTGGCTTTGACATGTGCTCTGTAGCAATGAATGGGGATGGGGTGAGTGTACAGAAGGGGTAGGGAGGAACATCTCAGAAAGAGGTGAAACCTACGGAGGTGGTCAACCAGACGAGAGGAGTCAGCCTGAGGAAGAGTGGAGAGCAGTCTGGATGGAGGGGACCTCAAGTGCCTGGAAGCCATAGTGAGCATAGAGAAACTGCTCTGTCAGGTGGCAAATTGCAGCTCCCTTATCAGGAAAGTCAGTTACTGGTCACACAGGTCTCCTCTCACCACCCTTTTTGTTTTGTTTTGTTTTTTTTTCAACCACTTGTTCTTGATGAGCCTCACTTTGTTCTCTAGGGCAGCAGGAAGTAAAGGCTTAGCCACTTTAGAACAATTGTTAGTTGATTGCTTTCTTGAATGAAGTGGGTATTTTAACAGTAGCTGTTCATGCGCTTTACGGATTAAGTGCATGTATTTAAATACTGCTTAGCATCATGACAGGCATACTGTGAACACCTCATACTGTGTCATGATACTGCACTAACTCAGGACCAGAACATGTAAATCTTAAGCCCAGGTACCTGGTGCTTCTACTGAGGGCCAGAGATTAACTTGTAAGGCCAAGAGAGTTTATTCATAGTTGGTGACACCTTATTAGCTGGCCAGAAGGCAATAGACTGTGGTGTCTTAGGGAGAAAGCAATTCTGTACTTTTATAAATTTGGCAATCTGGGTGTTAGCAATAAATGGGTCTCAACTTCGGATTTTCAGGGACATTAATTAATATACTTCTTTCTTAAATTTTATTTTAAAATCATTTTTAGTATTGCTATCTTTTTAACATGTTTGAGTATTTTGCCTGCATATGTATATGTGAACCACATGGCTGGTGGCTTCATCGAAGCCAGTCCTGGTCTCAGCTTGACTGTTTTCTGTTTGATTTTGGAATTCAGGTTACAGGGTCTTCTTAGCCCTTGATCTTCTACGTATGTTGTGGGAGGAGAGGGAGTTAGGAACAAGGCCCTCCTCCCCCTACTGTCTTTCCTTTATTGTCCATTTCCCTCCCCCCCCTTTTTTTTGGACATAGGGTGTCATCTAGTTCAGGCTAGTCTTGAACTTGCTATGTTATACAGAATGTTCTTGGGCCTGGATCCCTCTGGTTCCTTCTCGGTACTGAGATTCTGTGCATATATGCACTACTAGGCTTGGCTTGAACTCTTAGAAATTGTTCTTTTATTTTGACAAGTTAACCTGAAATCTTTGAATGTATTTTAGTTGGTTTAGCAATTATATATCTTCTTAGTGTCTTTTTCTTCTGTCTTTCCCTTCCTTCCTTCCCTCCATCCTCTTATGCTTTGTGGGATGGGACCTCTGTATACACACCGGGAAGCCAGCAGGCATAGGAACCCTTGCCTCAGCACCTGAGTGCTAGGACTATTCTTGTGAACCTTAACACCATGGCTTTTTTTACTATCTTAATTAGGTTTTCTTAGAGTAAGTATAAGTTATATTTTTATTCACTTAAATTGTATTTCTTTGGGGTGTGTGGGTGACAAGGTTTTGCCTAAGTCTTGATCATTTTCCTGCCTCTATTCTAACTTTGAAAACATTGAAAGATATGAAGGTCTTTCTTTCTTTCTTTCTTTCTTTCTTTCTTTCTTTTCTTTTCTTTCTTTTTTTTTTTTTTTTTTTTTTTGAGACATAGTCCCCTGGCTGGGATGGGTCTTGCTGTAGAACAGACTGACTTTCTTTTTTTTTTTTTTCCTTGGTTTTTCGAGATAGGATTTCTCTGTGTAGCCTTGCCTGTCCTGGACTCGCTTTGTAGACCAGGCTGGCCTTGAACTCACAGTGATCTGCCTGCCTCTGCCTCTGCCTCTGCCTCCCAAGTCCTGGGATTAAAGGCGTGCGCCACCATGCCCGGCAAATGAATAGTACTCTCCCCGTCAGGGAATCAAACCCCGGACTCCCACGTGACAGGCGGGGATACTCACCACATGGGGAAGAGACTGCCTCTCACTTTGGAGTGCTAGGACTACATAGGTGCAGCAGTATGGCTGGGCTTGAGAGGGTTATTTTGGATGACAGGTTTCACTGAAATATTTAGGTGGCAGTGCTGTGATTGACTCAAAATACAAACTCCTACCTGTTTATATAACTTTGCCCCCTCAAAAGTGGAGCGTCTATGATAAATTTTGCAAGCGTTTGCTGGCTTAATGCTCTGGGTATTGTTAGCATCTGTGACACACGCTGGTATGGAAGTTGCTGATCTTCTGCACCTGGCCATGTGGCTTTCATGGCCAGCCTGTCTACACTCTCCCTGTCCCTGCTCTCTAGCCCTCCCATCCTTAGCTCTTAGCTTGTACAGCAGAACCTGTGTGACACTCACTCTGCCATGAATGTCCCCTCTAGCAACCCTGCTGTGCAGTGATGTCAGGTCGCCGCACTTTAAAAACAACCCACCGCATACATTTTTCCACGGGACTCACAAAGAAGTAGTGTTTTATGGGTATGTTTTGCAAGTTTACAGGCAGCCTCTGAACAGTAAAGCTGTAGTGCTCTCTCTACCTACCCCCAAAGCATGCTGGGTAAATGTTCTACTACTGGGTCATACTCTGAGCCCAGGAAGACTGGTTGTTTGATCTGGAGAGAGAGACTCCAGCTGCCTTTACGAGTTAGCCATCCTTTGCTTTCTGGGCTTTCTCTGGGTAAGCAGGATGCAGGCAAAAGCACCAAGGTGAGTGTTGAACACATTGTTGATTTGACTGTGGGTATTGGCATTTGAGACCTGCTGTTCAAGTAATTGTAAGAATGAAATTTGCATCTAAACGCCTGTAGACAGCTTTTGAAGGAAACTCCTGGGATTGCCATGGCTGTTGGCCTTGGGTTTAGTTAGACCCTCTGCAAGGCTGTGGGACAGTCGTCCTGTAATTTGAACGGCTCCCTTTGTGTACCTCCTGTGTACCTCCGGGAGTCTCAGCTTTTCAGGGTGGTTTACAATTCAGCAGGCAGGTGATTTTCAAAGCGCCTGGGTGAAGTCACACAGCTCTAGAAAGCTGAGCTTTAGAAAAACAGCAGCCACATAGAACTGATCCTCTGGGGTGGGTGTCGGAGGCGTGTACTCGCTGCCAAGGATCCTGGCACAAGTTCTGGGAAATTCAAAATAAAAGAAGCCGTGTTTGAGTGTTTCAGAATTTTCCTTGAACCCAAAACTGTGGCCATTGCCCACCTGGTGGCCGCCTTTCCTGTCTGGGCAGAGGCGGGGGCGGGGGCAGTCACTCTTTCCCAGGATGCAGTTCTGCCCGTGGGTGAACTGGTACCTGAGCTGCATTCTCATTCTACCCAGGTCTGCAAGTGGCCCAGTTTCTGCCGTAGTTAGCATCGCCTGCAAGAGTCAAATGACCTTGGGCAAGGAAGCTGCTGGACACATCCCCAGCTTGGTGTATCTTTTCACTGTTACATAGATACTGTTTTTCCAGCTTCTGGGATTTGGCCTCCCTGGGAAACTGGCATAATGTAGCCAGGAGGAGGGCAAGTGAGGAGGAGCCAGGAGCTGAGGGATATGAAAGGGGCATTGTATTAAGCGAGGGGCCAGGAAAGCTCACCCAAATATGGAGTGAATGGGAGAACTCCCTTTTTCGAGTTTATTGAATAGTTACAGGGGAAACAAAAAGACATCCTGAGAGTTTACCTCGTTTCCATTTCTTAGAACCACTGTTCACATCTATTGTTCAAGTAAATTGGAAACTGAAACAATATTTTGTTCTTTTTTTTTTTTTTTTTTTTTTTTTTTTTTTTTGAGTGAAGGTCTTTTTCTGTAACCTAGGCTGGTTTGGAACTCAATGTAATCCATACTGGCCTCACTCCTCCTGCCCCAGCCTTTGGAATGTAGAGATTACAGGTAGGAACCAAGCCTGACCGTTTATGTAAGTTTTTGAGACAGAGTTGTTTTGTAGTACAGGCTAGCCTGGAGCTCACTATGTCCCTGAGGTTCCTCTTGCCTCCACCTCCTCAGTGCTGGGGTTACAGTAAAATGCCACTACCCTGCATTTACATGGTGCTTGAAGAGAAAAGCCAGGACTTCGTACAATCCACTTGTAAGCATGCTACAAATTGAGCTATGTTGCTATGTTTCTAGCCCCCAGATGATGTTTTATTATTATTATTATTATTATTATTATTATTATTATTATTATTATT